>JAJTWQ010000012.1:7217500-7832500 GCA_029007595.1 Solanum commersonii
TTGAGTAAAGTCTTCCGCTGAGTAAGTAAGTCAGGCCAAGGTTCACTTGGGACCAGCAATAGTTCTCGAGTCCCGGCCACGCCCAGGGTGTAGGCTCGGGGCATGACAAACTTGGTATCAGAGCACAGAGTTCAAGAGTCCTAGGGAGTCTATGAAGTTTTGTCTGTAGAGTCCTAGTTATCAGTGTGAAGCGTGCAACATCTATAATTAGGAGGCTGCAACATTTAGAAAATTATCTCAGTTCTTTCAAATTCATTTCGTGCGATAGAATTAATCTTTATAAAGTTTATTCCTATTTGTGCTTGCGCCGGTCTTTCAGATCATGCCTCCACGAAGATCTATCAAAGGTCATCCAACTAGAAGGAAGGTTGAACTAGAGGAACAAGGGGTACCTAATGCACAAGAAGTGCAACCCCAAGAAGAGATCACTAATGTTGAGTTGTGTAAAGCCATTCGGATGTTAAGCCAAGTTGTAACCAACTAAGCTGGGAGATAGATAGAGAATCATCAGGAAGTGGCTGATACTTCTAGAGTTCATGAGTTTTTTAAAGATAAATCCTCCAAGCTTCACAGGTTCAAGTGTCAGCTTTAAATCTAAGGGGAGATGACGAGATGAGAAATCAAGTCAAGTGTTTGAGAATAAGATAGTAATGAGTCCCAAAAAGTATAAGATATATCTTTTCAGAAGTCTATTAGTAGTGAAGTGATGTTAAAAGAAGAAGGTTAATTATCCATGTGCAAAAAGTTGAGGAGGACAAGCTGAGGGATAGAGAAGAGTTTAAGAATATGAGGGTTAAGACATCAGGGAATGAGCCCGGGCAACAGAAGAGTAATGCCAACCGGTTTTCCTTCAAACAGAAACAAAAGGGACCTGCTCCATCATCTGCTAGTGCACCTGCACCAAGAAACAAATGTGACTACAATAGTCAGAATTCTCAGAACTTCAGAGTTAGACCTGTGCATTCGCAAGGTAGTAAGGCACAAAGGGGTACTAAGACTCCTGCATGTGCTAAGTGTGGTAGGAGCCACTCAGGGGTATGTCATGATGGCTCCACTAGTTGCTTCAAGTGTGGCCAGAATGGTCATTTTATTAGAGTGTCCTAAGGGCAGACAGAGTAATGGTAATGGGGGCATAGAGCCCGGTCTTCTTCAGTTGCTCCACCAGATAGAGTTGCATCTAGATGTGCTACTTTAAGGGCAGATGGAGAAGGAAACCAGATATCTTTATGCTATCGCTAGTCTCCCAGAGCAAGAGGATTCGCCAGATGTTGCCACTGGCATGACCCAAGTCTTAAATTTTGATGTTTTTCATGAGCAACTTCTTAAGCCTTCAGTGTTTCTACACCTAATGATGGGTCTATTCTAGCAGAAAGAGTCTATCGTGATTGTTCTATTTCTTTCAATCACAAGAGTACCATGGTTGATTTAGTTGAGTTAGACATGGTACATTTTGATGTCATTCTAGGTATGGACTGGCTTCGTGCCTGCTATGCATCAATAGATTGTAGAACTCGAGTAGTCAATTTCCATTTTCACATGAGCCAGTTATAGAGTGGAAAAGCAGTTCAGTTGTTCCTAAGGGTTGTTTCATTTCGTACCTCAAGGAAATAAAGTTAGTTTCCAAGGGGTGTGTCTATCACATAGTCCGAATTAATGACTCTAATGTTGAGATACGTCCTATTCAGTCAGTTTTAGTAGTAAGAGAGTGTCCAAAAGTATTTCCAGATGATCTTCCCGGAGTCCCTCTTGAGAGAGAGAGAGACTTTGGTATAGATGTTCTTCCAGATACTCATCCTATCTCTATTCTGCCATATAGGATGGCACCAGCAAAGTTAAAAGAGCTTAAAGAATAGTTGAAAGATATCTTTGATAACTGTTTTATTCGACCATGTGTCTCACCTTAGGGCGCTCCAATCTTATTTGTGAGAAAGAAAGATGGTTCCCCTAGGATGTGTATAGATTACCGTCAATTGAACAAGGTTATCATCAAGAATAAGTATCCTCTTCCGAGAATTGAAGATCTTTTCTATTAGCTTCAGGGTGTTTCTTTTTTTTCTAAGATAGACCTCAGATCAGGCTACCATCAGTTAAGAGTAAGGGAATGTGATATTCCAAAGACAGCTTTCAAAACCCTTTATGGTCTTTTTGAGTTTCTGGTCATGTCCCTTGGCTTGACCAATACACCTCCAACATTCATGAACCTTATGAATAGAGTCTTCAAACCTTATTTAGGTATGTTTTTTATTGTCTTCATCGATGACATACTAATCTATTCAAAGAATGAAGAAGATCATGCTAGTCATCTCAGAATACCTCTTTAGACTTTGAAAGATAGAGAGTTGTATGCCAAGTTCTATAAGTGTGAGTTTTGGCTTGAGTCTGTGGCATTCTTAGGCCACATTATGTCTAGAGAGGGGATTAAAGTTGATACTCTGAAAATTGAGGCAGTGCAGAATTGGCCTAGGCCCACATCTCCAACTGATATTAGGAGTTTCTTGGGTTTGGCTAGCTATTATAGAAGGTTCGTAGAGGGGTTCTCATCTATTTCATCCCCTTTGACCAAGTTAACTTCAGAGAACAGTGAAATTTCAATGGTCTGAAGCTTGTGAGAAAAGCTTTCAGGAATTGAAGAAGAGGTTAAGTACTTCCCCAGTTTTGACCTTACCAAAAAGTACGCAAGGCTTTGTTGTATATTGTGATGCATCTAGAGTTGGTTTGGGATGTGTGTTAATGCAGAATGAAAGGTTATAGCTTATGCATCCAGACATTTGAAAGTTCATGAGAAGAATTACCAAACCCATGATCTAGAGTTGGCTGCCATAGTATTTGCTTTGAAAATATGACACCATTATCTTTATGGTTTTCATGATGATGTGTTCACCGATCACAAGAGTCTTCAGTATGTGTTTACTCAGAAAGAGCTTAATCTCAGACAAAAGAGGTGGTTGAAATTACTCAAGGATTATGACATGAGTATTCTTTACCACCTAGGTAAGGCTAATGGTGTTGCTAATGCTTTAAGCAGGTTGTCTATGGGTAGTATCGCCCATATTGAGAAAGAAAAGAGAGAGTTAGCGAAAAATATGCATAGACTTGCACGCTTGGGAGTCCGACTAATGGATTCCGCAGAAAGAGGAGTAGTGGTGATGAATGGGGCTGAATCATCATTAGTGTCAGAAGTAAAAGAGAACCAAGACCATGATTCTATATTGCTTGAATTAAAGGCAAATGTTCATAACCAAAAAGGTGATGGCTTTGGAACAAGGGGGAGATGGTGTTTTTGAGGTATCAAGGTAGATTGTGTGATGGATTCCAAGAGTAATTGGGATGATCACATACCTCTTATTAAGTTTGCTTACAACAATAGTTACCACTCTAGCATCGAGATGGCTCCTCATAAAGCTCTTTATGAGAGATGATGCAGATCTCCTATAGAGATAATGATAGTTTATGTTCACTCAATAATAATATTGTGATGATCACTTTTGAGAAAAAATTTCACAATATCCAGGCATGGTGGCAAAACGGTATTCCTCCATGCTTCAACAACAGCTTTTTTTTATCTCCTTTGAAAACGTCAGTAGCAATAATATGATGCACCAACCATATTTTTTCATTTATTAACTGTTGAATCCTTTCAAGTTGGTGACAAATTAATAAACGAGTATTACGCTTGTTATTAGCAATTGACGATTGAAGAAGTATTTTCTTTGATTCATCATCTACCTCTATATTTTTTTCTTCTCTTCAATATATGTCCATTTCAGAGACACCAAAGGACCGTCGGATTCCTTTGGTGTAATCTGCACTGGAATGAAAATCTGTCACACCTCATCCACTAGTCTTGCAAGCAACATAAATTTAAAGAAGAGTTTTATTTAGTGGAACATAGATTTGATAACCAAAAATATTATTAAGAAGATTATACAAGAAAAGTTCTAAGCTAGATGCATGCTTTTATCTTGATTGATACATAAAACAATTACAAAAATTACCTACATTGACCATTTGATCAACCCTCATATCAACTCTACGGTTCAAGAATGATTGCTCTACATCAATCCAAATAAAGCAAGTATCATACTTATATTTGAACATGAACAAAGGGTCTTCCACAAGTTTTTCAATATAAGAATTTGACCCTCCAATAATAATTGGAACACATTGAGCCTTTAAAAAAAATTCTATGTAGACAATAGCTTGCAAACAAAAATCTTCAGCTGCAAAGTCGGAATCTCAGAATTGGAATAAATATTATTTTAATAGTAAAGTATATTTTCCACTAGAATCTACAAGTACTACAATTAAATTATCTAGGTAGTCATTTGATATAAATATTGTTGGAAATAAATATATATACCGAACAAATAGTGTCGTACACCTTGTTTCTCAGTGTGTGTGATCTTGTTTGTAACAATTTCCAGTCCCTTATACACTTGCATTTTGTCCTAGTTGATTATATTTCCTCGAAAATGGGTGGCAAGGCCAACAGTGAGACGGTATTTTCCCGTTCATGTTGCTTCCATTATGAACACCACTTTCTTCTTGTTGAACCTTTTATTGTTGATGAAAGTATTCATTTTAGCTACACATAAAATAAAATAAAAATAATAATTAGTTGACAATAGTAAATAATATCATGAAAACCATTAATGCATATAGCCAGACATTAAAAAATCTTGTAAATATAAAGTTAATAAGTAGAAACCTTGCTTGAGATGGAATATATTATGTAAAAAATATATATATTTTTCTTGATGGTGGCTTTGAAAGAAGTTGCATTCAGCTTTTATAGTAAAATCTGTTTGTGGACTTATTAATTGACATACCAAATTCAAAATTACTGATATCTTTTAGGATAAGAATGACTTTTGAAAAATTTATACATATGTCAACTTGAATTTTGGTAATTCTTATTAAACATATTTTAGGATAAAGTTATTAGATGTACATTGTTAGGAGATCGCATACAACTGGGCTAATATAGTAAAGATGTGATTATAAACTTATTAATTGGTATACCAAATTAAATATATATATATATATATATATATATATATATATATATTGTCACGACCCAACACACTGGGTCGTGCGGGGACCCACCCTAACACCTAAGTAGGAGAACCCTCAAATCCCAATAGTAAAGACATGCGGAAATTTTAAGTAAACAAAAATAAATATAATACTATGATTTTATAAATAATACCTTTAGACATACTTTTGGTTTAACTTGTAAAGTAATCTAAACAACTCCTATGGATATAGTCTAAACAAGTACAAGAGCTACTAGAAGTACAACTAGACAAGATAAATAAGAGACACAGCTTCCACCATGCGAAAGGAAGAATAGAAGCTGTTGGAGATTTTCTTCGTCTTCACTAAATGAAACGTCACCAATCCTGCATCCAGACTATGTCAAAAGACATAGCAAGAGTAGTATCAGTACAAAGAACACATACTGGTAGGCATCATCGGTCAACCCTACTCCCACCACATAACATAAGAAACCAACCAGTAAGATCATGAAATAAACCACTTGCTACACCACCTTTGCTCTCTCTTGGGAACACCCCAATTCACACTAGCACCTTGAATACTAACCCCTTTTTCAATCAATCCCACTTACCGGAATCTTGACCATAGCTTAACCATTCTACACACATAGCAAAATCCCCAAGTACAACCACCGCCAAATCAACTAACCGTACACGTCCTACCTTGCTTCCTCATCCCATTTCCCACCATAGTCACATAATATAATAATTCAAGCTTTCTTAACCCTAACCCAATCTATTTTCCATCACATACGCTATCTCTACTCTCGCCATTACAACCCACGATGAATCTTCATAACACGTGTCCACTAAGTACAACATATACAAACCAATACAACGCTATACTCACAAGCGTATATCAAGCATATACAATATTATGTACAAGTACACGAAAAATGAATAACTCATATTTTATATCACATCATTGGTCCTCTCATGGAACCCAAACCCAACACAGTTAGCATGCCGGAACGTGGCAACCGATCCAAGTTAGTGTGCCGGAACGTGGAAATCAATCCCACGGTTATGTTGGAACGTGGAAACCGATCCATATTTATCCTGGAACGTGGCAATCCGATCCAAGTTAGTGTGTCGGAACGTGGCAGCCAATCCCATGGTTATGTCGAAACGTGGCAACCGATCCCAATCACACACCACAATCACAATCACAAGTACATCTTCAAGATCATATAATTAAGTCATGATTTCATGGCAATGATAATTCATATATCTCATTTACCACAAGTGTGATCAACATTGCAACATTCATATACATACAAGTATCATAATGAAGCAAGAACAAGCATGCATCACACAAACATAGAATCACAGTCATCACCTACGAATTACTCCTCAATCCCTATTACATATATAATAATTGACCATATTCAACCCTAGTTCATTATTAGAGTTTAATCACAATTCATCATAATTCCTCAATTCCATCACTTCAACTTATCGTATGTAGCATACATTCATAAATCTAGTTCCACTCATGATTTCATATCCTTATTCTTGACCCAATTCTATCCATGATAGCAATTCTAGGTTTTTTAACAACTCATCAATTCCTCCTCACAAGGCATAAACCCACATACTTTGAATTCTAGGGATTATTCAAGGAAACTCCTCGGTGTACGAAGGTCAACACACAACCCTACAATTGATTTACATATATTACGTAGTAAGCATAGATTTATAACTACTCAATTGTAAAACCTAGCCTACCTGGGCGCTAAGCAATTGCACTGAGTTTTTGTCTTCAATTTATGTTTTCCCGGCTTCGCGACGGTGGATTTGGCCAAGAATCTGCAAGATATCGTCATCCTCATGTTAGAATTCTTCTTCTCCTACCTTTCCAAGCTCAGAGTAACTTTTAGAAATATGGAGAAAATAGGATTTCTCGTAATTTACATTATGTCCCGCTTATCCTGCTCTGACACCAGCTTACCTCGCCCTAGTGTTGCCACCCTAGCGACATATGGTCCGCTATGGCGAGGAAATGGCCAAGATTTTCCCTAGATTTTTGTCTCTCCTAATTAAAGATGGTTCGGGTTGTTACAATAGATACATATTTACCCCTCGTTCGTCCCCGAATGACCTGTGCACGGAATATCACTTGCCTCGCTTCGATGTATTTCTAATTTGAAAGATTGGTCCACCATGGGATGACGAATGGTGACTTTTCGTTAATTGACGTACATAAGTCCTATGCTCGAAGACTTAAAAGAAATCTTGAGACAACACATGAAGAATGAAATTGCATTAATATTACATAGTGTGGCCCACTGAAGCGGGATCCATCCCGCTGAGGTAGGGCCTCTGTGGTAAAGATCCTCCCGTTGTAGCAGGAGTTCGGACATAGTAAGGGGGAAAATGAGGGATGGTTTTCCTCATTCTCCCCTTTTTCAAACTCCAACCACCAAAACTCTCTCGAATCACCTTGATCCAAATGTCAAATCTCAGGTATTTTCACATTCCTTACTCTTCTTATTTGATTGTTCGAATAACAATGATTGCATGCTGATTAACTGATCGGATTGGGAGGGTTTGGGGGTAGTTTTTTTGAAAATGAATATAGGTTGCTGGTTTGATAGAAAAATGTATCATGGGCACCTCCCTTACATCCCTAATGTTTCCACAACATCCTGGGCGTAAGGATTTCGTAAAAATTATGGGTAAATCGATACAAAGTAGGTAGGGGAAGTTGAAAAGTCTCCTTTCTTAAAACTCAAATTTGAGGGATAATTAGGAGTTATTTGACTGAAATGATTGCATATTTATGTTCTAGGATAGTTATAATACTCTGACCTGTCAAAAATCTATTGAAATAAGGGTTTTGGGACGAAGAGACGCCATTATCACATCTGAGTTCATCCCAAATGAAGGTCGCTCTAGCGGTCTCCATCCCGCCATGGGGGCCTTCATAATCCCGCCAGGGCGGGATCATGGCTGTTGTGCTGGGATTCGCCAGGTAGTGGTCCTGACCTTGGTATGAAAACAAAATTTTATTTCCCTAATTCTTACTTGTTATCCTTACTTCGACTATGCTTTTGCGTCCTAACTTATATTCAACTCATTGCAGAATTTCTAGATGGCAAAGACAAAATGACGGACACTTGCCTTTCATCCGGTTTCCCGACGCCGCTAGTCGAGAGAGGCATCATGACTATCAGAACACGGGTCTCTGTTGCGAGAGGGGCTTTCTGATGCACCGACTAGAGGAGAAGGAGCCCGCTTTCTATGCTCGTCTGGTAGAGTTCAGGTGGGTTTCATTGATCGAGGCTCCCCATGCCGCTCGAGCTAACTGGGTGTGGGAGATATATGTTATCTTGCCCACCGTCTGTTGGGATGATCCTAGTCTGGTCATCCGCATTCAGGAAGTTGACATCTCCCTGAATGACACTATTATTAATGAGGCCCTAGAGGTACCAGAGGTCCCGAACTATGAATTCAAGACCAGACTATGGGAGATGGACCTGGAGTGGCTGAGGGACACGCTGGTTGAGCCTACGCACCGGGATCAGGTATATTGGGATACTGCGGAGGGTATTACGAGTTATTACTAGTACAGACTGATCACCTGATGCTTAGAGGTGGCTGCATTTGGTGACTAGGAGGATCCGTCTGTCGGGCAACCATACCAACGTGACTTTTTCCCATGCTTTGGTGGTGGCCTACGCCATACAAGGTATACAACTGAATGTGAGGGCGCAGATCATCTCGGAATAGAAGATGTTTGATCAGGGTAACAAGAAGGCGTTCTTTCTCGCTAGCCTTATCACTGCCCTGTGCAAACGGGCATGGGTGCCCCTATTCGATGCTAACAAGGTACTTCTTATGGATCCCTCCTTTTACCCTCTTTTGGTTAGGCAGGGCTAGCAGCAGTAAGGCGGATGTGACTTCGGACAATGAGGACCCACTCTCTGGTGCATGGGTCAAAAAGGATCTCAAGGTTGTTCGGAAGAAGATGGGGAGCTCCAGTGCCAACTTTACTCCGTTTCCACCCAGCACTACCCTAGAGGTCGAGATGATCTGTCGCCAGCTATGCCGGGAGAGGCATAAGGGTTTGGAGAGGGACTGCCTGATGGACCGAATGTGGAAGACTCTTAAGGCCATCTTTTCTTGTGTTGCCCCTGACAGGGAAATCCCCCAACTCAATCCAAAGGACTACAGGGAGTTCCCTATATTGAATGAGGCCTGGGCTAGCGAGAAGCCCCCAGAGGACCTCACCTCTGAAACCGACACTTCTCATTCTCAGGGTTCTTGATCTGACTATTTCTTTTTACTTCGCCCTTTTTTACCATTAAATTTTAGACACTTACTCTATCTTTCTCCTCTCTTAAGTTTCTATAGCACATGGATGCTTGTTTTTCTGACTTTTTCGTAGTAAATGGTGGATTTCTAAGTTTTATATCCTCTCTCTAATTTGCTGAACACTAAAGGGATCGTAGGGACTTGTTCGGATACCCTTTGGGGTCTGAAACTGTGGCTAGAAAAATAGGGGAGACATGTTGAGGTTCTGTCTCCCCTCATCCCGCCCTGGCGGGAGAAATCCCGCTCCAGTGGCACTGCCCTGGCGGGAATAATCCTGCCTCAGTGGCCAACACGGAACCAGAACCTCTGCTAAAATTCTTCTGGGGTTTTTCTATCTTCACTAATTTCACCAAGGTTCCAGCTTTACCAGACAAATGCAAGGTAGTTCTTCAAACTAGAAAAAGTCATTGTCTACCCCTAAATCAATTTCCATGATACACTACCCAACATTTACAATTCGCACAATTTACACCAATTAGCCAACATATTGCACATAATAAAGTTCAGTCACACGTTTTATAATGCATGAAATCGCATCATCACATTCAACAAGTTCAACTTTACATTCACAGTCAGTTTAATCCACAAGAAGCACACATTCACAAATTCCAAGACACCACACCCAGACAAATTCAAATTATTAGTTAGTTCATTCCATAGATGACCATTACTAGTCATCCATGCCCTTTTCAACCCCTAAGTCTAGATACCAATTGGAACCTTCTCAGTTCCAATCAACCTGTCGGTGTCCCTTCAGTCGTATCAATGACATCTAGTTCACTTCATTGAGATACCAATTGGGATCGGGAGATACCAATTGGACTCAACTCATACCACAAGCGACACTTCGCACGAAAGGATAGAATGAGTGGAACAATTTCCTAGAATGCTTCCTAACTTCCTGAAGATTAGATGTGGACGTCAACACACTAATCTGCATGAGTTTAGTCCAAATTTGCTATTGTACGAGGAGACTCGTAAACTAGGCTCTAATACCAATTTGTCATGACCCAACCCACCGAGCCGTGCGGGAACCCACTCTAACACCTAAGTAGGAGAACCCTTATATCCCAATAGTAAAAACATGTAGAAATTTTAAGAAAACAGAAATAAATATAACACTATGATTTTATAAATAATACTTTTAGACACACTTTTGGTTTCACTTGTAAAGTAATCTAAACAACTCCCATGGATCTAGTCTGAACAAGTACAAGATCTACTAGAAGTACAACTGGACAAGATAAATAAGAAACACAGCTTCCACCATGCGAAAGGAAAAATAGAAGCTGCTGGAGATTTTCTTCGTCTTCACCTAATGAAATGCCACTAGTCCTGCATCTAGACTATGTCAAAAGACATAGCAAGAATAGTATCAGTACAAAACACACGTACTGGTAGGCATCATCAGTCAACCCGATGCCCACCACATAACAACGAAACCTGTTATCAATCTGTGTTTCAAAACCAGAATTACTAATTTCAATAAACTTTGCAGAAACATGAAGTAACCAAAGTTTAATAAACCAGTAAGAATAGATGAACAGAAATTAATTGACAAAACTAAAAGCTGTAAAAACGTACCATAATCTGGAAAAATAGAATCAAGAAAAAGATCAAGCCCACTGAATGCACAGTGTCCCCTTAAGGAAATTATTCCCCTCTAGTATCCGAGGTTTGATTTGGAATATGTCCTCCCAGGATAGAATGATCTCAATCACCAGTGTATTGATACCCAAAACTCTGGTGTCAGCGAACCACTCAACAGCAGTAAAGTACACGAAGAAATTTTGTGCAAAAAAAGAAGAAGAAATCAGAAAAATTCGTAAGGAATAAGTCTGAGGAATCAATGTATTCATAGGCAAGAGGAACTGATTCCGAAAGGTTGCAATCCTTTCAGAATCCACATGACCATTCATAAAAGTTTGCAACCTTTCAAACGGTCATGGTTGTTTCTGAAAGTTGCAACCCTTTCAGAACAGTCATTTCCAACGGTGGGAAAATCAAATAAAACGGCAAAGATTTAATTAAAATGGGTTGCGCGTGGATCCGAGTCGGTCGGGCCAATTAACTAATTAATTGAATCAGTTAATTAACTAATTAATTGAATTAATTAATTAACTAATTAAAATGTTGGCCATTTAATTTAAGTTAATTAAATAATTAATTAACTAAAATAATTAAAACAAGCTTTGTCCAAAAAAATAATCTCTCGATTGATCATTTTTCCAAAGCCAAAGTCGAAGCCGAAGTCGAGTCGAGCGAGCGACGACGACGACGGCGCGAGGGGGGTCTCTCTTTCCAACCCTTTTAACAATTAATAGGAGTGTTTCTATATTTAAACTATCCTATTTTTCTTTCCACCACCGATGAGAGACAAATGTCTTTTCAATAAAGCATAAGAGGACTTTTCAAGTTCTCAACTTTCCAAGTTCCCAACTTTTTTCAAGTTCCTCTTTCATTTTCCCTCTATTTCCCATTAACTCTTGCTACATACCCAACAATCCCCCACAGTAATGGGGAATGTTTATAACATAAGGAATGCACGGACGAGTGTGTACTTTACAAGCAAGAATCAATTGCATCTGGATAAGTAGGTTTCCCCTTGGACTTTTCGTAGTGAACATATGTCGGATATACTTGGTCAATCGGTAGATGTGATATCTTTGAATCGTCGAGCTTTGGTGTATACCTAGACAATCATATGTCACACAATTAACCCTTTACCATTTATGGTTCTTACGGTTGTGTTCATTTCAGCCATGAACACCTCCTGGTTTCATGAGTGTATAAAGAATAGGCTTTTGACATAAAATTCTCTTTGAAGCGGCTTACACTTCATGAGAATGGATTGAGTTGATTGACAATGTCGAACCGTCAGTCAAAACTTTGTTTTTCTCCTTGAATCTAGCTCTTGGGATCACCAATCTGCTAGATAGAGTTACCGCCCTGCTGACTTGTCCTAAGCCATAAACCTATTCCCTTAGATGATCTTTCAACTGCCTCTCTCACTAGGCCTTTCGTTAGTGGATCTGACACATTATCGCTTGACTTCACATAGTCAATTGTGATAATTCCACTAGAGAGGAGTTGTCTTACGGTATTATGTCTCCATCGTATATGACTAGACTTCCCGTTGTACATAACACTCCCTGCCCTACCTATTGCTGCTTGACTATCACAATGTATGCAAATAGGTCCCACAGGTTTGGGCCAGAATGGAATATCCTCTAAGAAATTCCGAAGTCATTCAGCTTCTTCACCGGCCTTATTAAGGCAATGAATTCAAATTCCATTGTGGAGCGAGCGGGCCGGGTCTGCTTGGATGATTTCCAAGAGACTACTCCTCCACCAAGTGTAAACACATAACCACTTGTGGATTTTACTTCATTTGACCCGGTGATCCAATTTGCATCACTATATCCTTCAATCACGGCAGGATATTTATTATAATGCAAAGCATAGTGTTGTGTATGCTTCAACTAACCCAACACACGTTTCATTGCCATCCAGTGTGTTTGATTCGAATTACTAGTGAACCGACTCAGTTTGCTAATAGCACATGCTATATCTGGTCGCGTACAATTCATAATATACATCAAACTTTCCAATTGAGATAATGTTAGTCCATGAGGAGTTTTGAGAATTCTGATCCCTAAGATCAAATCAGCAACTCCTAAGTCCTTCATATCAAACTTGCTGGACAGCATGCGCTTAGTAGCATTTATATTGTCAATGTCTTTACTCATTATTAACATGTCATCAACATACAAACAAACAATGACTTCATGATTCAGAACATTTTTAATGTAAACACAATTATCACATTCGTTAATCTTGAATCCATTTGCCAACATTGTTTGGTCAAATTTAGCATGCCATTATTTGGGTGCTTGCTTGAGCCCATAAAGCAACTTCACAAGTCTGCACACTTTCTCTTCTTTACCAGGAACCACAAACCCTTCAAGTTGTTCCATGTAAATTTCTTCCTCCAACTCTCCATTTAAGAAGGCTGTCTTTACATCCATTTGGTGGATTTTAAGATCATGCACTGCCGCTAGTGCTATTAACATTCTAATTGATGTTATCCTTGTTACTGGAGAGTATGTATCAAAGTAATCCAGACCTTCCTTTTGTCTATATCCTTTGACTACAAGTCTAGCCTTATATTTGTCAATAGTCTCATTGGCTTTCATTTTCCTTCTAAAGATCCACTTTGATCCTAAAGGTTTATTTCCTGGAGGAAGATCAGCCAATTCCCAAGTATGATGACTTAAAATTGATTCAATCTCACTATTGACTGCTTCTTTCCAATAGATTGACTCAGATGACGACATAGCTGCTTTAAATGTTAGAGGCTCTTTTTCAAGCAAGAATGCCACAAACTCTGGTCCGAAAGAAGTCAATTTTCGTTGGCGAGTACTACGCCTAGGATTTTCATTAGGTTGTGCATTTTCCTTTGATTCTTCCCGTGGTCGTTTAGATCTTTCACTTGTCGACTCATAATCAGTTTTATACGGATAAATGTGTTCAAAGAACTCAGCGTTATCTGACTCAATTACCATATTCACATGAATTTCAGGATTCTCAGATTTGTGAACCAAAAATCGGCAGGTCTTACTGTTCACAGCATATCCAATAAATACACAATCCACCGTTTTGGGTCCAATTTTCACCCTCTTAGGTAAAGGAACTTCTACCTTAGCAAGACACCCCCACACTTTGAAATATTTCAAGTTGGGTTTCCTTCCTTTCCATAACTCATATGGAATTGATTGCGTTTTGCTACGGGGTACCCTATTGAGTATCTTGTTAGCCGTAAGGATGGCTTCTCCCCATAGATTTCTTGGTGAACCAGAACTGATTATTAAGGCATTTATCATTTCCTTTAATGTTCTATTCTTCCGTTCAGCCTAAGCATTTGACTGCGGAGTATAGGGTGCAGTAGTTTGATGGATAATACCATATTACAAACATATCTCAGCAAAAGGAGATTCGTATTCTCCACCCCTATCACTTCGAATCATTTTTATCTTTTGATTCAATTGATTTTCCACTTCATTTTTGTATTGCTTAAATGCATCAATTGCTTCATCCTTACTATTAAGCAAATAAACATAACAAAATCAAGTGCAATCGTCAATAAAAGTTATAAAATACTTTTTCCCACCACGAGATGGTGTCGACTTCATATCGCATATATCCGTGTGAATTAACTCTAAAGGTTTTGAATTTCTTTCAACAGACTTATAAGGATATTTAACAAACTTACTTTTCACACAAATTTCGCATTTCGATTTATCGCATTTAAAATCAGGCAATACTTCTAAAGTAACCAATTTCCGCAAGGCTTTGTAATTTACATGTCCCAAACGGGCATGCCATAAATCATTTGACTCCAATAAGTAAACAGAAGCAGAATTCTTATTAATACTGTCAACAACCATTACATTCAGTTTGAAGAGGCCCTCAATGAGGTAGCATTTTCCTAAGAACATCTCATTCTTACTTATTACAGCTTTGTCACTAACTAGGACACACTTAAACCCATTTTTAACGAGCAGTGCAGCAGAAACTAAATTCTTCCTAATAGTAGGAACGTGCAGAATGTTGTTCAGAGTCAACACCTTGCCGGATGTCATCTTCAACATTACTTTCCCAGTTCCTGCAATCCTTGTTGTTGTTGTGTTTCCCATGAACAAATCTTCATCAACCTCAGCAGGAGTGTATGTTGCAAAGGCTTCTTTCGCAGAGCAAATATGTCGAGTGGCACCTGAGTCGAGAAACCACTCCTTGGGATTTCCAACTAAGTTGCACTCTGAGATCATTGCACACAGGTCATCTGCATCTTCTATCTCTTCCACGATGTTTGCTTGGCTTTTGCCTTTGCCTTTGCCTTTGTCTTTGTCTTTGTCCTTTCTTGGAGCACGACAGTCAGAAGACTTGTGACCAGCCTTACCACAATTGTAACAGTTGCCCTTGAACTTTTTCTTGGCATGTTCTAACTTCTGTCCGTTGGACTTCTTTCTCTTCTTGTCTTTGGTAGGAGCTTTTTCAATAATATTAACTCCAATTACTGTCAAACTCTTACGAGACTTCTTTTCGGCGGTTTTGTTATCTTCCTCAATTTTGAGCCGAATCACAAGATCTTCAAGCTTCATTTCCTTACGTTTGTGCTTTAAATAATTCTTGAAGTCATTCCACAAAGGAGGTAACTTCTCGATCATTGTAGCCACTTGAAATGTTTCATTTACTACCATATCTTCACCAATCAGATCATGGAAAATAAGTTGAAGTTCCTGCACTTGTGATCCAACAGTTTTACTATCTGACATTTTATAGTCTAAAAACTTTGCGACCACAAACTTTTTCAAGCATGCATCTTCTGTCTTATATTTCTTCTCAAGTGCATCCCACAATTCTTTTGAAGTTGTCATTGCACTATAGACATTATATAAGTCATCCTCTAACGCACTCAAAATGTAGCCCTTACATAGGAAGTCTGCCTGTTTCCATGCTTCAATAATCATGAATTTTTCTCTGCTCGGCATTTTCAAAGAGTTGTGCACCGGAGTTACTTCATTGGTAAATTTCTGCAGACCAAGAGTGGTAAGCCAGAAAAATACCCGTTGCTGCCATCCTTTGAAATTCACACCAGAGAATTTTCCCGGTTTCTCTGTTGGTGGTACAGCAGTTCGGCTTGGTGCTGCAACAGCCACCATAACATTGTCATTAGCCATTTCAGAATCTGTAACAAACATAAATTGATACAAATGACTCAGTAAGCAATAAGTTAAGTTGCAAACTTAACAGGAGTATAAAACCACGAAGGTTTTTCTCTCCACCAGAAACACAGATTAAAAAGTATAAAAATAATTTCCTTAAGATTGTTATCAATCTGTGTTTCAAAACCAGAATTACTAATTTCAATAAACTTTGTAGAAACACGAAGTAACCAAAGTTTAATAAACCAGTAAGAATAGATGAACAGAAATTAATTGACAAAACTAAAATCTGTAAAAACGTACCATAATCTGGAAAAACAGAATCAGGAAAAAGATCAAGCCCACTGAATGCACAGTGTCCCCTTAAGGAAATTATTCCCCTCTAGTATCCGAGATTTGATTTGGAATATGTCCTCCTAGGATAGAATGATCTCAATCACCAGTGTATTGATACCCAAAACTCTGGTGTCAACAAATCACTCAACAGCAGTAAAGTACACGAAGAAATTTTGTGCAAAAAATGAAGAAGAAATCAGAAAAATTCGTAAGGAATAAGTCTGAGGAATCAATGTATTTATAGGCAAGAGGAACTGATTCTGAAAGGTTGCAATCCTTTCAGAATCCACACTACCATTCATGAAAGTTTGCAACCTTTCAAACGATCATGGTTGTCTCCGAAAGTTGCAACCCTTTCAGAACAGTCACTTCCAACGGTGGGAAATTCAAATAAAACGGGAAAGATTTAATTAAAATGGGTCGCACGTGGATTCGAGTCGGGTCGGGCCAATTAACTAATTAATTGAATCGGTTAATTAACTAATTAAAACGTTGGCCATTTAATTTAAGTTAATTAAATAATTAATTAACTAAAATAATTAAAGCAAGCTTTTTCCAAAAAAATAATCTCTCGATCGATCATTTTTCCAAAGCCAAAGCCGAGCCGAGCGACGACGACGGTGCGAGGGGGGTCCCTCTTTCCAACCCTTTTAACAATTAATAGGAGTGTTTCTATATTTAAACTCTCCTATTTTTCTTTCCACCACTGATGAGGGACAAATGTCTTTTCAATTTCTTTTCAATAAAGCATAAGAGGACTTTTCAAGTTCTCAACTTTCCAAGTTTCCAACTTTTTTCAAGTTCCTCTTTCATCTTTCCTCTATTTCCCATTAACTCTTGCTACATACCCAACAAAGCCAACTAGTAAGATCATGAAATGAACCACTCGCTTCTCCACCTTTGTTCTCTCTTGGGAACACCCCAATTCACACTAGCACCCTAAATACTAACCCCTTTTTCAATCAATCCCACTTACCGGATTCTTGACCATAGCTTAGCCATTCTAAACACATAGCAAAATCCCCAAGTACAACCACCGCCAAATCAATTAACCGTACGTCCTACCTTGTTTCCTTGTCCCATTACCCACCATAGTCACATAATACAATAATTCAAGCTTTCTTAACCCTAACCCAATCTATTTCCCCCAAGGTGATATCCACCCAAGCTTTTTCCATAACATACAATATCTCTATTCTAGCCATTACAACCCAAAATAAATCATCATATCACGTGTCCACTAAGTACAACATATACAAACCAATACAACGCTATACTCATAAGAGTATATCAAGCATATACAATATTATCTACAAGAACACGAATAACGAACATATCAATTTATATCACATCATAGGTCCTATCATGGAACCCAAACCAAACACAGTTAGCATGCCGAAACGTGGCAACCGAACCAAGTTAGTGTGCCGGAACGTGGCAGCCGATCCTATGATAATGCCAGAATGTGGCAATCGATCCGTATTTATGTTGGAACATGGTAATCCGATCCAAGTTAGCATGCCGAAACGTGGCAGCCAATCCCATGGTTATACTGGAACGTGGCAACCGATCCCCATCACACACCACAATCGCAATCACAAGTACATCTTCAAGATCATATAATTAAGTCATGATTTCATGACAATGATAATTCATATATCTCATTTACAACAAGTGTAATTAAAATTGCAACATTCATATATAGACAAGTATCATAATGAAGCAAGAACAAGAATACATCACACAAACATAGTATCACAACCATCACCTATGAATTACTCCTCAATCCCTATCACATATATAATAATTGACCATACTCAACCCTAGTTCATCATTAGGGTTTCTTATTAGGGTTTAATCACAATTCATCATAATTCCTCAATTCCATCACTTCAACTTATCGTATGTAGCATACATTCATAAATCTAGTTCCACACCTAATTTCATATCCATAATCTTGACCCAATTCTATCCATGATAGCAATTCTAGGTTTTCTAACAACTAATCAATTCCTCCTCACAAGGCATAAACCCACATACTTTGAATTCTAAGGATTATTCATGGAAATTCCTCGATATACGAAGGTCAATACACAACCCTACCATTGATTTTACTATATTAGGTACTAAGAACATATTTATAACTACTCAATCGTAAAACCTAGCCAACCTGGGCACCAATCAATTTCACGGAGTTTTTGACTTCAATTCCAATTTTCCCAGCTTCGCGACGGTGGATTTGGCCAAGAATCCACATGATATCGTCATCCTCATTTTAGAATTCTTCTTCTCCTACCTTCCCAAACTTAAAGCAGTTTTTCTGAGGATTCTAAGGTGTATTACGACTTAATAAGGTATTTTTAAAAATATGGAGAAAATAGGATTTCTTGTAATTTACATTTTGTGCCGATTATCCCGCTCTGGCGCCATCTTACCCCGCCATGGCGCTACCTCCCTAGCAGCATATGGCCCACTGTGGCGAGGAAATTACTTAGATTTTCCCCGGATTTTTGTCTCTACTAATTAACGACGGTTCGGGTCGTTACATATATATATGATTCATATCTTTTAGGATAAAAATAGTTCTTGAAATATTATACAGTTACATCACCTTGAATTTTGGTGATTAAGCTTAAATAATTTTAGGATGACGTTTCTAGATGTACATTGTTATGAGATCACATACAGAATTGACGAAAAGATTGATTACGAAAGGATTGTAAACAGAACTCAATAATAGTTCTGATGGAATATATTCAAGTGATAATGTGTCAATTCTTACACTATTTAACAACACTTCATAAGTGTTAAGTCTAATTACATTAGAGGAAAGGGAACAATTATCGATAACTATTTCAATTATGGGTATTTATATTAACTTGTGCAGCATATAATAATAGATACCGTGATTGAATTAGGTAGAATATATTTCCTTAAATGATAGATTGCAAATTTACTATTTTCTCTTCTTTGTCTATGTAACAATTTTAAAATTTTGAGTTAAGAATTCTATTCTTTCAAATTCTTTTACGGTAGAATCTTCCCGAATATTTATGGTCATTTATTTTCTCACTCTATTACCTTGACATTATGAATGATCTCATGTAATTGTGTAAGTACGTATTTATATTAATATAAACTAAATATAGAGGACTTGAACTTGGACTTGGGGATTGGGCTTGGATTGGAACTTAAAATAAATATTTTTTATAAAGCTTAAATATTTGCTTTATAAATAACAATGTTTTTCAAACAAGAATAATATATATAGAAAGAAGGGTCATATCATATATATATATATATATATATATATATATATATATATATATATATATATAACGCGATACAAACTGTACAAAATAGGTCCAAATTAAAAGTGTCGAAGAGACAAAAAAATAATATTGTGATAGTTTATGTTCATTCAATAATAATATTGTGATCATCACTTTTGAGAAATATTTTCACAATATCTAGGCATGGTTGCAAAACGGTATTCCTCCATGCTTCGTCAATAGCTTCTTTTCTATCTCTTTTGAAAACGTCAGTAGTAATAATATGATGCATCAACCACATTTTCTCATTTATTAACCGTTGAATCTTGTCAAGTTGGTGACAAATCAATAAACGAATATTACGCTTGATATTAGCAATTGACTATTGAAGAAGCATCTTCTTTAATTCATCATTTTTGTCTATTTTTGTTTTTTCTCTTAAATATTTGTCCATTTCGGGGACACCAATGGACCATCGAATTCCTTTGATGTAATCTGCATCTGGAATGAAAATTTGTCGCACCTCATCCACTAGCCCTGCATGCAACATAAATATAAAGAAGAATTTATTTAGTGGAACAAAGATTTGATAATCAAAAATATTATTAAGAAAATTATATAAGAAGAGTTTTTAACTAGATGCATGATTATATCTTGATTGATACATAAAACAATTACAAAAATTACCTGCATTGACCATTTGATCAACCCTCATGTCAACTCTACGATTCAAGACTGATTGCTCTACATCAATCCAAATAAAGCAAGTATCATA
This sequence comes from Solanum commersonii, assembly GCA_029007595.1. Lineage (NCBI taxonomy): Eukaryota > Viridiplantae > Streptophyta > Magnoliopsida > Solanales > Solanaceae > Solanum > Solanum commersonii. Next base: position 7,237,983 of record JAJTWQ010000012.1, read on the forward strand.
CCTATATTTGAACATGAACACAGGGTCTTCCACAAGTTTTTAAATTTACGAATTTGATCCTCCAACAATAATTCACGTTGAGTCTTCAAAAAATATTCTATGTAGACAATAGCTTGCAAATAAAAATCTCCAGGTGTGAAGTCGGAATCTGGCTCAATTTCACCTAAGAAAATGTGATCAAATTAACTTTCTCATAATTGGAATAAATAATTTTTTAATAGTAAAGTATATTTTCCACTAGAATCTATAATTACTACTAATAAATTATCTAGGTAGTCATTTGATATAAATATTGTTGGAAATAAATATCTATACCTAACAAATAGTGTCGTACACCTTGTTTCTTAGTGTATGTGTGATCTTGTTTGTAACAATTTCAAGTCCCTTATATACTTGCATTTTGTCCAAGTTGATTATTTCTCCTTGAAAATGGGTGGCAAGGTAAGCAGAGAAATGGGATTTTCCTATTCCTGTTGCTACCATTATGAACACCACTTTCCTCTTGTTGAACTTGCTATTGTTGATCAAAGTATTCATTTTAGCTGCACATAAAATAAAATAAATATAATAATTTGTTTACAATAGTAAATAATATCATGAAAACCACTCATGCATACAGTCAGACATTAAAAAATCTTGTAAATATAAAGTTAATAAATAGAAACCTTGCTTGAGATGGAATATACTATGTAAAAAAATAATATTTTTCTTGATGGTGCCTATGAAAGAAATTGCAGTCAGCTTTTATAGTAAAATCTGTTTGTGGACTTATTAATTGGCATACCATATTCAAATTACTGATATCTTTTAGAATAAAAATGACTTTCGAGAAAATTATACATATGTCAACTAGAATTTTGGTAATTATTATTAAATATATTTTAGGATAAAGTTATTAGATGTACATTGTTAGGAGATCACATACAACTTGGCATTTATAGTAAAAATGTGATTATAAACTTATTAATTGGTATACCAAATTGAAATATATATATATATATATCATATTTTTTAGGATAAGAATAGTTCTTGAAAAAATATACAGATATGTCACCTTGAATTTTGGTGATTAAGCTTAAATAATTTTAGGATGATGTTTCTAGATGTACATTGTTATGAGATCACATACAGAATTGACGAAAAGATCAATTACAAAAGGATTGTAAAAAGAACTCAATAATATTTCTGATGAAATATATTCAACTGATAATGCGTTTCTTACACTATTTAACAACACGTCATAAGTGTTAAGTCTAATTCCATTAGAGGGAAAGGAACAATTATAGACAACTATTTCAATTACAAGTATTTATATTAACTTGTGCAGCATATAAAAATAGATAAAGATTTTATTGAATCAAGCTTCCATCACGTGATTGAATAGGTAGAATATATTTTCTTAAATGATCATTACCAATAGATTGCAAATTTACTATTATTTCTTCTTTGTCTATGTAACAATTTTAAATTTTGAGTTAAGAATTCTATTCTTTCAAATTCTTTTAGGGTAGAATCTTCCGAACATTTATGGTCATTTATTTTCACACTCTATTACCTTGACATTATGAATGATCTCATATAATTGTGTAAGTATGTATTTATATTAATATATATTAAATATAGAAGACTTGGACTTGGGACTTGGGCTTGGATCGAAACTTAAAATAAATATTTGTTATAAAGCTTAAATATTTGCTCTATAAATAACAATGTTGTTACAAAGAGAATAATATATATACAAAGAAGGGTCATATCAAATATATATAAATATATCCATAATGAGATACAAATTGTACAAAATAGGTCCAAATTAAAGTGCCGAAGAGACAAAATAACTCAAGATAGAGAAAATGATAGCTTATGTTCACTCAATAAGAATATTGTGAACATCACTTTTGAGAAATCTTTTCACAATATCCAGGCATGGTTGCAAAGCGGTATTCCTCCATGCTTCGCAAACAGTTTCATTTCTATCTCCTTTGAAAACGTCAGTAGCAATAATATGATGCACCAACCATATTTTCTCATTTATTAACCGTTAAATCTTGTCAAGTTGGTGACAAATTAATAAATGAGTACTACGCTTGATATTACCAATTGACGTTGGAAGAAGCATCTTCTTTGATTCATCATATTCATCTATATTTGTTTACTCATCATCTTCGTCTATATTTGTTTCTTTACTTAAATATCTGTCCATTTCGGGGACACCAATGGACTGTCGAATTCATTCGGTGTAATCTGCATCTGGAATGAAAATCTACCACACGTCATCCACTAGCCCTGCATGCAACATATATTAAAAGAAGAGTTTTATTTAGTGGAATATAGATTTGATAACCAAAAATATTATTAAGAAAATTATAAAATAAAACTCTTTAGCTAGATGCATGATTATATCTTGATTGATACATAAAATAATTACAAAAATTACCAGTTGATCAACCCTCATGTCAACTCTACGGTTAAAGACTGATTGCTCTACATCAATCCAAATAAAGCAAGTATCATATTTATATTAGAACATGAACACAAGGTCTTCCACAAGTTTTTCAATATACTAATTTGACCATCTAACAATAATTGAAACTCCTTGAGTCTTCAAAAAAAATTCTATGTAGACAATAGCTTGCAAACAAAAAATTTTAGCTGTGAAGTCAGAATCTGGCTCAATTTCACCTAAGAAAATATGATCAAATTAACTTTCTAGGAATTGAAATAAATAATTTTTTAATAGTACAGTATATTTTCCACTAAAATCTACAAATACTACTATTAAATTATCTAGGTAGTCATTTGATATAAATATTGTCGGAAATAAATAGTTATACCTAACAAATAGTGTCGTACACCTTGTTTCTCAGTGTGTGTGATCTTGTTTGTAACAATTTCAAGTCTCTTATATACTTGCATTTTGTCTGAGTTGATTATTTCTCCTCGAAAATGGGTGGCAAGATCAAAAGAGAGACGGAATTTTTTTGTTCCTATTGCTCCCATTATGAACACCGGTTTCTTCTTGTTGAACTTGTTATTGCTGATGAAAGTATTCATTTTAGCTACACATATAATAATTAGTTTACAATAGTAAATAATCTCATGAAAACCACTCATGCATACAGTCAGACATTAAAAAATCTTGTAAATACAAAGTTAATAAGTAGAAACCTTGCTTGAGATGGAATATACTATGTAAAAAAATAAATCTTGATGGTGGCTATGAAATAAATTGCATTCATCTTTTATAGTAAAATCTATTTGTAGACTTATTAATGGACATACCATATTCATAATTACTATTATCTTTTAGGATAAGAATGACTTTTGAAAAATTTATAGATATATCAACTTGAATTTTGGTAATTATTATTAAATATATTTTAGGATAAAGTTATTAGATGTACATTGTTAGGAGATCACATACAACTAGACTTTTATAGTAAAAATGTGATTATAAACTTATTAATTGGTGTACAAAATTTTTAAAAAAATAATATATATATACCTTTTAGGATAAGAATAGTTCTTGAAAAATATATAGATACGTCACCTTGAATTTTGGTGATTAAGCTTAAATAATTTTAGGATGACGTTTCTAGATGTACATTGTTATGAGATCACATACAGAATTGATGAAAAGATCGATTACAAAAGGATTGTAAAAAGAACTCAATAATATTTCTGACGGAATATATTCAAGTGATAATGCGTCAATTCTTACACTATTTAACAACACGTCATAAGTGTTGAAGTCTAATTCCGTTAGAGGGAAGGCAACAATTATCAATAACTCTTTCAATTATGAGTATTTCTATTAACGTGTGCTGCATATAATAATAGATAAAGATTTTATTGAATCAAATTTCCATCACCGTGACTGAATTAGGTAGAATATATTTCCTTAAATGATAGATTGCAAATTTAGTATTTTCTCTTCTTTGTCTATGTAACAATTTTAAATTTTGAGTTAAGAATTCCATTCTTTTAAATTCTTTTAAGGTAGAATCTTCCCTAACATTTATGGTCATTTATTTTCTTACTCTGTTACCTTGACATTATGAATTATCTCATGTAATTTAGTTAGTACATATTTATATTAATATATATTAAATATAGAAGACTTAAACTTGGACTTGGAGCTTGGGCTTGGATCGGAACTTAAAATAAATATTTTTTAGAAAGCTTAAATATTTGCTCTATAAATAAAAAATATTCTTATGGTCAAGAAAAATATATATAGAAAGAAGGGTCTTATCATATATATATTTGTAATGCGATACAAATTGTACAAAATAGGTCCAAATTAAAGTGTCGAATAGACAAAATAACTCAAGATAGAGATAATGATAGTTTATGTTCACTCAATAATAATATTGTGATCATCACTTTTGAGAAATCTTTTCACAATATCCAGGCATGGTTGCAAAATGGTATTCCTCCATGCTTCGTCAACGACTTCTTTTCTATCTCCTTTGAAAATGCCAGTAGCAATAATATGATGCACCAACCACATTTTCTCATTTATTAACCGTTGAATCTTGTCAACTTGGTGACAAATTAATAAACGAGTATTACGCTTGATATTAGCAATTGACGATTGAAGAAGCATCTTCTTTGTTCATCATCTTCGTATATATTTGTTTCTTCTCTTAAATATATGTCCATTTCGGGGACACCAATGGGCCGTCGGATTCCTTTGGTATAATCTGCATCTGGAATGAAAATATGTCGCACTTTTTCTACTAGCCCTGGATGCAACATAAATTTAAAGAATATTTTTATTTAGTGGAACATAGATTTGATAACCAAAAATAATATTAAGAAAATTATATAAGAAAAGTTTTTAGCTAGATGCATGATTATATCTTGATTGATACATAAAACAATTACAAAAATTACCTGCATTGACCATTTGATCAACCCTCATGTCAACTCTACGGTTCAAGATTGATTGCTCTTGTAACACCCCGTATCATACGTGTATTAGTTCTATTTATATGATGCTTATAAATTGCCTTCTGGTATAGTTATGGACTCGATTTCCTAAGCAACTAGTGACAATAGAATAAGTTTAAAGTGAACTGTCTATAGATTTTGATGCGACCCAATTAAGTTGACATCGATGGAAGTATTTAAACTTGAGATCATAAGGTGGTATTTGAGTCTAAATTTTAAAGTGACATAGTGTATATAAGTTTTAAGTAAAGTTAAAGCTATTAAGGTCTAGAAATGAAATAAAATATTGAGGTGCTTGCTTGACTTAACTAAACTAGTAGGTGACAAGTAGGTGCATCACCTACTTTGACTTATTGACCAGCCCAAAGGACCAAGTAGGTGTATCACCTACTAAGACTCTTTTGACCATGTTATTGGGTCAAGTACACTACACCTACTTGCATTAATTTGGCCCAAGTTGAATAGAAGAATAAGGGGAAAATGGACAGCCAAGGCCCAATCATTCCAAGCCCACAAGAAATAATTGGAATGGAAAAGTAGGTGCATCACCTACTTAAATGTGTGACCTAAATTAAAAACACATGTTGGCTGCAAATGAAGTACAAGAAAGGTGGCAAAAAGAGAACCTAATAAGGCCAAAAATCTGATACATATGTCTCATTTTCCTCTTATCCAGATTTTAAGCTCTCAAGTTCATATATTTCTCTCTCTCTCAAGATGAAACAGCCACCCAATATTCCCACTAGGGTTCTAACCAATTTTCATCCTGTTTCTTCCAAAGCAACCACAAGATCACCTTCTCTCCTCTATTGTTTCAAGTATATTGAACAGTTCTTTAAGGGGAGTGAACTAGAGATATTTATATGTGTTGGCAGCCAAGGTTCTGCCACTCTCTTCCAAAGATTAAGAGAAGGTTACAAAAACAATAATTGAAGGAGAATAACAAATTTAGATAACCAAGGTAAGGGCGCTGCCACAATCTCTATTTATTAGTTTATTTGAGAATTCTAGACTTACTTGTTTATTGCAACTCGTGGGATGGTGATTGAAAACCATAAATTCAAGTCTTTTGATTATTTTTTAGTGTTTAGGACTACTATTGTATTTATTTGTTTATGGGAGGTCATGGATATACTTAGAGAATGATTGTGAAAAGCTATAAGGGGCAAATTTATAAGCTATGGTGATGCACCATTAAATTAAAGCTTTGGTAAGTTCACTTCCCTTTCCATGGGAAGGTTGTTTCGTGTAAATAACTATAACGGACAGAATTTTTGAAAGAAAACAATCAATTAGAAGGATTATGGGTTGGCTGCCTGGCTACTATTTTGATGAGTTGAAATATCCCGAGTTGGTTGGTAAGCTGTTAATATTAGCCTTAATGATTGGTTGTTGTAGATGAAGACTATGATGTTAAAGGACAGGTTGACACTTCGTAAGCTATATGAATTGAGAATTGAGGTATGTAAGGCTATTCGATTTCCTATTTCTTTGGCATGAATCCAACACTTGTATTACAACGTAAGCTTTCTAAGTGCCTTTGATAGTGACTGATCCATAGTTGTCATTCCTACTACCTAGAGCATCAAAGTGAGTACTCTAATATGAGTTCATTACTAAATGTACGTGCTTACTCTGTCAAGTATTAGCATGCAGGGATTAAACTTGTTTCATCGTCAAAGTACCCTTGGCACGTATTGCCCTTATACAAATCAAAATGATCTTAGATTACACATGGTACATATATCTATATGTTGGATATACGATCTGCCATATCTTGCCAACTTGCTTCAATTGTCTATTCCATCATATATGTCATCTTTTCACATGTTCATATGTTCCCTTTAGTGGTTATTACTCCCATTGTGTTTGACCTATAACGTTACCTCACAAGATCCATACTTGCTCTATTGTACATTTTATATGTGCTTATTTGGAATATGTATCCGTCCTTAAGTTGAATCTGCCCACGTTCTCCCTTGGTTCCACGTTCATGTATACCTTGTACTTGATATTAGTTAGTGAGTATTTGGCTATCATATAGAGTTCAAATCTCTTGGCTGACTGTAAATGTCTTCACTTGATATGTGCTTCAATTTGAGATGTCAAAATGCTTATTGAGCCATATAAGCTCCTAAGTATTACACGTTCATGTCACATTTGCTTCCCATTTCATTTTTATTATCGTAAGTCCATATTCATATGTCTTTTACTACTGGTCCATAGTTCCAAATCTCAACAATGATTATGACCACCAAAACAACAATCTTAAAAGAGTTATGATCATCAAAAGAACAATCTCAAAAGAGTTATGAACATCAAAACAACAATCTCAAAAATTAAAAAATCTAAGTGAAGCAATCTGTATAATTATGGGTGGTAGCCCAGGGGCAAATGCCTAGCATGGGTCAATCCCAATTGGTATAGAAGGGTGGCAACTCAGGGGCGAAAGCCTAGCATGGGCCGATCCCAATTTGTGGAATTATGAGGACAACATCCCAGGGGTTTAAATGCCTACCATGGGTCATCCTCTTCTACCACTGATCAATTGGTCATTTGTATCATATGTCTTATAAATATTATAATGCACAGAAAAGTAAAGACAAGAATGTAACATACACGATTCCACAAGTATAAGCAAAGGTGGTCTCTAATCTTTATCTATTGGTATTTGGTTTCACTTGAGCTCTCATTTTACATATTGTTGTATAATACCTTACATATTCAGTACATTATTTCGTGCTGACGTCCCTTATTGGGGATGCTTCATTTCATGATGCAGGTACAAGTACTCAACTAGTAGATACTCAACGGTTATTGGTGAGCTCCAGGTTGATTCAGGGCTTTGCCAAGTCTTTACTATGCATATTTTCATAGTGGTACAATCATGGATTCCAGTAGAGGCTTTGTAGACATTGTAAACTATCATCTGTATTCATAGTTTCACTTGTCACATGTATCGGTTTAGCTAGTCAACATGTGTTGTATATGAAGCTTCTCATTAGTAAATCTATCTGCATAGTAGTTTACTTTCTCATCATATGTCACTTGTAAAGCATGTGTTCATATGGTACTTGTTTGCCTCACCTAGGTTGGGGTATGACAAATACTTGTCTGCCTCACCTAGGTTGGGGTGTGACAGCTCTACATCAATCCAAATAAAGCTAGTATCATACTTATATTTGAACATGAACACAGGGTCTTCCATAAGTTTTTCAATATACGAATTTGACCCTCCAACAATAATAGAAACACGTTGAGTCTTCAAAAAAAAATTCTACGTAGACAATAGCTTACAAACAAAAATCTTCAGCTGTAAAGTCAAAATCTGGCTCAATTTAACCTAAGTAAATGTGATCAAATCAACTTTCTCAGAAGTGAAATAAATAATTTTTTAATAGTAAAGTATATTTTCCACTAGAATCTACAATTACTACTATTAAACTATCTAGATAGTCATTTGATATAAATATTGTTGGAAATAAATATATATACCTAACAAATAGTGTCGTACACCTTGTTTCTTAGTGTGTGTGATCTTGTTTGTAAAAATTTTAAGTCCCTTATATACTTGCATTTTGTCCGAGTTAATTATTTCTCCTCAAAAATAGGTGGCAATGTCAACAGAGAGACGGGATTTTCCCGTTCTTGTTGCTCCCATTATGAACACCACTTTCTTCTTGTTGAACTTGTTATTGTTAAGGAAACAATGCACTCACATCATAGAGAGGGAAATAAAAACATAGTTCATTTTTCACAACAAGTCATCATATTATTAGTTTTTCCCTTTAAACCTTGATATAGGATCTCTAGTCCCCAAGTTGGGTTTCATCATATATGACTTAAGGATTTATATGTTTCAATCTCATCCCCTCGATGTACTCTAGACCTTTTCTCTTGTTAAGACATTAGTAAGAGGATCTGCAAGATTTGATATAATCAACATTAATGGTACCACTTGTCAAATACGATCTTACATTAATGTGTTTCCTCCTTATAGGTCTGGATTTACTATTGTAATAACAGTTTTGGACTCTACTAATCACAGCGGTGCTATCACGGTAAATTAAAATAGGAGGAATTGATTTTTCAAAATAAGGTATTTGAAATAATAAATCTCTTAGCCAATTCGCTTCCTCACTAGCTGAAGCTAAAGCAAGTAGTTCAGCCTCCATGGTAGAGTTAGCAATTATAGTTTGTTTTTTTTATCTCCAACAAATAGAACCACTGCCCAAAGTAAATACATAACTAGTGGTAGAACAAGAATCACCTGATTAAGTGTTCCAATCTGCATCAGAAAAGCCTTCAAGTAGAGCAAGATATTTTTTATAGAACAAACCACAGTTTTTTGTTCCAATTAAATATCTCATAACTCTTGTTATAGCATATCAATGTTCATTACCTGGCTTGCTGTAAACCTATCAACTACTCCTGTTGCATATGCAATATCAGGCCTAGTGCAATCGATCACATATCTCAAACTTCCAATTATGCTAGCATATTCATTTTGATTTATTCTCTCACTTTAACTTTCAACAATAAATAAGTGAACGCTGGAATCAAAAGAAGTTACAACATGCTTGCAATCATCAAATTTATATTTTTTTCAAAATTTTCTCAACATAATGTAACTGGTCAAGGAAAATTCCATCACATATTCTTGTTATTTTTATCCCAAGAGAGTTTCATCGTTATAGAAAAGCCAATGGAGAAAAATTTTAGGTCAAAAAAATTTTTCGTAGTATCTTGAAATTTCCCAACCTAGTCCAAATTTGGACGAAATTGAAGTCTTTGAAGTGTAGGGAAATATGGTAATAATCGGGTGAGTTAATTATGATTTTGATTATATGAGTAGTTAGATAACTCGTTAAAAAACTCGTACGACTTTACAGAATTGAATTTGGGTGAGTAGAACTCCCGAAATCGATCTTAGCGTAAAGGATATTTTCTGAGTGTCATGGGCCAAAGGTGTGTTATGAAATGGGAAATTTGGAATTCCTTAAATTGCTCTCTGTCTTGCAAATATCGCCTCGGCGGGGATTTTTGTCGCATTGGCGGGGCCGCTATGGTGGGTGGTGGCCGTTGTGGAGGACCAAACGCGACTTAATATCGTTAATAAACCCCTAAACGACCTTATTTGGCACTTTTCAATTTTTAGAGCTAAGGAACGAAACTCAGGCGATTCCTACTCGTTTTCTACCATTCTTGAGGCTAAAGGTAAGCTTTTCACTCCCCGAATTCATTTTTCGATCCATAGAACGTAATAGAATGGGTGAATATTGATGGGGAAGGGTTTTGTTAAATATTCTATGGTGGAAACAACCCTAAATTGGATAGCTGAGATCATGGGTTTGATCTAGGGTTCATAGAATTGTTATAGTTTCGGGTAATTAGCGATTATTTGTTGATTCCCATGTTAATGTGATTGTTTGTAGACCAAGAACAAGCGGAACAAATTCGGAAAGGGAAGGATCAAGTTTCTTAGGTTTTCAAGCTTGTTTTGAGGTAGGTGATGGTTGTGATTCTATGATTGTGTGATGTATGCTTGTTCTTGCTTCATTATGATACTTGTATAAGTGTGAATGTTGCAATGTTGATCACACTTGTTGTAAATGAGATAGATGAATTATCATTGCCATGAAATCATGACTTAAATGTATGATCTTGATGATATACTTGTGTTTCTGATTGTGGTGTGTGAATGGGATTGGTTACCACGTTTCGGCATAACTAACTTGGATCGATTGCCACATTCCGGCATAAATGTAGGATCGGTTGCCACGTTCCAGAATAAATATGGTATCGATTGTCATGTTTCGACATGCTAACTATTTGGGTTTGGGTTCCATGAGAGGAGCAATGATTTGATATAAAATGTTAAGTTGCTCGTTGTTCGTAAATGTTGATAATGTTGTATATGTTGATATATATGCATGTAATTATATTGTTGTTTGACTTTCTTATGTTGCACTAGTGGGATAGCCATGTGATCCTACCAGTACACTATGGTTGTGTACTGATACTATACTTGCTCTTATTTTTGTTGAGTACAGGGCATCTTCAAGCGGCTATTGACAAACCTAGCTTAGGAGATCAGTGATCGTTGCTTCGAATTCAAGGGTGAGCCAATTCTTCCGAGCAGCCATGGGATTCTCTTTCGTCTATGTCCACCATTTTCGGACTTAGACTTATGTTCTAGTTAGTTGATTAGTTCATTAGATTGGGATTGCATCCCTTCTTGTTTAGACTTGGTTGTTAGATGTTTTGGTACATTGACTTCCAGGTTCTAGGTTATTTCTTCCACATTTATTTAGTTCTTGTTAGACGTTTGTTGGAATTTATGGGAACTCCCTATTTATTTCCTTAATATTGACTTGAATGCCTTAGTTATTGCTTTATTTGCTTGGTTTGGGTTCTAGTAGTGGTTCTCCCACCGGAGTGTTAGTGTGGGTACCAATCACGACGGTCTGGGTCATGACAGTTTCTAAGAATATTTTTAGCCTCATCAATAACATTCATGTTAGAGCCAAAGATCAATAAATCATCAACATATAGACAAATAATAACATGTGAATTATTTCAAGACTTATGATAAATGCACTTATCACACTCATTTGTTTTAAAACCATTTTCAATCTTGTAGGAATCAAATTTTTCATGTCATTGCTTTGGTGCCTGTTTCAAGCCATATAGGGATTTAATAAGTTTACATATTTTGTTTTCTTGGTCTGCTTCAACAAAATACTCGGGTTGATCCATATAAATTTTTGCATTTAGGTCTCTATTTAGAAAAGTTGTTTTTACATTCATTTAATGAATTTGCAAATCAAAAATTGTAGTCATAGCAATTAGAAGTCTTATGGATGTAATTCTTGTTACCAAAGAAAAAGTATCAAAAAATTCTAGGCCTTCTAGTTGTTTAAAACCTTTTGCAAATCAGTCTAGCCTTGTATTTATCAATAGATTCATCCAGTTTCAACTTTTTCGTAAGATCCATTTGCAACCAATTGTTTTACAAATCGATGATAAATCAAATAACTTTCAAGTTTTATTAGAAATTAGTGATTTCATTTCATCATTTACAACCTCTTTCCAAAAAGTAGAATCATGTGAAGATAATGCTTCTTTCAAAGTGAAAGGGTCATCTCCAACATTAAACACATAAAAATCAGGACCACAATTTTTTTCTACTCTAGCACTTTTACTTCTTCTTAACTCAAAATCATCAATTTCTTTATTTTTCAAAGTAGAGGTAGAAGAACTAGGTAGTGACAAAATATTTTGTTCAATCTTTTGACCCCCACTATTTTTAGAATCAAAAGGAAATTTATTCTCATGAAAAATAGCATCACCGGATTCAATTATAATAATATCTTCAAGATTAAAAAATTTGTAGGTTGTACTATTTGAAGCATAACCAAGAAAAGCACAAGTTGTAACTTTCTTACCCAACTTTGTAATCTTGGGATCTATTATCATCACAAAGGCTAGGCAACCCCAAACTCTTAGATATTTCAAACTTGGCTTGTGACTTTTCCACAATTCAAAAGGTGTCAACTTAGATTTTTTATGAGGCACAAGATTTAACACATAACAAGCAGTTAAAATTGTTTCACCCCATAAATTTAAAGGTGCATATGACTCAATAAGCATGACATTAGTCAATTCAACCAAAGATTTATTTTTCCTTTCCGCAACACCATTAGATGAAGGAGAATAAGGAGTAGTTTCATGAATTATTCTCAATGATCTAACAAAAGAATTAAACTCATTTGACTCATATTCACGGCCTCTATCACTTTTAATTCTTTTTATTTCTCTTCCAAACTTATTTTCAACCTCATGGAGATACGTTTTAAAATTTTCAAAAGCATCACTTTTATTTTTCATTAAGTAAACATATGTAAACTTGGAAAAATCATCAATGAAAGTGATAAAATATCGATTACCTCCATGAGTTAAAATTCCTCCAAGTTCACAAATATCAATATGAACTAATTCTAACAAATCGGTTTTTCTTTCAACTTGAAAATGAGGCCTTTTAGTGATTTTGTCTTACTACAAGCCTCACACTTTTCAAAATTCTTTTTAACCATTGGGAATAATCCTAAACTACTCATGATTTCAACATAACGGTTATTAATATGAAACAAACGAGCATGCCAAAAATTGGTAGAAGAAAGCATGTAAGCAGAAGTAGAAACTTTATTCATTTCAACATTCAATTTGAGCATCCTATCACAGCATACCCCTTTTCCCACAAAAATACCCTTCTTCACAATTACATATTGATCAGATTCAATAATCTGTTTAAAGTCTGGTTTACTAAGAAGAAAACTAGACATCAATTTTTTTCTCATGGAAGAAATATAAAGTACATCTTTCAAAGTTAATACCCTTCCATAAGTAAAACACAATTCAACTTCTCTCGTTCCAAGCACTTGAGTAGTGTCAGAATCACCAAGCAGGATGGTTTTGGGCTCCTCAAAATGAGTATATTTTTTAAATCCAATCTTTGTCATAACAGACATGACGGTTTGCACCAGAATTAGCCCACCATCTATCAACACTCTCAACCATGTTTATGTCATTAATAACCACCAGAAAAGGTTCTTCGGTAACGTTTGCTTGAGGATTAGGACCACATTTCCAAAATTTATAAAATCGAGAAATATGCCCACTCTTGCCACAAACAAAGTACAGTCCCTTATCTTGAACTTGTTGATTTTGTGCTTGGTTATTTTCACAATTATTTTTCTTGGGATGTCTACCATTATTTTTTCGTGAAGTTTTTCTTCTTAGGCTTCAAAAAAATATTTTTGTGAGATTCAGGAATAGCATTATTTGAAGTAATTAAATGTACCTTTGTTGTGATGTTGCTCTCTTCTATTTGTAAAAGTGCATCTTTACCCCTTGCGTCTTCTTATATGCGGATTTTCATTATCAAGGTTTTAAAAAGGGTTTCCTTTTGTTTGTGGCGCATAGTTTTTTGAAATTCCCCCCAAGAAGGTGGAAGTTTATCTAGTATGCCACAAACAATAAGGTTATCTCCAATTTTGACCTCCTCGGACCTGAGTTCTCCAACAATCATTATAAAGTCTTGAGCTTGGTCTACCACTGATTTGTTGTCCACATTTGGAAACGAAAAAATCTACTAGCCGCATATTTTTTTGCTCCAGCCTCTTCAGTATCATACTCTGCAATGCTTTCCAAAATTTCTTTGCACTAGAGTAAGTTCTATCATAGTAATCAAAAAAATTATTAGATAGACAATTAAGAATATAATACCGACATTTATAGGAATCACCATCGTACTTTTCCACTTTCTCATGATGAGAAATAAGTTCATCATCATCCATGGAGGTGTCATCAACTTTATTAGGATTCTTCTCAATTAACACATAGAAAACATTGAGAAGACTTAAGTAGAAAAGTAGTTTACCCTTCCATCTTTTGAAATGGTTACCATTTAACCGAAATGGCTTGTTAAGGTCTCTCATCTTGACATCCGCGGTTTTTCAATTATAGTCATTATTGAATCTCCTTAAAATTGTTAGTGAAAAACTAAAAATAACAGAATTACAAGATTATAATTGAAAATAAAATGAAGAAATAAAAATCTTTTCAGGCTGAGGCGCGGATATCTCGCTCTCTTTAAGGTGATTCAAGTCTACTGCAAAAAATATTTTTCACCAGTCTAGCAATAGTCCTCATGACTTGTCCCCTCCAAGATACAACAGCCTAATCACAAAGTGTAACTCAACAAACTCTGGACAAGAGTTGAGTTCAAAGCTCCACAAAAAGAACACCTCCCTTCAATTAATAAGAACTCTCTTTTCGATAAACTTTATGCACTCTATATTTTTCTTATATATCTAAACCAAATGAAGACCACCACTATTTATACTAGAAGAAGTCTTCCTAGCATTGAATAGGAAGATAATGGGGTAGTAAATATTGAAGATAAATGACCTTAGGAATTACATAGCTTACAAGGGGTAATGGAAAAATAAAAAATGGAATAATATAGGGGTAACCAATGCCTCTAAACTTTCCAACGTTCATCACAAAGCATAAATGCAATAAGGCATGTGGTTATTAATTAACCACTAAGTAATTAGTAACAAATGCACAAGTGCTTATCCATTGCAGCAATGATCAACGAATAGAATAAACATTGTTAATGTGTTCATTCCAAGGTAGAAGATAATATAATATTAAAATGCCTACACTAACAAATTATAGAGAATAGTTGTGTAATCCTGAAAACATTTCACATCACTGAAATAGTTTCTTAGGACAGTGTCCAACACGACTCAAGTATTAATTTTCTATACTAATATCTAAATATCATTTCAGTAATATTTATCGTATTTTATTTTACTAAATAATATTATATATTATTATTGTGAAATTTTAATTATTCCCCAACAAGGAAAAGCGGGGAATATTTGTCTGGCACGCACTAATCTTTGGTGATGCAGAATTTCCTCTACTTGTATTGACAGGGAGGTGCCCCTTATTCAGGATGGGGCTATAGTACCACTAGAACGTGTGGTCATCCCTTGAGGAGTTGGCTTAGAGGACCCTGGAGGAGGTGTGAGAGTTCATTCAGCGGGTGAGATGTTTTCGCAGCATGCACCTTAAGTGATATGCAGTACTGGTAGACCGATCGAGGAGATGGACGGGCCGTTCAATTTCTAGGCGATCACCATGGATAATCTAGAGATTGAAATGCGTTGACTTGTAGGCCAGCAGCCCCTCTTATCAAAGATAAACTGGAGGTATATATCTCATGACTCTCATCATTCAAAGAAGGAAAAAGAGGATCTTTTCATCAATAACTCAGCATATTAGGCAGAACATAGACCAGCGCTGATGATAACTGTTGCAGAAGGAAACAGATATTGTGTTTGAAGAAATAATTAAGGAGACATTTTCAATTTCTAACGAACTAATTGGCAACTTAATTGATTCGTTTTCTATAGTTGTATGTATGTATATATGCAGGGAAGGATCGAGAAAATGAAGGAGAATGGGAACAAACAAACGGCCAGTGATCAGTCATAATCTCCCGGAATGGATATCGTGAGCTTACAACCCCCCGATCGAGAAGTAGCTCAATTAATGATAAAGAATGACTTTCTAGTATTGATCAGGGAAGAGTAACGATTAGACGAAATGTAAAACAAGGAAAATTCGTCTTTGAAGCAAGAAATTCTCTCTTTCTCTGCTTTAAACAAGGCAAGATCATCATCTTTATTCCTTGTCCCTCCTCCAAGACTTGGCCCTCTCTTGTGATTGTCTAAGCATCTTATTGCTGCATCACCATTTCCACGTCAACTAATTATTGAACAACTTTTCCCATGAATAGCAAATCTAAATTGGTGATTACTTTTATTATATCACAAAACCGCAATTGTATTGGCGAAAACAAACAGGATTCCACAAATATACTGTAATTCCAAATCGCTACCCTCCTACCCTATTATTAACTAATCATACAAACAAGTAGTCAACATATAATATAATTTAATTTTAAAATGTTCATTTTATTTTTAATGAAATGATATATATACTCACACAACTATCTATTATACTTATTTTAAATCACAACTTTCAAAAAATATTCTTTCTTTTATAAATTTCGTGACAAATTAAACTAACGAAATCATGAGATGGAATCAGCGTTTGGACATGCAATTCCACGTTGATTCCGTCTCATGATTTTATATCATGAGAAGAAATATCATATTCTCCAAAAATCATGATATGGGAATTCCTTATCATGATTTGGGATTTTTTAATACAAAAGTTTACCCACAAGTTTATATTTTGTTAAAATAACTCCACATTATATCTACTGAACATTTATTTCATATGTAAATAAAATTAATAATCACATCATTACTTTTTAAAATTTATTATTCTCACCGACATAAAATTTATTATTGCTTTCAATTTGGTGAATATAAATGATAAAGTAAGAATTGATTTGGTGAATATAAATACAAACGGAGAGAGTAATACTTTTTTGGTTTTTCATAATACAAAAATTTCTCTTTCAGCTACATATGAAAATATTTAAAGCAATTTAATATGAAAATAGACAAAATGGTGATGTATGTTTGATAATGAACTGAAAATGTGCAATTGCACACAAGTGAAACAAGACATGAACCATATGATATTGACACACAAGTGAAAATTGTCATAATATGTACAGTGTTACATAATTATTTGCGATAATACTAAAGGGGTGATGAGATATTTATGGTCTATGAGCATGAAAATGTAGTTGTGAATGATATTGACCAACAAATGCCTCAAAGTAACAATGTTGGTTCGTCTTCTCGGTCATATGATCGAGAAATGCAAGTTCAATGTGAGAAGATTGTCCATACTATGTGGGAGGATATATTAAAGACTAATACGCTACAATTTATGTTCAATTTTTTTATTGAATTAAAGTTTGATAAATTAAAGTTAGATGAAACAATTAATTAAGTGGAGAACAAATAGTTTTGTAATAATTTATTTTGCGATTTTATAAATTTTTGTTTATTTGATAAGATTGAATAAACAATTGAGGCTATTTTAATAGTTTTACAACTTATGAGATTCTTATGTTAAAAAAATATACAACACAAAAATTTCATATCGCGTGTCCAAACAAAACTTCAACTTCATCTCATGATTTCATATTATGATATTATATCATGATTTTATATTGCATGGCAAAACGGGCCCGCTTGTAGAAACCAGTATATATACGAGAGTGGGACCTGTTGGAAATGGATGTGGATGAAATCTTAGGACGTGAAAATGAAGCAGCAACCCTCCCTTTTGGTGCTCTTTTGCCTTTTTCTTGCTTTCCTTCTCAGCAACCTTTCCTCTCTTTTCTAACTCCCCACTCCCCACAAAATGATTTTACCAATTATTTTGACTTACTCCCTGCCTTCACTTGCACGTCATTAAAAAAAAGTTATTAAAACCTTTTTCATATAAATGTAAAATTTTAAAAAATTATTATGATCATTTTTCATATTTCTTAACTATTTTACATTTTTTAGAAAAATAATTTTGAAAAATAATCAAAAAGGTAATAGTAAAAGATAACATTTAATTTATGTCGTTAAAAAAATTTCTTAAGAAATATGTCATACCACAACAATTTACATGGACTAAAATGAAATACTTAGTTTCAATAATTATAACCAGAAATGTGTCATACCACAACAATTCACGTGGACTAAAACAATACTTTATTTCAATAATTCTAACCAAAAGTCCCAAACATAATATTAGAGCCACTCTCATATTTCAAATTTTATGTATCAACACATTGCACATGGAGTATAACTTTTCCATCCCTTCAATTTAAAGCTTGAATTTTTATTTATTTTTTTGGAAGGCAAGCAATTCATACTATTTCATTATATGAGTACAATTTTTTTTGGAGGCAGACAATTTAGGCCTTTGCATTTTATACTATAATTTAATTATTTTTTTCCACAAAAACATTATTTTATAAAAAATATATTAAAAAATTACTTTGATGAGAGTTCAAACAACAATAGATACAAGATATATTCATCAGATATTATTGAACCAAATAGATCTAAATAATCTTGCTAAATCAGATAATTTTTATGGTGTTACACAATATATACCAAATTTTAGTATTGTTGTATTTAAATCTCTTCTCGTACACATCTCTTGATATTTTTCAGCCTTTTGAAAAATGTCAAATATTCAAAATGTTAGGGTACATTATTTTGAACGGTGAAATCATTCCTGAGAATAATATCGTACATTATAATTGTCCACCACAGTCTAATGTTAAGTTTTCAATATATTATTCTTTGTGATATATAAAAGAAAACAAAAGTTAGTCGGCAAGAGTAAAACTATCTATAATAGGGAGATATTCAATATTTTTTCACCATAAATTAAAATTTAGTCAATTGAAGCGAGCTAATAACGATAATGTAGAGTTTTTGACCCATTTTTGAAGATGTCTAGTGATTTTAGAGACCAAACCAGTTTATACATACTTGAAATGTATGTCAAAAAAAAATCGTAGGACTCTTTGTGAAACCCCAAGTCTCGCTTACTCGTGCTAATACTTATCCTGACATTAGAAAAACATTCTTAAGGCATGATTAGAATCAAATTTACTAGAAAAGTTATGATGTTGTTTGAAATCAACAAAAGGATCCAAGAGAATGGTGAATTATTATTATTACTATTGTTATTATTATTATTATTATTATCGATATTGTCATTAATGTTATCTCGTGTATTCGGATTAGCAAATCAGAATAATAAAAGATGAAAAGAAAAAGAAAAGAATTATCTAAGTCCACAGAACCCACAATGTGCCCTTAAGAAAATTTAATCCCCTCAAGTACGCCCAAGGTTGTAGATTAACTCCTCCCAATATAAAACGGATTAGTCATTAAAGAAGTAGCGGTACCTCAAACTTTGACAATTTCAACGAACTCAAAAAATTTCAACGAACGCAGAAAGACAACAACGAATCACACATACAGACATGATCGATCGATTTTATTTTGTAAGAAATGTATGCAAAAGAAGGGAATAATTCAATGCAGAAAAATGAGAGAAAGTCTCTCTATTTGTAGCTAACAAAGGGTAAGGTCACAACTCTTTGAAAAAAAAGACAACCTTCCAGAAAAGTCATAACCCTTTAAGGCACAACCCTTTAGAAAAGACACAACATTTCATAAAGGCCACAACCCTTCCAGAGAGTCACAATTCTTCATTTCCTATTCACACCTTTAAAACCCAACAATCCCCCATATGAATAGGGAATGACTATTATTAAAACATATGCATGAAAAATTGTGTGATTAATAAATAAGGATTGATTGCATCTAGATAAGTGGGTTTCCCTTTGATCTTTCCATAGTGAACATATATCGGATATACTCGGTCAATCAATAGATTTGATATCGTTGAACCGTCGAGCTTTGGTGTATACCTAGACAACATAAGTCACACAATCAACCCTTGAACTAGTTTTTATTCTCATTGTTTTGTTCGTTTTAGCCATGAACACATCTTGGTCTATAAGTGCGTAGAGAACTAGCTTTACCAGATTCTCCTTGAAGCGACTTACACTTCACACTTACATATGTGATTTCTAAATGTGTTATCCCGTAGATACACCATTTGATATACCTCTTATCAAACTTAAAAACCATTAAAAAGTCCTAATGCCTTTATCCTTGTTACTGAACATTGTCTTATCATGAGAATGGACCATAAAAAATATTTTGATAATGTTGAATCATCATCAATGACTTTGTTTGATCTCCTTGAACCTAGATATTGGGTTCTCTAGTCTTCTAAGTAGAGTTACATCCACAATGACTTGTCCTCGGCCATAGTCTCATTCCCTTTGACAATCTATCAACTCCCTCTTAGTTAGGCCTTTTGTAAGTGGATCTGACATATTATCCACTGACTTTACATAGTCAATTATGATAATTTCACTAGAGAGTAGTTCTCTAACGATATTATGTCTATGTCATATATGACGAGACTTTCCGTCATACATCATGCTTCATGCCCTACCTATTGCAAATTAACTCTCACAGTGTATGCATACTGGAGCTAAAGGTTTGGGCCAAAAATCTTTCAAGAATTTTTGGAGTCATTCAACTTCTTCACTGGCCTTATCTAGAGTGATAAACTCATTTATAGTAGAGCGAGTGATACATTTCTGTTTGGAAGATTTCCAAGAGACTGCTCTTCCACCAAGAGTAAATACATATCCACTCGTGGTTTTTACTCCATTTGACCTGGTGATTCAGTTTGCATCACTATATTCTTCCAATATTGTTGAATATTAGTTATAATGCAAAACAAAAGTTTTTAAGTATGTTTTAAATCTCCAAAAATCTTTTCATTGTCATCCAATGAGTTTGATTGAGATTACTCGTGAACCGACTCAGTTTACTAATATCACATGCTAAATCTGATCGCGTACACTTAATGATATCTATCATGCTTCTCAATACTCTAGCATAATTCAATTGTGAGTCACTTTCGCCTTCATTCTTTTAAAGTACAAAGCTCACATTTATCGGAGTCTCAACAATATTGAAATACAAATACTTGAACTTGTCAAGTACCTTTTCAATCACATCAACAACTACAATGTTTTTCATATCGAAGATACTTTCTAGCATATACTTAGTAGTATTTGTATCAGAAATGTCTCTTTTGATGATCAACATGTCATCAACATAAAAACAAAATATGACCTTGTGATTTGGAGTGTTTTTTAATGTAAAAACATTTATCACATTCATTAATCTTGAATTCATTTGCCAACATAGTTTGGTCAAATTTCGCATGTCATTATTTGGGTGTTTGTTTTTAGTCCATAATGTCAATAGTTCCAGCAACTTTCTTTTTCTTTTGTAGATCAACTTTGAGCCCAAGGGTTTATTTTCTGGAGGAAGATCAATCAACTCTCAAGTATGGTTGTTCAAGATTGAATCTATCTTACTATTGACAACCTCTTTCCCAAAAGGATACGTCCTTAGAAGACATAGCTTCTTCGAATACGTGGACTCATTTTCAAGAAGAAATTGTCACTCCCCGAGCCTACACCCTAGACGTGGTCAGCACTCGAGAACCATTGATGGCCCCAAGCGAACCCTTGGTCTGGCTCAACTCTCAGCGGAAGACTTACTCACCATAGAATAATCTCAAAAGATAAACTTTACTTAGTTGTCTCAAAAGTAAACTCATAATATTTTAGAAATAAGACATTCACTAGCCAAAGAGGCAACTCAAGTCTAGAACATTAACATTTGAAAATGAAAAGACTCATGAACTAATGTCTATCTATCTATGAAGCCTCTAATACTATGAGGGATGTCGGGATAAGACCCTAATCATCCTAACAAACTGAATAACAAAAAATAAATGAGGGATCCTCTGGAGCAAGGAGGCTCACCAAACAACTCTAGAACTCAACTGGATCAACAAAACACTGGTTGATGATCCTGGTTATCATGAAAGATGCAGGTCAAATGACGTCAGTACATGAAATGTACGAGCATGCAAGGGTAAATCTAAAACATGACATAAGCTTGAACTGGAACTGAAGAAACAACTTACCTCGTCTCAAATCAACTCAATCTCAACTCATTTCAATATAAAAGCAATAACAATAATGTGATATAAAGAAAATCTTTTAAAGCAATAGATAACAACTCAATGTATTAGAAAATACAATATAACTCAGTTCGTATCTAAAAATACAAAATACATTCTATTTAGGAGATTCTCTAACCGACAACCATCACTATGAGCTATGTGATGATACATCATCTCGCCCGCGCTGCCATAACTTTCCTATACCTTGCCAAGGTATAGAACTCCTCAACTAAGTGAATCCACTAAGCTATGATTAAAAATAAATAAGGAATCATCTAAAAAGTATGACCCTTTCTACCCACGTTGGCTACATGGTTTATGGGGTTGTGAGTTGTTTGAACTTTCCCCTATATCGGTGCTCAATACTACTCTCAAAATATAACTTAGCTCATATATTTTAAAAAAACATTTCCTCATCCTCAACTTTGAGATTATTACTCAAAAGATTTCTTTTAAAAGAGATGGTACTCAAAACTCCTCATGAATTCTTTTGGAAATCGGTATTTCCTCTCTTCTTAAATGTAAAAACATTTTCTCTTGGGAATACTTAGTTCCCATATATTTATTTTGAAAAATGAACTCAACTCCACTCTTCCTCAAACTCAAGTACTCAAGTCTTAAAATAAGTTTTAAAACATTGTAAAACGCTTCTCAAAATGACTCGAAAGAACTCTCAAGACTTTACTCTTAACTCTACCTTGAATTTGAATTATGAATTCAAGGGTTATGATTCATGCTATGAATGCTCTCTCGATGTTTAGATTTAGTTTAGAGTGTGAACATCAAGTAGAAACATCGGTACGATTCGAAGGAGCTCACACGAAAAGAAGGTCGGAGGAGTAGGGGAGCTAGCGACCCTAGCACACTGAGTGGCGCGGGGAGCCTGCCCCTGAACTACTGCAGGTGGTTTGGGGCACACTGAGTGGCGCAATGCGCCAGCCCCCAAACTAGAGAACGTGTTTTCTAGAGCATTGTTGGCGCAATGCGCCAACCTCCTGCCCAAAAATCCAGACAAATTTTCTTTCTCGTTTTCTTACCCTAATTCGCCAAGAATCAAATAGTTTCTTCCCAACTCACTTAGATTTGATTACCCAACATATGTACACGATAATCTACTCAAAACAACCCTCAAATTACTAACACTCATCTCAGGAGTTCATCAAAACCCCAACAATCAAGATTTTGAAGGAAGTTTCAAGAAAACACATCAAGAACTCAAACTCTTCAACCTCAGGAATGAAATTTTGCTTTAAAATAGCATGATTGGTGTGTCGGTGAACGAACCCAATACTATGAGAACTCACATACCTCTTAGGGATCAAACCCTTGGCAAAACAATCCTCGATTCGCAAGAAATCTTGATGAACTCCTTGAACTATCCCTCTTTTCTCATCTTTTCTCTTCTTGAACTCTCTTCTAAAACCCCAAGCATAATTAGGATTGTGAAAACTGAACCAAATCAGTTTAGACCCCTAAAACCGTACTAAAAACTCTTAAATCCGAAGGGGTAAGGAAAAAAATAAAATACCCCTCATAATTTGGGGTAACTTTCCTTAAATGGACAGGCAAACTTCAAATGGGCATATCTCCCTCATACAAGCTCAAAACTTAGCAAACTCGGTAGCATTGGAAAGAGGATTCAAAGACCTTTCATTTGATATCTTATGGATCACCTAACTCATTATGTATTAAAAGTTATGGTCGTTTGAAGTTGACTCAAAACTCACAACTTAAGCATAACTTGTAAAATTTCAAATTGTCTCTTTACAAATTCATTCTTTCTATTTTTAGCTCTTACAAATACCAAGGCGTTACAGAAATGTTACAAAATCTAACCCAAAGGAACTAATTGTCCTTCGACATTTACTATGCCTCTAAATCTATTTATTAAGGACATTCCTCCTTTGGTTCATTCCAAGGTCATTTAGACCCTCTACTTAACTATCCGGCGGTTTGGACTTATGGACCATACATCAACATGCTTTACTATTTGTAGCATATCCAGTGAACATACAATCCACAGTCTTAGGTCCTATTTTGACCCTTTTAGGAATATGAACTTTGATTTTTTCTGGACACCCCCACACTATGAAATATTTCAAGTTGGATTTCCCTCATTTTCATTTCTCATATAGAATAGACTATATTGGAAATTGTTAGATCACTGTATTTCAAGAGTTATTGCTCGTATATACTTTAAGGGGCAACAAACAATTCTCTATCAAGATACAACAAAGCCTAAACAAACAAAACTTTTTGTTACTTAACAAACAAAAGTTTTTTGTTGCTCCCTATTTTAACAAACAAAAATTTTCTTTTCTCTCTTTCTGAACAAACAAACTTTTTGTTGTTCTCTTTTTCTATAATGATAGCATCCCTCCACAAACTTTGTGGTAAACCTGAACTTATAAGTAGGACATTCAACATTTCCTTCAAAGTTCGGTCTTTTTCATGTCAACAATTTAGAGTGAGGTGAATATGTGTAGTAATTTGATGGATGATTCCATTTTTCAAATATATTTCTTCAAAAGAAGATTCATATTCTCCACGTCTACCACTTCTAATCATGGCAATCTTTTTATCCAACTGATTTTCAACTTCAATTTAATATTGCCTAGTTGTTTCTATTGTTTCATCCTTACCATTAAGCAAATAAACATAGCAGTATCTAGTGCAATTGTCAATAAAATTTATGAAAAACTTTTTCTCACCATGAGATGGTGTTGACTTCATATCACAAATGTCAGTGTGAATCAATTCTAATCGGTTAAAATTCCTTTCAACAAATTTATAAGTATGCTTAACATACTTAGATTCAACACAAACTTGACATTTTATTTATTGCACTCAAAGTTAGGCAAAACTTCTAAGTTGATAAGTTTTCACAAGGTTTTTTTAATTGACATGTCCCAAACGTTCATGTTACAAAAATTTTGATTAAAGCAAGTAAGAACAAACAGAAATACTGAGTTTGAAAAGACCTTCTATGAGGTAACTTTTTCCCATAAATGTTTTGTTCTTCACTTTTTATAACTTTGTCAAATAAAGACATGTCCTTTTCAAAAGGACCTTTCCATAACATTCAATTTGGTTGTTATAGAATTACCCATGACCATAGTCTCATCGGTCTAATAAGGGTAATATGACCCAAATGTTTATTTTACAACACAAACATGACAAATCACTTTTCACCAATGTTCATGTCTATACAAATAAATTTATTTTAATAGACATATCTTTTCATGAAAAATCACAATATTTTAAGTCACACTTTTTTACCAAAGAACACAATTCGTTTGAATGATAATATAATTTTGTGGTTTTATACTAGTCATATCATATACTAGTAAAGAGAGACTCAACGACCACAAAATCAAATATACTCCAAGAATTTTGTGGGTCTAACATGATACAAGAATGTCATTAAATTCCATATCTTGTACTTTTAAATTTAAATTAGATAGTAAGTCTAATTTTGTCTTTATCTTTTTTTTTTGTTTCCCACCCGGTGTCCGGAGCCCACATTGGAGCTCCGACTAAATCCGGATCGCACACTACAGGGCCCATTCTGGGGTGACGCTCCCAACATGATTTTTTCCATACCTAAGGCTCAAACCCGAGACATCTGGTTAAGGGTGAAGCGCTCCCACCAGTGCTCCACAAGCAAAGAACCCCCCAAATTTTAAATATGTTCTAAAAAAAATTCAAGTATTTGAAATTATTTTCCACATTTTTTTTTCATGCTTTCAAATTGTATACCATCAAAATACACATTGGCAACACGAAGACTTCTTTTGGAGATTTAATCCATAGAAACACTCATTTCATGCACAAAAATCACTAATTTTATGTCACTAGGTTTTTCTCTCCTCTGTCACAATTAGGTTTTTATATACTTCTAATTGTTAACCGAATAAACCTTGAATTCTGATGAAGTTTTTATATACTTCGAATCAGTTTCACATTCTGAGTAGTAAATCAAAAAGGTTTTAATCTCCAGAAATCTCAAATACAACACTGTTTCTAGCTAACGGTGAAGATTTTATATTTTTCAAATCATTTAGCCTTAATATTTCTAACGAAGATTTTGTACTCTTCAAGTAAGAATATATTCAAACAAAGTATTTAACAAATTGGTGAAATTTCTATATTCTTCAAATCAATGCACAATCTAATTTTTTCAGTGATGTTCTTATATGCTTCAAACCAAAGGAGTAAAATCAGAAGATTTTAGTCTCCAAAAGTCAGACACAATCAAATTTCACATGAAGTAGAAAACTACAAAAGTTTTTTTCCTCTAAACAGAATACATATTAGTAATGATAAATATATATTCTAAAATCATCACATAATGACCATATATCCTAACATTTATGAAATAAATCTCATAACTTATAAAGGATAGAAAAAAAAAATAATCCAAAGAAATAAAGATAGAACCTGATTTTTACTCCCATTGAATCATATTTTATATGTCAACAATGATTTCATCCAAGTCATTTTTCTTGCTAATTTTTCTTTCTTTCTCAGTTTCCATCATTTTCCAATTTTCCTTAGAAGACATTGAATTTCAACGAAAAACTAAACTCATGTTCAAATATTGTTCGGAGACAACATTGGTTCATTTAATTATTCTCATAGTTATATAAAACCAAGAATATAGAAAAAATAATTAAAGTGCACATCTTAGCCTTTATGTACAAAATAAAATTTTCTCATTGAAAAGAAAATTGAAGGGGTGCAATGCTTGAATACACTTGGGAAGAAAATAAAAATAATCTTACTCATCCAAGAAAAACTTGCTACAAAAAATATACTTGAACATATTAAAGTAGTACTAATTCATCCCAAATCTCTTTTATCATATGATAAAATAATTCTCTTTTTTCCCAACAAAAAGAACACAGAAAATAAAAGTAATTTTCTTACCACAGAAAATACCAACAATATTAAATTTCTTATGCTTGTTATCTCCTTTATTCGGATTAGCAAACTAGAAATAATAAAAGATGAAAAGAAAAGAACTATCCGAGTCCACATAACCCACTGTGTATCCTTAAGAAATTTAATCCCCTCAAATACCCGAGGTTGTAGATTAATTTCTCCCAATAAAATAGATTAATCATTAAAGAAGTAGCGGTACCTCAAACTTCAATAATTTTAATTAACTCAAAAAGACAACAACGAATCTCACACACAGACACGATCGATCGATTTTGTTTTGTAAGAAATGTATGCAGAAGAAGGGAAGAATTCAATGCAGAAAAATGAGAGAAAGTCTATCTATTTATAGCCAACAAAGGGTAAAGGTCACAACTCTTTGGAAAAAAAGACAACCTTTCAGAAATGTCACAACCCTTTGGAAAAGGTTAGAAAAGACACAACCTTTCATAAAGGTCACAACCTTTGGCAAAGTCACAACCCTTCAGGAGAGTCACAACCCTTCATTTCCTATTCACACATTTAAAACCCAATATTTATGTCTAGTATCATATTTTTATTACTCGTATAATAATATAATATGGTTTGTATGTAAACTCGGTCTTTCAATTGTTAAAAATGAATTTTCATAATGTTTATTATGATGACTTTTTTTTTAAGTGGTTTGATGGTTGAATTTAAGTTGATAGTTAGTTCTCCCACCAGAAAGTTAGTGTGATTGTGACTCATGACGGGTCAGGATCGTGACAAACAAGTTTGAGGGTACCTACAAAACTTGCAGACCACTAGTTGAAGCTTAGCCATAGTTAATATTGATATTTACTCTTTATCACTTAGTAGTAGTGTCAACGAAAAATGAGATGTTCAAACATCCCCGTGATTCACATTAGTTCTGCTGTTAGTAGATGAAGAAAGATGATTAGATGATTTTAGAGTGTCTTTTTTTGTTCCCTATTTCATTTTTGTTGTTTTCATGGTTCCTAATTTTGCAATTTGCAGGTTTCAACCTAGCTATTTTGAACTAGATTTTGAGGTTATTTTGATTTTACATAATAAGGCTTACCTGATCATTTAACTTTTGAAATAAAATGGGGGTGAGGGTGGGTGTGTGGGGGGGGGGGGCATTCTTGGAGATCCAAATTATTATTTAATGGTTACATTTTTATTTTATTGTTTAGTTCTTACCAAAAGTTTCCCTCTTCCATAAATACGGACAACCTCATAAAAAAAAATAGCCTACAAAATGTCCTATAAGTAATGGAGTAACTTTTTAATGTAGTGAACATCCACAATATATTATTTTATAACACTCCCCCTTGAATGTCCACAGATAATATGCCTCGTTAAAACCTTACTAGGAAAAAATCACGTGGGAAAAAATCCTAGTGAAGGAAAAAGAGTACACATATCTTTTAATACGCTTTGAATGTTGTCTCATTAAAAACTTTAGCAGGAAAACCCAATTGGGATAAAATCATGGTTAAGGAAAAGAGTACAACGTGTATATTTCTCCCCCTGATAAAAACTTTACTTGATATCTCAGAAACAATGCATTCCAATCTTATATCACAACTTCTAGAATATTGATGTTGGCAATCTTTAGTGAATAAGTTTACAAGATTATCACTTAAATGGATCTTTGAACATCTATCTCACCATTTTGTTGAAGATCATGTGTGAAAAAGACTTTTGGTGAAATATATTTTGTTCGATCTCCTTTTATTGTATTCTCCCTTCAATTGAGCTATCTATCATTTTCGTATATGGTGGCTGGAATATCCTTTTCAAAAAGAAAATCACATATTTTTTAAATATGATAGATCATGATTCCAACCAAACACACTCCCGACTTAATTCATAGATCAATATTATTTCTACATGATTCGAAGAAGTGGTTACTAATGTGATTCTTTGAATTTCCAAGATATTGTTGTGTCTCCATATGTAAATAATAGTCCATTTGCGATCGAGCTTTATGCAGATCAAATAAATATTCTGCCTCTACATAATCAAATCATTTTTTACTCTGGAATTGATCATTTCAATTTTATTGAAGCTCGTCTTTTCTTCTGAAAGAAAATCATACATCTTCTATGTGTTGAGTCACTTGCTTTGTTAGGTTCTTGTCATAACTTGAATGATACTATGACAATATTTTCACACAACTTTCGTTATGTATATCAAATAATCTTCTAGCATTTGCATAACCAACAATTTGTAAGTGCACCAATTGCACTAATATATGACACTTTAAAATCATTTTCATAAGATCAAAAAGATTCTTTCTTTGTGTTAAGCAGTCTCAAAACCATTGGGTACTCAATGGAATTGCTTTAAGACCTTTTAAATCCTACAAGGATTTTCATATAACCTTCATCGTCTAGTTAGGCATAATAATCATTCATTATGCATATTCAAGTATTTCATCTATTGTCAGACTGAAACAAGTCTCATTGTATCCACCACTGGAGAATATATCTCCATTTAATAATGTTAGGATTTTTGCAAAAATCCTTTATGCCCTGAGGCACAAACCGCACTTTATATCTTACGGTTATACTTTCGCACAAAGATTCATTTGTACCACACTGACATTATATTTTGATCCATGAACTATATGATCAAAAACATCACTTTTTTAAGTGAAACAAAATATACTTGAATAGTGCCAATAATTATCTGTCCACACTATATGAAAGATTTGAATTTAAGATCCTCGTAACCATTTATAGCATTGAGTGCTACTTCATATAAAAGATATCGTCGACGGTCATTTTGATATCGATTTCAATATGACATAACTTATCGAGATCTCTTCACTTTTTATCATTTTCAAGCACCTGAACCTTTGCCAAGGTTTTATGAAGTGTTATGTCATAGTGTTCTTTCAAAGCACTTACCTCATTATCATGACCATTTTGATAATTTGCTCCTCTCCTTCCTCAAGGAGTTTTACGTTTGGAATCGATTGGTCTATCACGCTTCTAGCGTACCATAGACTTTGTCCTTTAAGGACTATTTATCGGAGCATTTGCAACTTAATTAAAATATTGGGTCAGCAAATACATTTGACAAATTATTTGCAACATTTTGCAAATGAATTATTTCTTGAACTTCAAGTTCACATTTTTTTTAACGAGGATCTAGATAATTCACCCCACACATAATTTTCAGCTGCTAAACATATCTCCCTCTAATGTAGGAAATCTAACATTTAACCCCAACCTCATTTGGGGATCTATCTTTGTGTGTGGTGGAGCAATATAATCATATGTGCACACATCAAATTTTTAGATGGAAATTATTTGGTTCCTGACCCTGGACCAATTGTGATGGGAGAACCTTGTTAGCTTGATGCATACACGTTAAATAAACTCATCTCATACCAAATTTTATTTGAGAGATTTGTTCTCATAATCAATGGTCTAGCTATAATTGGAGGCAAACAATTTCTGCTAAACCAATGAGGATTATCAACATAATTTTATAGTTTGGAACTTTGCTCTTAATTTAACAATTTGAGCAAACAACCTTACAAAAACCAATTTGTAAGTTGATACAAATGCACATGTGACCATACCATAGATGCATCTATTAAATCATACTAGTAAGAGGTCCACATGACAGGTGAACGAGCCCATATTCACCTTTTTATATGTTCCATATAATTTCAAGGGATACAATCCCAACCTTAGCTGGTACAATGATCATTTTATCATGAGAACAAGCAACACATGAGAATTCTTGAAGAA
Organism: Solanum commersonii; assembly: GCA_029007595.1. NCBI lineage: Eukaryota > Viridiplantae > Streptophyta > Magnoliopsida > Solanales > Solanaceae > Solanum > Solanum commersonii. Next base: position 7,268,828 of record JAJTWQ010000012.1, read on the forward strand.
TCTTTTATTTCTTCAACATGTAACCACATGAATTCTCAATTCTTTTGCATCACATTTGAACCGAAATGGTCAACTGGTTATGCCAACTGATATTTATTCTAGTAAACCTCTAGTTTATTTTTGCATGTGATTCCATCATCATGCCTATTTGTATACAACAAACAAGAGAAGGGCGGGTAACCTTTTATATAAATATTCATAACCCGCTTTGATTGTAGTAATTTGAAGATATTTAATCTTTTAATAATTTACAGAATAATTTTTTTCAATTCCTCCGAAACTTAAAAAGTTTCTCTTGAGACTTCTACAACCTCAATATTATGAACTATTTTCATTTCTGGATAGTAACAAATTAGTTCTTCCGAAACTCTTAATTAAGTTTGTGTGCTGCCACAAATTTCACAACACCATTCTTATGGTGACCATCTCCTTCAAGGAGAAAATGATTATTATTGTCATGGTTAAAATTATTACATGCAAGACTTATTTCTTGACAACCCATGACAAATTTGTGTTGCCACACAATAATATTTATTTTGGTCATGACCACAACTTTTATAGAAAAGAATTATTTCTTTCTTTTGTCCTCCAATAGTTCATAATAAAACATACCACAATATTTGTGTAGAACTTAAAGTATATGACTAAATGACCATTTATGTCAAAATATTTCTTTTCAATCTCTCAAACCTCCCGTAGAGGTGAGATGTGACATTTATCCAACAATACATGAACATGTTCTTATCCATAAGAACACAAGTCACATTTTCTTTAAGAAATTGAGCATAACCATTTGAACATGCTCCATAAGTTTTTAATAGAAACTCATTGTCATACTTTCACATTTATCAAATTTATGTGACTCACCTCAACATCACTTTAAAATATCAAATGTACCAATGTACTACCACTTTGTATTCCTTTATTTTGATGGAGGATTTACAGAATTTTTCAAGTTTGGGTTGCACCAACAACAATGTGCCAATAACTTTTTATACTACTTTGATGGATAAAAATTACCTTCACATTTGAAGGACCATCTTAAGAACCCATAATGTTCTTTCTTTTAATTACCACAATGATGACCATCAATATTTTACCATACTCATATTCATTCATTTAACCACTTGTCATTTTGAGACACATTATGTCCTGCTACCACATTCACATAAGAGAATGGAGCAAATTAATTGGGCAAATTTCATGACTTTCAGTCAAAAGTATACAACTTTGGGTGTGTTTGGTATGAAGGAAAATGTTTTCCATGGAAAATGTTTCCTGGAAAACAAGTTGATTTTTGACTTATTTTCTTATGTTTGGTTGGTGAGTAGAAAATATTTTCCGAAAAAGATTTTTAGTGTTTGATTTATGAATGAAAAATATTTTTTTGAGAAATATCTTTTATTTTTACTAGAGTAGAAAATAATTTTTAAAATTGAAAATAGTTTTTAAAAACAAACTTAAATTTTTTTTGGGGGTGGGAGGGGGGTAGGGGGTGGGTGAGGGAGGGGGGTCGAGGGTAGGGGTGAAAAATTGAATTTTTGAAGTTGAAAATATATTTTAAAAACAAACTTAAATTTTTTATTTTTTTTTTGGGAGGGGGTGGGGGGCTGGTAGGGGTGGGTGGGGGTTCTAGGGGGTGAAAAAATAAAATTTTGAATTTGAAAATATATTTTAAAAACAAAATTAAATTTTTTTTGGGGGGGGGGGGGGGGGGGGGTGGTAGGGGTTGGGTGGCGTAGGGGGGACTGGGTAGGGATGAAAAAAATGAAATTTTGAAATTGAAAATATTTTTGAAAAACAAACTTAAAATTATTTTTTGGGGGTTGGGGGGGCTGGTAGGGAGGTGGGTGGGTGGGGGTCGAGGGTAGGGGTGAAAAAATGAAATTTTGAAAATTGAAAATATTTTTTAATAACAAACTTGAAATTTTTTTTGTTTTTGGGAGGGGGTGGGGGGTGGTAGGGGGTGGGTGGGGGTTCTAGGGGTGAAAAAATAAAATTTTGAAATTGAAAATATTTTTTAAAAACAAACTTAATTTTTTTGTGGGGGGCGGCGGGGGTCAAGGGTAGGGTGAAAAATAAAAATTTTGAAGTTGAAAATATTTTTTAAAAACAAACTTTAAAAAAAATAAAATTTGGGGGGGGGGGGGGTAGGCGTGGGTGGGTGGGGGGCTGGGTAGGAGGTGCGTGGTGGGTTGAGGGTAAGGTGAAAAAATGAAATTTTGAATTTGTAAATATTTTTCAAAAACAAATTCAATTTTTTTTTGGGGGGTGACCGGAGAGGGGGTGGGTAATCGAGGATCGGGATGAAAAAAATAAAAATTTGAAGTTGAAAATATTTTTTAAAAACAAACTTAAATTTTTTTCTTTTTGAAGGGGGTTGATGGGGGGGTGGGGGCGAGGGTAGTGGGTGGGGGTAAAAAAAAAAAAAATAAAATTAGAAATATCCTTTAAAAATAATTTTTAATATTTTTTTGGGAGGGGGTGGGGGTAGGGGTGAGGGTGGGGTAAAAAAATTGAATTTAAAAACAAGCTTTAAAATTATTATTTTTGGGGGGTGGTTTGAGGGTAGGGACAAAATAAATTGATTTTTTCAACAAAAAAATAATTGTAATTTGAAGTTGGAAGAGAGTTTTGGAAAATGTTTTCCTTAAGTTTAGAAGGGAAGTCATTTTCCTTAAATTTGAGGAAAATGAGTTGATTTGGAAAACATTTTCCAAAACATTTAGCCCAACCAAACATGAAAAAATTGAAAAACATTTTCTGGAAAATGTTTTCCTTCATACCAAACACACCCTTTATGTTAGTTATCACCATATCATCACTATAGTGTATTAGGACTTAAACTCAATGCCTTACCCATATAAAGACACCTTTGGTCATAAATCAATGGGACTTGAACCCAACTTCTTATTATCATGATGCACCCAGACTTTAACTCGATGTCTTACCCACTTGGTGTGATGAAACTTGAATTTATCGTCTTACCCTCAATCATTTTAAAATAACCACAAAATAAACTTTGTTAGTACAAATAATATATTAATAACTCCACAAGTAAATATTTAGATGAAGAAAAATAAATAGGTACAAAAGTAACCTATAATGATGATCCAATCAATATGTATATGCCACATAACTCAATAACTTATCTTTTAATAAAACAAGATCATAAAGAACAATTTCTTTACAAATTATTAACTTACAAAACTAACTTTACTTTTTAAATATATAGTGATTAAATTAAAAGTTTGCTCAAGGTAAAAGCAACTTGCTGGACTCATATGATTTTGAGATGGTAAGAAAGCTAATGATGCATAATCAAAAGTAAAATATAAAATAGATTATATAGTAGTTTACCTTGTTCCCGAGAGAAAAATAAACACAAATATTTTTACCTTCTTTATATTTACTTTGCTTCAATCCTTCAATTGTAGAACAATCGTGCTGATAACGTGTTTGTAAAACTTAAGACCAAAAGAACAATATAAAGACGAAGACAAGAAGAATATAAGACAAGAGGAACAATATAAGATAATTTTCTTTCCTTCAAGTGTTCACCAAATCATCAAATCTATACAATATGAACCCTTATGCCTCTATTTATAGTGTAACATAGAGGCATACAAAAGGTTAGTCATAAACATGACATTAACATGAATATAATGGGGGAGGTTATGAAAATGAAAGGTTACAAGAATAATTGTTATAAAGGTGGAGGTTATAGAGGTTATGATTATCTTCATAATAGAGGAAAATAATGAAGTAACTTCTTGATGTAATGGACATCCACAATATATTATTTTATAACACTATTCTTCCTCTGCTTTTTGTTGGTAAAAATTATTTACACACCCAAACTTTACATTAAAAATCACACCCCCTTCCTCAACTTTGAAAGACGTTCTCCCCCTTTTTTCCTAATTGAATTTTCTAAATATCTATTTTACCCATACATATTTTCAACTTTTATATTTTTATTATTTATTTAAAATATGTTATTTTTCATTTAACTCAGGAAACAAAATTCTTTACGAAAATATAAATTTTATTTTTGATAAGAATAAGAAAAGTGAGAAATACTTAGCATGTATTTAAGCTAATTTTGTTTTATAATGAAATAAATTAACAGAATATGAAAATATTATAATTAATAATAATGAAATTTATAATATTTATTTAAGCGATTGAAAATAACAAAGAGCGATAACTTTTTTTTTTTATAAAAAAAAACATACTGTTTTGGTCTCTGATTTGATGATTGTACATGCCAACAATTTGATACATTCTAATTTATTTTTATTCAAGTCTTTCACAACACTTCAAGTATTTCAATTCTGGTACTTCAAAAATAATTTAAAAGTAGAGGTATAATTTATAGTAGCAAATTCTAAAAGACTATATATTTAAATATTAAATTTTAAATTACAATTTAAAAATATCTTTTTAATGACAATCAAAATTCATTTATCTATATAGACAATAACAAAAAAGAGATAAGTGAATAATAATTATATATAACGCATGCCTGAACATACATACATTATGCTTAATGTATGCAATATTAAAATAACAATCGTAACAAATATCATTAGATTTTGTAAAAATAAATAAATCATAGAATGATTATTTTGCATGTATATAAACCACATAAAAATTTATAAATACATCTAGATTAAAAACTGAAAAATTATATGTATAATATAAAAGATATTCATATTCTGTTTAATTTGACTTATTTTAAGTGTTTTTAAGTCAAAATAATTTTTAATTACTTTTATAGTGTTTGAATAAAATAAAAAAAAATCTAAAAGCCCCTTCTCTTCTAGTTGACATGTCACAGAATGAAACCTCATTTTTCTTAAATAATAAACTTATTCAACTCATTTAATTAAATATATAATTTTATTATTATTTTTAAAAATACATTAGTTTATTAAGAAGAAATTTTCATGTTTAAGAATTATTTACCATATTTAAATTTATATATATATATATATATATATATATATATATATATATATATATATATATATATATTTCTACAATGAAGAGCAACTTTTTAACACTTACTATAATGCCAACAATTTTGAATAATTATATATTCAAAATACAACAATCTAAAAAGTTTAGTTGAAGTTTAAACAGAACCATAATATATACATCATTTCATAATGTTAACTTACATTATTTAATCATACTATTCCCTCTAATCCATGTTAAGTAAATTGTTGAGACGTTGTTCATAATTAAAAATAAATAAATTATTCAAAGTTCACGAGAATTGTTGGAAGTCGTTGTACTATTTCCCTTTTTCTTTTTTGTGATATGAGATCATCTTTTGATTAAAAAATAAAATAAAATAATGAAACGTGGTTAAACACTCATTTAATATTTTTAAAGCAAAATGTTGATACTTAAGATATATTTTTGTTTTGAATAAAATAAAATTGGTATTTGAAAGTAATTTTCAGAACTTGTGCGACATTTAGGAAATTAGCTAAATATAAGTACTATATAAATAACAATAGACGCCTATAATAGTGAATCGCTCTCTTCGAAGCTCCACACACATCCATCACTCACTCATCTTTCCAAATCTTCAGATGTAAGAAACTCTCTCTATCTTTCTCTAACGGTGTACGTTTATCCAATGTAGATGTAATTGTTTGTGCTTGTATGTGTGTGAATCTCTCCGTTTTGTGTTTTCTGCTAATTTTGCGTGTTGTTGATCTGTTTTCCAGTGAAGAAAATGGCGAATTTCAAGGTTTCTCGCGTCGAAACTACGCCATTTGAAGGACAGAAGCCTGGTACTTCCGGTCTCCGTAAGAAGGTAAATCTGAAAGCAAATTCAAACTAACACTTCGTTCGAAATAAAAATTTAAATGATTTCATCAACTTTGATACATTTTCTAATTGATCTATGTGGAAGCACGGTTTTATTTCCTTCACGTTCCACCGATTCAGTGAAATTTCCAGATGCTTTTTTTTGCTGCTCGAGTTCAATCGAATTTTCATTGGATTTGCTTGCACTTATTATCTTTTCGTTAAAGTACTTATCAAGGTATACAAATTGTAATCAGCAGGTATAGATCTAAGGAATAAATTGTAATCTAATGAGATCTTGTATTAATGGAAATGAAAATATCAAATGGTGTGACAAGTGTCTTTTAGAAATTACTTGATCATATTGTCTTTCCCTACCCTTCGGGGTGGCCCAGTGGTTTGGGCTTGGGACTTTCATGTTGGAGGTCTCAAGTTCGAAACCCCTTGCTAGCGAAAGCAAGGGGTTTGCCTTCTGGGTCGAGCTCGTCGCACTAGGCTTGTCTAGTGCGGGTTACCTCTCCTATGTGGTTTGCGAGCTATTGCATAGGAGTGAGAGTTTTACCCTGTGCCCAATGGGTAGCGGCTGTGGGTTTCCCATGTAATAAAAAAAAAAATATTGTCTTTCCCTCATGCATGCTTCTTTGGACATAAACTAAGCTATTTAAATTAGATCAAGTAAGATTCTTACTTGCCAGTAACACTATGAACTATGCTTAAGGACAAAGAGCAATTGATTAGTTTATGATGGCTTTCTCCAGTCCTCAATCAGTTTTTTCTTTTCTTAAGCATTATTTATTCTTGGGAAGGCCTAGAATCTAAACTTGTTGACATAGATTAGATATCGGAATCAGTTGTTGTGATGAAAAAATGCAATTTATGAGGTACTTTATGTGGTAATTTCTAACATAAAATCCTATTTTTGGAAAAAAATAAAATCTCCTTCAATATATCTGTGAATTAGTCAAATTAAATTTTTTCTAAGCTAAAAACACTGATCAAATTGGGTTGGAGGGAGTATTCACGTCCCAGCAGAAAGAGTGTTAACTATGTCAACAAAACATAGTTCCTTACAAGAGGTGTTAGCTTAATGTTTAACTATATCAGACTAGTTTGAGCTATACTAAGAGGGAGTGGGTGGTTAAAAAGAGAAAGCACACACAAACGCACAATTACAGACCCACCAAAAGTTACAGTGATGTTCTTAAACTCTACTATTTTTAGCCAATTGACTTGTTACTAATTTGTTTTCCTTCACATTCCTGTAAGGATGAAAGTCTCAAACATTCATGTGGTTCTTCTGGAGAAGCTGGAACAATAGATTAATATCTGTTATGTTCATCTTCTTTGCAGCTCTTTCTGCATTTTGTTTGAATATTTGTAAGATTGGTAGTTTAAATTGTAGTTAGCTGACTGACTGACTCATTAATAAACCTGAACTTTTGGACATCAGTAGTTCTGCATGATATATTGTCCATATAGCGAGTCTTGGCTTGTTTTTGCGCTGTTATCTTAATGGCTTTTGATTGTTGAGTCTAACATGAAGTGGTTGGGCTGTTTCAGGTGAAGGTGTTCATACAACCTCATTACTTGCAAAATTTTGTTCAGGCAACATTCAATGCACTTGGAGCTGACAGAGTTGAAGGTGAGGAGGTTTATGTTTTCATTGTCTAGCTGTATTCCTCTACATTTCTTGCATGTATTGGAAGCAGAGGGGAATCTGGGATTTGGAGGTTTTGGTGCCACATTGCTTTGAACGTAACGGTGTTGCTATTTATACAGTCCAAATAAAAGTAAAAATTTAGCCGGTTTGATCAATTTTGTGCTTCATTTCGGGTTATTTGTCTTGATTTATATTGAAAAATTGGTCAAACGAAAGAATGAAATAATTATAACAACTTACTGCAAAACATACAACTTTGAAAAAGGGAACTACTTATATTTTATGCTGATAACAAGGGAAGAAGGCTGTGATTGGTCCAAAGGGTGGGTCACAAACAGATTTCCCGGTTATCAAAAAAAAAATAATACAAGGGAAGAAAAGAAAGTGAGCAAAAGTTAAGAATAGACAAAAGGTCGACAAAGATCACGTTAAAAAGTTCTACAGAAAGCTTAAAGAAAAAGTGCACCAAATGGGATTTGAAATTGCGTCCTTTGATAGTGAAATTTGACTCTTCATCACTGGCATCATATGCTCAACTTTTACTCTGGGTGGCACAATTAGTATTTATTATATTTCTATAATACATATATACACAAAGTTCCAACCCAGGCGTCTGGTAGCATGGAAATCCCACCCTTCTACATAGATCAGCCGCATAGATATATCCCCCTTTTGGGGGTCAGTGAATGATTTTGTTGTCTTGTCCCTTCTTCTAATCACACTTTTATTGTGCAGGTGCTACACTTGTGGTTTCTGGTGATGGCCGATACTATTCGAAGGATGCTATCCAGGTACTATTAATCAAGTTTTTCCTATGAAATTCTTTATTTTGCATTATTTGTTTGCCTGAACACAATCAAAAATATAAAAATGTTCTCTCAAATGCATTAGGGACATTCTGAAATGCAAAGTTTCTTTTTCATGTTTTTATTGAGGCCCGATGCCTAACTTGCTTAATGTTTATGTCTTAATTGAAGGATATAATTCAGAGTATAACATCTTTGGTCTGTTTCATTGCAGATCATTACAAAAATGGCAGCAGCAAATGGAGTAAGACGTGTTTGGATTGGCCAAAATGGACTTTTGTCCACTCCTGCTGTATCAGCCGTTGTTCGTGAGAGAGTCGGGGCTGATGTAAGTACTTTGCCTCTAGAGCTACATCAGATTGCTTTATTCATATTTCCCTTTCCTTTTCAATAATGTGAGTTTTACTTGTTTCAAGTATCTGTCAACATAATAGGTTGTTAGAATAGGAAAAGGAATATGATTTGTAAGTAGTATCCTACTTGGAGAAAGATTGTCAGGTAGTGTCTATAAATAAGGCTCAGTGTAAATAATGTAGATACACAATTCAATACGTAATATTTTCTCCTATATTTCCTACATAGTATCAGAGTATTAGTGGGAAATTAACTGTTGTACAAATTTCCATGAAAGAGAATTAGTCACTGAACATTTTTTTTTGGTGGCAACACAACTGTCTACATTAAATTCATTTTTAGTAGTGTTGTGCAAATTCCAACACCGCCACTGGGTCCAGAATACCTTTCAGATTTGTTGAAAATAGTTGACACGTAGGCACTCACGCACCGCCAAAAGTACTTCTCCTGCGAGCACGTCAGATCCACGTGCTAGCGCGTGCTTATTTTCGGCGTTCTTTTTTTTTCCAGTAGGGTTGCTCCATCAATCCAATCCTCTACCCAATTTTCACTGATTTTGATCACTGTCCTGTGGTAAGATCTAGGTTTCCGTCGACTTCAACACTGTTCCGACAATTCCAGGCTGCTTTAGGCCATTTTCTCAAAGAAATATTTCACCGCCAGCATCATGCGGAGACTCTGAGCTGATCCATACCATTTTCTTCAAGATCCAGTCACTTTTTATATTTCGGTGAGATCTTAATTCTCGTACAACCAGATCTTCATTGCTTGCTGTTTTCAAGTAAAATTTCACAAGATGTCTTTTGGGTGTGATATTTTTGGCTCCAAAAACACGAGAATTGGAAGCTTAAGTCCTATGATTCATCCAAAATCCTTAATGAGGAAATCAATACATCGATCATCAAAATCCATAAAGAATTGATGAAGAGGTCGTTTTGGAAGATTTGGACCTAAGTGTAGTTATTGTCATAAGCTGGGACACACTCATGAAGTATGCTATTAGCTGCACGGTTGACCATCCAAGAATGCTCATGTTGCTCAGGCTGACACTACATGTCATCAATGAGTTTAATTATTTGAAGAGGAATATAATGAGTATTTTCACTATGGAGCAAGTAAGCAGACATCTCCACAAGTAGCCTCAGTTGCACAAACTTGGAACCTGAGTTGTGAACTCTAGCGATTTTGATCATATCTCCGATGATAAATCACTTCTGTCAAATATTGTTTATTCACCGTCTCTTTTGGCTGTTACTTTAACCAATGGGATCCATACCAAAGAAAAAGGAATTGGGCTAGCTAATCCCCTATCCTTTGTCACTTTAAATTCTGTTCATTATATCCGTGGTTGTTCTTTTAATCTTGTGCCATATTATTTCTTTTTAGGACTCTTTTATCATGTAGGACCGCCATACGGAACAGATGGTTGGGGTAGAATATGAATCACAAGGCCTTTACTGCCTTACCTCTCCTAATCCCACCCAAGCATGTCTAATTATAGATGCTCCAGACTTAATTCACAAACGTTTGGGATATTCAAGTTTGTTGAATGTACAAAAGATAGTGCCTAGTTTGTCTAGTTTGTCCATATTAGATTGTGAATCGTGCAAACTCAGGAAACACACTCACACTACCTTTCTACGTAGTGTTGAGTCTATTTTTTCCTTAGTTCACTTTGATATTTGGGGTCATACTTCATAGTAGAATCAGCTCAACCTTAGGATTTCGTTATTTTGTAGCTTCATTGATGATAATGCAAGAGTTATTGTGCTGAAATACAAAATCAATTTGGTTTCTCTATTCGTACCTTTCATAGTGATGATATCGTCGAATATATGTCCTCCCAGTTTCAACCGTTTATGACCTAGTTTCAAGGAATTATTCATCAGTCTTCTAGTTTGTACACCCCTCAATGGATGGAGTAGCAGAGAGGAAGATTAGGCACCTCATCAAGACTAGTAATTTACTACTTTTACTTGTACACAAGTATATATTAATCTCAATACATTACTAGTTATTGTCTTTGTCCTTTAGGCTTCAATTCACACTTCAAAATGACTTTGAGTTCACAACTTCACATCTTAGTTGCGCGGACTCTTCACTTTTGATGCCGCACCCGTGTCGGGTTCACCAAAAATAACTACTTTTGGCGAATCCGACACGCACTTGTTGACAGTTTTGAAGATCCGAGCAACATAGCTTAACATTATACAAAACGTCAAAATCTAAAGTAAGAACCATATTCCTCTTAATTTCTCTTTGTGTTACACTTGTATAGTTCGTTTCATATTAATGATTACCTGTTTCAAGTATCTGTCAACATAATAGGTTGTTAGAATAGGAAAAGGAATATGATTTGCAAGTAGTATCCTACTTTGAGAAAGATTGTCACGTAGTGTCTTTAAATAAGGCTCAATGTAAATAATGTAGATACATAATTCAATACGTAATATTTTCTCCTATATTTCCTACATAGTATCAGAGTATTAGTGGGAAATTAACTGTTGTACAAATTTCCATGAAAGAGAATTAGTCACTGAACATTTTTTTTTGGTGGCAACACAATTTGTCTACATTAAATTCATTTTTAGTAGTGTTGTGCAAATTCCAACACCGCCACTGGGTCCAGAATACCTTTCAGATTTGTTGAAAATAGTTGACATGTAGGCACTCACGCACAACCAAAAGTACTTCTCCTGCGAGCATGTCAGATCCACGTGCTAGCGCGTGCTTATTTTCAGCAATCATTTTTTCCAGTAGGGTTGCTCCATCAATCCAATCCTACCCAATTTTCTCTGATTTTGATCACTGTCCAGCGGTATGATCTAGGTGTCTGTCGACTTCAACACTGTTCCGACAATTCCAGGCTGCTTTAGGCCATTTTCTCAAAGAAATATTTCACCGCCAGCATCATGCGGAGACTCTGAGCTGATCCATACCATTTTCTTCAAGATCCAGTCACTTTTTATATTTCGGTGAGATCTTAATTCTCGTACAACCAGATCTTCATTGCTTGCTGTTTTCAAGTAAAATTTCACAAGATGTCTTTTGGGTGTGATATTTTTGGCTCCAAAAACACGAGAATTGGAAGCTTAAGTCCTATGATTCATCCAAAATCCTTAATGAGGAAATCAATACATCGATCATCAAAATCCATAAAGAATTGATGAAGAGGTCGTTTTGGAAGATTTGGACCTAAGTGTAGTTATTGTCATAAGCTGGGACACACTCATGAAGTATGCTATTAGTTGCACGGTTGACCATCCAAGAATGCTCATGTTGCTCAGGCTGACACTACATGTCATCAATGAGTTTAATTATTTGAAGAGGAATATAATGAGTATTTTCACTATGGAGCAAGTAAGCAGACATCTCCACAAGTAGCCTCAGTTGCACAAACTTGGAACCTGAGTTGTGAACTCTAGCGATTTTGATCATATCTCCGATGATAAATCACTTCTGTCAAATATTGTTTATTCACCGTCTCTTTTGGCTGTTACTTTAACCAATGGGATCCAAACCAAAGAAAAAGGAATTGGGCTAGCTAATCCCCTATCCTCTGTCACTTTAAATTCTGTTCATTATGTCCGTGGTTGTTCTTTTAATCTCGTGCCATATTATTTCTTTTTAGGACTCTTTTATCATGTAGGACCGCCGTATGGAACAGACGGTTGGGGTAGAATATGAATCACAAGGCCTCTACTGCCTTACCTCTCCTAATCCCACCCGAGCATGTCCTGTTATAGACTCCAGACTTAATTCACAAACGTTTGGGATATTCAAGTTTGTTGAATGTACAAAAGATAGTGCCTAGTTTGTCTAGTCTGTCCATATTAGATTGTGAATTGTGCAAACTTAGGAAACACATTTGCACTACCTTTCTACGTAGTGTTGAAAGTTGTGTAGAGTCTATTTTTTCCTTAGTTCACTTTGATATTTGGGGTCATACTTCATAGTAGAATCAACTCAACCTTAGTATTTCGTTATCTTGTAGCTTCATTGATGATACATCTAAGTTATTGTGTTTAAATACAAAATCAATTTGGTTTCTCTATTCGTACCTTTCATAGTGATGATGTCGTAGAATATATGTCCTCCGAGTTTCAACCGTTTATGACCTAGTTTCAAGGAATTATTCATCAGTCTTCTAGCTTGTACACCCCTCAACGGATGGAGTAGCAGAGAGGAAGATTAGGCACCTCATCGAGGCTGCTCGCACTCCTCATTCAATTTCACGTTTAGTTGTGTTTTTGGGGCTATTTAATTAATTAGATACCCTCATCTTTCATTTTGACTCAAATTCCTTATTTAGGCCTCATTTGTTTGCACTTAATAAAGGTTTGAATTTAAATAATTGAGATCTCAATCTCATTCCATTAAATCCTTGAATCCGAAATTAGCTATAACATTTGGATGTTGTAAAACAAAGTCTTAATTAATCGGTGTTCAGATCTAGAGACAATATCTTAATCATTAAGATGTGCATTAAGATTCAAACGTCTAAATCTTAATAAAAACAATTGAGGCCTTAATCTTAATCAAAACAAATGAGGCCGTAGTATTGTTTCCTTAGTCACCTCTATACTCTCTTCACCCTCGTGTCTTTGGGAGTACATGTTTTATTCATAACTTCAACACCTCTATACTCTCATCGCCCTCGTGTCTTTGGGAGTACATGTTTTGTTCATAACTTCAACAGCTACGTACCCAGTTAAATCCCACTGGTGAGGTTTGGGGAGGGTAGAACGTACTCAAACCTTACCACTACCTCATGTATAAAAAGGGGATCATTACTTCTCACTCGATCTTCATTGGTACCTTATGTGAGCTGATGCCACATTTTTTGAGTCTCGACCTTTACATCTTCTGATCATGATCATTCTCACATATGTGAGGTCTTACCTATACTGTCTTTTGAAGAATTTGCGGTTACTTTTACATCTCCATCCAAAGTGCCACCAATCTTACTCGTATCAACTTTTGAGGAATCTACAATTACTTTTACATCTCCGTCCATAGTACCTCCACTCCTGACTTATCATGTCGCCCATATCCAACATCTGGATAAGATGATTCACATCACTCACCCGACCTTAATCAACCAATTGTGATTCGAAAAGGTGTACGGTCCACTCATAATACTATCCCTCTTTATACCCTTTTAAGTTATCATTGTCTGTCATCACTCCATTATGCCTATGATTGATGACATGTCTGCTTTACATGCAAGTGGTACTTGTGAGCTTGCTCTTCTTCCTTTAGGTAACTCTATCATTGGTTGTTGGGTTAATGCATTGAGTTTATGCCGTCAAAGTTTGTCCGGACGACCAAATTGATCAGCTTAAGGCTCGTCTTGTTGCCAAAGGGTATACTCAAATATTTGGACTTGATTATAGTGATACTTTCTCTCTCATGATAAAATAACATATGTCTGATATTGGCCCCTATATCAATTGACAGTAAGAATACTCTTCTCCATGGTGAGCTTGACGAGGAAGTTTATATAAAGCAACCATGTGGTTTTGTTGCTCCGGGGGGGGGGGGGGGAGTCTAGCCTTGTGTGTCAGCTGCGCCGGTCACTTTATGGTTTGAAAAAGCCTTCTCGAGCCTGGTTTGGTAAGGTTAGGACAATAATTCAGGAGTTTGACATGTCTCAAAGTGAAAGCTGATCACTCATCGACATTCTTCTCCAAATCCATGTATCTATTTGGTGGATTTTATTGATGGTATTGTTATTACTGGCAATGATCAAGATGGTATCATAAGTTTAAAGCTCTTTCAACATTTCCTGACTAAAGACCTCGATAGATTGAAGTATTTTCTTGGTATTGAGGTTGTGCTGTTGATCAAGTATTGTTATTTTTCAATGCAAGTATGCCTTAGACATTATTGAGGAGACATGAATGGTGGGATATAGACCCATTGGCATTCCTACAGTTTCAAATGGTAAACTCTTGCTAGCACAGGGGGAGACACTCAGTGATCCTGAAAGATATAGGTGTCTGGTTGGTAAGTTGGATTATCACATACTGATCAGACCTGGCGTTTCTTTTCCTAGGAGTGTTGTAAGTTAGTTTATGGATTATTCCTGTGATAGTCATTGTGATGCAATAGTTCTCATTCTGCAATATATAAAGTTATTTTCAGGTAAAAGATTATCTTTAAAAATCAAGGTCATGAGCTGATCGTTAGATACAAATACATTGATTTGGTAGGATCACCTTGTGATAGACATTCTACATTAGAATATTTTGTTTTAGTAGGAGGTAATTTGGTATCCTGGAAGAGTAAGAAATAGAGTGTGGTTGCTCGATATTAGTGCAAAAGCAGAATATCGAGCAACTGTAGCAACTGGTGAGCTAGTTTGGATAAATTGTTGCTGAGAGAGCTAAAGTTTGGAGAAATCAGTTAAATAGAACTTGTGTGTGATAACTCTAAGTGGCATTTCATATCACATCAAGTTGGTATTTCATGAGAGAGGACTAAGCACATTGAGATTGACTGTCACTTTGTCAAAGAAAAAAAATACTCTCCAGAGATATTGTTACAAAATTTTGTGAAATTGAGTTATCAACTTGCAGATATTTTCACCCAGTCCTTTTGAGCCTTGTATTAATTACATATGTAGCAATTTCTGTACATATGGTTTTGTATGCACTAGCTTTGAGGGAGAGTGTTAGAATAGAAATAGGAGTATGATTTATATATAGTATCTTACTTGGAGAAAGATTGTCATGCAGTGTCCATAAATAGAGCCCAGTTTAAATTATGTAGATACACAATTCAATGATATTTTTTCTCTATACTTCTCACATACATCATTCTTAATACAGGGTTCTAAAGCTACTGGGGCATTTATATTGACAGCAAGTCACAACCCAGGTGGCCCTCATGAGGTATTGCCAACAATATTTTCTTATTTTTGATGCTTTGTTTCTGCATCTCTCCAACATTATGTGATAACCTATTATTGAATTGGGAAGTTTTAATTTCTATTCTAGGATTCAACTGTTGTTATGGTCTTTTTATCAGCTCATGTTTGATTCACAGTTGAAAAGTAGGATTTTTCTTTTCTCTTTATGGCTTTTCTCTTGCTCTGTTATAGTTTAATTGTATTCTCTGAGACCTGAAAATCATGCTACGTGCTAAGGGTCGTTCCCTTAGCTTGTAGAATTGTAAAATTAGTATGCTTCCATTTTCTTTTCATAGAGAACTGGTTTTGCTCATTGCTTGTTTGGCCTAAATATACATCTTCCTTTTAAAGATGAAAAACACAAAAATTTCTCGGTTATCAAAAAAAAAAGATGAAAAACACAACTTACACGTTCTGTTTTCTATTCTCTAGGGAGTTCGTATGTACTTTCTATTTTTTGTGAGGGCGGGGAGGGGACATGATGAAATGTGCCTTTGTTGCAGCTGATTAAGAACCTATAAATATATACACACAACAGACATCTATGTACATGCCCTTTAAACATGTTCTTATTATTTGGAGGGAAAATGTTGCAGGGAAGAATACATTATGGTTGATGAAATGATTGTAGGTCTCCTTTCAGATTATTTAGTAGGCATATGGCCATAGCCAAATATTTATCCCTTTTTGTTTGGGAATTTATGGAATTGGAGTTGTGTTTGGTTATACTTTTTGCAAAGAACACTTGGAATAATGTTCTTGGATGTACTTAAATACAACTTCAAAAGTGAAAAATGAGTTGGAGAACAGGTTACAAGCTCACTAATATTTTGGTCATAAAAATCAGGTTTAAGCTGTTTTCCAGATTTGAAATACAACTTTAAGTTGGATTGGAATTTTCATGGCCAAACACTGATTTTCAAATAAAGTGAAAATTACTCCAGAGAAAACTGAACAATTTTTATGACCAAACTTGTTCTAGTATACCTATTAGAGCGTCCGGAATGCCTTTGAAATAACTAGTAGCCTCGAAAGGTGTTTTATTTGGAGGACAACACCTTTGGTGGGAAAATGGTTAATGCAAATAAAATAAATGTGGGATATCCTATCAGTTATTTTTTAGAATTCTTATTAAATTGTTTAGACTATCTTGTTTTGAATACCTGTTAAGAGTGTTTATAATACCCAGGTGATAAATTTTGTCAGCTTTTCCTGAAGACTACAGTTTCTCATATGTATTCACCTGTAGGATTTTGGAATTAAGTACAACATGGAAAATGGTGGACCTGCTCCGGAAGGTATAACAAACAAGATCTATGAGAACACCACAACAATAAAGGAGTACTTGATTGCCGAGGGCCTGCCTGATGTAAGATGCACTGCTTCCCTAGTACATTTTCCTGAGTCTTAATTTTATTGATGAAGTAACATTTTGATATGGCCCAACTTGAATGTAGGTGGACATATCTACAACAGGTGTCTCAAGCTTTGAGGGTCCAAAGGGGAAATTTGACGTTGACGTTTTTGATTCAACTAGTGATTATCTGAAATTGTTGAAGTATGAATGCTTCTCTTATGTGCAAAAACAAATGTCTTTCTGCTTTCAGTCGCGTATTGCTTATACATGTAAATGTGTCCTTTGATATCTAAAGGTCAATCAACAATTTGTTGCAAAGGCACTATACAGCTATTATTGAAAGTTGTGTGTCATTCCCTTCCAATTTTTAAGGCCATGTGATATGTCTTGGGCTTGTTTTTGACTGAACATTTATGAGGGATATTGCTTCATGCATATGTCTTTTGACATTGTTTTAAAGCTTATTTTCATCTTTATTACCTTTCGTATTGTTCTTTTTATCGGTACTTCAATTTAGTTATTCTTTTTGAAGTAAATTTTCTTTTCTGACTCAATATTTAACATTGCATATCTGTTTTCCAGGTCAATATTTGACTTCCCAGCTATCCAGAAGTTGCTCTCTTCTCCAAAATTTAGTTTCTGGTATGCACGTTGGAGACCTTTTGATGTACATTCTCCAGTCAATTCCTTTTTTTGCTAAGAGTGTCAGCTAGTTTCTCACATCTATGCCTATTGTAGCTATGATGCACTTCATGGTGTTGCTGGCGTACATGCAAAGCGTATATTTGTGGAGGAGCTTGGGGCAAATGAAAGCTCTCTAGTTAATTGTGTACCCAAGGTCCTCTGATTTTCCTTCCATTGAGAATTTTCTTGCATAAACTGTTTGGCTTTCTGTTCTTCTAATGCTATATTTTAGGACTCTCTTGTTCTTTATATGACATGTATGATCAATTTAATAGGAGGACTTTGGTGGAGGGCATCCCGATCCCAATCTGACATATGCAAAGGAGTTAGTTGCACGTATGGGATTGTCTAAAACGCATTCTGAACCCAATCCACCAGAATTTGGGGCAGCTGCTGATGGAGATGGGGACCGTAACATGGTCCTGGGGAAAAGGTAACTTCTTGTTGATTTCTTTTTTGAACTACAACTAGTCACTTTCCTGAGTTGCATCTTAAATTTTGTTTTTTCTGTTTATTTTGTAGATTCTTTGTGACTCCTTCCGACTCTGTAGCTATAATTGCTGCCAATGCTGTACAAGCGATTCCTTATTTTTCTGGAGGTTTGAAAGGTGTTGCCAGGTCTGTATCATTTCGAGCTAAGCTGTACATGATTGTTATGCTGTTAATATTTCTATTCAAGAGCAATTTATCTTGTGATGAAATCTGTCAGAATTTAATGTGATGCAATGCTTATCTTTCTACAGGAGTATGCCCACATCTGCTGCTCTTGATATAGTTGCTAAACACCTGAACTTGAAATTTTTTGAGGTACTATAGCTCCATTGACATTTATATGTTATTTATTTTATCTTTTGTTGGTGGAGGGTTGAAGGCATGCTGAATTTTATGTTTTCCATTGCCTTTGCTAAGGTACCCACTGGTTGGAAATTTTTTGGTAACTTGATGGATGCTGGAATGTGTTCAATTTGCGGAGAAGAAAGTTTTGGAACTGGTTGGCTTTCTGGGCTTAATTCTTGTATCTAATTTGATACAAGTAGATTGGACATGTAAAGGCATTAAATCTTTTTAATTATCTCTTCACAGGCTCAGACCACATTCGAGAGAAAGATGGAATATGGGCTGTTTTGGCTTGGTTATCTATCCTTGCCTATAAGAATAAGGACAACCTTGGGGAAGGTAACCTTGTGTCTGTTGAAGATATTGTTCGCCAACACTGGGCAATCTATGGACGCCACTATTACACTCGATATGACTACGAGGTTTTTGCTTGACAGTCATAGTTAATGTTAAATGAATATTTTCTGCATCTCCTTAACTCAAATCATGTCAGTCAATTTTTTTTGTTTCTATTAGAATGTCAATGCTGATGGTGCTAAGGATCTTATGGCTCATTTGGTGAAGCTGCAATCTTCCATTGATGAAGTTAACAAGTAAGCTATCTATTAGTTTCAACTTTCAAGTTTTCTGTGGAATACCCAATGTTTCTAAAGCATGACTTGATGCAATTTTGCACTCATTTTGTATTTCTATTTCTTTGTCTTTATACTTTGATGATGTCGATCCTTTGTATGAGAAATTCCAGAAGAAACTAGCTTAAACATGGGGTAGTAGGTCTTCCTTAAATTGTAATTATAACAAAGTGACATTTAGACTGATCCTGTGTACTCAATGACACTTGGAGTATTTATACATAGCATCTAAGAGGTGCAGCTGTACTAGAATGTATTAGTGAGTGTGTTTCCTTTATTTTAATCTTGTTGTTGATTTTAAGTGGCCAACCTTGATCTCTATAACCGTTTTAACATCACGAACAAATAAGGTAGCCTTGACTTCTATTTGTAGGATTCCATGATCAGTTTACGTTATGACAAGGATAAGAAACTTGTCTCTACGATTGAGCACCATATGAAGAACTGTACCATCAACAATATTGAGAAAAGATAAGGTTTTGTGATCTTCAAGAAACTTCCCATCATGAATAAGGTTGAGTGCCAACCTTGCTCTCTATAACCGTTTTAACATCACGAACCAATAAGGTAGCCTTGACTTCTATTTGTAGGATTCTATGATCAGTCTGCATGATGACAAAGATAAGAAACTTGTCTTCTATTATTGAGCACCATATGAAGAACTGTACCATCACCAATATTGAGAAAAGATAAGGTTTTGCCATCTTCAAGAAATTTCCCATCATGAATAAGTTACAAGGAGTTAGTCTAACTTATTCATGATGGGAAGTTTCTTGAAGATCACAAAACCTTATCTTTTCTCAATATTAGTGATGGTAAAGTTCTTCATATGGTGCTCAATCGTAGAGACAAGTTTCTTATCTTTGTCATAATGCAAACTGATCATGGTGTCCTACAAATAGAAATCAAGGCTGCCTTATTGGTTCGTAATGTTAAAATGGTTATAGAGAGGAAGGTTGGCCACTCAACCTTATTCATGATGGAAAGTTTCTTGAAGATCACAAAACCTTATCTTTTCTCAATATTGGTGATGGTAAAGTTCTTCATATGGTGCTCAATCGTAGAGACAAGTTTCTTATCTTTGTCATAACGCAAACTGATCATGGTGTCCTACAAATAGAAATAAAGGCTGCCTTATTGGTTAGTAATGTTAAAATGGTTATAGAGAGGAAGGTTGACCACTCAACCTTATTCATGATGGAAAGTTTCTTGAAGATTACAAAACCTTATCTTTTCTCAATATTGGTGATGGTGCAGTTCTTCATATGGTGCTCAATCGTAGAGACAAGTTTCTTATCTTTGTCATAACACTAACTGATCAACATAGACCTGATGTGTCATTTGGGAGACGTTTTTCGTCCCCTACCAGCATATTATATCTATGACTCCATCCCTCAAACTGAAAGCCTTTCGTAGTATGAGTTTCAGGAGAATATTCTATACCAAATTGTCATCTTCTGCGTGCCCTCCACTTTTATCAAGTGTTCTAACTGTCAGGATGAGCTTAGAGCCATGACCTTCTAGTCATAGCTTAGTTTGACGGTTGCAGTACCATTAACAGAAAGGTGGTAGAATATAACAAATTTGTGTATCTTTTTTTTAGATCTAGTGCTATTATTTAATAAAGAACTACTGTGTCATTTGGGAGACGAGGTTTGTCCCATAACCCCATTGATCAATCTATGACTCCTTCCTAGAAACTGAAATCCTTCTGTAGTAGGAAGTAAAGAGAATTTTTATACCAAAAAGTGATTTTTTATAACCAAGAAATCCCAGAGAGCCAGCAGCGCATAGTTCAAAATTCGGTGGATAATGGGTCCACCCCTCTACCCTTTATTCTAAATCATAGTCTTCTGCATGCCTTCCCTAATTTCATCAAGTGTTCTAATTGGCAGGATGATTTTGGAGCCTTTAATACCTAGCTTAGTTTGACCACTGCAGCACCTTAGCTTTTGAATCACTTGGTTCATGATTGTGAACATCAAGTCAAATCTTTGACTATCTTTAGGGGTCGTTTGGTATAATGTATAAGGAAAATAATCAGGTATATAATTTGGTATAACTTAATCCAATATTTGGTCATGTATATAATTTGGTACAACTTAATCCAATATTTGGTCATGGTTGAATTATGTACAACTTAATACACCAATGGTGTATTATTTTACACCACCAACATCATGGAATAACTAATCCTTGTATAATTTATATATGGATAAAATAGCAAAAGGACAAAACTATCTTTGTATTTTTCCCTGAAGTCAATGAAGGTCAAGCATTCAAGGGTATAATTGCAAACTCATTACTTTTTAGCTTAGAAAGTAAATAAATATTTTAAATGATATCTTGTAATCCAATTTTAGTGCAATGAACTAAACACCCAACGAGAAATAATCTTTGTATTTCTAATCCCTGTATAACTACGAATTCTTACCTAACTAATCCCTGCATTATAATCCTTGTATAAGTTGTCTTCAAACCAAACACCCCTTAGTACATTTGTATTATTGTTATCATCATAAACATAATCTGCTTCTCATATCAACTAATGGGAGTTCATGAAAAGGGGTTGGTTTTACTCCATGATATGCATGCCATGAATAGGAGAAATCAGAAATCTATTACATGTGGGCACTGATTGCATTTTTGGTCTGTTATTTAATCCCCGCACTTCCCTTCTCCCCTATAAAAAAGAATCGTTGCATGTTTGGATCTTGTTTTTTTTTTTCTAAGGGGTGGTTTTGCAAATAAACAAATGGAAACATTTGTCCAGATGACTCACAATCTCCTCCGCCAAAAGAAATGAAATGTGATGAGTCAAATCAATAAGCTTTCTAGTGATTTTGCGTGCAGCCAAACCAAATTCAACCTTTCAATGGGCCATCTTTCCCTATGTAGATTCATCATATTCAAATTTAGCTGTACCAATGAACCAAGAATAGGTTAATCTCTAATTGAGTTTCCATGTCTGTTAAGTTCTGCTATGGTTGTTCCTCCGCTATAGTGATCTCTGCGTAATGGTAACTTAAGGTGTCTGGTTTCTTTGACTGCTTCATTGAGATCCTTTTTAGATATCGGCAGCTTGCCAGCTTGGCATGCTTTTGGTAGTTTTCCATTTTCCTTTATATAGTCCCACTGCGGGTATGTAAGAGCTCGGTGTTCTCCATATTTAATAGCTTAAATAATAGTTTCTTGATAATTTTTCTAGTTTTCCAAGTTCACAAATTTTATACCAGATTTTCATGCTAGATACATGCAAAGTTCTATTCTTTTTCCGGCTCTCATTGCAGTATCACATTACTCTAATACTACTTATCAAAAAGAGAAAATGGATGTCTGCGCTGGATGTTCTTATCGCTAGAAGTTTAACCTATTGTACACTGAAACCTAGAATTACAAAGCACATATTTTTGCTTGTCCAATCTATTCAAGATTGTGATAGTTTCAAGTGTTCCCAAAGATCAAGAGATGTGACTAAAACAATAGGTCTCCTTTTTATTTATAATTAGAAGAGTATTAGAAATCAACTTCAAAATTTTATTTTCCTCATCAGATACTAACTGTTTGAAGTTGAAAACATTGGCATGCTCCCTTTTTTTTTTCCAAAAATACGTTTAGTGTTTACTGTATTATCAGTCAGATTACTTGCCAATGCCAGTCAATTTATGTTTTCTTGGACCCCTTTTTTGTGAATTTTGAAGGTAGCAATGGTTATTGTAATATTTCCTGTTATCATGTAGATATTTGTTATTGAGCAGAAAAATTTAATACCATTGATGTGTCTTTTCAATGTGTAATACTTGATCTTGAGATAAATTCCTATACAGGTTAATAAAGGGAATCCGTTCAGATGTTTCAAATGTCGTGCATGCAGATGAATTTGAGTACAAGGACCCAGTTGATGGTTCAGTCTCAAAACATCAGGGTATAAGATATCTATTTGAAGATGGATCACGATTGGTAAGGAATCTCTCCTGCTCTTGTATTACTCAAATTATGGGAATTAGAGGCAGTTTTGGATAGGAAATGAAAAATATACAGAATATCCCCAGCTCTAGTTTTACTCAAAATATGAGAATTAGCGGCTGTTTTGGATAGGAATGACAAATATACAGATAACTGGGGATACAAATTCTGTTCTGGTTTGATTTCTCTTTCATCAACAGAATTAGGGAAAAGGCATAAATAACCCCAAACTGTGATTGATATCTAAGAGACACACCTTATCTTTTCGGGAATCCTGTTAACCCCCAAACTATTTAAAAATAGAAACCTTAAGTGCTCAGGTGGCAAGGAGAGTATTTTACTCTCTTTGAGAAAGTGAGAAACATAAACTATTTTTTATTTTTTATTTTAATATGATTTTATATTAAATATATTTATTACTCCTTTTTATTCTTTTCTTCTCTTCTGTTACCTTTGAGCTTCCGGATCAGAAAAAGAAGACAGCAGTAAAAAGGCCATATTTGAAATTGGATTAGTAATTTGGTTATTGGAAAAATGGATAAAATCAAAATTGTGCAGTAAAATGTGACTATTTCAGAAAAATCTGGAAATCAATTTTATCTTCAACCTCACATTAGAATTATCAACCAAATCCATATTAAATCTTCGTGAAATCAACCTACATATTTGATATGAATTCCTTGAGATGTTGCAGATCTTTTGAGATATCACCCACTCTAAACAGAGTTGTTTGCAGTAACCTGAAATTCAAACTTGAAGCTTCATTAATTGCTGCTTTTCTTTGAACTGAATCCATCTTAAATCTTCTGAAATTAACTCAAAATTTTTATATGAATTCCTTAAGATATTCCGGATCTTTTGAGATATTACCAGTTGAAATGGAGTTTGTTTGTGGTAGCCCGAAATTCAAACTCGAAGCTTCAAGCCTGTAGTTGTGTTTTTCTCCAAAGAATTAACTAACAAATAAAAGTGGAGTAAATGGAAAAACTTTTATGGGAAGTGTTGTTGGGTGCATATGGTGTAACTTTTGGTACTGTGGTAGGTGTTCCGTCTCTCTGGAACTGGGTCAGAGGGTGCTACAATCCGTCTCTACATTGAGCAGTACGAGAAGGATTCATCCAAGATTGGGAGAGATTCTCAGGAAGCACTTGCACCCCTGGTAATTTACGTTGGAGCAAAGATGGTGTTTGTGGTCCATTTTTTCTTTTTGTTTCTTAGTGTTTTTGCTAAACAAATTTATCTTTTATTACAGGTGGAGGTTGCTCTTAAACTATCGAAAATGCAGGAATACACTAGTCGTTCTGCCCCAACTGTTATTACATAAACATAATCTGTATGGTTTACTTTCTAGAACTAAACAATTGAATAAGTGTACTGTCCTTGCTGGCAGAGATGATGATATCAAGTTTTCAATTCTGCAGTTTTTTGTCTGGAGTTGAAGTGTTTTTGTTAGAATATATAAATGTTATGCGCCAATTTCTTCCTTTACCTTTCATCTTGAATGACTTGTGTAGACATAAATTTCTTGTCCAGAAATTAAAATGTTAGCAACAATCCTATTAATTGATTTTAATCTTTGAATGTTACAATCTCTACCATTCTTCTTTCAAAAATAAAGAAATATTCGAGTATATAGAAATATGCATCATTTGATCTATGAGTTCTTTGTTGTTTCTTGTCCCTTTTTCTAAATTATGAAACTCCTATTTATAGTTGTAGGATGACACGATAATATTTGATTGGTGAGAATATGCCACTTGTACGCATGATACATTTTCATTGACTTTTGATTTAATTAGGTTTCGGCTCGGCAAAATGGGCTTATTATTTGTTGCCTAAATCAATGGACTAATCTGATGATATTAGACTATAATTAAATTTATATTTATTGAAATATACAATTAATTTAATTATAACAATTCAAAATATCTATTTGAACTAATATATTTTGAATTCTAATTTCTTGTGGATTTAAATTCAGTAAAAAATCGCTGTATAAATATTTATTACTCCCTTTGTTCAATTTGACTTGTTACTGTATGACCTAGCACACCCATTAAGAAAATAATTGTTGATATAAGTATTTTACCAAACTATTTTTATTAATGATGTAAGTATTAGGTCTTGGAAAATAATTTGGAGAATAAGTATTTAATATTAAGGGTAAAACATGGAAAAAATAATTGTCTTTTCTTAATATGTCAAAAGTGACTAGTAAAAACAAAAATCTATTTTAGGAATAAGTGACAAGTAAAAGTAAACGGAGGGAGTATTATTATTTATTTATTTTGCATTATTCCCTATTAATTATTTCCAAAAAATTACCTTTATCAAGAAATGCACAATAATGTGCTCCATAGATCTAGGAATGCTAATGGGCGGTGCGGATATGGGGCACGGTGAATTGAAGAAAAAACCTAAGCTTTGAAGCTGGTGCGGGATAGGGACGAGGCTCTCGATAAAAGCAGAAGTAGAAGTAGAACTCTTGAGTCTCTACTTTCATTTTTCATTGCAAAATTCTCCCTTTTCTTCTCATGCAATAACCAACATCTTATTTTGCTTGTGGAATTGTGGTCATCAATAATCAATAATGAAAAAAATATGTGAATTGACAAATATTACTAACGTATTATTTAATAGAATTATAGTTTCATATAATTATGAATCATAGCTATTGTTTAATGAAATTTTCTATTAAATTCGGGATCCACTAAATTAATTTGTATCAGGAATGAAAAGATATTCTTGCATGATTTGTATACCTTTTATACAAAACACAATTTATCTCTCCTCTCTACTCATTGATTTCTCTTTCAAAATCTCTCAACCATATCAAATTTGAATTTTGAACGCTCTCTTTCTCCCTCCTAATCGTGACATCTCAATTTCAAATAACCACCTAAATGTGTTTCAACCATTTTTTTTTATTGATTTTCGCTTGTATGTGAAGAATCTCAGGTATTTGTATAAACCCTTTTTGTATATATTAATTTGTATATACTTTTGCATTTGTATACACATTACTGATTTTGTTATTATATTGTACACATCTATGCGTAGTTATATACAAACTTCCATTGCTGGTGTTTGGTTCTATATAATTTTTTGAGTTTTGGTTGGATATTTTTTCTTGTATATTATCACCCACAATACCTTATACAAATCAATTGCATAATTTTAAGGAATTTTTACTTAAATAATATATTTTATTTGATTAATTACCCATTTTAATGTTACTTTATATTTATTATCATTTATGACATAACTTAAGCTTTAATAACCATTTGATATTTGATACTATCATAGCATATATATATACTCTGGTGGTATCAAGGAAGAAAGTCACTTAAGTGAAAACATTACTAAGTTACTCCTTGATACCATCAGCGTATATATATATATATACACTAGTTTTTTGATGGCTTATTTAAGCGAAGATTTGAATAATCATAGCAAAAAATAATATTGCAGATTTTTTTGCGAATGTTCAAGTGGATCATCATATATATCTCTTATTCACGCAAACCTATGAAGATGGTCAATGAAAATTTTTATTAGTTAAATGCAATAGTGTATATATTTATTTCAATTTGATGAGGTTCAATCATGTAATTAGTCTTATCTCACTAATATTACCTTATAGACTATTGCTTTGTATTTTTCTTGTCATCTAACCAGATGTGCTTTACATGTGTTTTCCACATTAAATTTTTTAGATGTCATATGAACATAAAAAAAACTCTGAACATTTTAAAATAATATATTTTGAAGTTAGAAGATCTTGTTGACTTGATAATACATTTGTGACATACATAATACTTTAATTTAAATACAAATACCTACCCAAATATAAATATATATTGGCATTAATGAAAATATTTATCTCATAAAATTAATTATTAAATGAATAATAAAAATTAAACTAATACAACCTTCACATGGCGTTATTACAAGTCATATGAACTTTTCTTCATCTAAAATACTGAAATATTAAGAAATATATAAATAAGTAAAACAAAAGGACAATGTTTATATAATAATAACTATTTTGAAGCAAACTTCATGAGAGTCTAAATCACATAAGTAGCATTGATAAATAAAGTCATTCTTTTGTCTTGAGCATCAAACCAAATCGTGGCAATTCTCTGAATTTTGGAAAAGATATTTAGAAGCATATATCTACATCACAAGAGAAATTGTTAACAAAAACAAATGAATTTAGACTACATCATGTTAACTTCATACATTGGAACATTATATACTAATGTAGAAGGATGGAACAAGGTTCATGGTAAACGGGCAAAGGATTAAGATCTATATGGGAAATGCTGAAACTGTGCAAGAAGTGATTGAGGCCTACAATCTTGATGAAGTCTGAGTAATCAAGACACCTGCGTCGTGCCGCGACGTTAAATCAAGCGCTCGCTTGGGAGGCAACCCAAGATGTACAATCTAGCCAATGATAGGGTTAAATTTTCTAATTAGTAGTTTAGTTTGCTCTGTTTACTTGCATGTTTGCATTAATTTAGTTATCAGTGTTGGCTAGAATTAGTATAGGGTCCGTGTCTAAAAAGTGTCAAGAAAATGTACAAAAAAATAAAATAAAAAATAAAAAATAGCTTAATGGTTGCTACATGTGCAGGTACACCATATGTTGTATCTGCAAAAATAGTTCTGGTGCAGAGATCTACGGAGACCATCGACGGCCCGTCGATTGATCCACGGACCGTCAATGGTGTCCGTAGATCCAAGGTAAGTCCCTAAAATTTCAAACTGTAGAAGTGATCTACGGTACCCATCTACGGACCGTAGATCGACTCACGGACCGTAGATGGGGTCTCGTGAGTCCAAACCCTAGGACTATCTGACCCGACCCGGACCCGGACCCCCTATTTAAATAACCCCTTATTTCAAACCCACTCCCAATTCCCTCCATTTACCCATAACCGTTTCCCCCACCCCTTTCATCTCCCTAATCCACTCCATAACCGCCATACGCCACTCTCCCTTTCTTATATTACCACACTACCATCAATTTAGTTTACCCCATCCCATATTTCACTTTTTAAAATCCGGTGTTGTGTTTGATAGCACTAGAAGTGGTTCAATTGTTGTGCTAAGCCGTGTCATCACACAATCCCCACTCCTCGTTGCTTGCAAGGTAATGAATTTGATCCTCACTTTGAATTTCGATTCATAGCATGAATATAGTACGTCGGGAATTGGGTCTTAACTAGGGTTATTGTTTAATGTAATTACATGATTAATTTACAAGTTACAATACCCTTAGAATGATAGATAGTGATTGTGTAGTTTGATTATATGTGATTGTAAGCCTTTATGTAAGTTTCGACTTAGGGTTCCAAAATTTCTCTAAATTATGTGTTAAATAACCAATCGGAATCGTACGAACGAAGAACTAGCATAATTGAGTGTTAAAATGCATGATGAGGCTTGTTAATGTTGAACTTTAGGACCTTGGATGCCTAATTAACAAGATAGGGTAAAATCTGGGCATAAATGGCATCCACGATACCCCGTCTACGGACCGTAGATCCATCTACGGACCGTAGATGACGTTCGTCATTGGATACACACACGAAAAATTAGCCAAGTGTAAAACCACGGAAGTGGACTACGGTCCGTAGATTGATCTACGGACCGTTCTGCACATCCGTGGTTTCCATCTGCAACTTATATTTTCTGGTCTCCTGATCCACGGTAGAGTCCCACGGATCGTAGATCAGTCTATGGACCATAGGTACCTTCTGTGGATGACCACTGTGGCCCGTTTCTGAATTTTTTTTTCTGACTTTGTTATTGTTTGTTTATCGTTTTCCTTCTTCGTAGTATAGTTTTGGTTACTTTTGGACACTAAAATCATTCACGCAGGTACAATGGCACCTAAGAAGATGGTCACCTATTCAAAAAGGGGCAAGTCCAAATCTGTTGCCCCTAGTTTCCGGTTGATTGATGAGGACACAGACACCAATACTGATCCAGCGTACGTGCCTCTCAACACTAGGACTTCTCGCGCCAGAGGCACACCCCGGAAGGTGATTTCCGACGTAGTCACTGTCTCCGATGAGGAGCACACACTGATCGGGGCACCAACTGGGGTTACTTCCAGTTCAGAGGAGTCTACCTCAGGATCGGGATCTGACCATGCCTCCGGCTCCCAGTCAGCCAATTCTTCACGATCTGAATCTGCCGAGGCTACAGGGTCCCATGCTAAATGTTTCACCGGATCGGGAGAAAAGGATCAAGCAGCCTCATCTGACGAGGCCACTAGTTCAGAGTCCATACCCGTGCCCCCGAATGATGCTCCTACTCCTGTAGCCGGTGAGCAAAATAGATGGTGTGTCGAGGGCCAATGGCAAATATACAGGGATGCTAAGATGGTAAATGACAAACAGAAAATGGCCCGGGCGATCACGAAGAGCGGAGAGTTCGACGGGGAGCTTGCACACCTTGTTCCCGGACATTCATAGGTTATTCACCCTCCACAAGTGTGCCTGGATGGCTCAAGACCCAGGGACGTACAGTGAGGAGATGGTGCGGGAGTTCTATGCTTCCTATGCTGTCACTCTCTGGGGCTCCATTTCGAAGAGGTCAAAGCCCTTAGCTCAGGACCCACTAACTTCCACATTGGTCCGAGGGTGCCCGGTTGACATATCCCTTGCCACCATCCGACGGTCTGCTCCACGTTTGGGTATCAGGAAGGCGACATTGACCTTTGTGGCCAAATTCTTCTGGTTACTGGTGCGGAACAGGGTGTCGCCGACTAAAGCGGATAATCAAGTCACGTGGGACAGAGCAGTCATGGTAGCGGCATTGGTAGCGGGAGTAGAGATTGACTTTGCCCGCATGCTGTTGGCAGAGATCCACGAGAGGGCATTCAGGACCTCCACGACTTACCCTTTTCCTTGCCTTATTTTTCAGTTGTGCAGGGACTCTGGAGTGCCGATCTGGCATTGTGACAGACTAGTCCACCCTACAGGCGCATTGGACATCGGTCTCATTCGGGATAAGGCGAATGTAGCAGCACCACGCAGAGAGCCTTAGGTTGAGGTACCTCCTTTAGGTACCGATCTTGCAGACACAGTGGGGCAGGCACAGGGCGATGATTTCAGCGCTCCCGATCACACCGATAATGTCCCGGGCTCCTCTTCTCAGGCAGCTAGCATGGGCCCCGGTTCGTCCCGGTCCACACCGCAGTTGGGCGCATCTGGTGTTCCCTTGGCCAGAGTTCAGAAGCTGGAAGCTCAGATGGCTACGTTGCTACACCACATTCAGCCCTGGATGCAAAAGTCGATCGCTGAGTCCGTGGCTAGAGTGGAGCGCTGATGGAGGATATGATGGACCGGAAGGTCCAGGCTGTCAATAATCGCCTGGATGCCTTCGAACTGAGAGTCCTCGAGCGACCAGCCCCGGCCACAGACATCTCTTCTTTGCAAGCGGACATAGCTAGTCTCCGGTCCGACATCGAGACCATTCTTGCTACACCTGCCGTCGAGCCCCAGATTGCCCCCACCGCACTGGCTGATGATACAGTGCTAGATGCCCTTTTCAGTAGGACCGCAGAGGAGGGACTTCCAATTACACAGGCAAAAGGCAAACGACATCGCTCTCGCACTACTGAGGGTGCCCCCACTAAGGTTACAGCGGGTTCCGGGCAACCGGACCCTCCTGCTTGTTGAGGATTCGCCGGCGCTTTGCGCCACAGGTTTGCTTTACCCAATCCATTGTCTTTTACTATTATATATGCGTTGGGGACAACTGCATCTATTTTTGTTGGGGGTGGGGCAAATGGATTGTGAGTGATAGGGTGAAATCTGAATAACCCAACTCATAAATCCTCCTTTGGGGTTTTCTTGCCTGTGTTCTTTTTCCCCAAAGGACTTGTTAATTTCGTTGAACTGACATGTGTTAGGATTGTATGTGTAGAAGCATATCTGAGAATGAAGCATGATGGCTTATAAAAAATGATACCCGTCGATTTTAGGATGTATGCTAGATGTTTTAGGCTATGATTAGTTGATTGTGCTGATTAAGAATATGACATAATAAATCAACTTGATGATATGACTTGAGTGAAACTTGAACTAAGTAATCTAATAATCGATAATGAAACAATGTGCCAAGAGTGGGTGAGTATTGTTGTGTTCAAACAGTTTTGTGCAAAGCTAGAACTTGCCCGGTTAGTCCTGCTAAGACAACTCAATCTAGAGGTTAGGAAGTGATCATAGGCCGTTGTTCTGAAAAGTCAGCAAATTGCCGAGAAGGATTCAACCAAATGAAATAACTATTCCCTTTGATCCAATTTTTGAGCCTAAAATAAACCATTTCTTTCTAAAAACCCTAAACTCACCTTCCCATAATCTAATATGTTGGCCCTGGTCTCTCCTTGGACATGTGCACTTCGGTTTAGGCCAAAAGCCTAAGTTGAGGGTGGCTAATGTAAAAGTAACTTCAAATCTTGGCCCTGACCCGACAACGGGTATTGTGCACCTCAACTAATAAAAAATTCTATAAGTTGAGGGTGGCTATGAAAGAAGATACTGAGATACAAATGGGTATGAAAAGAGTGAGGTGAAAAAGAGAGAAAATGTGTAGAAAGGATGTGATTGATTGAAAGCTAATAAGAAATAATAAAAAAAAAAAGATGAATGAGAAGAAAATAAAGTGTTACAAATTCCGAATACACATTCTTGGTTGAAGGAAATCAAGCGAAAGAAGGTAAAATGGTATGATGCCGAAATAGGGCCAAAAGAGGTTAAAAGCCAAAGTGTAATGTCGAGGTGGGCGAAAGTCACTAATCGGTACCCAAATGTACCACACACGACCCGAACCCACGTTACAAGCCAATAAAGTCTGTAGTGATCCTAGAATCTAGTTTGGAGAGTCTAAGCGGTGAAAATAAGGGCAAGCTTATGGTATAAAGCAGCGGCGTATTTGAAATTACTTCGAGCGTGAGTGTTGAATAAATCCTTACACCATAAATGACATTCAATTTTTGTGAAAGAAAGGATTTCGTTTGAAGTAAGGGCACAAGTTACATTGTTGGAAAGTTGGTGTCTTGGTAATAGTGATAAGGTGCAAGTTGTGTGTTAGTTGGTCGATCTGTGTCATAGTTTGATAGGCATGGATTAGCTTGTCAAGTCTAAAAGCACGAAGTTGCATCTAAAAAAGTAAGGGGGTAGACAGCCATGTGATTGCTTGGGTTTGAAACGCTTCTTTGCTATACAAGAGTCGTTTAGAGTTGTATTGCGTCGCTTGAGGACAAACAACGAATTTAAGTTGAGGGTGTTGATATACCGTGAGTTTACGGTATTTCTAATACATTTAACTTACAAGTTGTGTGTGTCTAGGGCCTTATCGTATTGGTTTTTATGTGTTTTATTATGTTTTGCAGGAAAGATGTTGATACAAAGAAGTATGGAGACAACTAGTCAAAATGCAGAAAAAAGAGCATTCACGGAGCCGATCTACGGACCGTAGGTCCATTGACGGTCCGTAGGTGATGATCGTAGATCAGCAGCCAAGGGACGGATGACAAATCAGGGAAATCTGACCAAGTGTGGAACCAATGTGTCAATCGACGGTCCATAGATCAGCCTACGGACCGTACTGTTAAACCGTAGAAAGTGACAGAGAAGGGTTCCAGTACCTGATTTTTGAAGATTCTAAGTATGGAGCTACGGAGGGGATCGACGGACCGTGGATAAATCGACGGACCGTGCATGTCTGTCCGTCGTTTGAGAGAGGCTGATTTTTGAGAGCTCAAATATTTTCTAAGTCCTGGCTTACGGAAGGGACTTACGGACCGTAGATCCATCGACGGTCCGTAAGTCAGTCTCGTGGATTGAAGACGCGTACTTGAACAGACTTTCCTTAAATTGTTTCCTTTTTAAATTAGGATTTGTTTTTCTATAAATAGGGCATGTAAACCTCGTTTTTGGGGGTTAGACATTATTATGGTAGTTCTACTTTTGACTTTGGAGATTGAATTACAACTTTGATAATTATTAAATTTACAAGTTCGTTTTGAAGATTTTTGGCTTTGCAACTCAAGTTGAATTTCTGGGTTTATTATTTTCATTACGTAAGTTCATGATTTCTTCTTCTAAAATTATGGATTGTGTTCTTGCTAATATGAGTAACTAAATCCACAACTAGGGTTGTGGGAACCATGAGCGATTAACAAAATATGAATAGTAATTAAGCAATTTGTGAATAGTGTTTTGCATGCATTGATAATTCTTTCGTTTAGAAGTCTTTTAACGGTGGCCAACGTTAGAACTCGCCTTGTTGCTACTTGCCGGATCAAGGAGGTAATCAACAAGAAAAGAATTATCAACATAGATTTAGTGTGATACTATCTAATAGACTAGTATCGATTGGTGCGAAGTAATAACTAAGCCAAACATCGATTATGATGTCTAATATGAGGTAAAGGTAAGGGTTAGTAAAGTGTACACACGTAGCCGGATCAAGGTGCGGGGTGAAATTCTCTAGATGCCGGATCAAGGATTTAGAGATACCTAACTTATCACTTTGCATGTAATACACTAGGAAGGGATTCTTTGTTACTAGGATTATTGCGTTATGAGCTTGTGGGGAACACGTACGCCCTAGTTATTTCTCTCATCTTGATAACAACCAAAAGCGAGTTTTGTTTAATTACGAATTTTATTGAATTCTTATTATTTATTATAAACAAATCCCCCTTTTTAATTATTTGTTTTACGGGAAGATCTTTGACTAATCGAATATAATTGTAGGCTAAAGTAAAGTCTAAACCATTTTTCCTTGTGGGATCGACCCCAACCTACAAGTTGGGTTCTCTACTTGATAACGATCGCTTATGCTTCTGTAGGGAAGTGTAATTTGAGCGTATCAGCTGACCAAAGCTACCTGGAACTGCAAGTGGTATCAACAGAGCGTCTGTTGATGACCCTGAATACCTTTATCTGCATCATGAAAGATGCAGGCCAAATGGCGTCAGGACATTAAATGTACAAGTATGTAAGGGGAACTCTAAAGCATAAACATAAGCTTCATGTGATAAAAAGGAACATACTTACCTCGTCTAATCTCACTCAACTCGACTCAACTCAAGGATACTCGACTCAAGAATACTCAACTCAAGGATAAATCAACAATAAAAGATGCAATATATGGAAAACTTTTAAAACAATAGATAATAACTCAATTGTATGTAAAAATACAATAATAACTCAATTGTATGTAAAAATACAATAGTAATTCAATTGTATGTAAAAATACAATAATAACTCTTATTTGAGTGATTCTCTAACCAACAACCATTACTATGAGCTACATGATGATATAACTTCTCACCCACGCTGCCAGAACTGTCCTATACCTTGTCAGAGTATAGAACATCCTCAACTAAGTGGATCCACTAAGCTATGCTTAAAAGCAATATGGAATCATCTAAAAAGTATGACCCTTTACTATGTTGGCATACATGGTTTATGAGGATTTTGAGTTGTCTGAACTCATTCCCATATCGGTGCTCAATACTACTCCTAATAATATATAACTCATGCTCAAATGTCTAAAAACATTACTCTTCCTCATTTTGAGATAATTACTCAAAAAAATCCTCTTAAAAGAGGTGAGACTCAATACTCCTCATAACTCACGTAGATATCAATGTTTCTCTCGTTTTAAATGTAAAAGTGTTACATGCTTGGCATTACTTAGTTCCCTTATAATCATTTTGAAATATAAAACTCAGTTCCCCTCATCTTCATACTCATTTACTCAGGTCTTAAAATAAATTATAATTAATTGTAAAAGACTTCTCAAAATAGGGTTCATGCCGAATTATGGACGTGAACGACTCAATTCAAGGGTTTCAATAACCATATATAGAACTCAATACCCGGAACTTAATAACTCCAGAACTCAAGGACTCAATGACACTATAAAAGCTTACATACCTGGAAGAACAATGTTCTTGAAGAAACTTGAAGGAGAATCTTGGAAGATGAACCCTAGCCTTAGTGTTTCTTGAAGTTTCTTGAGCGTAGAAATTTTAAAGTGAATGAGAGGGCTTGATTATGAAAACTAATTTTTCTACACATTTTGGGTAATTTAGATGACTTTCCTAAGGGTTTTTAAGACTAAAAATACCCTTAAAAATAAATAAAATGAGCAGGAGGTTGGAATAATTTTCCAGCGGACAGTGAGGTACGTAGTCACTCCGTAAAGCCATCGCGGAGCTGCTACCAGGTTAGAGCGTCTCTAGTAAATTAATCATAACTTTTTACTCCAAACTCAGATTAAGGCAAACTTGGTGGCGTTGGAAAGAGGACTCGAAGACCTTCAATTTGATAAGTATGGGCCACTTAACTCTTTATGTGCTAAAAAATATGATCGTTTGAATTTGACCCAAAACTTAAGAAAACTTATGGGTGACTTGAACGAATTTCTCTTTAGTTCTTTTTGAAACTAGAGGTGTAACATCTAGTGACCTTAACACCTAAGAAAATTTAAAAAATCACTCGAAAAAATCTCGTTCACAATGAAGAAGAGTTCGAGTCTTGACTTAGAAATTTTTGAGGTGTTACACTATCTCCCCCTTGGGAACATTTGTCCTCGAATGATGGCTAGACTGAGAATGGAAAAGGGTTACTCTTACTATTTCTCTGACTTCTTGACTTGCCTACTAACATAGACGGAAGTGATTCACCAAGAGTTGGAACGCTCTATAGTACATAAGTCAAGAATGATATTGTTTTGAACAAAGTCGCGATCTATATGAAGTTCTCTTATCTGTAACACGGAAAGTCTAGGCATGAAGTAAGAATAGGAATACTATGCTTTGGGTAAAATGACTGGTAGCTATTAAGCTTCGCAACACTTCTCAACTATGCTCTCCTTTCTGGTTACTACACTTCATTAGCTGCAACTTCTAACTCCCACTAGAGTATATGACTACTCCTACAATCATCTAACTCAATGCTTTTGTTCTTGCTATGTTCAAGCCTAATCTCTAATTCACAAGGTGATAAACAATGAGATGTTTATGCTATCCTGAACCACCAGATTTGGTTATTTTATCTCTTTAGGGAAATCTTATCTTGAGAACACTCTTCCTTACCACTACATTTAACCAACCTTGAGCTCTTATTAAGAACCACCTAATGTATCACGAGTTTGCCCACATGTTAAGAACACCACATTCAAGCTTAGTACTTTAACCACTCCATAGACTCCTGCTAACCAATTTCCTAGGAATTCCCCATCCTCTGATCCTCCCTACCATACCAATTGAAATTTCATGCATTACTATCTGGAACTGACTAATTGCTCTTATTTAACTATTACTCATAGTAAAACTCCACTCTATATTCCTCCTTCACATTTTAATCTTAGCCGGGAAAAGAACATCAATAAGATATTAGAGTGACTGAACTTTGAGGAATACGCAAGATTATGAATGGGTCGATATATCACTAAAACTCATTATGAAGACATCACTATCTAATCCTCAACACTTAGCTTGATTTCTCACCTTATCATCTCCTCCTTAGTTCTAAAGCTGACACTTGAAAACTATGGATCTATTCCAACATCTCTAAATTGGTCTACATTTCTTTTTTTTAACTCTAATACTCGGGAAAAGCTTATCTCATGACTACCGAACTCTTCATAAGCAGGTACTAATACCCCTTTCTAGGGTGATTCATCTAACTCTTTTAGGGAATCTCATCTGACTACATATAATATCGGGTACACCTTTTAATACTCTTGTTACTCTAATGACTTAGCCGCACTTAATTACTCTCATCAAGACCCACGACATCCTAACAAATTGAAAAGTAAAAGTGGAACCCTCCGGAAGCAAGGAGGCTCACCAAAGCTAACTGGAACTGCAAGTGGTATCAACGGAGCGTCTATCAACGACCCTGAATACCTGTATCTACATCATGAAAGATGCATGCCAAATGGTGTCAGTACATTGAATGTACGAGCATGTAAGGGGAACTTTAAAGCATAAACATAAGCTTGAACTGATAAAAAGGAACATACTAACCTCGTCTAATCTCACTCAACTCGACTCAACTCAAGGATACTCGACTCAAGGATACTAAACTTAAAGATACTCAACTCAAGTAAAGGGTAAAGCAATAATAAAAGATGCAATATATGAAAAACTTTTGAAACAGTAGATAATAACTGATATACCGTGATTTTACAGTATTTTTAATACATTTCACTGAAGAGTTGTGTGTGTCTAGAGCCATTTTGTATTGGTATTAATGTGTTTTTATCGTGTTTGCAGGAAATAAGTTTGGACGTGGGAGTTAGGAGACAACTGAACAAATGTTGCAGAAAAAGCCACCTACGGGAGTGACTTATGGATCGTAGGTCCAGTCACGGTTCGTAAGTGAAGGGCGTAGATCAATGGGCAAGGCCTGGAGGAAAATTAGGGAATTTTTGACTAAGTGTGGAACCACGATTACGAGTGACGGACCGTAGATTGACCTATGGGCCATCCTGCAGTTCTATCAAATGACTCAAATAAGATGGTTCCAGTACCTGATTTCAAAAGTCTAAGTATGAAACTACGGAGGAGGATC
Organism: Solanum commersonii; assembly: GCA_029007595.1. NCBI lineage: Eukaryota > Viridiplantae > Streptophyta > Magnoliopsida > Solanales > Solanaceae > Solanum > Solanum commersonii. The sequence continues at coordinate 7,306,481 of JAJTWQ010000012.1, forward strand.
TACATACCATGAATCGAGTCATGGTCCATCCTGTTGATCTGTCGACTGTGGCTGAGAGTTGTAGATTTGTGAAGTTGAAATATTGCCTAAGTCCCAAACCACAGAAGGGACCTACGGACCATAGGTCAGTCCACGGTCCGTAGGAAAATCTCATCAATTACAACCGCGTCCAGAAACTTTACTTCCTTATTTCATTTCCTTTTCAGTTCGGACCTATTTTTCTATATATAGGGTATGTAAACCTCGTTTTTGGGGGTTAGACCTTATTATTTTTATTCTAGTTTTTGGCTTTGGAGATTAACTTGCAATTTTAGCAATTCTTGATTTCCTAAGTTCATTTTGAAGATTTTGACTTCGAAATTCAAGTTGAGATTCTGGGTTTATTCTTCTCATTACATAAGTTCATGATTTCTTCATCTAAAAATATGAATTGTGTTCTTGCTACTATGGGTAACTAAATCCACAACTAGGGTTGTGGGACCCATGAGTGAATAACAATGTATGAATAGTAACTAAGTAATTCTTGAATAGTGTTATTGCATGTATTGATAATTCTTTCGTTTAGAAGTCTTTTTAACGAGTGCACACGTTAGAACTCGCCTTGTTGCTACTTGCTAGACCAAGGAGGTAGTTAATAAGAAAAGAATTATCAACATAGATTTAGTGTGATACTATCTAATAGTCTAATGTCAATTGGTGCGAGGGTGAAAACTAAGCCATACATTGATGTGATTTCTAATATGAGGTAAATGTAAGGGTTAGTAAATTATACACACGTAGCCGAACCAAGGTGCGGGGTGAAATTCTTTAGTTGCCGGACCAAAGAATTAGAGATACCTAACTTATCACTTTGCATGTAATACACTAGGAAATGATTACTATTACTAAGATTACCGTGTGATGAGCTTATGGGGAACACGTACACCCTTGTTTCTCTCTCATCTTGATAACACCTAAAGTTTGAATCTTGTTCACTGATTGTTCACATAATTTCTAGAATTTGTTTCACAAATCCTCCCTTTAATGATTTGTTTCGGAAGTACGTTGACTAAACGAATATAATCGTGGGTTAAGTCTAAATCATATTCCTCGTGGTATCGACCCCAATATACAAGTTGGGTTCTTTACTTGATAACGATCACTTATACTTCTTTAGGGAAGAGTAATTTGAGCGTATAAAATTTTGGCGCCGCTGTCGGGGAATAAGGTTTTTAGATTAAGTTTAACTATATTATTTAACTTTAGTAAAATATTTCCTAATTTTACTTTTTTCTTTTGTTTTTGTTTCTCTCAGGTTCCTACTCTAGTGTATGCCAAATACACGGAGCCAAGGTGAAACACTTACTCCTTACGATCCAGAATTGAACAGAAATTTGCGAAGAATGAATAATCAAGGAGTCCCAGTCAATCCTATCAAAGGAGCCTTAGGTGATGGGGTTAAGTTGCAGCCTTCGAGGCTTAGTGATGAGAAAAATGAGGTTCAGGGTGAGAATCTACTGGAGATGCATTGAGGGTACATGATCCACTAGGACCAAGACTGCGTGCTAACTATAGGGTCAACTTTAATGCCGCTGAATCTGAAGGACCTTTTGTTCTACCCTCTCTACCTCTGGGGAATACATTTGTGGTGACTAGCAGTTTGATGCATATGCTTACAATGAGGGGTTTGTTCTCTGATTTGGCATTAGAGGATCCATATGCCCACATAGCCAAGCTGAGGAGTGTTTGCAAAAGTTGTGTGGGTTGATCGGACTTGGACATAGATGTAATTAGATTGAGAGTATTCCCTCTATCATTGACTGGAGATGCTGCTGTGTCGTTTACTGAGCTTCCTTATAACTCAATCTACACATTGGAACAATTAACTGATGTGTTCATGGAAAAATACTTTCTAGTATCAAAGAAGCAGAACCACAAAGATAAACTCAACGACTTCATAACACTACCTGGAGAGTCTGTAAGTTGTTCTTGGGTCAGGTTCACTACTTTCATAAGAAGTTTTCCAAATCACTGTATTGATGATGAATCGCTGAAGGAATACTTCTACCGAGGTCAGGATGACAATAATAAGGCACTGCTTGATACTATCGCTGGAGGTTCATATGGTGAGTGCACTTTTGAGAAGATTGCGGAGAAACTGGAGAAGATTTCTCGAAACAATAAAGCTTGGAGCACTAGAAAGCCGTATACAGGGAGAAACACGTTTGTAGTTCAAGCTACAACTAATCTATCTGCCGATGAGATTCGTGAGGAAATGACTCAGATGAGGACTGAACTGGGGTTGGTGTTAAAGCATGTGAGCGGAGGTACTGAAAAGGTAAATATTGTCAATTATTTGACTAGAAATCCACCACCGGTTGAGGATTGTTACTATAAAGAGGATACTTATGTGGTGAATGATCAAACGGGGGGTTTTCGAGCCAATGCCCAAGGTTCCAATACAAATAATTGGTGCCAAGGTCAAGGAAACCAAGGTTGGAACTATGGAAACTACAATCGAGAGGGTCAATATGTTCGGGATGGGAACTACAATTGCGACAACTACAACTGGAACAACTATGGCAACATAAACGATCGGGTTGGGCCTTATGTTCCTCCTCAAAATCGAGAATCTGGTAATAGGGAAGCTGGAGGTAATATGTCACCTATTGAGGATATGATGCAGAAGATGATGAAGAGGTTTGATTCGACTGATGAGAATGTGAACGAGATGCGACATGACTTGTCTGGTATTGGTCAAAAAGTTGATGCCCATGCTGTGTCAATCAAACATCTTGAGAAATAGATGACTCAGTTGTCTACTATAATAAACCCACGTCAACCTGACACACTTCCTAGAAACACCATCCAAAATCTAAAGAATGATGGACATTGTATGACAGTCACTACTCGAAGGGGTAAGCAGACCATTGATCCACCTATGCCGTCTGGGGTTGAAGTTGAGGCTAGTAAAAATGATGATGTGATTGAGGTAAATGAAAAGCCTGAGAAGGCAACAGATAATGAAGCAGAGATAACTTAGAAAGTTGTTCCCATGCCTAGACCTCCACCTTTTTTCCCACAAGGGTTAGTGAAGAAGACTGAAGAAGGAAAATACCGCAGGTTTATTAGTATGTTGAAGCAACTTTCCATCAATGTGCTATTGATAGAAACTTTGGAGAAAATGCCTGGGTAACTAAAAAGCGGGCCGTGAGTTTTGAAGATGATGATAAGTTGCAACATTGTAGTGCTATTGCTACAAGGTCCCTTGTGCAGAAGAAGGAGGATACTGGTGCTTTCACTATTCTTTGTACCATTGGGTTGCAACATTTTGCAAAGGCGTTGTGTGATTTGGGTGCTAGTATTAATCTGATGCCATTGGCTATTTACAAGAAGTTGGGTTTAGGGGATCCAAAACTGACTGTGATGCGACTGCTTATGGCCAATAGAACTGTGAAGAAGCCCATTGGTGTACTCTTAGATGTACTAGTGAAAGTGGGGTTTTTTATCTTTCCGGTGGATTTTGTGATACAGGATTGTGATGTTGACTTTGAGGTTGCCATTATCCTTAGGAGACCATTCCTAGCTACTGGGCGCACCTTGGTTGATATGGAGAAAGGGAAAATGAAGTTTCGATTGAACAATGAAGAGGCAACTTTCAATATCTCTAGATCCATGAAGCAGAGTAGTGAGCTCAAATCGGTATCTATGGTGACATATATTGTAGAGAGTGATTCTGAGGTGCCTATTGAAGAGAGGTTGGGTGTTGATGCACTAGCAGCGGTAATGATGAATTTTGAGGGTGATGGTATTGAAGACTATGATAAATTGGTCGCCGCACTTGATAGGTTCGAATTCCGTTCAAAACCAAAGAGATTGGAGTTAGACATGAAGAATCGCAACTCTCCACCTGCAAGACCATTTGCTGATGAGGCTTCGAAATTAGAGCTTAAGGCACTACCATCACATTTAAAGTATATATTCTTGGGGAGAGATGGTACTTTACCGGTCATCATTGTGGCAGATTTGAATGTGACACAAGTTGAGGCATTGGTGTCGTGTTGAAGAGGTTCAAGCGAGCTATTGGATGGACTATTGCGGACATTACTGGAATTCTTCCTGGTATTTGTTCTCATAAAATTCAACTCATGCCGGATCACAAGCCTAGTATTGAGCACCAGAGAAGACTAAATCTGCCTATGCAAGAGGTAGTTAAGAAGGAAATCATCAAGTGGTTGGATGCTGGAGTTATCTATCCTATTGCAATAGTAGTTGGGTGTGTCCTGTTCAGTGTGTGCCCAAGAAAGATGGGATTACTGTGGTGCCTAATGAGAGAAACGAGCCTGTTCGGATGCGTCCCGTGACTGTATGGAGAGTCTGCATGGACTATTATAAATTAAATGCTTGGATAGAAAATAACCACTTTCCTATGCCGTTCATGGATCAGATGTTGGACTGACTTGCGGGTAAGGGTTGGTATTGTTTCCTTGATGGGTATTCGGGCTACAATCAAATTTCTATAGCTCCGGAAGACCAAGAGAAGACCACCTTCACTTGACCTTGTGGGACTTTCGCCTTCAAACAGATGCCATTTGGGTTGTGTAATGCTCCTGCGACCTTCCAGCGTTGTATGATGTTGATATTTTCTGATATGGTGGAGGACACTATTGAGATATTTATGGATGATTTCTCTGTGGTAGGTGACTCTTTTGATCGTTATCTAGACCATTTGGCTGAGGTGCTTAAAAGGTGTGAAGAGTGCAATCTTGTGCTCAATTGGGAGAAGTGCCACTTCATGTTTAAAGAAGGGATAGTTCTGGGTCATCGGATTTCTGAGAAGGGTATTGAGGTTGATAGAGCAAAAGTTGAGGTAATAGAAAAGCTTCCACCACCTATCTCTGTTAAAGGTGTTAGAAGTTTTCTTGGGCATGCAGGTTTCTATAGGACGTTCATCAAGGATTTCTCCAAAATTCAATCCATTATACAAACTACTCGAAAAGGAGTATAAGTTTGATTTTGATGATGCTTTTCTGAGAGCATTTGGGGAGTTGAAGGAGAAGTTAGTTACTGCACCTATCATTATTTCACTGGATTGGGGACAACCGTTTGAGGTAATGTGTGAAGCGAGTGGAGTGGTGCTTGGTGTGGTATTGGGACAGAGGCGAGAGAAGATTCTTCATCCTATTTACTATGCTAGCAAAGCTCTAAATGTGGCTCAAAAGAACTATACAGTGACTGAATAGGAGCTTCCTGCAGGGGTTTTCACATTCGAGAAATTTTGATCCTACTTTCTTGGTACTAAGGTCATAGTGCATACTGATCATTCTGCATTGAGGTATTTGATGGCTAAGAAGGATTCAAAACCGAGGTTGATTAGATAGGTGTTGCTGCTGCAAGAGTTCGACTTTGTAGTGAAAGATAGAAAGGGGACATAAAATCAGGTTGCCGATCACTTTTCCAGATTGGAGGAAGATGCTATGCTCAAGCTTAGTGATAGGGCTGAAATTAATGATGCTTTTCCAGATGAACATGTATTGGCTGCTTCTCATGATTTGATTCCTTGGTTCGCAGACTTTGCTTACTATTTGGCAAGTGATTTGGTGTCATCGGATTTGTCTTTTCACCAAAGGAAAAAGTTTATGCATGATGTGAAGAAGTTCTTTTGGGATGAGCCTTACTTGTATCATAGTTGTGCTGATGGGATTATTCGTCATTGTGTGCCCGAGGTCGAGATGTTGAGTATACTAGAGGCGTGCCATGCGTCGCCTGTTAGTGGGCATCATAGCAGTATTCGAATTGCGCATAAAATTTTGTAGTGTGGGTATTACTGGCCTACCATCCGCCAAGATGCTCATGATTTCGCTAAGTCTTGTGACCGTTGCCAAAGAGAAGGAGGAATTTCAAAGAGGCAAGAGTTACATATGAATCCTTTATTTGTGATAGAGTTGTTTGATGTATTGGGTATTGATTTTATGGGTCCATTTGTGAGTTCACATGGGATGAAGTATATTCTTGTTGCGGTTGATTATGTGTCGAAATGGGTGGAAGCAATTACGCTTCCCAACAGTGACGGTAAAAGTGTCACCGCATTCTTGAAAAAGAAAATCTTCTCCAAATTTGGTACACCTAGGGCGATTATCAGCGATGGAGGTTCCCACTTTTGCAATAAGTTGTTTAAGGCGTTACTTGAGAAATATGGCGTCTGCCATAATGTAGCCACTCCTTACCATCTGCAATCTAGTGGGCAAGTTGAAGTGTCCAACAGAGAGATCAAACAGATTTTGGCAAAGACTGTGAATGCTAATAGAACGGATTGGTCAAGGAAGCTTGATGATGCTCTATGGGCCTATCACACCGCATTCAAGACTCCCATAGGTATGTACCCCTACCAACTTGTATTTGGGAAGTCTTGCCATTTACCGGTAGAGCTAGAGCATAAGGCTATGTGGGCGCTAAAGAAGCTAAATTAGGATTGGGGCTCTGCATCAAATCAGAGAATGAGTGACTTAAATGTGCTTGATGAGTTTTGCGTAAGAACTTATGAAAGTTCACCGAAGAAGTATCATGATCAAAGAATTGAAAAGCAAGAATTTGTTGTGGGTGATCTTGTGCTTCTATTCAACTCTAGGTTGCGCTTGTTTCCGGGCAAGCTCAAGTCCAAGTGGAACAGGCCATTCTTAGTCATGCAAGTTCTCCCACATGGAGCGGTTGAGCTTGAGAACAGTGAGGGAACAAGGTTCAAGGTAAACGGGCAAAGGATCAAGATCTATCTGGGAAATGCGGAAAGTGTGCAAGAAGTTGTTGAGGCCTACTATCTTGATGAAGTCTGAGTAATCAAGAGGCCTGCGTCGTGCCGCGATGTTAAATCAAGCGCTGCTTGTGAGGCAACCCAAGATGTACAATCTAGCCAACTATAGGTTTTTCTTTTCGGCTTAGTAGTTTTCTTTGTTTATTTACTTTTCTGTATTTCTTTAGATAGTTGCTTTATTTTTTAGTTAGTGTTGGCTAGATATAGCATAGGGTCCGTGTCTAAAAAGTGTCCAAAAAATGTAAAAAGAAAGGCCTAATGGTTGCTACATATGCAGGGACGAAAAGCAAAATCTACAAAAAATGTCTGGTGCAGAGGTCTACGTAAATCATCGACAGTCCATAGGTCCAACTATGGACCATGAATGGTAGCCGTAGACCCCAGGTAAGTTTCCCAAATTTTTCTAAGTGTGTAAGTGACCTACAGAGCCCATCTATGGTCCGTAGGTTGAACCACATACCATAGACGGGGTCTCGTGGGTCCAAACCCTAGTTCTGCCTGACCCGACTCGGACCTCTTTTAAATAAAACCCCCCATTATTTAAACATCCCCCCCATGACCAAAATTCACCCAAACCATTTTTATAACGTCTCCTCTCCCAAAACCCTTCATATTACCACCGTATCCCATTAATCACCCCACCTTCATTCACCTATATTCCCAATTCACTCTCATCTCTCCCAAATTCCTTCATTCCCTATTCCTGAGAGGTTCTGGTGTCTAGGTTTGGTGCAAAAAGGCTAAGTAGAAGTTGTTGGACGTCTAGAGTCATTACACCGTCACCCATTTCCTTTGCTTGTAAGGTATTCGCCTTTCCCTTCACTTTGAATTCCGATTCACTGTTGTTATATAAAGTCAGGAAATGGATCTTGACCTTGGATTGTTGATTGTATGAAATTGTATGTTAAACTAAAATTAGAAACTCCCTTGGGACGATAGATTGTGATTGTGTTGCCTTTGTAATATGTTAAATCAGTGAATTAAGAGTCTAAATGCAAGTTTCGACTTAGGGTTTCTAGTCTCGTAGGTAATATCTATAAACCAATTGAGTAATTGAAACCCTTGGGATGATGAACTAGCATAAATTGTGTTTAAATGCATGATTAGACTAAGATCAATTATTTGAATTCGTAAATTTTTTTTTGGTTTAGAATAGAAGCATGTCTGATACCTGGCACAGACCTAATCCACGAGACCCCATCTACGGACCGTAGATTAGGTCCGTGGTCTGTGGAACATAAGCAATTCCACTAAGTGTGGAACCACGGAGGTGGACTACAGTCCATAGGTAAATCTACGGACCGTTCTGGACATCCGTGGTTCCCATCAGATCCCAACTTTTTGGGACTTCTGACCTACGGAGGGGATTCATGGACCATAGGTGGCCAATGAAGCCACTGTCTGAAATTCTTTTAGTTTTTCGTCTGGTTCGTTCTTTGTTGTAAAAATTTTTTGAGTGTGTTTTTAGGTTATATTAGTACTAATTCTTCGTCCACAGGTACCATGGCCCCGAAGAAATCTCTAGCCATCCCTGTAGATCTAAATCAACGGCACTAACCCATCTGTTAATCAATGAGGATACTGATCTTGAGAAGGACCCCGAATATGTCCTCCCACTGGGATGACATCACCTACAACACCCCGGGCTACTCGGAATCAATCCAAGCAGGTGGTTCCCGGCGTAGTCACTGCCTCCCAGTCTGATGAGGAGGATACACTGATTGAATCACTGGCTGGGTCTGCTTTCGATTCTGAGTTTGCCTCTGCTGTAGGGTCTGCTTCTGGATCTTTCACAAAATCGAGTTCACATAGTCGAGTTGCCTCGTCTGATAAGGCTACTAGTTTGGGGAAGGGAGGGGGTTCCAGTGCCACCAAACACCGACCCTGCTCCGGTTGCTGAGGAGCCAAATAGATAGTGCGTTGAGGGTCAACGTCATATATACAGGGATGCCTCAATGTTAAATAAAAAAAGAAAGAAGGCCCGTCTGATCACTGAGGAGCGTAGAGTTCTCACGGGGAGCCTACACACCATACCCGACATCCACCGACTCTATCAGAAACACAAATGCGAGTGGATGGATCAGAGCCCTGGGACCTATAACGAGGAGATAGTGAGAGAATTCTATGCCTCCTATGCTGCCACACTCCATGGTTCTATCGACAAGAGGTCCAAGCCCACAGCCCAGGACCCTCTCACTTCCACTCTAGTTCGAGGCTTTTTGGTGGACATATCACAGATCACTATCGGCTAATTTCTGTAAGGTTTGGGCACCAAGTGGGCACTCAACACCGCTGAATTTGACTACTGGTGGGACATTGTGAGGAGTGGAGCGTTCCAGTGGAATGCAGAGCAGAGGGAGGCCGTATTACTTTGGTTGGCCAGACACATAGCTGTGGATGGAGAGTGTGCGAAGTGGGTTAGCACACCGCGCTTGGGTATTCGAAGGCCACCCTCAATTTGGTAGCCAAGTTCTTCTAGATTTTGGTGCGAAACAGGGTATCGCCCACTAAGAATGATAATGCGCTTACTTGGGATAGAGTAGTGATGGTTGTGGCCTTAGTTGCTGGGTTCGAGATAGACTTTGCCCGCATGCTGTTGGACGAGATCCATGAGAGGGCATTCAGGACCACTACCACTTTACCCTTCCTGTGTATGATCTTCCAGTTGTGCAGGGATTCTGGGGTGCCTATCTGGCATTGTGACACTTTGGTACAAGCGACCGGGACCCTTGATATCGGCCTTATTCGAGATAAGGCCAACGTAGCTGCCCCGCGATATGGTCCACAGATTACGGTGCCGCCATTAGGAGCAGATTTAGTGGTTGATGTGGAGCAGATCCTTCCCTTCTAGCCCACACTAATGATGCCCTGGCATCCCCATCTCCGGCAGCCAGTCGGGCCATAGCTCATCCAGAGCTACCCCGTCTTCAGGTGCTGCTATTGTGCCCTTGGTTCGAGTTCAGAAATTGGAGGCTGAGATGGCCACGCTGCTCCAACATGTGAGGCCATGGATGCTGCGGTCTATTGCATAGTCCGAGGTTAGGATGGAGACCATGATGGATCGGAAGGTCCAGGCCATTCATAAGCGCCTGGACGCCTTTGAGTTGAGGGTCCTCGCACGACCAGCCCCCGCCATTGATCTCTCCTCTTTCTAGACTGAGTTAGACAGTCTCCAGGTCGACCTTAATGCCATTTTTTCCCCACCGAAAGATGAGCCAGAGTTTACACCTACTGCATTAGCTGATGTTACAGTGCTTGATGCTTTATTCAGAGATGACGTAGCACAGCCCAAGCCCACCCGTGCTCGTGGGAAGAGGTTCCGCTCTAGTCATATTTTTGACACTACTGAGGATGCTCGATCAAAGAAGCGAGAGCGCCATCAGAATGAGCAGGCTAGGATAGCCTCCATTATAGATGAGGAATTGCGCCAGCAGAAGGTTCGTGAGAGTGATCTTGGATCCTCGAGTTCTAAGCCCACCACTAATGCTATAACTGGTGTGGGAGATGATGTTAGCACCACTGATAGTGCAGTTAGAGTGACTGATAGCACTATTGATGGTGCTATGATAGATGATGTGGGCACTACTGAGGATGACCCAAGTGTTGTTCCAGCGGGCTCCGAGAAACTGGATCCACCCACTTGTTGAGTTCTTCGGTGCTATGCGCCACTGGTTTGCTTCACCCAATCCTTTATTCTTTACTTTTTGTGCATTGGGGACAATTGCGCTATATTTTGTTAGGGGTGGGGTAAATGGATTCTGAGTGATAGGGTGAAGTCTGAGTAACCCAACTCATAATCCTCTCTTTGGGGTTTTCTTGCCTGTGTTCTTTTTCCCCAAGAGACTATTTTTAATTTCTGTTGAACCGGCATGTGTTAGGAGTGTATGTGTAGAAGCATGAGTAAGAATGAAGCATGATGGCATAATTATGAATGAAAAATGATACCCGTCCAAAATTTGTGATATGTGCTAAAATCTATAGCCTAGAATGAGTTGAATGTGTTAGCTCTATTTATGACATGAGAAAGAACCAACTTTATCTCATGGCTTAAGCTAAAACTTGAACTGGGTAATCTGATAATCTGATAATGAAACTATGTGCCAGGAGTGTGTGAGAATGTTTGATTGTTCAAACAGTTTTGTGCCACTTAAGCCTAAAATGATCTAACCAAACGGTAGCATTATTCCCTTTTGATCCAAATATTTGAGCCTAAAATTGACCAATTCTTTTGATTCACCTAACTCACCTCCCTTAAAAACATTGTCTTGGCCCCAGTCCCTCCTTGGACATGTGCACCTCGACTTAAGCCAAAAGCCTAAGTTGAGGGTGGCTAAGCCCAAAAGTTACCTTGATCTTGGCCCTGGTCCGACATTGGACATCGTGCACCTCAACTAATGCAAAATGCATAAAATGAAGGTGGCTATGAAAAAGGAAACCAAATGATAAAAAAGGCATGAAAAGGGTTTCGTGTTGAAAAGATGAAAAAGTATGAAAGAGGATGTGACTTTGTGCAAAAGAAGCAAAAGAAAAGTGTGAAAATAAATAAATGAAAAGAAAGTGAAAGAAAAAGAAGAAAATGAGAAATAAGAGTCAAAAAGTGAAAAGTCGCATCCTTGATTGAAAAGAGTTAAGGGAAATAAATTGAGATGAAAAGATCCCAAAAATAGGTCAAGGAAGAGGTAAATAGCCAATGTAATGTTAAGGAGGGCACAAAGTCACTAAAAAGTACCTAAATGTACCACACCTGACCTTGAGCCTATGTTACAAGCTAAGAAAAGTCCTATAGTGATCCTAGCAACTAGTTTGGAGAGTCCAAGCAATGAAAATAAGGGCAAGCCTATGATATTGAGCACTAAATGTACTTGAAATTACTTCTAAGCGTGAGTGTTGAATAAATCCTTGTACTCAAAATCATATTCATTGTGTGAAAAAGGGATTTCGTTTGAAGTAAGGGCACTAGTTACATAGTCGAAAAGTTGGTGCCTTGGTGATAGCAAAACAGTGTATGTTGTGTGTTGATTGGTCGATCTTTGTCATATTTTGATCCGCATGAGTTAGCTTGTTGAGCCTAAGAGAACAAATTTGCACTCAAAAAGAGAGTCGGGATAGATAGCCATGTGATTGCTTGTGCTTGAATGCTTTCTTCTATACAAGTGTCGTTTAGAGTCTTAGTGCGTCGCTTGAGGACAAACAACGAATTTAAGTTGAGGGTGTTGATATACCGTGAGTTTACGGTATTTTTAATACATTTCACTAAAGAGTTGTGTGTGTCTAGAGCCATTTTGTATTGGTATTAATGTGTTTTTATCGTGTTTGCAGGAAATAAGTTCGGACGTGGGATTTAGGAGACAACTAAAGAAATGTTGCAGAAAAAAGCCACCTACGGACGTGACTTACAGACCATAGGTGAAGAGCGTAGATCGATGGGCAAGCCTTGGAGGAAAGTCAGGGAATTCTTGACTTACTGTGGAACCACGGTTACGAGTGACGGATCGTAGATCGACTTATGGGCCGTCCTGCAGTTCCGTCAAATGACTCAAAGAAGATGGTTCCAGTACTTGATTTCAAAAGTCTAAGTATGAAACTACGGAGGAGGATCTACGGACCGTGAATCGAGTCACAGTTCGTCCTACTGATCCGTCGACTGTGGCTGAGAGTTGAAGATTTGTGAAGTTGAAATATTGCCTAAGTCCCAAACCACGGAAGGGACCTATGGACCGTAGGTCCATCCATGGTTCGTAGGCCAATCTCATCAATTACAACTGCGTCCAGAAACTTTATTTCCTTATTTCATTTCCTTTTTAGTTGGGACTTGTTTTTCTATATAAAGGGCATGTAAACCTCATTTTTGGGGGTTAGACCTTAGCTTATTACTTTTATTCTAGTTTTTGGCTTTGGAGATTAACTTGCAATTTTAGCAATTCTTGATTTCCTAAGTTTGCTTTGAAGATTTTGACTTTGAAATTCAAGTTGAGATTCTGGGTTTATTCTTCTCATTACATAAGTTCATAATTTCTTCATCTAAAAATATGAATTGTGTTCTTGCTACTATGGGTAACTAAATCCACAACTAGGCTTACGGGAACCATGAGCGAATAACAACGTATGAATAGTAACTAATTAATTCTTGAATAGTGTTATTGCATGCATTGATAATTCTTTTGTTTAGAAGTCTTTTTAACGAGTGCACACGTTAGAACTCGCCTTGTTGCTACTTGCTAGACCAAGGAGGTAGTTAATAAGAAAAGAATTATCAACATAGATTTAGTGTGATACTATCTAATAATCTAATGTCAATTGGTGCGAGGGTGAAAACTAAGCCATACATTGATGTGATGTCTAATATGAGGTAAAGGTAAGGGTTAGTAAATTATACACACGTAGCCGGACCAAGGTGCGGGGTGAAATTGTCTAGTTACCAGACCAAGGAATTAGAGATACCTAACTTATCATTTTGCATGTAATACACTAGGAAAGGATTACTATTACTAGGATTACTGCGTTATGAGCTTATGGGGAACACGTACACCCTAGTTTCTTTCTCATCTTGATAACACCTAAAGTTTTAATCTTGCTCACTGATTATTCACATAATTTCTAGAATTTGTTTCACAAATCCCCCCTTTAATTATTTGTTTTGGAAGTACATTGACTAAACCATTATAATCGTGGGTTAAAGTCGAAACCATATTCCTCATGGGATCGACCCCAACCTACAAGTTGGGTTCTTTACTTGATAACAATCACTTATACTTCTTTAGGGTGGATCCATATGCATCATGAAAGATTCATGCCAAATGGTGTCAGTATATTGAATGTACGAGCATGTAAGGGGAATTCTAAAGCATAAACATAAGCTTGAACTGATAAAAAGGAACATACTAACCTCATCTAATCTCACTCAACTTGACTCAACTCAAGGATACTTGACTCAGACATACTCAACTCAACTCAAGGATACTAAACTTAAAGATACTCAACTCAAGGATACTCAACTCAAGAATACTCAACTCAAGGATAAAGCAACAATAAAACATGCAATATATGAAAAACTTTTAAAACAGTAGATAATAACTCAATTGTATGTAAAAATACAATAATAACTCAGTTGTATGTAAAAATACAATATTAGCTCAATTTTATGTAGAAATATAATAATAATTCTTATTTGGGAGATTCTCTAACCGACAACCATCACTATTAGCTACATGATGATACAACGTCTTGTCCACACTGCCAGAACTGCCCTATACCTTGCCAGAGTATAGAACATTTTCAACTAAGTGGATCCACTAAGGTATGCTTAAAATCAATATGGAATCATCTGAAAAGTATCACCCCTTACCATGTTGGCATACATGGTTTATGATGATTTTGAGTTTTTTGAACTCATCTCCATACCGATGCTCAATACTACTACGAATAATATATAACTCATGCTCAAATGTTTAAAAACATTACTTTTCCTCATTTTGAGATAATTAATCAAAAAAAAAAACCTCTTGAAAGAGGTGATACTCAATACTCTTCATAAACTCATATAGAAATCAATGTTTCTCTCGTTTTAAATGTAAAAGTGTTACATGTTTGGGAATACTTAGTTCCCTTATGCTCATTTTGAAATATAAAACTCAACTCTCCTCATCCTCATACTCATTTACTCAAGTCTTAAAATAAATTATAATTAATTGTAAAAGACTTCTCAAAATAGGGTTCATGCCGAATTATGGATGTGAACGACTCAATTCAAGGGTTTCAATAACCATATATAGAACTCAATACTCAGAACTCAATAACTCAATGACACTACTCTTCTCAAGAATGCTTGACTCACAAGGTTCATGCGGAATTATGAGCATGAACGTCTCAACTCAAGGGTCTAAATGACAATATAGAACTCATGTGTACAATTCTTCTCATTCTCATACTTACTTCCTCAAAACATAGCTCAAAGCTATAATTGATTTCAAAGGAATTCACAATTTTTGACTCAAAAGAACTTCTTGGACTTTCCTCTTAACTCTACCTTTAATTTGGAATGTGAATTCAAGAGTTATGATTTGAATATAGTATCTCTCAATGATTAAAGAAGGCTTAGATAGTTAAGTGTAAGAAGAGAGCGAAGATACGATTTGAGGAGGTACTGGTGCGACGCGGAGATAACATTCTATTTTTGGTCGCAAAATAAATTTTGAAACAGAGGACTCCGTATCCTCTCTGCGACGCAAAGAGGGGGTGATTATCTGGAGGCTATAATTTAATGCGTCTCCGTGATGTGGAGCTCTGCGCATGTTTTTGCTCTATCTTTTCTTCCGCTCCCAACTCGATTCAATTTATACCCTATGCATTCTATGGTCCCTATTCACGAATTTTCATAATCCCAGAATGTTTTCAATGAAACCAACACAAAACTCATCAAGAATAACACTCATTCGCAAAACCCTCACCTCAAGAACTCAACAAGACTCCATTAATAAAGAGTGAAGCTAAACCTCAAGAATTCATCAAGAATCTCAATCAATCAACTTTAAAACAAATTCATCAGTGAAATTTTACATGATTGGCGTGAGGGAGAACAAATCCAACACTATAAAAGCTTACATACATGGAAGAATAATGTTCTCTAAGAAACTTGAAGGAGAATCTTGGAAGATGAACCCTTGCTTTAGCGTTTCTTGAAGTTTCTTGAGCGTAGAAATTTTATAGTGAATGAGAGGGTTTGATTATGATATCTAATTTTTCTACACATTTTGCGTAATTTAGATGACTTCCTAAGAATTTTTAGGACTAAAATACCCTTAAAAATAAATAAAATAAACTGGAGAATTACATTCTAAGTCTACTGCTATAAAAATTATTTTATCAGCTTACATCTATTGCTATAAAACAAGCTGGAGAATTACATCCCTACAACAATTACAGCAGTTGAAGTGATTTATTTTATCAGCTTACATCTATTGCTATAAAATTATAGTAACTGCTAGGAGAATTACATTCTAAGTCTAGCTTAAAATAAATTAATACCATCTAACTAATAATCAATTTACTATAACAACTAACTTAAAAATTAGCAACTGCTAGACAACACACAACTCGCTAAATTGATTAATAAAATTCAGCAAATAGTGAACTTCCTGATGTATGTTAAAACAATTGCTATAAGAATCTGAGCAAGTAGATAACTTGTTGATATATTTACAGCAATTGTTATAGTAGACTCAGCAACAAGTAGCTAATTTGCTACAACATAGTTAATTAAAATCTTTGCTAATTCTAACTTTAAGTTTAAAATTGGACTAACACTACTTTATTTATCAATCAAAATCGACTTACATGTGTGATTGCTCAATTGATTGCACACTACTTGTCTAATAACTATCTCAATGTATGAAATCACTATTTTAGTTTTGAATTGAATTAAAACCGATTCATTTATTATGATATATGATTGATTCATCCAACTAATAATTATTTTAATATAGTAATATTGACTTACATGTGCAATTATCCAATTGATCGTAAATTATAGTTTTGATCCGTTCCCTAAGGTCCATTCTAGTCCTTGAGAGAATTACCATACATAAGATGAATATGTATGAGGACATGGGTCCCCTTGTCTTATTCCTCTTGATAGTTCAAAATACGCCATCCTATCACCATTTATAAGTATTGCTAAACTACTTAGGGAGATGCAGGACATGATTAAGTTTATTATGTTTTGATGAAATCCAAGGTATATGTGTGTATTTCGTATAAAGGACCACTCTATTTTGCTAAAAGACTTTTCCAGATCAACTTTAAGGATCACATTGAGTTTTCCCTTTCATTTTAAAGAAATTAATTATGATGATATCTTGTACCACAATTGCATTATCCATAGCTTGTCTACTTTTTAGATAGCTCGATTGACATGGACGAATTATGTTGTTCATTATAGACTTTAATCTATTTGAAATGATTTTGAGGATCATTTTGTAGGTGATTTTCTTATTTGATCTGATGTTCCGTAAATGTCTCCGTAAATGCCTGGAACAATCTGATAAAGTATTAACGAGTTTGTTCTTTTAGGCATGTGTAGATCATACATTCAATTGCCCTCCTCATTTTTTAGGGATATTATTCTATTTCTTCTCCTTCTATTTAGAGCTGTTGTGTGAAAATGTCTAGTGTTAGAATCACCCTCATTTAACAAAATAATTCTAGATTTCAATGCAAAATATAAATTTATGAATAAAAATTATTAGATTAGTTTTTGGTTTGCTTCCGTTTCTATCTTTTCTTATTGTTATTGTTATTTTCTAGTTAGTTCTACCATGGTGCTCATTACTTGTCGTTGTAGGTAGGAGTTGAAAAATAACACTGTATATATATGTATATTTAATCAGTTTTAAAATTTTATATGTATATATTAAATTTTGAACCCACTAATACAAGTTTGAAGCCTAGCCGAGTGGTTGAGGGGGTTCAATTTTCCCAGCCAACCCGGGATCGAATCCCTATAGCCACATTATTTTTATATATATAAACTTCCACACACGTTTTGTCCTCAAAGTAGGTGTAACTTTTGTCCTTTTAGTTACTTAGGAACTATAAAAAGTAGAATAACTTTTTACTTTTACATTTAAAAGTCCAATAGTCAACAACTTTTGTCCTTTTTGTTTTTAGTTTTTTTTTTAAAAAAACTCAACCAAAAGGCACTAATCCCTATTATTCTCAATTCTAAAAACTCTTTTATCTTCTTCTTTGTTGAAATCTTCTTTGAACCTCTCTTACTTTTCCCCCCAAAATTTTGAGTATATTTTTTTGTTGAAAGAAAAAAACTCTCCTCGTCTCTCAAATCTCGCACAAGTATGTTTTTCGCTCTTGATTCTAGTCTTTATTATACATATATGATTATTGTGGTTATTTTTTATTTCTTCAACTAAAAATCCCTTATCATTCTAAAATCAACAAAAAATTACAAATAATATTAGGTATATTTCTATGTATTCGATTATGAAATTAAGGTTATAATTATTTGTTTAATATTTTGTTTTTATTTGTTAAATGTTGAATGAAGAGAAATCATTCATAATATTCTTTTATCTTCTTAGTTTATATTGAAGCCTAGTTTTCATCCATCTTGTTATTTACCGTCTCAATATTCATAAGTCAATGTAATTTTTTTCAAATATATTAACATTGTTTAGTATAGTTAGATATGTATGATGTTAGCCTCATAAAAGGGCATTATCTAAATTGTAGTCTTTTGTTTTATTGATCTAACTTGAGGAGAATGCTTTCGACATAGTAATGTCAAGTTAATAAGATGCTATGGCAATTTATTAAAGTTAAACAATGCAAATTGCAAGATCATTTAATTGAAATTCCATTTATTTAACAACGCTTTGTTTAGTTACTTTCTAATTAGAATTTTAATTTGGTTATACAAGTTGAATATCAAATGAAGAGATTTTTCTCGGATCGTGAAATCATTTTTCATATTAAGTTTAGAATATAGTTGATCAATTATAATTAAATAATAAAAATACATATCAAAGTAACATAAATATGTTATATTCATTATTTTGATGTAAATACTCAGCTTATTGTTTGTGTTGTTATTTAAAGATAGCATTTCCCTCAAAAAACAATTATCAAGAAATCAAACTATAATTGTGTTAATTTAAAATTTGTTTAGTTTGAATGTTCTTATTTATTTTTATATCTTGCTTGTCGTTGTAGGTAGGAGTTGACTTACCTACCGGTGGGTTTTTCATCCTAAATAACATTTTTCTTAGTCAAACTTAAATATTACATTATTTTGATCCTTAAAAATATCCAATTCTCTATAATTGTAGTTAAAATGGTTAGTTTGAATGTTAATCTAAAAACCAGTCCAAATTACTATGATCCTATCCTCTCTAATCTAAACCACCAAACACTGATTAAAGAAAAAACCTAATTAATTCCTGAGATTTAGCAATATGATATACTATAATTAATAACTGCTTATTAACTTGTTCACTCATATCCCTTCTATCCCCACCCCCACTATATATTTCCCTCTCTCCCTACAAGTATTTATCAAGTAAGCCCAATACCCTATTTTCCCATTTCTAATATCTCATTGGTTTTATTCAATGGAAACAGTGAAGAAAATGAGTATGATTAAGTGTCGATGGAATGCTAAAGAGGACGAGTTATTGTAGAAACTAGTAGAGGAACATGGTCAGAGAACTGGTCTTATTGGCTAATTGATTTCGAGTCGATCTGGAAAATCGGGTAGGTTCTAGTGGTGTAATCAGCTTAATCCTCAAGTAGAACATCAATCTTTTACTCTTGAAGAAGATAATACTATTATCAAAGCTCATGCCAAATTCGGTAACCAATGGTCTAAGATAGCCCGTTTGTTACCACGTCGAATAGATAATGCAATAAATAATTGTTGGCATTCCACCCTTAAATGTAAGCACCCTTCGATGTCAGAAGATTTGACATTAAAAAATCCTCAAGCTCCGTTAAAGAAATCGTTCAGTATCGGGCCGGGAGGGTAATGATTTTGTTAGTCCATATTGATCTGATATGAGCAATTTGGGCTTTAATAGGTGCCCTCAATTGTGCCTGTATCCGAACATTGCCCCACCAGGTCAAAGTTTACCACTTTCAACATTTTCACCAATAATGCTCGATCCATTAATATCTCTGAGTCCACATGGATCAGATTTAAGAAATTTGGATTTATCTAGGTGCCCTCAATTGAGTCTTTATCCACCTGTTGCCTCAATAGGTGAAATTTGTCCTTTTTTATCATTTTCACTAGTAATACCTGAACAATCAACATCTCTAAGTCCATGTGGATCTAATATGAGCAATTTGGGTTTATCTAGGTTACCTCAGTTGAGTATTATCCACCCAGTGCCCCACTAGGTGAAATTTTGACTTTTTCATCAGTTGCACCAATAATGCTTGATCCATCAACACATCTGAGTCTCTCTTTACGTGGATTCAAATCTACCAAGGATTTGAATCCAGTGAATCGAATCAAGCAAATAGCTCAACTAGAATCTGTATCGACATGTGAACCCATTCCATCAAATTTTATGCCCCAAATTTCAATAACATAGAGTGGAAATGTTGGTCACAAGTACAGAGAAACAGTTGTTGAGCCCAAAATTTTTGTTGGTTTTGCGAGATATGATACGAAAAAGAAGTTAAATTTTTTATGTCAAAGCTTGAGATTAAAAGGGCTTCAATGAACACAAGAGCAATAAGGGATGCTATTGTTAATAAAATTGATGTTAGCAAAGATTGAGTAAATGCTGAATAAGGAGCAGGAAAAATTGAGGTATCATAGTTATTATTTTCTTTAAACTTTAGTTTATGTTTTTATAGTATTTCATTAGAATTTTTTAGAAATGTATGATAAAAATAAATAGAAAATATCTATATTCATTGAAGTGTAAGGAAGCCCCAATCACCCTCACCCCCACCCACCCCACCCCCACCTCACCACACCCAAAAAATAGAATTGAATATGAGTTTTTAATTATTATTTTTGATTAAATCTATTCTTTTTATAATATTAGAGGTGTTTTTATTAATATAGTTTTTTCTTTGATCCTTTTTATGATTAAATTTAACCATAAAAATAATCATTTTAGGTTTATAATTAACTAATTTTTATTTGAGGTGGTATCAAAAAGAAAATTAATTGGTGGTTTATTTTTTGGCTTTCTCGAGTCATAACCATTTTAGAATTGATGATGTTTTTTTATTATTATTTAGAAATAATTTAATTTTAAAAATTGTATCATCATTTTACAATTAAAATGATCACACACTAGTGTTAAGACCTAATTAAGTTTAAGTACCTATATTAGAAAAATAAAAACATATTTGATGACTTATTTTAATAAATAGTAAAAATAAAATAAATATTAATTATAACGTAAAAGGAAATAAAGTTAGTAGCTAACATAAACTAACAGTGAAAATACTTATTTTAATAAATAGTTCAGAAGACTATAAATATGAATTCTTCTTCTTGCATGTTTCTTAATTCTCAAGTCTATCTAATTTATAGATCATTTGATGAACTCCAAGGGGCAAGAAGATCATTCTCAAAGTATTGTTATCGAATTCAATAATAGGCAAATGAGTGAGACTTATTTTACTACTATGCTTAACTTGATTTTGAAGGGCGTATAACTAATTTTTTATGTAGAGATGGTCGATCTAGAATTAACTACACTTTTTTTGGTGATGTCGTGTATTTTGAATCAATTTATGTTTGATGCTCGAGATCATTTCTCTAATAATTTATGTTTGATGCTTGAGCAATGGAAATTTCATTAGAGAAATGATGTCGAGCATCAAACATAAATTGATTCAGTGGCACATAACTCATAATTCTCCATCTCCTTTGAGTTCACTCGAAAATGACAAAGTTTCTTTAACTTTTTTTTAACAAATACATTTCTGAATGTAATTCTACGTGAAGAAACATGAAAGATGATGCTTACAATATAAAGTATTGAATAATACAGTTGGTTGAATACTTTTATAATATTAACCAAATGTGTTCAACAACTTTTAATAATCATGTGTTTAGTGCTAGATGAAAAGTGACATCTCAAAGTACTAATCATGTACTAAATGGATTTGGACATTCAAGCACTGTAAAACCCCTAAAGTTTCAAAGTCTATATCAGACTTTGAAAAGTTCTAGAAAAAGTAGTCTGCATAATTTTCTAAGTTTTACGGACACTCGGGATTGGGGTGGTTTAGGCTAGGAGCCTTTTTTGATCCTTTGGTAGTGGATGTCGATCTACAGTGACTTGGATCCTACTTGGGATCCTTTTTAGAGTGGATACGCTCCCGAGTCATTCTTGCTAGTGGGCGGCTTATGCCTCTGGGAGTGGACTGGCTGGCTGGGCGGCCTTATCCGAGATCCTCTTCATAGTCGACATTCCCTCGGCTCACTCTTTGTCACGCCTCGAGCCTACACCCTGAACGTGGCCGGAACTCAAGAACCATTGCTGGCCCCAAGCAAACCCTTGGCCTGGCTTACTTACTCAGCAGAAGACTTTACTCAAGATAAATACTTTTAAAACAAGTAAACTGAACTGCTTAAAATATAACTAAGAATGTATTATAATAACATTCACTGCCAAAGTGGCAACTCAAGTCTCAACTTAACTGGAAAGGAAAAGTAAAGATTCACGAACTAACATCACTAACTCTGTCTATGAAGCCTCTAAACAACTGATATGGACGTCGGGACAAGATCCACGACATCATAATGAACTAAAATACTGAAAGCAATAAAAAGGATCCTTCGAAAAGCTAAGAGGCTCACCAACTGACTCTGAGTGCTCAACTGGATCAACGAGGAGTTAGATGCAGATCCTGATTACCTGCGTCTGCATCATAAGGCAATGCAGGCCAACTGACATCAATACATTGAATATACGAGTATTAGAGTTGGAATGCTAAACATAACTTAAGCTTGAAAAGGATCTCGAAGAAACACTTACCTTGGCTTTACTCAACTCCTGAATAACTCAACTCAAAATGCAGTGCAAAACAACAATAATAGTGCAATTTATACAAAGCATTTAAAAAAGTATAAAACAACTTAGTTCGTTAAAGAAAATGCAATAACAAATTCAACTTTACTCATTTAATAAATTAATATAGTTTCTGTGGGAGTTTCTCTAACCGACAACCACTACTATGAGCGTAAGTGGTGATACAATGGCTTGCCCACGCTTCCAGAACTGTCCTATACTTTGCCATCATATAGAACATTCAACTTAGTGGATCCACTAGTCTATGCTAAAAGAATATAAGGAGTCATCTAAAAAGTATGATCCTTTATTACCCAAGATGGCTACATGGTTTATGGAGACGTCAGTTATCTCAACTGAAGCTCATCCCCATATCGGTGCGCAATACTACTCCCAAAATATACTTTAGCTCATATGTTTGTAAAAACAAAACTCTTTCTTTGGCTTGAGATAATTACTCAAAAACTTAGCTTAAAAGCTTTCTTGGAAATCTCAGTTTCCTTTCTTGCTCAAATGTGAAAATATTATAACTCTTGGGAATACTTAGTTCCCGAATAATCTTTGAAGAATGAACTTTACTCATACTCTTTACTGAAAACTAGCTCAAAGGCTCTTTTGGAAATCTAAGTTTCCTTTCTTGTTTAAATGTAAAAACATTTACTCTTTGGGAATACATAGTCCCGATATACAGTTTTGAAAAAATGCACTTCAAACTTTACTCTTTACTCAACTCAAAACTCAAGTCTTAAAACAAAGTTAAAACATTTGTAAAAGACTTTTGGAAAACTTTATGAACTTCTCTTAACTTGACTCTTGACTTGACTCTTAATTTCTATTGGCTTGATTCTTAACTTTTCTTGACTCGACTCTTAACTTTTCTTGACTCGACTCTTAACTTTTCTTGAATTGAATTATGGATTCAAGGATTTTTTTTTGTGATAGGAACGATCTCATGATGTATAGGAATGATTTTAGATAGCTAAACATGATAAAAGATAAAAAATATCATTGTCTGAGGATGGGTCAGTGACCGCTCCGTGACGCACAATTTTGTCAAATCTGAGGAATAGGTCCACGTCATGGACCTGCTACCTGTTCCTTGTCCGACTTTTTCCTTCATCATTTTCAGCCCCAATTTGCCTAAACTTGACTACTATTCTCAAGTTCTCTTTAGATTCAGATACCCAGTATGTATACACACGAATCTTACTCAAACAACTCAAGGAAACAACATTTTCACCTCAAGGAACTCCTCAATCTCAACGTAACTAAAGAACGAAGGTCAATTAAAAGAACAACATTCAAGATTCATCAACTTTCAACTTCCTAAAACAAACTTCGCTTTAATAAATGTGATTGGCACGTTAGTGAACGAACCCAACCCTATGAAAGACTCACATACCTCGTAGGGATCACCCCTTGACGAAATCCACAAGTGATTCCTGAAGATCTTGACGATTCTTGCTTCCTTTCCTCCTTTCTCCTCCTATTTTCTCTTTTCTCAAAATGCTAACTCTTTTTCCCAAAGCGTAAACTGACTAAGATCAGTTTAGACCCCAATTAATTACCCAAAAATGAAATTAATTGATTGGGTAGTGAAAAGACCATGTTGCCCTTCTAAATCCGGATTGGACTTTTCTTATTTGAACAACCCAACTTCCATTGGGAGTAACTCACTCATACAAACTCGAAATCGCGCAAACTCGATAGTGTTGGAAAGATTATTCCAATATATTTCCTATGATATCTGGAAATACTTCTGACTCATCCTGAGCTAGGAGTTATAGTCCTTTGAAGTTGACCATAAACTCAAACTTAACCAATTTTCCAGATTTTTATTATTTCCAAAAATCACTCTTTCTAATTCTAGCTCTTTCTAGTTCTTTCAATTTGCGAGATTTTACAATATCTCTCCCTTCAGAACATTCGTCCTCGAATGAGATTACTCTTAGTAGGCTAAGGGTGTAACATTAATATTCATCTCAAACACCCAACAAGCAATGCAATTACAACATGCTAATATTATAAATAAAAGCCAAGAAAAGGATTAGTACCTTAATTGGGAACTTCTCCGAATTCTAAGAGATGTGGATATCTCTTCTTCATATCTTCCTTAACTCCCCAAGTAGCTTCCCCAAAAAATTGGTCACTCCAAACGACTTTGACTGATGCTACCTCTTTTGTTCTCAACTTGCGAACTTGGAGATCTAGAATCTGAAGTGGAATCTCCAAATAAGATAAGCTACCTAGGACTCCCATATCTTCAGTTGGTACGATCAATGAAGGATCGCCCATACACTTCTCCAACATGGAGATGTGGAACACCGGATGGACTGCTTCTAATTCTTGTGGTAGCTCTAACTCATAAGCTACATTACCAACCCTTTTCGACATTCTATAAGGGCCAATATACCGGGGAGTAATCTTCCCCTTCTTACGAAATCTCATAACACCCTTAATGGGTGAAACTTTCAAGTAAACTCAATAATCTACTTCAAACTCTAACTCCCTCCTCATACATTCAGGGTGGGATTTCTGACAACTCTGCACTGTTTTCAACCTTTCTTGAATCACTTTCACTTTCTCCATAGCTTGATGAACTAAGTCTGATCCTATCAACCCAGCTTTACCAACTTCAAACCATCCAATAGAAGATCTGTATCTTTTCCCATAAAGAGCCACATATGGAGCCATTTGGATGCTAGCATGGTAACTATTGCTGTAGGCAAACTCATTGAAAGGTAGGTGTTCATCCCAATTACCCTTGAAATCAATCACACAATCCACCTTGATACCTCAAAACACTATCTCCCGCTTGTTCAAAAGCCATCACTTTTTGCTTATGAACACTTGCCTTAAATTCAAGCAAGAAAGGATCTTGGTCTTGCTTATCTTTTATTTCTGACACTAATGATGATTTAATCCCATTCATCACCACTATTCCTTCTGTTGAATCCATTAGTCGAGCTCCTAGCCGTCAAGTCTATGCACCTCTTTTGCTACCTCTTTCTTATCTTCCTCAAAATGGGTGGTAATACCCATAGATAATCTACTCAAGTCATCAACAACAACATTAGCCTTACCTGGGTGATAAAGAATACTCAGGTCGTAATCTTTGAGTAACTCTAACCACCTTCTCTGGCTGAGATTACGCTCTTTCAGACTAAACACATACTGAAGACTCTTGTGATTGGTGAACACATCCACATGCATACCATAAAGATAATGGTGGCATATTTTCAAAGCAAATACTACGGCAGCCAACTCTAAGTCATGGGTTGGGTAATTCTTCTCATGAACTTTTAATTGTCTGGAGGCATAAGCAATAACTTTGCCATTCAACATTAGTACACAACCCAAACCAACTCTAGATGCATCACAATACACCACAAAGCCTTAAGTATCTTCTGGTAAGGTCAAAACTTGAGCAGTAGTTAACCTCTTTTTCAATTCCTGAAAGCTTTTCTCAAAGCTTTAGTCCATTGGAACTTCATTGTTTTCTGAGTCAACTTGGTCAAAGGAGATAAAATAGATAAAAACCCCTAGATAAACCTTCTATAATATATAGCCAAACCCTAAGAAACTTCTAATTTCAGTTGGAGATGTGGGTCTTGGCCAATTCTGCACTGCCTCTATCTTCTGAATATAAACTTTAATTCCCTCTCCAGACAAAGTGTGGCTTAATAATTACACAGGCTCAAGCCAAAACTCACACTTAGAGAAATTGGCATACAACTCTCTATCTTTTAAAGTCTAGAGAACTATTCTGAGATGACTAGCATGATCTTCTTCATCCATTGAATAGATTTGTATGTCATCAATGAATAAGTTAATAAACCTATCTAAATAAGGTGTGAATATTCTATTTATAAGGTCTACAAATATTGCAGGCGCATTGGTCAAACCAATGGACATGATCAAAAACTCATAATGACCATAACGGGTCCTGAATGATGTCTTGGAAATATCACATTCCCTTACTTTCAACTGATGGTAGCCAGATCTGAGGTCTATCTTAGAAAAATAAGAAGAGCCCAGGAGCTGATCGAAAAGATCATCAATTATCGAAAGAGGATACTTATTCTTGATGGTAACCTTGCTCAACTGACGGTAATCTATACACATTCTAAGGCAACCATTCTCACAAATGGGATCGGAGCACCCCAAGGTGAGATACTTGGTCGAATGAAACTTTTCCCTAAAAGATCTTTCAACTACTCTTTAATCTCTATCAACTCTGTTGGTGCCATTATATATGGAGGAATAGATATAGTACGAGTATCAGGAAGGATATCTACACCGAAGTCTATTTCTTTCTTAGGAGGGACTCCGAAAAGATCATCTGAAAAGACTTCGGGAAACTCTTTTACTACTAAAATTGACTGAATAAGAGGTATTTCAACTCTAGAGTCATTAATTCGAACTAAGTGATAGATACACCCCTTGGAAACTAACTTTCTCGCCTTAAGGTACAAAATAAAATGACCCTTAGGCACTGCTGAACTGCTCTTCAACTCATTAACTGGTTCACTGGAAACTGGAACTTGACTACTCGAGTTTTACAATCTATTGATGCATAACATGCATGAAGCCAGTCCATACCTAGAATGACATCAAAATCTACCATGTCTAACTCAACTAAATTAGCCATGGTACTCTTGTGATTGACGAAAATGGAACAATCACAATAGACTCTTTCTGCTAGAATAGACTCACCAACAGGTGTGGAAACACTGAATGGTTCATTAATTTGCTCAGGAATAACATCAAAATTGAAGACTTGGATCATACTAGCGACAACATCTAGAGTATCCTCTTGCTCACAGAGACTAGCGATAGAATAAACACAGTTTCCTTCTCTGCCTGCCTTTGAAGTAGCTTATCTATACGCATCTCTGTCTGGTGGAGCAACTGAAAAGGATTGGGCTCTATTGCCCCCATTACCATTACTGTGTCTGCTCTTAGGTCACTCTCTCATAACATGACCATTCTGACTACACTTGATGAACCTAGTGGAGCCATTATGATACACCCCTGAGTGGCTCCTACCACACTTAGCACATGCAGGAGTCTTAGTACCCCCTTGTGCCTTACTACTTTGTGAATACGCACGTCTAGCTCTAAAGTTCTGAGAATTTTGACTATTGTACTCACATTTGTTCCTTGGTGCAGGTGCACTAGCAGATGATGGAGCAGGTCCTTTCTGCTTATGTTGGAAAGAAAACTGGTTCGCATAAGTCTTTTTCTGCCCGGATTCATTCCTTGTTGTCTTAACCCTATTATTCCTAAACTCTTTTCTATCCTTTTGCTGGTCCTTCTCAACCTGTTGCATATGGATCATTAGCCTTTCTATGTCTATGTAACCTATTAGCATGGTTGCCTTTCTTTCCTTACTTTACAGACGAGTCAACCCAACTATGAATAGACATATCCTGCTCCTCATGTCAGCAAAAATCTCTTTGTTTCTCTTAGCTCATGAGGAAAGAAATGGCTCATGAAGACACTCTCGACCATATGCCAGTTCAAAATTGATTATGCGTAAGCACAAGTTAGGAAGACACTTTTATAGAGATATACTCTATCGCACGAAGTGAGTATGAAAGAAGTGAAGGAATTTCCTAAATGTTGCAGCCTCCTAATTATAGATGTATTGCGCTTCACACTGATAACTAGGACTCTACAGACACAAGTTCATAGACTCCCCAGGACTCTTGAACTCGTGCTCTAATACCAAGTTTGTCACGCCCTACGCAGGTCTAGCTCTGAAGTTCTGAGAATTCTTACTAATGTACTCACATTTGTTCCTTGGTGTAGGTGCACTAGTAGATGATGAAACATGTCCTTTCTGCTTATGTTGGAAAGAGGACCGGTTCACATTACTCTTTTGTTGCCCAGATTCATTCCCTGTTGTCTTAGCCCTCTTATTCCCACACTCTTCTCTATCCTTCAGCTGGTTCTTCTCAACTTGTTGCACATGAATCATCATCCTTGCTATGTCCATGTAACCTATTAGCATGGCTGCCTTTCTTTCCTTACTTATGAAATGAATGAAGGAATTTCCTAAATGTTGCAGCCTCCTAATTATAGATGTGGTGCGCTTCACATTGATAACTAGGACTCTACAGACACGACTTCATAGATTTCCTAGGACTCTGGAACTCTGTTCTCTGATACAAAGTTTTTCACTCCCCGAGCCTACACCCTGGATGTGGTCGTAACTCGAGAACCATTGCTGGCCCCAAGCGAACCCTTGCCCTGACTTACTTACTCAGCGGAAGAGTTTACCCAAGATAAATACTTTAAAAACAAGTGAACTGAACTACTCAAAATTTAACTGAGAATGTATTATAATAACATTTACTACCAAAGTGGCAACTCAAGTCTCAACTTTACTGGAAAGGAAAAGTAAAGACTCGTGAACTAATATCACTAAATCTGTGTATGAAGCCTCGGAATAAGACCGACGACATCCTAATGAACTAAAATACTAAAAGTAATAAAAAGGATTCTCTAGAAAGCTAGGAGGCTCACCAACTGACTCTGAGTACTCAACTGGATCAACAAGGCACTAGATGCTAATATTGATTACCTGTATCTGCATCATAAGACGATGCAGACCAACTGACATCAGTACATTAAATGTACGAGTATGCAAGTTCGAATTCTAAACATAACTTAGGCTTGAAAAGAATCTGGAAGAGACACTTACCTTGGCTTTACTCAACTCCTGATTAACTCAACTCAAAATGTGGTGAAAAACAACAACAATAGTGCAATTTATACAAAGAATTAAAACAGTAGAAAAAAACTTGGTTTGTTAAAGAAAATACAATAACAAACTCAACTTTACTCATATAATAAATTAATATAGTTTATGTGGGAGTCTCTAACTGACAACCACCACAATGCGCCTAAGTGGTGATACATCGTCTTGCCCACGTTGCCAGAACTGTCCTACACTTTGCTGTCATATAGAATGCTTAACTTAGTGGATCCACTAGTCTGTGCTAAAAGCATCTTAATGAGTCATTTAAAAAGTATGGTCCTTTACTACCCATGATGGCTACATGGTTTATGGATACGTGAGTTATCTGAAATCAAGATCATCCCCATATCAGTGCTCAATACTACTCCCAAAATATACTTTAGCTCATATGTTTGTAAAAACAAAACTCTTTCTTTGGTTTGAGATAATTACTCAAAAACGTATCTTAATAGCTCTCTTGGAAATCTAATTTCCTTTCTTGCTCAAATGTGAAAACATTTTAACTCTTGGGAATACTTAGTTCCCAAATAATCTTTGAAGAATGAAGTTTACTTTTACTCTTTGCTAAAAACTAGCTCAAAGGCTCTTTCGGAAATCTCATTTTCCTTTCTTTTTTAAATGTGAAAACATTTACTCTTTGGAAATACATACTCCCGATATACACTTTTGAAGAAATGCACTTCAAACTTTACTCCTCACTCAACTCAAAACTCAAGTCTTAAAACAAAGTTAAAACATTTGTAAAAGACTTTTGGAAAACTTTATGAACTTCTCTAAACTTGACTCTTGACTTCTTTTGACTTGATTCTTATCTTCTCTTGACTTGATTCTTAATTTCTCTTGACTTTACTCCTAACTTTCCTTGAATTGAATTATGGATTCAAGGATTGTGTTTTGTGATTGGAAATATCTCATGATGTATAGGAATGATTTTAGATAACTAAACTTGAGGAAAGATAAAAAAATCATTGTCTGAGGATGGGTCAGTGACGCGGAGGTGTATTTAAATTTTAGTCACGAAAATACTTTTGAGGTAGAATGGTCCGTGAACACTCTACGACGTGAAAACAATTTTGTCAAATTTGAGGAATAGTTCCAAGTCAAGGTCCGCGACGCAGACCTGCTACTTGTTCCTTGTCTGACTTTTTCCTTTTTCGTTTTCCAGCCCCAATTCGCCTAAACTTGACTACTATTCTCAAGTTCTCTTTAGATTCAGATACCCAGTATGTATACACATGAATCTAACTCAAACAACTCAAGGAAACAACATTTTTACCTCAAGGAACTCCTCAATCTCAACCTAACTCAAGAACTAAGTTCAATTTCAAGAACAACATTCAAGATTCATCAACTTTCAACTTTCTAGAACAAACTTCACTGAAATAAATGTGATTGGCGCGTGGGTGAATGAAACCACTTCTATGAAAGACTCACATACCTTGTAGGGATCACCCCTTGACGAAACCCACAAGTGATTTGTGAAAATCTTGACGATTCCTGCTTCCTTTACTCCTTTCTCCTCTTCTTTTCTCTTTTCTCAAAACCCTAACTCTTTTTCCAAAAGCGTAAACTGACTAAGATCAGTTTAGACCCCAATTAATTACCCAAAAATGAAATTAATTGATTGGTTGGTGAAAAGACCATAATGCCCTTCTAAAATCCGGATTGGACTTTCCTTATTTGAACAATCCAACTTCCAATGAGCATAACTCACTCGTACGAACTCGAAATCAAGCAAACTCAGAGGCGTTGGAAAGATTATGCCAAGATATTTCCTAAAATATTTGGAAACACACCTAATTCATCATGAGCTAGGAGTTATGGTTGTTTAAAGTTGACCAATAACTCAAACTTAACCAATTTTCTAGATTTTTATTATTTCCAAAAATCACTCTTTCTAATTCTAGCTCTTTCTAGTTCTTTCAATTTGCGAGATGTTACAATATCTCTCCCTTCAGAACATTCGTTCTTGAATAAGATTACTCTTAGAAGGCTAGGGGTGTTAAATTAATATTCAGCTCAAACACCCAACAAGCAATGCAATTACAACATGCTAATATTATAAATAAAAGCCAAGAAAAGGATTAGTACCTTAATTTGGAACTTCTCTGGATTCGAAGAGATGTGGATATCTCTTCTTCATATCTTCCACAGCTCCCCAAGTAGCTTCCACAATAAATTGGTTCCTCCAACAGACTTTGACTAATGCTACCTCTTTTGTTCTCAACTTGCATACTTGGCGATCTAGAATCTGAAGTGGAATCCCCTAATAAGATAAGCTATCCTTGATTCCAATATATTCAGTAGGCATGATCAATGAAGGATCACCCATACACTTTTCCAACATAGATCTGTTGAACAACGTATGGACTGCTGCTAATTCTTGTGGTAGATATAACTCATAAGCTACATTACCAACCCTTTTCGACATTCTACAAAGGCCAATATACCAAGGACTAAGCTTCCCCTTCTTACCAAATCTCAAAACACCCTTCATGGGTGAAACTTTCAGGTAAACTCAATCATCTACTTCAAACTCTAATCCCTCCTCCTACCTTCAATGTAGGATTTCTAAGGACTCTGCACTTTTTCAACCTTTCTTGAATCACTTTCACTTTCTCCATAGCTTGATGAACTAAGTCTGATCCTATCAACCCAGTTTCACCAACTTCAAACCATCTAGTGGAAGATCTGTATCTTCTCTCATAAAGAACCATATATGGAGCCATTTGGATGCTAGCATAGTAACTATTGTTGTAGGCAAACTCAATGAAAGGTAGGTGATCATCCCAATTAACCTTGAAATCAATCACACAATCCATTTTGATACCTCAAAATACTATCTCCCGCTTGTTCAAAAGCCATCACTTTTTACTTATGAACACTTGCCTTTAATTCAAGCAAGAAAGGATCTTGGTCTTGCTTATCTTTTATTTCTGACACTAATGATGATTTAACCCCATTCATCACCACTATTCCTTCTATTGAATCCATTAGTCGAGCTCCTAGCCGTCAAGTCTATGCACCTCTTTTGCTACCTCTTTCTTATCTTCCTCAAAATGGGTGGTACAACCCATAGATAATCTACTCAAGGTATCAACAACAACATTAGCCTTACGTGGGTGATAAAGAATACTCAGGTCGTAATCTTTGAGTAACTCTAACCACCTTCTCTGGCTGAGATTACGCTCTTTCTAACTAAACACATACTGAAGACTCTTGTGATTGGTGAACACATCCATATGCATACCATAAAGATAATGGTGGCATATTTTCAAAACAAATACTACAACAGCCAACTCTAAGTCATGGGTTAGGTAATTCTTCTCATGAACTTTTAACTGTCTGGAGGTATAAACTATAACTTTGCCATTCAACATTAGTACACAACCCAAACCAACTCTAGATTCATTACAATACACTACAAAACCTTAAGTACCTTTTGGTAAGATCAAAACTTGAGCAGTAGTTAACCTCTTTCTCAATTCCTGAAAGATTTTCGCAAAGCTTTAGTCCATTGGAACTTCATTGTTTTCTGAGTCAACTTGGTCAAATGAGATGAAATAGATAAAAATCCCTCGAAAAACCTTTTATAATATGCAGCCAAACCCCAAGAAACTGCTAATATCAGTTGGAGATGTGGGTCTAGAATTTTGCATTGCCTCTTTATTTTGAGTATCAACTTTAATTCCCTTTCCAGACAAAGTGTGGCTTCAGAATACCACAAACTCAAGCCAAAACTTACACTTAGAGAACTTGGCATACAACTCTCTATCTTTTAAAGTTCGGAGAGCTATTCTAAGATAACTAGCATTATCCTCTTCATCCCTTGAATAGATTAGTATCTCATCAATGAAGACGATAACAAGCAAATCCAAATAAGGTTTGAGTATTCTATTTGTAAGGTCCGTGAATGCTGTAGGCGCATTGGTTAAACCAAAACTCATAATGACCATAATGGGTCCTGAATGTTGTCTTGGGAATATCACATTCCCTTACTTTCAACTGATGATAGCCAGATATGAGGTCTATCTTAGAAAAACAAGAAGAACCCCAGGGCTGATCGAAAATATCATCAATTATTGGAAAAGGATAATTATTCTAGATGGTAACCTAGCTCAACTGACGGTAATCTATACACATCCTAAGGGAACCATCTTTCTTTCTCACAAATAGGATCGGAGCAGCCCAAGGTAAGATACTTGGTCGAATGAAACCTTTATCTAAAAGATCTTTCAATTACTCTTTAAGCTCTTTCAACTCTGCTGGTGCCAGTTTATATGGAGGAATAAATATAGGACGAGTATCAGGAATAATATCTATATTGAAGTCTATTTCTATCTTAGGAGGGACTCCAGGAAGATCATCTAGAAAGACTTCGGGAAACTCTTTTACTACTGAAACTGACTAAATAAGAGGTATCTCAACTCTACAGTCATTTACTCGGACTAAGTGATAGAAACATCCCTTGTAAACTAACTTTTTCGCCCTAAGGTATGATATAAAACGACCTTTAGGCACTGCTGAACTGCTCTTCAACTATATAACTGGTTCATTGGAAACTGGATCTTGACTAATCGAGTTCTACAATCTATTGATGCATAACAGACATGAAGCCAGTCCATACCTAGAATGACATCAAAATCTACCATGTCTAACTCAACTAAATTAGCCATGGTACTCTTGTGATTGACGAAATTGGAACAATCACGACAGACTCTTTCTGCTAGAATAGGCTCACCAATAGGTGTAGAAACACTGAATGGTTCACTAAGTTGCTCAAGAATAACATCAAAATTGAAGACTTGGATCATACTAGTGACAATATCTGGTGTATCATCTAGCTCACAGACACCAACGATAGAATAAAGACAGTTTCCTTCTTTGCCTGCCCTTGAGGTAGCTTATCTATATGTATTTATATCTAGTGGCGCAACCGAAGAGGATTGGGCTCTATTGCCCCCATTACCATTATTCTATCTGCTCTTAGGAAACCCTCTCATAACATGGCCATTTTGGCCATACTTGAAGCAACTAGTGGAGACATCACGACACACCCCTGAGTAGCTCCTACCACACTTAGCACATGCAGGAGTCTTAGTACCCTCTTGTGCCTTACTACCTTGTGAATGCACAGGTCTAGCTCTGAAGTTCTTAGAATTCTTACTACTGTACTCACATTTGTTCCTTGGTGTAGGTGCATTAGCAGATGAGAGAGCAGGTCATTTCTGCTTATGTTGCAAAGAACACCGGTTCACATTACTCTTTTGCTGCTTGGATTCATTCCCTGTAGTCTTAGCCCTTTTATTCCCAAACTCTTCTCTATCCTTCAGTTGTTCCTTCTCAATTTCTTGCGCATGGATCATCAGCCTTGCTATATACATGTAACCTATTAGCATGGTTGGCTTTCTTTCCTTACTTATGAAAGGAGTGAAGGAATTTCGTAAATGTTGCAGCCTCATAGTTATAGATGTGGTGCGCTTCTCACCGATAACTAGGACTCTACAGACACGACTTCATAGACACCCTAGGACTCTTGAACTCTTTTCTCTGATACCAAGTTTGTCACTCCCCGAGACTATACCTTGGATGTGGCTGGCTGTCGAGAACCATTGCTGGCCCAAGTTAACTCTTGGCCTGGCTTACTTACTCTGCGGAAGACTTTACCCAAGATATATACTTTTAAAACAAGTAAACTGAACTGATCAAAATATAACTTAGAATGTATTATAATAACATTCACTGCCAAAGTGGCAACTCAAGTCTCAAGTTAACTGGAAAGGAAAAGTAAAGACTCATGAACTAACATCACTCATTCTGTCTATGAAGCCTCTAAACACTTGAGATGGACATCGGGACAAGACCCACAACATCCAGTTGAACTAAAATACTGAAAGCAATAGAAAGGATCCTCTGGAAAGCTAGGAGGCTCACCAACTGACTCTGAGTGCTCAACTGGATCAACGAGGTGCTGGATGCTGATCCTGATTACCTGCGTCTGCATCATAAGACGATGCAGGCCAATTTGCATAAGTACATTGACTATATGAGTATGCAAGTTGGAATGTTAAACAAAACTTAATCTTGAAAAGAATCTCGAAGAAACACTTACCTTGGCTTTACTCAACTCCTGAATAACTCAACTCAAAATGTAGTGTAAAACAACAATAATAGTGAAATTTATACAAAGTAATTAAAACATTATAAAACAACTTAGTTCGTTAAAGAAAATGCAATAACAAACTCAACTTTACTCATATAATAAAGTAATATAGTTTCTGTGGGAGTTTCTCTAACCGACAACCACTACTATGAGCGTAAGTGGTGATACAACATCTTGCCCATGTTGCCAGAACTATCCTATACTTTGCCGTCATATAGAATGCTTAACTTAGTGGATCCACTAGTCTATGCTAAAAGCATCTCAAGGAGTCATCCAAAAAGTATGATCCTTTACTACCAATGATAGTTACATGGTTTATGGAGACGTAAGTTATCTGAACTCAAGATCGTCCCCATATCAGTGCTCAGTACAACTCCCAAAATATACTTTAGCTCATAACAAACCTTGGATACACTCACCTAATTAGATCTTTGCTTAGCTGATTTTATTCAAAGAGAACATGGGAGAGAAGGTGCTTACGAAATTTCTTCCAACGATTCCTGATTTTTCTCTAACCATCGCTCCATTGACTGTAGATGCTGAGAAAACTGAGCTTTTTTTTTTTTTTTTATAGAGAAAAATATAGGAATGAGGAAAGATACGCAGTACTCTATGCTTTTTTTTTTGGAGAAGTGGGAGAGTGGTAACACATGTGTAGTGGAAAAATAAGGAAATTATGAAATTAAAATTTCTATACTTTTTTTAGTATATTAATAATTAATAACTTGATATAAATACTTTTAACGTCTAGATATTATACTAACTCTAATTATATTAAATAAAAAATAGACCTTTAACGACTAGAAAAAATGTGTTGCTATAAATACACTTTTAATGACCGGGTTCATATCCCTTCGTTAAGAAGTGGTCGTTAAAAGTACAGTTTCTTGTAGTGTCAGAAATATAGATGAAAAGCTCTCTTGGAAATCTCAGTTTCCTTTCTTGCTCAAATGTGAAGACATTTTAACTCTTGGAATACTTAGTTCCCGAATAATCTTTGAAGAATGAACTTTACTCTTACTCTTTACTGAAAACTAGATCAAAGGCTCTTTTGGAAATCTCAGTTTCCTTTCTTGTTTAAATGTGAAAACATTTACTCTTTGGGAATAGATAGTCCAGATATACTCTTTTGAAGAAATGCACTTCAAACTTTACTCTTTACTCAACTCAAAACTCAAGTCTTAAAACAAAGTTAAAACATTTGTAAAAGACTTTTGGAAAACTTAATGAACTTTTCTTAACTTGACTCTTGACTTCTCTTGACTTGACTCTTCTCTTGAATTGACTTTTAACTTCTCTTGACTTGATGGTTAACTTTCCTTGAATTGAATTATGGATTCAAGGATTGTGTTTTGTGATAGGAAAGATCTAATGATGTATAGGAATGATTTTAGATAGCTAAACGTGAGAAAAAAAATAAAAAATCACTGTCTGAGGATGGGTCCGCGACGCGGAGGTGTATTTAAATTTTGGTCGCAAAAATACTTTTGAGGCAGAATGGTCCGTGACTCAAATTTTTTTTTGTCAAATCTGAGGAACATGTCCGTGTCCTATTCCTTGTTTGACTTTTTCCTTCTTCGTTTTCCAGCCCCAATTCACCTAAACTCGACTATTATTCTCAAGTTCTTATTAGATTCAGATACCTAGTATGTATACACACGAATCTAACTCAAACAACTCAAGGAAACAACATTTTTACCTTAAGGAACTCCTCAATCTCAACCTAACTCAAGAAAGAAGGTCAATTTGAAGAACAACATTCAAGATTCATCCACTTTCAACTTTCTAGAACAAACTTCACTGAAATAAATGTGATTGGCGCGTGGGTGAATGAACCCAATGCTATGAAAGACTCACATACTTTGGAGGGATCACCCTTTGACGAAATCCACAAGCCATTCGTGAAGATCTTGATGATTCTTGCTTTCTTTCCTCCTTTCTCCTCTTATTTTCTCTTTTCTGAAAACCCTAACTCTTTTTTCGAAAGCGTAAATTGCCTAAGATCATTTTAGACCCCAATTAATTACTCAAAAATGAAATTAATTGATTGGGTGGTGAAAAGACCATAATGCTCTTCTAAAATCCAGATTGGACTTTACTTATTTGAACAACCCAACTTCCAATGGAGATAACTCACTCATACATACTCAGAATCGTGCAAACTTAGTTGCATTGAAAAAATTATTCCAATATATTTCCTACGATATCTTGAAACAAACCTAACTCATATTGAGCTAGAAGTTATGGTCGTTTGAACTTGATCAAAAGCTCAAACTTAACTTAACTGAACCAATTTTCTAGATTTTTATTATTTCCAAAAATCACTCTTTCTAATTCTAGATATTTCTAGTTCTTTCAATTTGCGAGATGTTACACTCTTGCTAGTTTGGCTGGGAGTTGACTGATTACTTGGGCGTCCAAGATTGATTGTCACTCTTGCTAGACGGTTTGGGAGCTTACTGGTCTTTTCAGGAAAAGTTGGGCACCTGCGTTGACCTTAGCACAACCTCTGACCCATAGACTGATGCTCAGTGGCAGCATACTATTCAGGTCTTTCCGGATATGTTGCAAGCTTGTGTCTAAAAGTTTGGAGGACAATGGGATCAGTTTGTTCCTTTGGCATTTTGTGTATAACAACAACTACCATTCTAGCATTCAGATGGCCCTGTTAGAGGCCTTATATGGTAGGCATTGTTGCTCTTCGATTGGTTTGCTAGAGTCCACAGAGCCTAGACTGCATGGTACATACCTGATTCAGAAGGCTTTTGAGCAGGTGAGAGTGATTCAGGACATACTTCTGGTAGCTCAGAGTAGGCACATGAGTTATGCTGAACATAGGAGACGACCTTTGATATTCTTAGTTGGTGATAGTGCTTCCTTTATGTGTTATCCATAAAAGGCGTGATGATATTTGTGTGGCGGGGCAAGCTTAGCCCTAGGTATATTGGGCATTTTGAGATCCTGTAGATAGTTGGATAGGTTGCATATGAGTTAGCTTTACCTCTAATGTTCTTAACTATTCACCCAGTTTTCCATGTTTGGATATTGTGTTGGTATATTCTCGACGAGCCTCATGTTCTTCAATTTGATGAAGTAGATTTAGATGACCGTCTAACCTTTGTAGAGGAGCCAATTTTCTATTTTAGCCAAGATGTACAACAATTACATTTGAGATCCATTCATATGGTTAGGGTCCATTGGAAGTATCATCTAGTTGAGGATGATACCTAGGAGACCAAGCTTGATATGCAGGAGCAATTTCCTGGCTTGTTTGAGCCTTTAAGTAATTCTTGACTCTTACTTTTGTGGACGAAAGTCCTTTTTAGTAGTGGAAGTTATAATTAACTCAAGGTCATTTCTATTTTTATGCCTATTTTTTGTCATTTAGAGATTTCATGTAGCGACCCAAAGTCATTTATGACTTGCTAGGACTGATAGTTTGGTCACCTAGTTGTTTGTTTAGTTCTTATGCGAGTTCTAGTGTTTTAGAGCTTTTAAACCTTAAATGTTCATATTTGATCAAAAGTACAAGAAGATGACCTCAAACTCTAATTTTGATGATTCCATCAGCTCTGAAACGGACATTTTAGATTGGTAGTATAGTTGGCATGACTCCTGACGCTTTTAGTGCAAGTCTGTGCGATTAGGCATTTTAACTTTCAAGTTAAAGCCTAAGTTTGACTTTAGTCAAGATACTAAGTAAACAAGATCGAATGAGAATTCCATCAGAGCAGTTAGCTCCAGAATGTAAAGTTTGGTGTAGAACGACCCTTTGTTTGGATCCCGAGACTTTTGAGTTGTTTTCGATCCCCTTATGGATTATGGGTTAAAATAGAGTTTAGGGGTGGGACCCACTTTTTATCAAGATGACCTCGTATGGGAATTTTGATTGCTTCGTTGAGTCCCGAATATCAAATTTAATAGGGTTTGCATATCTCATTTGCATGCAAAAGGTTTCTATCAAATTCTGAACACCTCGTCAGAGATGTTGAAACTTGCCAAACTAGTTGATATGGATCAGCTGGTGCAGGCCACATTTGGCCTTCGAGTTTGCGTTCCCTTGGCCATGTTCACGGAGGTTTGGTTGCCTGAGGGCAACAATAGTTAAGGCCAAATTCACGGGACCTCTACGGTGATCTTGAAGGTCACAATCGCGGGAAGTCGTTTTGCCTCGGGCTGCATTCATAAGGCACTCACCTCATTAACGGAGGCTCACCGTATTCATGATGAAGAGTCACATCCAGTCTTTAAATAAGACATGGATGCAAGGTGACATAGTTTTAAAGATTGAATTGGCAATTTCTTGGTCATTTTAAGTCAAAATTGAGTGACTTGAAGTCCTGTGTGATCGTTGAGAGCGTGGCTACATAGATTGATGATTGGGAGGTGTTGAAGAAACTTCTTTTTAGGTGAATTCAGGTGTGTTTGGGTTGCCTTAGGTTTGTTTAGTTGATTAAAATTGCATGTTTGTTGTGTTGGTTGTTTTAGGCCTCAAATTGTGCTCAATTTTGGAACACAAGTTTGAGGCATAGTTTAAGACCTCTTGGCAGAGTTAATTCTTGAAATTTAGGTACAAGTCCCACAATTCCCATTTGACTCCAAAATTGGTCCATATTTTTTATGTGATTATGGTATCTAAACGACCATACTAACATTGTGATCCTATTCTTGATAGTTTGGCAGCGTTTAAAGGCTGTACGGATAGGAAAATCTTGAGCCTTGTCATTTGGAGTGCACGATCAGCCTACAGGTAAGCTATGGTTTCCTTTCTATGCATGGATGTGTGAATTCATGATGATTAGTGTGAATTGGAAGTGAGTGCCTAGTTATTCTTTTTTTCTTCTTATAACCCATATGTGTGTTGTTGCATGTTGTGTGAATTACTTATGTTATATTTAATTTTTGAAGCATTTTAAGCCTTAGTCTAGGTTAGACTAGTGTTGCCTTAGACTTACGAGCCTTGTAGATTTGGTATGTCTCCGATGTCATTTTCGATGGACTTGGTCTTTGTAGACTAGAATATCAAACTTTGGTCTGATAGTTTGAGCCTTATTCTTGGCATTTGCGCAACTTGTTAAACCTTTTGTCTTCCCTCCCTGTTTCTGCGGCTCCGATGTGTTACCGAAGGTTTTGCATTTTCTCGAGAATAAGGTGTTTTAGGCTCGGAGCCTTTGGTGATCCTTTGGTAGTGGATGTTGATCCACGGTGGCTTGGAGCCTACTTGAGATCCTCTTCAGAATTGACACGCCCCCGGGTCACTCTTGCTAGCTGGTCGGCTTACTCCCCTGGGAGTGGACTGGCTGGTGAAAATGCTCAACTACACTTCATTCGATTCTAAGTGTAGGCGGTCACTAGCAAGTATAAACCCAACTAAGAGTTGGGGTCGATCCCACAAAGAGTGATACAATTAAAAATTCAATTACAAAGTAAAATTGTGTTCTAATCATTTGTACATGTAGATATTTTCACATCAATAAAGTAAATGACGAGGTTTTGACAATTAATGTCAAATGGGGGGCGGGATTTGGGTAACCAATTAACAACTACAAATAACCTAAAGTAAACAAGTAGAGAGGGTTTCTTAGGAGTGTGATAAATTAAGTGCCAATTTTATGAAATGGGTGATTATTATTTACTAAAGGTCGTTGAACCTCAGTGGGTAGGCTAGGCTTTGGGTGCAATAGCTTTTTCTCAATCGACTATTACGAATCAAGCGAGTTATTTCGATAAATATATTGTATTTCGATAATACCTTGAGCAATATATTTTTTCAAGCTAGATTTGTAGGATCGTATTCAGACCCACTTTCTCAAGCTAAATCCATAACAATACAATAACTACAATCATCAACTAATAGTTTTAATTCTAATACTTCTTTCTCAATCAAGCTTAGAGTACTAAACTAATATTGAATTTGCAACTACAATTCATCAATTAAAACACAAACTATTAATTGAACCCACTTCAAATCAATAATAAAATAAGTAAATATTAACACTCATGAGCTAATTGAAACATTCAACTATATAATGGATGCTGGAGTAGGGACTAATTTTGGGATGGCATCAGTGTGTTGCTTGAATCCAAACCAGTACCGAGCAACAACATTTAGATCCTTCTTCTCAATCTGGACCCTTGGCTCGATCCATGGTGCTGTAATGTCAGAAATAAAGTGGGCCAACCACCCCTTAAGGTCTTCCAGGGTCTTTTTCTGAATTTTATCGGCCAAGAAATGTATCACATTGACGATGCACCCCAACGCCTCATTTATGTCTGAACTGTTGCACTTCACTCTCTTTCCTCAGACTACTACATGTTCAACAGGTGTAAATGAGCTGGCTTTGTTCTTGCCCTTTTGGAACAGCTTTCCGTTCTCTGTGTATAATTCTTAGAACTAAGAAGGTATGCATGAGACTCGAGGCTGTGTAAATCGCTCGAATTTGCGGAACCGAATGGTTTCCCACACATCTGTATACCTATCCACTACTCCATAAGTGCACAACATCTTCCCTTCCAAAATTGTACGCAACTCAGCAGTCTTCAATCTATTCATCGAGCGAGGTGGAAGTGCCTGTACCAGGGACACTAGTGGTGCCTTCTCAGCTATCTGTATTGGAGGTGGAGTAGGTGGAGGAGTGATCGGGAGTCTAGCCGGATCAAGCAACTCTTTGGAGCGCCACTCAGCTCGTCTCCGCTGAAGGGTTTGGTTATCATCTGGCTCTAATATAGAAGCTGACGATCTAGACCCAGAATTGTCCGCATGATCAGACTCCTAAGTGGTGAGGTAGGTGTTGTAGATGCCCATGCTGTCAGAGCTGAAATCAACTGTGCTATGCTCCGCAAGTCCCTTCCCTTTATCCGTACCCATTCCCCATGTCATGGGAAGTTTGGGTTGTAGAGGGGCAACCACCTCAGAAATAACCACTCTTCGTGCTCTCTTTTGGGGTGGTTGATTTCTTCTGGGTACTTTGGGTCTGGAGATATCTGCGAAACAACACATATCAAACAAATGTATTAGACATAGGTCGTTGAAACATCAATTTTAAAAAATTGCAGAAAAGCTCACCTACTAGCTTGGCGGATCACTGAAATCATTTGACAAGCATCATATGGTTCTCTGAAAGTCACAGAACTAAAATGAACAGAATTAAGCACAAGTTGGCGAGGACCAGGGTCAATCGGTGAGTCGCCCAACACGGTGAGCCAAGGATTACTGATTGAATCTAACAGAATGAATTTCATAAAACTGCGCTGACAAAGGGCGATCAAAAGGGCATTCAGCAAGTCGTCGAGTAAACTCGGTGAGCACATACATATTGTCTAATGTTACAGAGGCTAACACCTAGATTTAGCGAAAAAGGGCGATACAAGGGGCTAGTTGGCGAACCACCAAGTCAGTCGGCGAGCTCGACTAAGCTCGCTGAACAGCCTCTCGTGCCAGATTTCTATCCCAACTTCCAATTTTTCACGTACAACCTACGAGAACAAAATCAAAGTCCTATTCTATGCAATTAACATCAAACCCATATCACTACCAACCTCGGGGTACTTAAACTTCCCCTATTTTATCTACAATCAACCAATCAACGTCTTTTGCCCTTAAGAAGGACATCACCCACTCTATTATTGGGCATCGTTGATCGATACAATTAGGGTTACTTAGACTTCACTCACACCAGACCCAACATGCTACAACCACAGACACGTAATTTCAAGAAACTTAGACACGAAATCCAAAATATAAAAGGCTAAACAAGAAATTTAACAAGATAAAAAATAGCCCATAGTTCAAAATCAACCAAATACACAAGTTCATACAATACATCTAAAACTTATACGAGCATGCATAAGAAATGGTGAGAAATCAAAATATGTTCGGGACACCAACCTCTGAAGCAGTTATACAGAAAACTCAGGCAAACAAATACA
This sequence comes from Solanum commersonii, assembly GCA_029007595.1. Classification (NCBI taxonomy): domain Eukaryota; kingdom Viridiplantae; phylum Streptophyta; class Magnoliopsida; order Solanales; family Solanaceae; genus Solanum; species Solanum commersonii. Next base: position 7,349,677 of record JAJTWQ010000012.1, read on the forward strand.
AAAGCAAATGTGAATTCCAACCAAGCAATGACACCCACACGAAAATATGGAGCAAAAGATGATCTAAATTGAAAGTGTAAGAGTGCAAGAGTCGAAAAATGCAAAATAAAATGGGGTTTTGAATTTAAAATGGTTAGAATCCCTTTTGACCTTTCAGTTCGAACCCCAATCGATGATTCCACTTATGTCACTGACCATTACCGAATGACACTTTTGCCCGCCGAAGTAACCAAAACTCCAACCCTTTGGTTGGTAAAAAAGGTGATCCATATCGGGCTTGCTAATCCTTTGGGCGATTCATCAAATGGTATATGAGCTCGCCCAATTACCTCTCTCCCAAATTTCGAATTTTCAACCAGTACATCTAACAACAGTTATTCAAACAACAAAAATAAAAACTAAAACTTGGGTTACCTCACAAGAAGCGCCTTATTTAACGTCGTAACACGACGAAGACACGGTTTCAAGCGTCAGTCTTTGGGTTAACCATGGTATCACTAGGTAAACCTCCTTTTGTTCTTGGATTCAAATGAGTCGAGATTTGCCCCATCTTTGTTTTCGGCTGCTGAATAGATATTGTATGTGAAGTAATTGTTTGGTTCAGAGAAGAGACGCCATCTTTCCTTTCCTTTAGCACTTTGTTCGATCCTTCCACTTTGTTGAGAATGCGAGCAAGCATATCTTCGGTGCCGAAATTTTCAGGATCAGCCCTTGGCGCTTTTGGCTGTTGACTTTCATGGGGAGGCATATATCATTCTTTGTCTCCATCCAGCTCCCTCCAATTCGTACCACGGTAACACCATTCCCTATCTCGATCTGTCCAACCTTTATTGCGATCCCTGTTCCCACCTTGATTCCCGCTCGATCTTGGATAGTTCTGACGAAAACCTGCTACCCGATTCACCCAGAAATGCGCTTCTTCATTGTACATAGTTTCAAAGTGCGCTTTATCAGGATTTATTCCACTAACTCTGACCATATTCACAGCTTTAGAACTACTTCCCATGACATGTTTCATCAATAAGTCCATTTGTTCATCATCTTGGCCATGTTGTCATCTTGTTCTTAGTTCTTTTCCATTTGTTCCTTTGTCATCCCAAAGTTCAACGGAGACACCTGACCTTCTCTAGTTCACCAAGCTCGATTGATTTTTGTCATCTCATCAAGAAGGGTGGATGCTATGTCAAACGGGTGTTACATGATTCCTCCTCGAATAAGCTGGTCTGCGATACCCCTATCGACTAAGTCGAGGCTCTGGTAGAAATATTGTAGAAACACATTGTTTGATAATCCATGAGTTGAATATTAGATCAACAACTTTTGGAACTTCAATTGTGTCTAGTGAATAGGTTCACCATCCACTCGCATGAAGTTGTGAATATTATCCCTTAACTTCACCATCTTTGAGGGAGAGAAAATCCTTTCATAAAATGCATCAATGAGCTCCTCCCAAGAAGTGATTGATTCCCTTGGTAAATCAACCAACCACTTTGTTGCCTCCCCCATTAGAGAAAAGGGAAACAAACGAAGTCAGAACGACTCCTGAGTGATGTTCTTGAAAGGAAACGACCCACACATATCTACAAAGCTTCAAATGTGATCATGAGGGTCCTTATTAGAATGTCCTCCAAAGAGACCCTTCATTTGCAATAGCTGCAACATAGTGATAGTCACATGGAGCACTACATTGCCCACAATTGGAGGCGATCGAATAGCACCCGCACTTCCCAACTAATCTTCATTGACATCATGCAAATTACTGATGTCATCGTTGTTCTCAAGTTAGCTGGCATTGCTCCCATTAACGCTCATCTCTTCACGTGTTTAAGAGTAGCCAACAAAAAAAACACAAATAAGTTGATTCAACTACAACAAAATCAGTTCTAAACTAAATTTTACTAAATGAATTCTAAACACCACTCCCCAGTAGCGACACCATATTTGATAACGCTCAACTACATTTCATCCAATTCTAAGTATAGGTGGTCGCTAACAAATATAAACCCAACTAAGAGTTGGGGTCGATCCCACATGGAGTGGTATAATAAAGAATTCAATTACGAAGTAAAATGGTGTTCTAATCATTTGTAGATGTAGATATTTTCGCAATAATAAAGTAAATGACGAGGTTTTGACAATTAATGTCAAATGGGGGGGGGGTATTTGGCCAACCAATTAACAACTACAAATAACCGGAAGTAAACAAGTACAGAGGTTTTATTGGGAGTGTGATAAATTGAATGCCAATTTCGCAAAATGGGTGATTATTATTTACTAAAAGTCATTGAACTCAGTGGGTAGGATAGGCTTTGGGTGCAATAGATGTTTCTCAAGCGACTATTACAAATCAAACGAGTTCTTTCTAACATCGATAAGTAAAATACAGATAAACAACCTAATACCTTAAGCAATCTACTTTTTTAAGCTAGATTTGTAGGATCATACTCAGACCCACTTTCTCAATCTAAATCTGTAACAACACAATCACTACAATCATCAACTAATAGTTTTAACATAAGCTAATTAAAACATTCAACTACATAATCACACCCCAAGATGGGGGGTTTTAGCCAAACATAATAAAGAACAAGAAATTGTTACCAACTATGTTTTTCATCAGGTTGGGCAACAATCCACAAGTCTCCAAATACTCAAATTGAAGCTAAAAATCAAACAAACCCTAAATCTCTACTAAAAGAGTGTAAAAACAATGTTAATAATGTTGAAGATAAAAAACCCTAAACTGGACAATGTTGGAACTCTTTTTTCTTCTTTTGAAAGTGAATTTATACGTTCTCAAAATTTCAACATTGAATCACTCAGTGGAGTAAGTCGGGCTTCACTGAGCTAGTCGGCGATACGCCGAGTGCTCGTTTCCATCGCCTTCTTAGTTTGGCCTTTCATCATCTTTTTTCTGTAATGATAGGCGATCAAGATAGATATCGTCGATCCATTCGGCGCATCGCCGAACCATAAATCTGCTCGCCAAGTTGGTTTGTCCATGGGTTGGCCTGGTGGAACTTTGGACAAGCTGAAGGTCTACTTGGCGATTCGCCGAGTGGCTTTGGCGAGTACCAACCTTACTTTCCTTCAACTTTTAAGCTTTTTCGCTCCTATAATTTTCCTTATAATGTCTTTGCCTTGCTCTTCTATATTAATTACTGCAAATTAACATTTTAACATCAGTTATGAGCATAAAATAGGCATTGAGGAGACTAATTCCTTAAATATTAAGCCCTGAATGAGTCAAAATCCCCGACTCATCAGTTGGCTAGGCGGCCTTATCTAAAATCCTCTTCAGAGTTGACATGTTCTCAACTAACTCTTGACACTTGGTTGGAAGTTGACTAGTTGGTTGGGCGGCCTAGATTGATTGTCACTCTTGCTAGCTGGTTTGGGAGTTGACTGGGCTTGATGGTTACATGGGTTGGGGTCTGACTTGTGGTTCGTCGTACTCTATCCTTATAAGACTGAGCCATTCTGTGCACCTGTCGGACTTGTGGGGGTTGTACGGGTTTTATTTAATGTTGCACATGAGTATACCTTCTAGGCTTACGGGGTCCAATTAGGTTTAGTTTAGCTCTACTTAGATTTACTTTCGGTATGCTCGTGTGCTTTATTTTTATACCCGCTTTGACCTCTGTGTGTCTAGATTCTATATTTTCAAATTGTTTTTTTTACCTTTCATGCTTAGTTGACCTCTGATGCCTACCGAGTACCTTTGTTTTGGTAATATAGGGTTACTTACTTAATTTTTAGCTTTGTTTTGCTCGTTTGTTTTGAATAGGACAGTGGAGCATGTTTGATAGCAATGGTGATCAAATGGATTTGTCTCTTTCTGAGAATGATGTCTCCTAGGGATAACATCCTAAGTTTCAGACAATTGGAGAGGGAGTCAATCCATGAGTTGTTGCTGAAATTTAAGTCAATCTTTCTCCAACATCGAACTCATGGAATCTCAGAAAATGTGATATTGGACTGCTTCTACAAAAGTCTTGGCCCGGAAAATAAAAGAATGGCTGACTAAATATTTCCAGGGGGTCTATCATGACTACCCTATGCAATGGCACCCCAGCTCCTTTATAACGTGGCCATGACCAACAAAGAGATGGAGAAGGACCATACTTTGGCCACACTGTTGACCCAGCTGGATCTAGTGACCAAAAAAATCATGGAATTGGAAGCGCCAAAAAAAAAATAAAGACCGGTACATTCTCCCTCATGAGCGTATGAAGCCTAGTGTAAATGAGGGTGGACAAATAGCAGAGATGCTCTCACTCATTATTCACAAGGTCAAAAGTCACGACAAGGTGTTGAATGAGATAAAAGAGATTATCTCCATGCTGAATGAGATAATTGCTTCCCATTTCATATCCATTCAACTACTAGGGCCCCAAATGGATCATGTGTTGTCTCGTCTCCACCCCACAAATCAAGATTAAGTGGGAAAGTCGTGCCACGACTATAACTAAGGCGCTTCTTGGGAGGCAATCCAAGGTTTTACAACTTTATATTACATTTAAATAATGGTGTGTTAAATGTGCAGGACAAATTGAGGAAAGTATTTGAAAAATACAAGAATTGGCGAGATAAAGGCCTAGTCTGCGAATCGCCGAAGGGGTCAGCGACCTTGAACTAAACAGCTGTTGGATTCAAGGAAAATTCAACTTGGACTCTTTAAAACTTGGTGGACTCATGAAATTATTGGCGGATCGCTGATACATTAGGCGATCGCAAATTAGTCCTTTCGTTTGGAATCCCAATTTAACTGGAGGTCTATAAAATTTGGCGAGGTAAGTGATCGTTCGACGTGTCGTCGAGTAGTTTGGTGAATTCGACTAATGTCGCCGAATGGGCGAGATCTGGATAGTTTTTTTTAAAAGCCAAAGGTTTAAACTTTCAACCCCATTTCATTTTCCCTCACTCTCGACCTTCGCAAAAATCCCACCTACTTAGTAGTTTCAAAATTTTCGCATCTTGTAAGTATTTCAGTTGATTAATTGGTGCTTGGATCTGGATTAATTTGCCGCCTAGCATCACAGAGTTGATTTAATCTGCCGAAAAGACATGGCTAGACCCAAGGTTCTAGGTAGAAACATGCCACCCTGCAATAAGGAAAAGGGGATTAAAATCAACAAAGGTGCAGCTGTATCAAAAGGCAAGGCTACAAAACTTTCCACAACTGGTGGAAAGGGTAAAAGTAAAGGCAAGGCACCAGCATCACTAGAGGTCAGCTCCGACAGTGAAGGCATATATGACACTTACCTCACTGCTTCTGAGAGTGAGGGTGAACAACAAGAAAACCAAAGTGCAACCTCTGATAATGATGAGCTTATACTAGCACAGAGGGCTGAATTGCGATCTAAGAAGCTGAATGATCCATCTAAGATCAGGAATTTTCCGGCTACCACTCCTACTCCCCTAGTTCCATAGCAGGCAATGGTGCTTCCACCACCAATACATGGTCCTTCTCCCATGTCCATGAACAAATTGAAAATTGAAGGACTGAGGATGATTATTGAGTAAAAACGTCTGTCCACAGATGGAATGATTGATAGGTATCCAGAAATTATGAGCTACCTCAAGTATCATGATTTCCAGATCTTCACCAACCCCCGTGGCCATATAATCCAAATTGGGTCTGAGAATTCTATGTTTTTTATGGAACCTTGATACCAAAAAGAAAGAAGCAAGCAACAACAGTCAAACCAGTTGACTATGTAGTCGTTCGGGGAAGGAAGGTCAAGTACGACCATGCCATTATTGATGCTATCATAGATCATCCTGAGGACATTGAGGATGTTTGCCAATAGATGATTAGGACTGAAAAACTACACAACATAAAGAAGTGGTTAGCTCCGCTGATTTTAGATTACACTCCCAAGTGGATTGAAGCTAGTGCTGTTATTGAAAAGAAGGACCTCAACGTGGCAACTCGGTATTGGTTTGGTTTCATCAGCAGTAAAATCATGCCATCCCAAAATGAATCTATTCTGTGACATACCAAAGCAGCCTGTCTAGGTTACATTAATGATAAAACTCAGCTACATTTAGGGATGATCATTGCTTCAGAGATTTTCATGCGTGCAAAACAACACCAGACCTCAGTTTCTTTCCCTGTATTGATCACCGATTTATGCAAATGGGCTCGGGTACCTAGAGATGCAAAGAAGGATGTGGAAGTGATTCCCAAATGCTCCACTGATATCTGGAGAATCGAAGTTGAGTATCTTAAGAATCAGGTAGAGAAAAAGCAGAAGGAAACCCCGACGGATTCTTCCCCAGTCCCGAATACAAATACAACACCTGCAGAGGCATCTTTGCCTACTCCAGCCCCTGGGCTTGCAGGTACAACTACTGCTACTCCCTCTGAGATTCTAGGTCATTCTGTTGCTGCACTGCCTCCCAGACATACTGCTGTTGCTATCTCCCGGGCTCCGATCACTCAAGCATCATTAATTCGGATGGGGCAGCTCACCCAATCTGCTCATCGTCGGGCTGCCAGACTAGAAACCTCAATTCTAAACATGATTCAGACTACCCTGATTGATGCTATGACACTATTGAGAGCTACCATTGATGCCTTCGAGGCTAGAATAGCGGTGTATGAACATGGCCAATGAGCCATAAGAGAGGTGACGACCTTAAAGGCCGCTATAGCTGTGTTGTGTGAGGATGTGGATCAGTTGAAATCCACTAATATGTCCATGGTTTTTGGAACAACAAAGATACCATATGTACCTGAGATGCCTTCGACTACCACCGAACATGAGTATATAACAGAGCAGACAATCGATCCTAAGTGAGAGGCAGAGACTGATGAAGAGATTCTTGAGGATACTGAGGGAGCTAGAAATGAGGACTTGATTGAGACTGAAACAGCCATGATAGATGCGGCTGTGCAGGTTTCCTAGCAAATACACCTTTTGTTGTCTCTAGTGGAGTAGGCTCTTCTGAGGTGACTCCGGGCACTGATGCCCAAGTCTAGACTTCTACATTGAGAACTAAGGCCCAGATAGATGGAGAGATTGCATAGACATGATCCCCTATTTACCCTTCTCTCTCTTTCTTTATTTTAAATTTTGGATAATCTTGTTTGTATTTGAGGACAAATATTTTTAATTATGGTGGGGTGAGGCCTACCTTTGTGTGCTATATTCTTGTTTTGTTCATATATTGGGTTTTGAGCTAAAATATTGTGTTTTACACTGCTTTCTGTGGATGTTTGAGCTTGTGACTTTTTTTTCTTTAATTGTAATTGATTTTGAACCCTTCCAAAATTTTGCCCACTCTTGTATGTACTTGTATATGGCTGTTCTTTAGCAAATTTGAGTCTCGGTTTTGATAAATATCGATGAATCAAATAGTGCTCATTATTGAATGAATATGAATGTGCAGCTACGATGAGACCGAGTGAAGTTACATAGACAATATGTGAAATCTTTGCATCTCGTTGTGACTAGCCAATTATCGAATTGAGTCTCTTGTGATGAGCATTGCACACTAACAAAATTGTGGAGTCTTCTTTGACTTTGGTATCAATGCCTTGTATGATGAGCTTACTGTGAACCATGCATGATAACAACTAGAATTTGCCGCGTTGGTCCGGTCGACTAAGTGATGCTATCTCTTGATATGATCTAAAGAAACTTCGAAGAGTGTGAGCCAATTTGACATATACCTCTTTTGTGGCCTACCTTGTGAGTGTGTGTGAAGCTCTTTTGAACACCCCTTGAGCCTTACCTTTCTTTGGAAGAAACTTGATGAAAACATGACCTCTCTTAATCCACTACCTACAGTCCTCTTGATTTGTGGTTGATTGAATAGCCAACTTAGGGAAAAAGCCTAAGTTGGGGGTGTGGTGAAAAGAAAGGGGAAAGTCAAGAAGTGCAAGGAAAGTCTCCTTTAACCCATGGTATTGAGAGAAATGGAACCCCTCCATACAAAAAAAAAGTGAAAAGAAGAGAAGAAAAAAATGAAAAGAAAAAGTCATGGAATAAAGTACAAAAAAATGGGGTTTTCGAACAATCCATGGAAAGTGAATAATGGGATGACTTATGAGCACTAAAGAAAATGATGAAAGAAGAGCAAAGGAAGTGTTGTGAACACCACATTTCATGAGGATGAAAGTCACTGAGCCTAAATGACCATACCTTTGCAGTCAGCCCTATTATAAGCCTTGAAAAGATCTTTGTGATCTTGAGTGAGCTGAAGCAATTGCCAATTGGAAAATCTGGGCAAACTTATGGGTGAAAGCATGCATTGTGTTCTTCTTTGTGAGTGTGAGCATTGCATTTGATTCCAGAGCTTTAAATAATTGAACCATTGTGTGTGAATATGGAATCATTCTTTGTCTGAGGGCATTTGAATACCTTAGTTGAGCTTGAACTTGCATTTGAAACAAGTATTGTGAGCTTGAGAATATTTGATAATGGTGTGTCACAAACTTGTGTCTTTGAGTATACAATTGGTTCCTTGCATGAGTAAGTTGAGTCTTGTGTGTACATTCATGATTGAGTCTTGTGTATCACTGTTTGAGACATCCTTTTTGAACTGCTGAACTTGAGTTTTACTTGAGGAAAAACAAAAGTTTAAGTTGGGGGTGTTGATCAGTCCATAATTTGGACTCATTTAGGGCTATATTTTGATTGAATTAGTGTCCTCAAATGCATATTTTGTCTCAATATCTGATGTAAATCCTTAATTTTCAGGTATTTGACATGAGAGACAAAGCATAGACGCTATCGAGCAAAAAGGAACAAAGCGGCTGAAAGAAGGAAGAAAAATGGCCTAAAGATCGCCTAATTGATTAGGCGAGTCACCAAATGACCTTAACCTCGCCCAAAGTTCCAATGTGTTGAGCCCCGAAGGAAAAGATCAAGTTTGCGAAGAAAGGAAGCAGTCGACGCATTGCTGAGCAGTTACGCGAAGCAGTTCCCTGTCACCCAATAAATCAAAATGCGAAGATGCTGAAGGCAAAACCTGAAAAGCGGTGAACTAGACCAAAGGACGGATCATCGAGTGTATCGGCGATCCGGACTAACTGCACCAAGTGATCCTTCACAACACAATTTTTTGAAAACTATAAATACTCATTTAATTATGTAGCTTAGTATCAAGTTGTAGAGAATTATTACTGAGACTTAGAATATTTTCTATTTTTAGTTCTTAGAGTTTTTGGGAAACATTGTTCTTGAGCTTGAAGGTTTTGAAGGTTTTCAACTCCAAGAAATTGGAAGTGGATATCCAAGAATCTTCATCCTAGATGTGTTTAAAGACATTTTCTATCATACCCACTTGATGGAAACACTTGTTGGTATTGATTTCTATCTCTTTTTCATGTCTAGCTAAAACCCAAATTCTTGGGGTGTGATTTTGTGAATATGGGTTAAATTTCCTGTTGGGTATTGCTTATTGTTAGTCTATTTGCTGTTTAAATGTGATTTCGTTTAGTAGTTGTGTTTGAACTTACTGGGATTGTAGTTGTAAATACGATTTCATCTTAGAGTTTTTGGCTTGCTTGAGAGAGAGGTTTTAAAACTAAGACTACCAAATCGATAGCCGGTGGTTATTGGGTTATCATAGGTTCAGCTCGAGAGATTGAATCCTAGGCCTTTTCCCACACATTCAGCTCAAGAGAGTGAATGGGCTAAGGCGGAGGCTGCGCTTAAATGCTGCAACTCGGTGTTCGAGAGAGACCGAGTTGATTCACGGTAAGTTGCTCGAGAGAGAATTTACCCCTACTAAAGTCTAGGCTAGTTACAAATATTCAACGATTTACTATCAATAACATTTACCCAATAGTAGATTTTATCCCATATTCCTATCACATCCCAAGAATCCCGTCTCCCTATCTCGCATCTTTATATTTTTGTTGTTTTTGTTCATTAGTTGAATACAAACCCCCCATTGATAATTGACATTCATGTCAACCCTTTAGATTTAGTATGTTTTTATTCGTTAATTTTTATAGCTATGATTGATTAGAACTTAATTTTACTTTTTTATTAATTCTTGCAACCACTCCCTTGGGACTCGACCCCAACCTATTTGGTTGGGTTATATTACTATTGTATGATCGTAGACACTTGAATTAGAAGTTGTGTCTTGATTACGCAAACATCATGGATATTAGAGAAGAGGGCGAGTACTTGGCATCCTAGATCAACCTGTTTCCTTCTGTACTCGTGTTAGTAAGTATTTTGCTTTAGAGACGGATTATTGTGTTCCACTTTTGGGACTTGTATCTGTTCATATTAAACAAATCTGTATTTGTGATTTCCAGGTTCTTGGAGGGTTTCTATTGTATATAGTTTTGGCTTGCTTCCGTTTCTATCTTTTCTTATTGTTATTGCTATTTTCTAATTAGTTCTACCATAGTACTCATTACTTTTGTTCTGGGTACGGGTTGATTTACCTACTGGTGGGTTATAGTTGATGCCATCATGACTCAAGAAGTCGGGTCGTGACATCATTTGTCATATTAAATTTAGAATATAGTTGATTAATTCTACTTAAATAATAAAAATACTTATCAAAGTAAATTAAATATTTTATATTCATTAGTTTGATGTGAATACACTTAAAAAGAATTTCCCTTAAAACAATTATCAGTCAAACTATAATTGTAGTTAAAATGGTTAGTTTGAATGTTATTATATTTTTTTTCCTAAAATAACTATTAGTCAAACTTCAATCTTACAATGACCTATCCCCTCTAATAAAAACCACCAAACACTGCTTAAAGAAAAAAACCAATTAATTAATGAGATTAAGCAATATGATATACTATAATTAATAACTGCTTATTAACTTGGTCAGTTCTACTATTCCTTCTATCCCCACCCCCGCTATATGTATCCCTCTCTCCTTACAAGTCTTCATCAACTAAATATCAGACCCCATTCTCCCATTTCTACTATCTCATTGGTTTTATTCAATGGAAACAATGGAGAAAATGAGTATGATCAAGCGTCGATGGAATCTTAAGGAGGACGAGCTATTGCAAAAGTTAGTAGAGGAACATGGAGCAGAGAACTGGTCTCTTATAGGCCAATTGATGTCGAGTCGGTCTGGAAAATCGTGTAGGTTCCGGTGGTGTAATCAGCTTAATCCTCTAGTAGGTCATCAAGCTTTTACTCTTAAAGAAGATAATACTATTATCAAAGCTCATGCCGAATTCAGTAAACAATGGGCTAAGATAGCTGGTTTGTTACCAAGTTGAACAAATAATGTGATAAAAAATCGTTGGCATTCCTCCCTTAAACGGAAGCACCCTTCAATGTCAAAAGATTTGACCAAAAACTTATGGGCTCCAGTAAACTGATCTAATTGGTGGCAGCCCGGTTCTCCCACCACTTGTACGAGATGCATCAAAGCCTAAAGCACTCATATATAACAAAATTCTAGATTTACAACAAGGGAGCAAAAAGTAAGACCCCTCTTCACCTATAGACAACAGATACTATCGTAAAATGGAACTTCTTAGCAAAATTCTGGAGCTTTACTTGACAATTACCAGTGGTGAAACTAGCAGATACATCAGTGTTCTTATTCTGGGCATGACGGAAATGAGGGGAGGATGGCGTAGACACGCCATTGCCTAGCCGGCTTAAAAATGCATAAGAAATAATTTCAATATAACTAATACAAGCATTACTTATACACTACCAAACAACGATCATGATGAGGAAATACTATTCTGGTGTTCAAAAACTAACTGCATAGTCCATAGGTATGATGCCATTTTTCAGGGGTGCGGAATTGGTAGTCGAGGAATTCATATTTTTGGTAGTGTGGTAGGTGGTAGTGTGGTAGGTGAGAAATTTATCTTAAAGATTTTATTATAATATTGTTTTTTCAAGGGTCTTAATCTTGATATCTCTTTAATATTATTTATGATATATACTAGATATAACATATATTGGGTTCTTAGGTACATATATAAATTTTCCTCCGTTAATTGTTCTAATAGTTTTATATCTTCCATAGATTCTGTTCAATATTGTAAATATTCGTAGTTCATTTTAGTCTGAATTTATTTCTAAATCATACTATTCTATTCTTTCGAGGTCTAAATCATGTAAGTCTATTTCATACCATTGTTGGTTTAATATATCATCTGATCCGTTATTATTAAATATTTTGTCCCATATTATTCTTCTTAATTCAATTATTTCTATATCTTTAAGTATATATAAGATTAGAGTTTCATAGTTTTTTTTATCATTTCATCATGCATGTATGTAGTCATGTTCGTTGTTATGCAGGTTTTTTATTTTTAATTATTCCTTCCTATCATATTCATAATTGATTAAATTCATATTAGATCATTATGAACTAGATTATATTTTTATCATGTTCTCCTGTCACTACTAGCATCGTACTTTAGCGGATACTTCCTTCTTATCAGTGCCTCAACTTTGTTTATTCCCCTAAACGGCTTTCCTTGCCTACCGGTTTCAACATTAGGATGGCATAGTATAGAAGTTTTCTCTCTGTTTCCAGTGTGCTAATAAACTAGAAATCATGATCCAAATAATTCTAATACATAATAACTAACATAAATTTATTCAATCATATATATGATATTCAGGAATATATGAAATTAGTTCTGCATATTTTTTGAACAATATACCTTTGCCTCTTGCATATCCATGACATTTGAAGTTTGTTCCATTATCTATTAAGTATGAATATCTTAAATATTTCAGAGTGTTTTTAGGAAATAGTTTTATTGAAGGCTTCAAGGCCTGCTTATTAATTTACATGTACATTCCTTTATATAGAAAGGAATTTATATCCTATGTCTATAGTAATACACAATAATGCACTTACTATACTACTTACTACACAATAATGCACTACCACTTACTTTACAATAATGCATACCTACTACTTTTACACTTGTCCTATTAATAATGCACACCACCTACCACACTTTACACTTGTCCATACTACTTTAATAATGCACATCTATCATTTGATATGCACATACTTTAATAATGTATACTACCCTACACTTGTTGACTAATTTACATGATTTATTCCTACTTTATACTATTTGCTTTTGGCTTTTTTGGCCAAATATTTTTTCTTTGCCTTATCTCTTTAGTTGTGTCTATCTTCCTTATCTTCTTATCTCTTTAGACTTTATTCTAGCTGGACATATGGAATCACGTTGTCGTCTCCATTACATTTTGAACATAGATGATCAGGGTATTTGTGTCTAATTAGCTTGCAATATCTGGTTAATAGTTCTGGCGAAATAAATCCTGCTTTGAGTGCTCTTGTCGTAGGTCTTTCTTCTGGTTTTAATAATGATAAAATCCATCGCTGGACTTCATCCATATATGTTCTTCTTAGTTCTCTCGAATTTGAATATATCATTAACTGATCTCTAGAGTAGTAACTCCATATAGCATTTCCATTCAAATAATTGTGTGCTAACTCTTGTATAATAGTTGATATACCAATTATTCTTTTATTGGCATAAAAACTTGGTATCTCTATTTTTGTATTTCTTCTTGTTGTCCAATAGCTTCAGGTATAATCATATCTTTGGTTAGTCCTATTTTAATAACTTGAATTGGGGGTTTTATCTCTTCGTATAATATCTCCGCTGGTGTTGTATAAAACTTTACATAAAATAAATTTCCCTTGGTAACTCTTCTATATGTGATGAATGTCTTGTGTAGTTCTGGTATTCCACTTATTTCTTCTCCGTCGTATGTGTATACAGTATTTAATAGTCCATAATTGTAACATGTCCTTACTAAATTGGTGTTAGTTTTTGCTGTGCGATTAGCTTCTTATAACCTTGTAATTTTTGGATTAGGTAGTCTTGACATTGTTCTTTGGTTGTAGTGGATCTAGGATTACGGTTTAAATAGATTTGGATTTTGTATATATTTTTAAGATATGTTCTCGTGACATGGTTATATAATTTTTTCTCATTTTGTAGGCTATCTGCATAGGTAGAGGTTTGTGGTTCTATGGTTAATGAGTTTTTTGTTTTTTGTGTAAATGGGTTTTCAAATAACTGATTTAAATTTGCATTTCGTTGTTTTTCAATAACTGGTCTTCTTGTACTTGCAGTTATATTTAGACAATCATATGGGTTTTAAGGTGTTTCCCAACATCACCTCTTAGCTCTGGATTTTTAAAGTCTTCCGATCAACTTAGCTCTGCATTTTTATAGTCATGCTGCTGACTTGTACTAGCTTTAGACTTTAGATTATCTTTATTAGTCTTTAGCTTTTGTATCTCATTGTCCATACTGTCAACTTTGATACAAAGTGTAGTAATGGCTTTGAGTATATATTCAATTGTATTTTCTTTCTCAATTTGAGTAGCTTTGTCTTGATAAGTAATCTGCAATAACATTCTTGTCAGTTTTTATTACTTCAATAGTAAATGTAAAATTTAATATATTTAATATCAATCTCCTCATTTCTTTTGTAGTAACTGAATCCTGTATTTTTCTTGTTAGCCACTATTTTACTTGTGTGTTATCTGTCCTTATAATAAATTTGTTATATACAATATATGGTTCAAATGATAGTAAATATTTATACACTGAGTATAATTCTTTCCTATTTATTTCCCATCTTATTTCTACATTAGTAAATGTTCCTGAATAATATCTACAATGATGTTCTATTTTCTCTTTATCATACTTGTATTTTAAGACTCCTCCATAACTTTTTTCACTGGCGTCTGATTCTACTATATAAGTAAATTTTTTGTATTCATCCGAAAAATATATTTTAGGTAGGTTTTTACATAATAATTTTACTTTTTGTATTTGTGTTTGGTTTTTTTTATCAAACTGGTATTCTACATCTTTCTTTAATTTTTGCTGTAATGATTTTAAATTTTCTGCTAATTTTGATATATATTCTCTTACTTGATTTACTAGTCCTAAGAATGATTGTAATTTTGTTTTTTGTATCTAGCTGTTCATTTGAGTTAATTATTTTTTGTACTATATGCGTTTGCATTTCTATTCCATTTTTATCTATCTGTATTCCTAGGAATTCTATTTGGCTTTTCATTATGTCTACTTTCTTTTTACTTAGGCTTATGCCTGAATATTCTATAATATGTATGGATTTTTCTAATAATCTTATGTGTTCATCTTGGGTTTTAGAATATAGTAATATATCATCAATATATACTACACAATTTTCTAGTTGTTTAAAGTAGTTATCCATAAAGTGTTGATATCTACCTGGTGCGTTTTTATATCCAAATGGTAATACATTTCATTCATAAAATCTTTGTGGTACTGTAAATGCTGAAAGTTTTTTAGATTCTTCTTCTAACTTTAAGTGGTAAAATTCTGATTTACAATCAAATTTACTAAAGTAATTATATCCTTGTATTTGTCTTATTTTTAATATTTTATTTGGTATTGGGTAATTATATGTTTTAGTTTTTGCATTTAAATTTTTATAATCAATAACCATTCTACTTTTTCCCCTTTTTTGTTCACTATGTTTATTTACTATAAATGCTGGGCTTGTATGCTTGCTATTGCTTTCTTGTATATACCTTTTTTCTAGTAATTCACTTATATGTATCTTAAATTCTGTTAAACTATTAAAATTATATTTTAATGGTTTATGGGTTATTATGCTATTATTATCAATTAGCTCAATTTTTACTTTTGTTTTATGTTTTTCCCATCCTTGTAAAGGATCTTCACTATATAATAATTCTAACTTATCTTGGATTATTTTTGCTTTATCTATGGAGAATATAATTAATTCTATTTTAGGGTCTTCTTCTTTTATATTTTCTAATTTTTGTGTAATTTTTTCACTTCCTTTTATCCATTCTGTTGTTTTTCGTTTTTTGTTATTCACTCTTTTTGCTCCTATTTTTTGTTTACATGGTGTTGTGAATCACCAGTGTGTTTTTGTTATTATATGTGGGTATAATTTTTCTAAGAATGACATTCCTAATAGCATATCTTTTGTTATACATTTCTTCTATAGTTAATATCTTATCCCATATTTGTATTTTTATATTTTTTGCCTTATATGTGATCATGCTTCCTTCATTATTAAATCCTGTTACTACTATCAGTGTTTTTAATTTTTCCCATTTTTCTTCTGGTAAACAATTGTATTTACATATATTAGCTTCTGCTCCTGTATCTATCATTGGCGTATAATATCTGTTGTAATATCCCTCTATTATTATCTTTGCAAGTATATATATTTTCATATTTTTATCATATTAAAGTTCTTTTTATTATTACTCTTTTATTTTCATAATTTATTGTCAACTGTTTGTCTTCTAGATTATATGGTTTTACTTGTTCTAGCCATTTTATTCCTAAAGTGATATTTTTATCTCCTTGATATATTTTAAACTTTATTACTATTGGTACCCCTTCAATGATTATTTCATTTTCTGTAGTTTCTTCGGTATATATTAATGTCTTTGGTAGTTCAGGGCATAATTGTTCAGTAGTAATTATCTCATCTTCTGTTACTAATTCTCTTGTGATATAGTTTTCTTCTTGTCCTGTATTTATTAATATTAGATATTTTCGTTGTTCCATTACTCCCGTTATGTAGTAATGATATGGTTTTATTTCTTTTTCCATTGATTTTTGTGGAGTTTTATCTATTCTTCTTGAGGTACTCATTTTAGATGATATTTGAGGTATTTCATAGTTTATTCTTTTTGATGTGCTTAATCTTTCTCTTACTATTTCTAAATCTTCTTGTATATCAATCTCATTATAACTATAATCATTATTATCTATGACTGTAACTATCCTTTCAAAAGGATCTTCTATTTTTATTTTATTTTATTTATTTTTTGCTATTATTTTATGTTTTGTTGTTAAAACATATAAGTTTTTACATCTAGCTGTAAATATTTTACTTCCTGGGGCTAGTTCTATCCCTGACATTTTCCAATATAATACTAGTGATTTATCTATGTTTCTGTCATTTATTGCTACTGAGTAGTTAGCACTTATTATAAATTTAAATTTTTGGTGTATAAGGTTACCTTTTACTGCACTTATTATACTTTTTTCTATGGGTTTTATAATTCTATCATCCGTTAAGTATATTTCAATGGGTGTATCTATTCCTTCTCTAAAACATGCTTTTATTAGTATTTCTGTTCCTCCTAAATGTACATAATTAATTGTATTTTTAGCCTTAATATCTTGTATTTCTTTATTTATTATTCATTTATTTATTATTGGTATTTTAGCCTTTCCTTTGGTGTATTTGCAATCTATGATATGTTCTCTTTGACTTACTACATAACATTCTTCTTTTTGTCGTTTAAACCAATTTCTTATTGTTGGTATTTCGAATATTTTTTCTACGCTTAGGTCTAATTCTTTTCCTTTTATTTGTTCAAATATATTATTATCAAATATTATTTTTTGTTCTGCCGATTCTTCATCTTGATATTTTTCTTTAGTTACTATTTGTATATCTGTTTCAGTCATTTATATAGTATTCACTATCTGATCCTATTACTGAATTATTTTCCATTTCGTTTGTTTTGTTTTCTGATAATTCATATATACTATCATTGCTTTCTAATTCATAATCTATATATTCTATTGGTATATATTTTTCATTGTCTACTAGTATTTCTGATATTTGTTTTTTCTTTGGATCTTTAGGTAATTTGCAATCTTTAGCTATGTATTCTAATTTTCCACAATTATAACAAGTACATTTCGTTAGTTTTCTCTTAGGTCTATATGGTCTTTTGGTTTTGTAGTTTTTTACGTAGTAGTTTCTCCTTCGTCTCTTATACTTATATTTTGATCTGTATTTTTTATGATTTCTTTTTTTATTTTTATAATATTTATCCGTACAACCAAATTGGGGTGTTGTTTTATTTTTGCAACATGCTAGGTTTTTTACTAATATCTTTTCCATTTTTATTTCTTCTTTATGTTTTTCACACAGTTCTATAAATCATCGTTGTAAGAATTTTATTCTAGCTCCTAAGGAATCTATTAATCCTGCTTCATTCCAACTTTTTATTACTTTTGAATTAAAAAGTTCTGGTAATTTTGTAAAATATAATTTTCTTATTTCTTTACTTTTTTCTGTGCTATATGTTCCTTTACAATAGTATTCTCTAAATACACATATATATTCATCTATATAACACATATTACATATTGCTAATTTTGTCATTAGATTCCGGTTTATGATTTTTTCTTTATTTTGTTCTTCTACTTCTGTTGTCATACTACTAAATTCATTTCTTATAGCTACTTCGTACTTATATAATATTTCCATAGTTGTAGTAGCTAATTCACCATTAGATTTTTTATTACTTCTTAGAGTTTTTAAACTTTCATCTGATAAATTTTGTAGCCATAATTTTACTGTTCCTATAAGTGTTCTTTCTATATATCCTGGTGTTTTTGTCAGTCCTATTTTGTTATCTATTAATTGTTTTGATATATATCCCATCCATAATTGTATTGTTTTATTTATATCTGCTACACAGTCTAAATCTAAAAAATTATGTTGTTCAGTTATTGGTTTAGGTGTCCATTTTTTATTTAATCTTTTATCCCATATAGTTTTTTTCTTTATCATATTGTCCATAGTTTGTATTATAATATTTTAAATTTTTTGGGTTTTTTATTCCTGATGTACTAGGTTTTTCATCCATGTCTACGTCTCTTGTATTTACTTCTAAATTCTTTGAATTATCTATGTTTGCTAAAAGTTCCGTATATGTTTTGCTTGTTTCCGAATGTTGTTCATCTAGATCATCGTTATTTATTTCATCAATTCTTATTTCAGGTAGATTATCTTGGTTATTTTCTTCTTTTTCTTCTAATTCATCTTCTAATTGCAATTTTTCTTTAAATTTAATTATCTCATTTGCTAATTTTGTTTTTTGTTCTTTTTCTTTTTGTTTAATTTCATACATTTCTTTTAATATTGCCAGCTCTTTTTCTAGTTCTATTATTTTAGTATTTTTTATTTCTTCTAATTGTTGTACTTCATTTTTTGCTTGTTGTTTTATATTTTCAATTTCCATTTTTCTATTTATTTCTTCATTTTCTTTTGTTATTCTTATCATAGCAGTTAAATTATCTTCTAATTTTACCCTTTTTTTTCTAACATTAAACTTAGATTGTCACCTATTTTCTTATATCTTCTTCCTAGATTAGAAAATATTATCTTTATTTTTAATCCGTCATAGTTTTCATATGTTTTTTCATCTATTGCATATTCTTCTTTATTCATTTATAAATTGTGTTGTAGTTTATATTCTAAGTTTTCTATTTGTATTTGTAGATATAAAACAGTTTTTCTCTGTGCTATTATAGATTTTTTACAAATTCCTACAAATATATTACTGTTAAGTCTATTTTGCCTATGTCTCAATTCTTGTCTTTTTGCTATAATTATTTCAGTAAGTTTTTGTATATATTCGTTATTCTCGTTATTCATTGTATCTTTAAATATTGAATATATTTAGATGCTATTTTAGATATATTATCTATTAATTGTTCTAATTTGTCTTTATCAGTTTTTGTGATATTGAGTTGTTTATATTCTGGATATAATTTGTTTAATTTTCTTCTTATTTTTCTTAACTTTCTACTAGTATGTCTCTTCTTATATTTCTTTTTATCCATAGCTCTTATAATTTTTTTAATTTTGAACGGAAATGCTATATGGAGTTACTACTCTAGAGATCAGTTAATGATATATTCAAATTCGAGAGAACTAAAAAGAACAGATATGGATGAAGTTCAGCGATGGATTTTATCATTATTAAAACCAGAAGAAAGACCTACGACAAGAGCGCTCAAAGAATGATTTATTTCGCCAGAACTATTAACCAGCTATTGCAAGCTAATTGGACACAAATACCCTGATCATCTATGTTCAAAATGTAATGGAGACGACAACGTGATTCTAGATGTCCAATTAGAATAAAGTCTAAAGAGATAAGAAGATAAAGAAGATAGAGACAACTAAAGGGATAAGGCAAAGCAAAAATATTTGGCCAAAAAACCCAAAAGCAAATAGTATAAAGTAGGAATAAATCATGTAAATTAGTCAACAAGTGTAGGGTAGTAGACATTATTAAAGTATGTGCATATTAAATGATAGATGTGCATTATTAAAGTAATATGGACAAGTGTAAAGTGTGGTAGGTGGTGTGCATTACTAATAGGACAGGTGTAAAAGTAGTAGGTATGCATTATTGTAAAGTAAGTGGTAGTGCATTATTGTGCAGTAAGTAGTATAGTATGTGCATTATTGTGTATTACTATAGACATATGATAGAAATTCCTTTCTATATAAAGGAATGCACATGTAAATTAATAAGCAGGCCTTGAAGCCTTCAATAAAACTATTTCCTAAAAACACTCACATATTTAAGATATTCATACTTAATACATAATGGAACAAACTTCAGATATCAGGTATTCTATTCATTCGGGTGCCACTATGATGTATCGTGATCTACGAGAAGTATTTTGGTGGAACGGCATGAAAAGAGACATCGCAGTATTTGTGGCTAAGTGTCCTAACTGTCAATAGGTTAAAGTGGAACATTTGAAACCAGAAGGTGTGAATTAAGAGATTAGCATTCCTACATGGATGTGGGAAGTGATAAACATGGACTTCGTTGCAAGCTTACCTCGTACTCAAAGATAACATGACTCCATTTGGCTGATAGTAGATAGAGTCACTAAGTAAGCTCATTTATTGGCTGTCAAGACTACAAATTCAGCAGAGGATTACGCTAGACTTTACATGTGCGAGATAGTTAGATGGCATGGGGTTCCTTTGTCTATAATCTCAGATAGGGGTCCTCAATTTACCTCTCATTTCTTGAAATCGTTTAAGAAAGGTCTTGGTACTCAAGTAAATCTCAGTACAACATTTCATCCATAGGCAGATGGTTAGGCAGCACGTACCATTCAAACTTTGGAGGAAATGTTGATAGCTTGCGTGATCAATTTCAAGGGTAGTTGGGATGATGACTTACCTCTCATAGAATTCTCCTATAATAATACCTTTCATTCTAGTATTTAGATGGCCCTTTTTGAGGGATTGTATGGGAGTAGATATAGGTCCCCGGTTGGTTGTTTAAAAGTAGGTTAAGCAGCCTTTATTGGGCCAGATTCAAATCATTAGGCTATGCAAAAAGCTCAACTCAGCAGATATAGACTAAAGACAATTCATAGTAATTAGAAGTCCTATGCAGATGTAAGGAGAAGGGACATAGAGTTTTAAATCCATGATTGGGTTTTCCTGACAGTGTCACCCATGAAGGGGGTGATTAGATTTGGCAAGAAAGGGAAACTCAGTCTGAGGTATGTACAAAATCTTGAAAATGGTTGGTAATGTGGCTTATGAGATAAAATTGCCAGTAGAACGATTCACCTAGTCTTTCATATCTCCTTGTTGAAGAAGTGTATGGGTGATCAAGCATCAATAGTACCTTTATAGAGTGTGGTTGTGAATGATAGCTTCACGTATGAAGAGGTTCCTGTTGAAATTCTCGATCGTTTGGTTTGTAGGTTGAGAAATAAGGAAGTCGCTTCAGTAAAGGTTTTGTGGAGGAGTTAGTCTGTAGAGGGAGGTACTTGGGAAGCAGAAGTAGCCATGATGGCCAAGTATCCTCACTTATTTCCTTCCGATTTAGTTCCATCTTGAGGTAATAGTTGCTCTCCTTTCTCTCAGCTTACTTTGTGTAATTCAGTATTAGGATCATATTCCCTCAGTTATCATTGCATTCCAGCATATTTGGATGTTCATGAAATTCAGTTAAGTTAGGTATCAGTTTCTAGTATTTAGTTTGTAGGGATTTCAGCTCTTTTCTCCAAACTCAGCTTCTTTAGACTTTATTCAAGAACGAATGACCCCAAGGGGAGATATTATAACAGCTCAAAAATCAAAACTAAGATGGAACAAGAGAGAAGGGAAAATGACAGAGAGGGTCCACGGGTCGTGAAGAGGACTACGACCCGTCACCCTTCTCATGGTTGTGCACGCAGGAAAAGGTGTAACACCACGGACTACTAAACGATCTGTGGAGCTCCACACGGGCTGTGAGGGAGACACAGAACCACCATGGCTACTGTGAAGGACCACAGGCAACTAGATAGTCCGGGGAGCTTCACACAAGCCGTGAAGTGTCACGTGAAAGAGGCTTGACAGACTTTGAGGTTTGGTTCAACTTCAAATGATCATGTCTTCTATTACAAAATGATTTACGTGGCCTGCAACCTATCAAATTAAAGGTCTTTGAGTAATCTTTCCAAGGCTACAATTTTTTCCTAATTCTGAGCCCGAAGTAAAAGGTTATGCTCATTTTAGTGAAGCCCTGTCAGGCAGAGCATCTTCACGACCCACTTGACAGGTCGTGTGCTCTAGACGGCTTGTGAAGGCTGTCTTGAAGTCACTTCATCAGCTTTTAAGTTAGGCTTCACCCCTAAATTTACCGGTTAAGCACCATTGATGTCTAAATAGTCTGTGAAGCTCCACACGGACCGTGAAGTCTTCCGTGAAGGGGACTTGTTAGACTTAGAGTTTAGGGGCAACTTTAAACCACCATATCTTTCAGCACAAAATGAACTAGGTGGACCTTTACCTATCAAATTAAAGATCTTTGAGTCTTCTTGCCAACGCCACAAAGTTTACCTAATTTCAAGTTTTGAGTAAAATGTTATTCCTATTTTAGTGAAGCCTTGTCGGGTAAGGCATCTTTGCGAGCCGCTAGACGGGCCTTGGTCATCATGACGACCTGTGATGCCCCTCCTTAAGTCACTTCGACAGCATATACCTCATGCTCGCATTGGTCTTTTCCCTATGTGTTTGGTACTTGAACTACATCGTTTTATGCATAAACTACGTTGTTTTACTCAGTTTAAGCTTAGTAAAATAGTCAGAAACTACCTAAACCCTCATTCAAAAAAATCACCAAATTAGAACCAAAAAAAGAGTAAATGTTGACAGTTTCTCACAAGAACAAGAAGAGGTCTTCTTCAAGTTCAGCCCCAAAATCCAAAGTATTTCTTTGTAAATTTCGTTTCCAGCTATGTGAGATTTCACTAGTGAGTTCCTTTCACCCGTTAGGTCCCTAGAGTTCAATCATTTCTTTGATTCCTTATAGCTTCTTTAGACATTGGGTTTCTAAAACCTTAGAAATTCCTTGTGTTTTAGCTGCTATAGTTTCGATAATCTAAATAGCATGTTTCTTGGAAATTTTTTATAGTTCCATGTATAAAATTCAGAACCCTAGTTTACATTAATCATCAATACTCATGAATTATATGAATTATACTTGCTAGACATATCAGTCATAAAATCATGCTTTAGAATTTGAATGTTATACCTTTCAGTATTTTTATATGCATTCCTAGATAGCATGTCATTATTTTGAGCTACTCAGTACTTCAGTTCATTTTAGCTTTTCATTCAGGTTTGAGTAGACTTAGCATAAAGTTGGACTAGGGTTTAGCGTACCCTCAAAGTCCTAGAGCTACATCCCAACATAGGTTCAAAAGTTTCGTTTATGGGCACCAGTTTTAGTTATCACGCCACAATAATGCCTCTATACCCCTGGCAAGTTATATTGGGTACTCTTGATGTGGCGTATACATCAGACTCCACGTTTAGCTCATGTAGTCTTTGTCGGTTAATAGTAGCTCCCACAGTCATACTTTTATCACATTGACCATGCTATCAATATTCATTTCAATATTCAGTTCAGCATATTAGCTACATGATTAGTACTTGGTCATTGCATTTAGCTTAGCTTTTCAGTTACACTTCAGTACAGTCTATTTACATGCTCATTATTATATTGCTCAGTTATATCATTGTTAAGCTTAGTATATATATCTTTCATGCTCAGTACATTCTAAGTACTGATGTATACTTTGCGCTACATCATTTTATGATTTAGGTTCAAGCACTCAACATCTAGATAACGATTAGTTCAATTTCTAGCCTATACTCAACAACTTCAATGATGAGTCCTCATAGTTCGAGAACATTTCTTTATGCTTGGTAGTGTTAGTTTATTTTTAGTATTTTTAGAGTTAACTGGGGACTTGTCCTAACAGCTCATCAGTAGTAAGTCTTTCAGACATAGAGTCAACATTTAGTTGTTTTTTGTTGTTTCCCCTTTGACATTCAGTTATATTCTCACTTGAGTTTTTTTAGTTGGGACTCACTTCAGAGTTATGCTTTCTCTTTATTAGTTATATTTCACTATAGTTGTGATATTCCAGACTCAGGGTTAGATTGGGGCAACTTGTGATCCTAGGTCACGTATTACGTTTAGGGGTAGACTCGAGGCGTGATAGCCATTAAGCAATATAAGAATCTGTCTCACTTCTCTGCTCTTTTTTTTTGTTGTCTATCACTTGTGGTATGGGTTGAGCCCAATTGGTATATCTTGATGCCAATTAGTATCTTAATGAACTAGTGTAGAGGTCGTTGTTGCAATTGATGGTACAAAAGCAAGGGATGATTGGAATTTGAAATTTCTAATCGGTATCTAGACTTAGTGGGTCATATGAACGCATGGGTAGTCAATTAGTGGTCATATATGATCTGAGAAGATTTCCATGAACTTGATTAAAGTGATGATGGATGCTTATTGATTTTTACTCAGTGTCTTGTATTTCTTGATTAAATGCAAATGTGTGAAGTGTATTTTCATGAAGGGTTAAAGTTGTGTGAGAGGTAATTCCTTGTACTTTTTTTATATTGTGGACAAGAAAAATTCCTGTCTTGATTATGTGTGATAAACTAATGATAAATGTCTATGCATTTTATTGAGCGTGTTTTGGTATAGTCCAATCCTAAAACTTTATGGCAAAGAGGCAAAGTCTTCATTATACATGGGATGATTTTAAAACTGCATGGTCTTACCATTGGTAAAGATTGTAAGAGAAAAATGATTGTTTATTATTATGGGTAAACTCGGTTTTGAGGCAGTCACGATGGTTGGGAACCTTGAGCTACTCTAGTATGATAGAGGGTGTATGACAATATGAATTGTGTTTCGATGTTGCTGAAATTTATTTTGTCATAATGTGATTCTGAGTTGTCTATGCATTGCTTGGTTTGGTCTTGAGATTATGCTAAAGTTCATAATGTGGTTTCATGTGTTAAGACTGAAAACAATGAATGAGTGAATTTGGTAGGAAAAAGGTAGATATGGTATCCTTGGGCATAAAGGTTATCAGTTTTGTGTGGGTGATGTTGCCTGGTTGAGGAAACTTATATATATTCTAAATTAGACCTTATTTTACATAGTGATTTTTATCCTTAATAGGGTAACTACTTATGTTGTAGTGATGATGCGTGTTTAATGAGGAACAGTGAGGTTGGTGGGACCATGTTTTCAGGTATTGGTGAATTGATGATTATCCATTAGTGGGAATAGTCACTCGTCTAGTATTTAGCACAATGAACCATAGTTGGTTGAGTAGTGTTGGACATTACTCCTAGGATTATTTTACGGGAATTGGCTGATAGTAAATCTGAAAAGGGCATAGCAAAATATTGGAGGATTTGAAATAACTTTGATTGTTCATGAAAGATGATCCTTAGTAGTAGAGTCGGTTGAGGAGTAGGTTTAGTAAATAGTTTCTTGATCAGTCATATTCCTCATGTTGGTCATGATAATACATTTTGGTTATTGCTTATTGAATGGTGGCGATGTGCTCATTATAACTTTGGTTAGGGTGTAAGTGTCGGGTAAGGTTCTCCCTAGGATGAAAGTTAGCAAAACATTCAGGCTAGGATGGGTTCTAATGAAACTTGGTGTTGTGTGGTTAAGAGATATTTGGTGTCTCTAGGTGTAGTGTTGGAGCAAATTAAGGTGGTATCGTTATGTTTGTTCTTAGGCAGTGTTGTTTTGGTCTTTTCCCACTCTTTTGATCTCTATACTATGTTGCTACAACTTACTAGAAGTGGGATTAAGGGAAATTTAGTGATCTAAACCATCCCTTCTCACACACAACTCCTCAAATCAAATTCCTCTTCATTTAAGGCTCCTCTAGAGGAAGAACTAGGGTTCCTCATCTACAAGAATTTGTTAAAGGATTCAAGTTTGTGTTTTCACTCCAGTTATGTGGTAGTTTCATCAATGGGTTTCCTTTCAACCATTGAGTCCCAAGATAGAGCCTAGTTTAAGTTTTTGGTTTCCTACGAGCCTAGAGTTTTATGTAAAACATGATTTCTTCATTGTTTACTTAATCTTCTTCATGAATGGTTGAAAACATGTAATTTCATCTAGAGATGAGTATTTATACAAATGTTTCTTAAACCCTTAGAACTAGATATTTTTATGTCCCAAAATAATGTTATTTCAGATCATGCATGTCCCATATTACCAAATCTTAAAATTTAAGATACTTTTAGATAAATTATCTATTCGTATATATATTGTCTATTTGTGTATATATATATATATATACAGTTATCAGAATTCATGAGCTACACAGTTATTCATCAGCTAATCACTAAAAATAGTATTACTAGATTATTACCGTTTTACATTATTTGCATGTTTCCTTTGGGAGTTTTACTTAGTAACGAGTGGACCTAGGGATGAAGGCTCACTCATTATTTGAGGCATGAGACCTTTAGTAGCAATTAATGTGTCCTATAACTACATGCTACTGTAGGATTATAAGGGTCACCCATTAGTTGAGGCCTAAATCCTTAGGCTTCTACCTACATTAGCTTAATGGATCCACATTAGCTCAGATCAGCCTTTAGACCTTGAAAAAGTATATTGGGTCCTTTTGATAGGGATTATACATCAAACTCCATGTAGTATCTCACATGGTTACATGATGGTTTTAGAATCTCCCACAATCCATCCTTTCAATCATCACATGATCAAGCATTCAATTATTTTAGTAGAACATTTTTATTAGAAATTCATGTTATTTACTCGGTCAATGCATCAACTTATGTCATTTCAGTTCAACATATTCAGTTGTTATTTTATTATACATGTCTCATATACTTTGTAAATTCAAAGTATTGACTACATATTTTTCACCTATATTGTTTAATAGTGTCACGATCCAGGGCTACCCCCTAGATGTGACACGGCGTACAAGACTCCGAAAAGTCTCATACAAGTCTCATTGCATTCTTGAACATAAGAACATTGGAAAAATAATGAGGAATTAAAACTTTTCTTTACAATCAAAGTGATTTATTATAAAAGCAAGCGGAAGTCTTTCTATACTTTGTCTCAAACCATCTACAATACTTTGAATAAAATTTTGGAACTAAGCCCATACAAAAGCTCTAAACATAAGTAAAAGACATAAGGGAACTAGTGGGTTTTTCCTCAAACTATGAGGACTCACAATCTTCCAAACCCTACACTTTGGTAAACATGAAGAAATATGGGTTAGCACATTGAATGTACTAAGTATGATAGCCATGCAAAAACCATGCTTAAAACAGACACTTTATTTGAAAGTCATGATTTTATGCCAATTTGAGAAAACTTCATGAACATGAGTATAAGAGGTATAATATTCAAACATAACCAACATACAAATCATTTCATCACATTAGAACATAATCAACATATAAGACATTTCATTACATTTGGCTTTCACCTCAAGTAACCCTTATGCCATACTTTGTGCAATGTATGAATAGCATCCCATACCACCATCCACACTAAGTACCACATTAAGGCCACCAAAAGTGAACTTACCATTGCTCCTTTCCATCTCTACACAATCCTCATACATAAGAGACATAAACATTTCATAATTCATGATAAGGAAGTAACTCATGATACAATCCAAGTATAGCATGCATCATTACATTAAGCATATAAGTCAACATTCTTCCATTATCTTCATTTAAAGCACTTTAATTTCATTCATTAGTCATGAAGACCTTACAGAACTCACTATAGCCCTCTCAAAGCCTACTCGTGCAATGCATGGATGACATCCACTACTACCACCCACATTTCATAGAACTCCTCAAGAAACCATAATGCACATCTCACATGATGGGAATAAGCATTAACCGACATAGACCATGTGAGCTAGACATGAAATCCAGTGTCATGAACTCACACCGAAAAGAGGTGTCCTACTTGCCTAAGGTAGAACTAGATACATTTTAGCTTAGGTGGATCCACTACCTAGGACCTATGTGGGCACATAGTTATGGGATAAGAAAGAAGTTTATTAAAATCCGGCCAACCATAGGAGAACTTCCATCTTACCATATCCTCTCGGTACTTAGCCTTCATTCCCATAGACTAGTTTATTCACATTACATTATCGTACATGAGAGGGCCACCAACATAAGTCCTACAGACCCAAGGTACATTACACATGAAAGGGCCACCACCATTAGGTCTATCGCTTCAAGGTACATTATAAGGATAGCTTATTGACTTTCCTAGAAAGGGCCACCACCATTAGGTCTACCGCTTCAAGGTTAATCATTTCACACAAGAAAGGGCCACCAACATTAGGTCTACCACTTCAAGGTTTATCATCACATTAGTTTCTAGACTCATCAAGAAGGGCTACCAACATTAGGCCTACCAGTTCAAGACATAGACTAGAATACTCCATCATTCATTTAGGAAAGGTCTACTAACATTAGGTCTACTGATTCTAGGTTTATCATTACATTCATTCATTGACTCCTCATGAAAGGGCTACCAACATTAGGTCTATCGATTCTAGGTTTATCATTACATTCATTCATTACACAAGAAGAGAACGTCTAAGTCTACCAATTCAAGATACTTCATTCATGATCACATTCATCAATACAAGAAGAGAACGTCCAAGTCTACCAATTCAAGATACTTCATTCATGATCACATTCATCAATACAAGAAAAGGATGTCTTAAGCCTACCAATTCATGATACATCAATCCACATTACTTTCATTTATACAAGAAAAGGATGCATAAGTCTACCAATCCAAGATATACATTACATAGAAGTGACCCTTCACATTCTATCATCATCATTCATGAGTGTTAATTGATAATATGCTTTCAATCACAACAAAATTACATTCTAAACATGATCATAACACTTTCATTGAGATCACTCACATATACTTCACATCATAATCATACATAGATCCTTCATGAACTTGCCATCCAAGGCTATGAATCAATATCAACCCATACATCTAAGATACTACAATAGATAAGGGAATTAACATGGTTCAATAACTAATTCAATATAAACATAAGCAATTAAACATACTTTCATGATCAATCAATTCCCAATCAAAAATCATAAGATTTTGGCGGGAAACATAGGTTCAAGGGAAAAAATCTTCTTAATTCATCTTTAATTCCACAATCCATTCATAATTCAGCACATAAAAGCCTTTGAAAAACGTTTGTAATTGAACCCATGCTAAGATTGAAAACCCTAGGTTTTTGGAGGATTTTGGAGACTTGAAATCATCTTTTGAGAGGGCTCCCTGATTGAAACTTAGACAAGGATGAAGACTACCATACCTCTATTGATTAACTCCATGTATATTGAGTGAGAATGGTGAGATCTTGAGCTTGAAAGCTTGAATCCTTCATCTCCAATGGAGGTTTGTAAAGAGAGAACTTTTGGAGGGGAGGGAAGGTTTCTAATTTGTGTTTTGAATAAATGAATTGAAAAAGGAGTTTAATACCTTAAAAAGGCTTAAAATAAATTAATAAATCAATAATAATTGTCCCTTAACTCATCTAACTTAAAAAGGAATTTACCAAATCAACCCCCACTTGGCCGAGCCTTGACAGCAAAATAGGCATGACCTACGAACCCCCACCCACGGACCATGGGTGGGTCCACGGGATGTACTAGCAAGCCGTAGTTCGTGGATGCAACCTTTAATTTGGGACCTTGACCCACGGAGGCCATCCACGGGGCGTGGATGGATCTACGGGGCATAGGTCCCATCCGTAGTTCACCATCTTTTTGGTAGCTTGTGGGTTTCTTGGGGTCTTGGGGGTTAGACTTTAGGGTCCTCCTCAGTGACCCCTTGGTTGGTCCTTGGGGAGTCCTACCTTGACGTTAAACCCCTAAACCCCTCAATCTAAGCCTGGGAAGACATTCTACCACATAAAACCCCACAACAAACTCAAAAACAAACTCGTTAGCCTCTAAATTCACTTACTAGTTTTTCGGGTCGTTACAAATAGAATAGGTTTGAACGTTCAACATCTAGGCCATGGCTAGTACTAGTTTCAATCAACTCAGTAGTACCTATTCGTGAGTCCTCATCTTTCGAAGTCGAATCTTATTATTTCATTCAATATTGTTTTATTTGTTTCAGATAGTTAGAATTAGCTAAGGTCATGTCCTAGCAACCTTATCTTAGTTGAGACTTTCAGACAGTCAGGTGTAAGTTTTTTCAGCTTATGTTAAATTCATATTTTTTCTATCTAATATTTGAGTTTAATAAACTATTTTTTCGAATCAACTTCAGCATTAGTATTTCATGTATGTTCTGACGTCATGCTAGATGCAAGACTATGAGGTTATCTTGGAGTCACTTGTTTCTCTAAGCATCATGTTACGACTAGGAAACAGTCTCAGGTCATGACAAACTTGTACCATAACATCATGTTCAAGTGTCCTAAGTGATGATTCAGGGATTTTGACTCATTTAGGGCTTAATATTTAGATTTTTAGTGTCCTCAATGACTATTTTATGCTCTAAACACATGTTTAAATGCTAATTTGCAGCAATTAAGGTAAAAGAGCATGAAAGGGATATTACCAGGCAAAAAGGAGCGAAAAAGCTAAAAAGTTGAAGAAAAGAAAGACTAATGATCGCCAAAGCCACTCAGCGACTCACCGAGGGGGCTCTTCAGCTCGCCAAAAGTTCCAACTGGCCATCCCTTGGACAAAGACAACTCCGTGATTGAAATGGTGAATCGGCGAACCGTCGACTGTATCGGCGAAGGAAGTTCTAATCACCTAAAGTCACAAAATGAAAGTGTGGAAAAGCCAAGAAGGCAATGAAAGGGAGAACTCGATGAATTGCCCAATTGGTCGGCAAGGCTCGATGTACTTCACCGAGTGGCTCCGAAATTGAAAAATGAAGAAGTGTATAAATACGATTTTAAAAAGAGAGTTCCGAAGTTCTGAAGTTTTGGCTGATAGTTTTGAGTTTTAGAGAGTTCTTACATTAGGTTTTTGATCACTACCACTATTCTTTAAATTTATGAATAGTTTTTTAGCATTTTATTTTTTTGGAAGTTAATTCAAGAACTTGGAAAACCTGTAGATTGTTACCCAAGCTAATGGAAAACTTAGTTGGTAATTATTTCTTGCTCTTTACTATGTGTAGCTAAAACCCCCATTCTTGGGAGTGTGATTATGTGATTGAATGCTTAAATTAGCTTATGGGTGTTAGTATTTACTAATTTAATTGTTGATTTGAAGTGGGTTAGATTAGTAGTTGAGTTTTAATTGATGAATTGTAGTTGCAGATGCAATTCTAGCATAGTATTCTAAGCTTGCTTGAGAAAGAGGTTTTAGAGTTAAAACTATTAATTGATGATTGTAGTGATTCCATTATTGTGGACTTAGCTTGAGAAATAGGGTCTAAACTCAATTCTACCAATCTAGCTTGAAAGATTAGATTAATTGAGGTATTGAGATGTTTATCTTGGTTATGATTGTCGAGGTTCGAGAGAAATCACTTGATTCATGATAGTTGATTGAGAAAGGGCTATAACACCTAAAGCCTATCCTACCCACTAAGATTCAATGACTTTTAGTAAATATTAATCACCCATACAACAAATTTGGTGTTCAATTGATCACATCCCCAAAGATCATCTATACTTGATTACCCTGTGTATTTATAGTTGTTAATTGATCACTCTAATCCCCCTCAATTGACATTAATTGTAAAACCCCTACCATTTACTGTAATTGCTTCGAAAATGCCTACTCATACAATTGATTAGAACAATCCTTTCACTTCGTAATTGAATTATTTATTGTATCACTCCCTGTGGGATCGACTCCAACTCTTCGTTGGGTTTATACTTGATTGCGACCGCCTACACTTAGAATTGGATGAAGTGTAGTTGAATGTTATCACTAGGTTGTCTGAAATTCGCGTTAAGTAGAGTCCGATTCATGGGTGTGAAGCACAATACATCTATGAATATAAGGCTATGATGAACCAATGCATGAACTGGGACTGTACCCCAAATCACATGAGTATGAGCAACCAATGCAATGCATGTTATCACCAATATCCAAACAAGGCACACACAAAATTAGAAATACAATACTACTACTACCACTCTACAAGCCAAATAGAACTAACCTTGAATCCAACTAGACCTCGACCACTACCTCGTGTCCATTAATATAATCAACAAGCTCAATAAATACATAATGAGCCTACCGCTAATCATAAAATGAAGGAATCAGGGAGAGGCTCAAAATCAAGTAATGGGAGAAAGTAACACAAGGATCAGTACCTTGCCTCAAATATGTCCCTCTAGCTCACAATCGAGCACATCTCATGGAAACCTATGGCTATGATAACCACTAAGGTATAAAGCACTAATCAAGATACACCATACGAAATCAACCCTACTACGAGCAAACACAACTACAAGGGCGCTTCAACATATTCTAAGGCATTTAAGGATCAATCTTACGTAAGGCCTCAAATAGTAATCCTAACAAGGATAATTCTGCTAAGATAACTCATAGGCAAGGGTTATAGACTAAATTAAGGATCCCATCACCCATAATAAGCCCTTACACTTCTACGCAATTATAGAAAAGATAGAATAAAAGAAGCAATTCTAGAACTCGGCACATACCAACCTAAATCACATGCAGTTCATACAAAATATCATCTAGTAAAGCCTAATCAAGAAAGTACATTGAAGGCTACCTCAAAGTCTATCACGTGCGATTTGAATCCACTGCACAAGAGCTATCCTATTTTGAAACACCTACGATTACTGCCACACTAACAACTTATTGATCAAAATGTCAATATGGATATTTAGACATGAAAAATGAAATAATTGGAGACAGACCAAAATTAAGTCAAAACTGGAATATAAGTCCCATGCTGAGAATCCTAAAATTGAATTCATCAAAAGGTACTAAATAGCACTAGGAATTATACCCCGAAAATAGGCAAATTTGTAGCTCAGAAATGGGCTAAATTAGTGCATTTAATAAAATCACCATTAAATCTCCAAAATCAAGCTCAGCAAGCCCCTTTGGGGTGGAAATTACCTTAAAACCACAACTTCCACATTTCCACAGTAACTCCAATGCGTAGACACAAATTACAGACATCCATCACTTAGAATCACCCAATTTAGAAGTCTAGAGTTCTTAGAATTGAATTTTGAAAATAGGGAAGAAGGCTGAAAATTTAAGATTTATAACTAAGCAGTCTTGTCCCCAAAAGTAATTTCATATTGCTAAAAGCCTTTTTGTTCATTGCTTGTGGTCTCTACCAGCAAAACCAAATTTTACTATTTTTTTTCAAATCTCCGAACAGACCTCCGAGATTCATTCGAGACTCAACAAAAATAACCCAAATAAGGCCTAAGTTTGACTTTAGCTAACATTCTCAATAAAAAAAATCATATGAGAATTCCATCAAAGCGTTTAGCTCTAGAATGTTGAGTTTGGTCTAGAACGACCCTTCATTTTGATCCTGAGGCTTTTGAGCTATTTTTGTCCCCTTATGGATTATGGCTTAAAACAAAGTTAGGGATGGGACCTACTTTTTTCCGAGATGACCTTGTATGGGCATTTCTACTCCTCTATTGAGTCTGGAATACCAAAATTAGTTGGGATTACATATCTTATTTACGTGCATGGGGTTTCGATCAAACTCAAAACTCTTCATCGGTGTTTTAGACATTTTTGAACCAGTTGATATGCATTAGCTGGTGCAGGCCACAGTTGTCCTTCACATTAGTGGGCCTTTGACCAGGTTCATGGAGGTTATCTGACCAGAGGGCCGCGATTGTCGAGGTCACATTCGCGAGACCCCTAATCCAATCGTGGGAAGTCAGTTTACCTCAAGATGCATTCACGGGGCCCTCACTGTATTTTTATGGCCTACATTTGTAGATAATTGTGTGTTCAATGAAGAGTCATGTATAGACCTTAAAAAAGACATGGATGCGAGGCAACTTTGTTTCAAATATTGAATTTGCAATTTCTTGGTTATTTTAAGTCAGAATGGAGGGATTCAAAGTGTTGTCTGATCTTTGGGAGTGTGGATACATGGGTCAGTGATTTGGAGCTACTAAAAAACCTCTATTTGAGGTGATTTAGGTGTGTTTAGGCTACCTTATCTTTGTTTTCTTGATTGGAATCAAATGTTTGTTATGTTGATTATTTTAGCTGTCGGATTGTGTTCAATTTTAGGACACAAGTTTGAGGCATATTTTAGGACCTCTTGACGGAGACAATTTTGGAAATTTTGGTACAGACCCATAGTTCCACTTTGACTCCAAAATTGGTCCATTTCTTTTTTACGTGATTTTGGTGTCTAAATGACCATACTATCATTGTGATGCTATTCTTGCTAGTGTGGTAGTGTTCGGAGGCTGTTCGGAAAGAAAAAGCTTTGTCATTGTGATTTGAAGCATGCATGCTTGGCCTACTTGTAGGCTACGGTTTCCTTTCTATTAAGATTGAGCATGAATATGTGAATTTATGATGATTAGTATAAATTGGAGGGGGTGCCTAGTTATTATTTCTTATCTTCTTAGAAACCACATTTTTTGATTGATCGACATGGTTTCAGGTGTAGTACCATGCTAGTTAGGGTTGTATGTCATGTTATGTTTAGAATATTGTTGATCAATTATAACTAAGTACTAAAATACATATCAATGTAAATATTTTATATTCATTATTTTAATGTGAGTACACTTAAAAAGAATTTCCCTAAAAGCAACAATCAGTCAAACTATAATTGTAGTTAAAATTGTTAGTTTGACTATTATTACGTTTTTATTCCTAAAATAAGTGCTAGTCAAACTTCAATATTACTACGATCATATCCCCTCTAATCCAAACCACCAAACATTGTTTAAAGTAAAAATCTAATTATTTGCTTAGATTTAGCTATATGATACACTATAATTAATAACTTCTTATTAACTTGGTCACTCATATATTTTCTATCCCCAACCCCACTATATATATCCCTCTCTCTCTACAAGTTTTTATCAAGTAAACGCAAGACCCCATTCTCCCATTTATAATATCTCATTAATTTTATTCAATGGAAGCAATGGAGAGAAAAAGTATGATGAAGCATAGATTGAATCCTCAAGAGGAAGAGTTATTGCAAAAGCTAGTAAAGGAACATAAAGAAGATAACGGTCTCTTATTGGCCAATTGATTATGAGTGAATCTGCAAAATTGTGTAGGTTCCGGTGGTGTAATTAGCTTGATCCTCAAGTTGAGCCTCAACCTTTTACTCTTGAAGTAGACAATACTATTATCAGAACTCATGCCAAATTGGGTGACCGATGGGCTAAGATAGTCCATTTGTTGCCAGGTTGAACCAAAAATGCAATAAAAAAATCATTGAAATTCCACCCTTAAATGGAAGGGCCCTTCGATGTCAGTTGATTTGACATTCAAAAATCTTAAACTTCTGTTGAAGAAATCATTCAGTATCAGGGTAGGTAAAAATCCAGGTTGTTCATATAGATCTGATCTGAGCAATTTTGGTTTTTATATGTTCCCTGAATTGTGTCTGTATCTGCACACTGCCCCACCGGGTCAAATTATACCTCTTTTAAAATTTTCACCCATAACACCCAATCTATTAATCTCTCTAAGTCCACCTAGATCTGACTTAAAATGTTTGGGTTCTAGGTGCCCTCTATTGAGGCTTTATCCGCATATTGCCCCACTAGGTGAAATTTTGCCTCTTTTAGCAATTTCACTAGTAACGTCTAAACCTTCAACGTCTCTGAGTCTATGTGTATATAAAAGGAACAATTTGGGCTTATCTAGGTTACCTTAGTTGAGTCTTTATCCGCCCAGTGCCCCACTAGGTGAAATTTTGACTCTTTTATCAATTGCACTAGTAATTCCCGATCCATCAACACATCTAGTCTCTCTTTACCTGGATTTAGATCTATCAAGTATTTGAATCCAGTGAATCAAATCGAGCGAATAGGTCAACTAGAACCTATATCGACATCTAAGCCCACTCCATCAAATTTTATGCCCAAAATTTAAATAACTCAACGGAAATGTTTTTCACAAGGACGGATAAACAGTTGTTGAGCTCAGAATTTTTGATAGTTTTGCAAGATATGATACAAAAAGAAGTTAAAAATTATATGTTAGAGTGGAAATGTTTGTCACAAGTACGTAGAAATAGTTGTTGAGTTGAGAATTTTTTATAGTTTCACAAGATATGATACGAAACTAAGTTAAAAATTATAGGTCAGAACTTGAGAATGAAAGGTCTTCAATGAACACAGAAACAACAAGGGATGCCATTGTTAACAAAAATGGGCATTTGCAAAGATTGAGTAATTGTTGAAGAAGGAAAAGGAAAAGTCAAGATACCATAGTTATTATTTTCATAGAAGTGTATGAAAGCCTCAATCACCCTCACCCCCACCCCCACCCATCCAACCACACCCAAAAAAAGTAGAAAGAAAATACAATTGAATATGAATTTTTAATTATTAATTTTGATGAAATCGATCATTTTAATATTGGAGGTATTGTAATTAGTATAGTTTTTCCTTTTATCCTTTTTATATTTAAACTTAACCGTCAAAATAATCATTTTTTGTATTTAAGATGGTATCAAAAAGAAAATTAATTGGTGATTTGTTTTTTAGTTTTCTTGAGTGATAACCATTTTAAAATTGACGATGTTTCTTTAATTTAAGGCTGGCAAATGGACAGGATTTTGGCTGGTCTGGTCCGATTCCAGTTCGGTACCCGTACTGGTAAGCCAGGTACCTGTTGAACCAGTATTAATGGTATCAAAATTGGTACCGAAGTGGAACCCAGTTTTTATCTGGTTGATCCAGTTCGGTAAGAACCGGTTCTGGTCCGGTTCCTACTCGATTGATCCGGTTCAACGGTCATTTTAAAATTTTTTAAAGTTAAACGTTAATATTTAACCGTTGGGTCCTTTTAGCCGTTGGGCTGGGGCCCAAAACGGCTCCAAAAATCCCCCACCCCTCTCTAAGCCCTTAACACTATAAATATACCCATATTCTTTTATTTAAATCACAAATTATTTCATTAACATCTTACAAAATCTCTCAATTTTCAATCTCTCATAAATTCATAATTATTATTTTGTAATATTGACTTGGAGTTTGAATTTTGGAGATTTATTTGAAGTAAATCGGAGGCTTCAATTGACATCTCTCAATTTCGACTTTAGTTATGCGTCTACTTTTACGTAGACGTTCGGTACATTCGTTTGAACTTTAATTATTTATTTATTAAGTTATTTTATTTATTTTTGTTATATTATCTTGCTTGTTTTTTATAATATTAATTATTTTAAACTTGAACATGAATTTGGAAAGAAATAGTGGTAAAAGACCAATGTCGGAAAGAAAAAATAATAGGGGAGGAGGAGGTAGTTCTAATTCTAAAAATTTTCCACCTCCTAGATTTAGAATTAATACTAATGATCATACTCATGTTGATGAAACTTCTTTTCACGAGACTCACGACCTATTGAATTTAATTCCAAAAATGAAGTAGATCATGAGAGTTTAAATAGATGTTTTACTAATTTTGAGAAATAATTAGATGAGGAAGTAGAAATAAATGAGGAAGATGATGAGACCCCTACCCCTACTAGTCCGGCTACCAAATTACTGGAACAAGATGAAGTCCCCTCTTTACCTATTTTTTAAAAGGCCGATGTACGTGTTAAAAGATCTTTAGTATGGAAATTATTGGTACAAAATGAGGAAAAAACTACTGTTACTTGTACGAAATGTAAATTGATCATAAAACATGTAACTACAGGTACACAAGGGGGAACGGGATGACTAAGAACACATTTGAGAAAATGTAATAAAGAATTTGCTCGCCTAGATGATATAAAAAGGGCTAATAGAAATGGAATACCCATACCTGAAAATTCTATGGGAGTTGGAGGTTCTAATATGGTTCAAAGTGTATTAAATATGACTAATCCGGCTAGCCAAAGCACACACCACACATATAGTAAAGAAAAAGATCGTAGAGAATTAGCTAAAATGGTTGTTGTTTGTGGTTTGCCTTTTTCATTTTCTTCCCATCCTGGTTTTGTTCATTATATTCGGGAATTGTATAACCCAAATTATGAAGGTATTCCAAGAAGTACAGTTAAAAGTGATCTTTTTAAATATCAAAAAGAATATTGTCATTTTCTTCGTTGTTTATTTGTTTATTATGATGGTAGATTATCTATTACTTCTGATATGGGACGTAGTCATAATGGTAATGATTATTTTACAATTACTGTCCATTGAATTGACCATGAATGGAACATGCAAAAATGAATATTAGGGTATAAATATGTTGAAGAAACTAAAATTGGTTCTTATATAGCAACAAAAATAAGCTGTATTTTACAATTTTATGGAATATGTGATAAAATAATGAGTGTCACTTTAGATAATACTTCTAATAATTTAAAAGCAATTGATTATTTAAAATGTAGACTTTGTTCAATTGAAAATGATTCTTTTCATATTAAGTGTGCCGCACATGTGTATAATTTGATAGTAAAAGATGGTATTTCTCAATTTGAAATTTCTTGTAAAAAAATTAGACTTGCTTGTTATTGGATTTTTAAAGCTAGAATTATAGAATTTAAAAATGGCGAAATGGTCTGATGGACCCTTATACTTGTTCGAGTTTGTAATATGGACCCTTCTACTTAACACTTTACCAACTGAACCCTTAAACTCAATCAAAACAAGATTTTTAAATCCCTCCTACCGTGTGTGTAATTCACTTGCCCATAAATGGATGACATATCAAATCCATGTCACATAAATCAATAACATGTCATAATTATCTCTATTAACTATTTTTTTAATTATTAATCAAAAATATTAAATAAAAATAAAAATAATGAAATTTCCACACACCAAATTAGTCGCCCCTGTTCTTCTCCCCAACCCATTCCCACCGTGAAATTGCCTGAAGCCACCAGATCAGAAAGCCATTGCCACCGCTCTTCTTGCCGGCGAGACAATCTATTCTCTCTCTCAATCCCGTCTCCATCTCCACCGCACACTCTCACCATTTTCCGTTCCTCCTTTCCCAATCTCTAAAAAATTAGCAACCCTAGGTCGCAACACTACCAACTTTGGCCGGCAAACCTTTTTCGCCATTGTGACCAACTCCTTGAACCCTCACTCTCCCCACTCTCCTCTCCAATGTCTTCCTTTCACTGCACCACCGTCGACCACTTGCAAATCAGGACTGTCTATCCTCTCCATTCTCTCCCGCCACCAACAAACCTCCATGCCACATCCTGTTCTAGCTAAAAAGGAATTAGCGCCAAGATCTGCTAGAGTATAGGGAAGAAAGAAAAAAAGGGATATGGCAGGGATTGTGTTATCTGAAAAAGAAGGTGAAATGGAGAAGAAGAAGATTTTTTTATTTTTTTTAAAATTTATTATATTATTCTATTATAATTTTAACAACTCTTTTTTAATTAAAATATGATGTTCACTTGCTTACATGCGCGTGCAATCACACACTTCTGCCAACTCATCCATTTTAATGTCACATATGTTTGGTCAACGGTCAGAGGTGTTTGATATATTATGTTTTATTGAGTTTAAGGGTTCATTTGATAAAACATCAAGTAGAAGGGTTCATAATACAAACGTATACAAGTATAAGGGTCCACCAAACCCTTTTGCCTTTAAAAATCGTTGTAAATAATGTGGATTTGCATATAGAAAAGTTCGTAAAGAAGTATGCACTAGATGAAATTTTTTATTTGAAATGCTTGAAGTTGCTTATATTTATCAAGAGCCGGTACAATTAGTTTTTAATGCTCATAATGTGGACCCGAATTTAAGAATTGGCTATGAAAATTGGGAAAACACAACAGAACTTATTAAATTTTAGTTGTTTTTTATAAAGCAACAAATGCTGCTTCTGGTCAATATTATCCAACTATTTCTACTACTTTAGTAAATATTTTTGCTATTTCATCTGAATTTGCAAAATATAGAGGAAAAGATCGATTTAAAGATTTGCTTTTATGATTGAAAAATTCAAAAAATATTGTTTCCCTATTCCTCAAATCTATTTAACTGCTACTACTTTCAACCCAAATTACAAATCAAAAGGTGTTGAAAGAATGGTTGAAAAGATTTAAGAAAATTTAGAAATTAATAATTATGAAACTCCTAGTGTTGAAGATTGTAAAAGTAGCATATATACAAAACCTAGAGAGTTATATAATACATATAAAGCTATGGAAAAAAAATATTTCAATAGTTGAACCTCTGTCTTGTAGGCCTAGAAGTGATGATTCGGATGATTGGATGGATGATTATCTTGAACTTGAATCCTCTACTAATAATGATTTTGATTTATATTTCAATCAGACACGGGAAAAGATTAGGACTAAAGAAGGACAACTTCAAGCTCAAATATTAGTATGGTAGAAGAATCGTGAAAATCAATTTTCGACCCTTGCTAGGGTTGTTCGAGATGTGCTAGCAATTCAAGCATCATTGGTCGCTTCAGAGCAAGCCTTTAGTGAGGTGAGATTTATGATTGGAGATCATTGATATTCATTAGCAAAGGATAACTTGGAAATATCGGTGTTGTTTTGAGATTGGGTCAATGCCGAAAGAAGAAATACCGGACTACCACAATTAAATAGCCAAATAGAAGACGAAATAGATGAAATATTTGGTGATAATAGTGATGATGGCATGGAAGCAATGGAAGAAGAACGACAAATACAAGTTCCAAAAAATGTTTCTTTTGAAATGATACAAAATTTACGAAAAGATTTTAAAAAAGGTTTCAATTGTTAGTACAATAATTAATATTCAATACCTAGATTATGTACTCTTTGTCTCTTTCTAATATTTGTATTGTACAATTTATTTATTTGAATAAATATACAGCTATTCGCCTTGAGTTTCTTTTAAAATAGTCTCTTATATTTAATCCAAGTCATTTTAGAAATTTAATTTTCAACTATTTTAATATTAGTTTAAACTTTAATATAAAATTGAATTTTAAGGTTTAAAATTTAAATTCAAATATAAACTTTAAAATTTAAAGTCAATTTTAAACTTTAAAGTTTACTTTAAAGTTTAAAGTTTTAGATTGAAGTTTTTTAATAATATAATATTATATAATAATTAAAGTTAATAAAAAATAAAATAAATTACCGGTACACAATGATCCGATAAGAATCGGTTCCGGTCCGGTCCAAACCGGTTCCTATCCGATAACTATGGGACCGGGCGGAACCTTTGGTAATTTCCGATAAAACCGGTTCCGATAAGATCCAGTTCTAGTAAATAAATCCGGTAACGAGGATCGGTTTTGGTAAAACCGGTCCTGTCCAATTGCCAACCTTACTTTAATTTAGAAATAATTGAATTTTAGAATTTGTATCCTTATTTTACCATTAAAATGATCTACAGTCACACACTAGTGTTACCTAATTAAGTTTAATTTACTATATAAAAAAATACAAATATATTTGATGACTTTTTTTAATTAATAATTAAAAATACAATAAATGTTAATTATAACCTAAAAGGAGGTTAAGTTAGTAGCAAACATAAACTAATGGTGAAAAAACTTATTTTAATAAATAGTTAAAAAGACCATTAATATTAATCCTTTTTCTTGCCTATTACTTAATTCTCTAGTTCTATCTAATTTATAGATCATTTGATGAACTCCAAGGTGAAAGGAGTGCATTCTCAAAGTGTTGTTAGCGAATTCAATAATATACATATGGGTGAGACTTATTTTACTAGGATGTTCAACTTGATTTTGAATGGCGTATGACTAATTTTTTAAGGACATTTGGTCGATCAAGAATTAACTACACTTTTTTTGGTGATGTCGAGTATTTTCATAACATATATCAAACATATAAGTATCATATGATTTATGTATCATTTATTGGAATAAATTATCATGGAAAAAATATAACTTTTGTTTGTGCTTTTTTATTTGAATCTTCATATGGTTATTCTTGATATTTTTAAAAGTCAATAGAAAGTATTACCACACATATTATAACTAGCGAACAACGAGCAATGGCAATTGCCATTAGAGAAATGATGTTGAGCATCAGACATAAATTGTGTCAGTGGCACAAACCTCATAATGCCCCATCTCATTTGAGTTCACTTGAAAATGAAAAAGTTTCTTTTTAAAAAAAAAAAATCATTTCTCAAAGTAATTCTATATGAAGAAACATGAAAGATATGCTTGCAATATACAATATTAAAGAACATGGTTGGTTGAATAATTTTTGTAATATTCAACACAAATGGTTAACAACTTTTAATAGCTAGATGAAAAAAGACATCTCAAAGTAGTAACCTGGACTAAATGGATTTGGACATTCAAGCACAGTAAAGCTCCAAAAGTTTAGAGGTCCATATCATACCTTCAAAAGTTATATATCAAAAAAGTCCATATAAAACCTTGAGAAGTTCAGAATTATCTATGTATTAGGGATTCCATCTAGGGGAAATAAAAGGAACCACGAATCGTAGATGAGATCCATAGACCAACTTCATAGAATTTAAGAATTTGGTATGAGAATTATGAGTATTGTTTCAGGGTCATAAAAGCTTTTATAAATCATAGATGAGGTTTTAGATCAAAGTTAAAAAATAAAAAACTATACATGTGTTTTAAGGGCATTGTATATAGGACGTAGAATATTAATAGATAGTGGTTTGGTCCGCAGATCAAACACCTGAAACTCAGAAGTTAGCCTGATTCTTAAGGATACATTTTATGACTCATAGATTAATCTATGGACCATAGTGTAATGACCTTACACGATCGTTATGTGTAGGCCAATAGTGAATAGTTTGGGCCAGAAAACTTTTCAAGTGGTGGCTTAAATTTGTTTTTGCTAGGTTTGCCTCAAATGGAATCTGCGCTAGGTGAGGTCTAGGGTTATCCAGGAATGGATGGGGTGAAATGTTGATGTTTTGTTGAGATATACTTGCATTCAAGGCATTAAGGAGTCCATAAGGGTTTTCATAATCAAATTTGGTAGGTAGAACTCCTGGAAGTTATGTTGGCGTGGAAGGTATGTGTTGGGACGTCAAAGGAACAGGTTGTGCTGTAAAAATGATTTTATCAGACTTTTGAGGATCCAAGTTTCGTTGAGCCCACTATAGCATGAGGCATCCCATTATAGCGACACTAACATTGCTATAGCAGCGCAAAATGGGTTTCATTGTTAAAGTAGCCCCTATACCCCATACTTTCTGTGCTTTGTGTTCTTAGACTTGGGATGTTTGAACTTAATTTTTTCTGGAAATCATCGGTAGAGGTAATATTAGTACTCCCACAACATTTTAGATTTATTATTAGGCCTTATAATCTAAGTTATTGAGGGTTTTGACATGATTCTATGGTGAAAAAAGCCCCAAGTTGGGGAAGTTGATCATACTTTGGCCTAGGGTTAGATTGGGTTGTATTTTGGGAGTTATTAGGTCATTGTTCAATTGAATGTCGTGTTATATTTGTTTTTCTAGACCAAGAACAAGCTAAAGCTTCACAAAGGGTTCAAGATTTGCGATCAGACTTTTGCAGCAAATTCGTGGCGCCTAAGTAGGCCAGGTTTTCTTAATTGAGTAGTTTGACATATTTTCTACTACATGGTATTTTGTAGATTGATGGGAGGTTTCATGCCTAGCGTTCGGGCAAGGAGTGTGGATAGTTAAAGGTTGGTTTTTGTTGTTATTAGGATGGGAAATGGTAATGACTAGGGGTGGTTCTCTAGTTCGTGATTTTTAATCTTTAGTCTCCTTATTAGGGGTATTTGGTATTAATTGATGGTTTATACCCATTTTTGGGACTTTTGGTAATCAAGGGAACAAATGTGTGTTCATAAAAAAGGGTCCAGTGTTAGGCTTTTGGTATATGCATATAGGTGATGGTTCTATATTTTAAGTTTATGTATGTATGCATGTCTTCTACTGAGTAGATTCAATTGTGTAATGCATGGTAGAGAGGCATATGAAATGACATCATGTAGATAATCTTATGCATTGAACCTATGGTGACTTTGTGGTTTTCAAATGGTATTGTTCATTGTGCTATTTGATTGTGCATTATTATTTATGATTGTTGGTTTGTTCGAGTACTACACTAGCACACTAACTATGAAAGACTTTAATACCACGTTGGTATACTAGCGATTTGGGTTCCATAAAAGGATAAGGTATGTATTTATGGTTCCATGAGAGGACAGAGCATTTGTAACACCCCAGAATCAAGAAACCTAGAAAAGGGGACAAGTGGGAGGTTACTAGCCCTCTACTGAGCCATGGAACACTTCATGGAGCTCTTCATAGGCCGTGAAGGGCACCATGGCTCGTTGTGGTACTCGTGGTGAGTGGACAGTGTGCTCCCCAAGGCTAGGCACCCAGACGGCTCGTGAAGAGCCAAACAAGTCGTGAAAGGGAGGTAG
Organism: Solanum commersonii; assembly: GCA_029007595.1. Classification (NCBI taxonomy): domain Eukaryota; kingdom Viridiplantae; phylum Streptophyta; class Magnoliopsida; order Solanales; family Solanaceae; genus Solanum; species Solanum commersonii. The sequence continues at coordinate 7,394,416 of JAJTWQ010000012.1, forward strand.
AATCTCTTAAGACACTGGTTTAGGGTCACGACTGCCGAGATGGCTTGTGGACCCTGAGACGGCTCGTGTGGGCCTCCATCTGGAGGTTCGCGTCAATTGTAAGACAGGGTCAGTTGGGTCTTTTCCTAAATTTTTATTATGATACTATGTCACTTTGCCTTTAACTAGAACCCCTATATAAGTGATTTTAACCCCAAAATTTACCCATTCAAGTCATTTTGTTAAATTTACCAAAGAAGATCAAGTTCTTCCTCTCCAAAAAATTTCTCTCTCTAGAATTCTGGAATATGAAGGGTTCAACCTAGGGTTCCAAGGAAAGTATCTAATTCCACCATTGAAGGTAAGCTTTTGGCATTAAGATATGATAGTTTTCATCCATGGATTCCTTCCATTCATGGAGTTCCCAAATTCTCCTATTTTCAAAGATAGAAATCCCTAATTGAGTTAGGGTTGTCTTCTATGTTGTGGGTTTCCTTGATTATTGATTTAATTGTTGGATTGATGATCTTTTATGCATGAATTAAGTTAATCTCATGTTTTATGATGATTCCCCATGAACCCATGTAATCCCCATATTTTCCAAGTTATGATCATATAATGTGGGTTTTGGATTATGAAAGAATATTATATAAAATCAAGCATGAATTGATAGAATTAGATGAATTTATGATGAATACCCATGAACCCATGTCTAACTCATGTTTTCTTGATATTGATGCATGGAAGTGGGTTTTAAGCTATAAAGGGTAAATTATACATGTTCTTATGAAATTGATGTAAATATTTTAAGGAATCTTTGAGGAGGCAATTACCCATGCTCTCTAAGTAAAAGACAAGAGGTAATTACCCATTACATACGATAGAAAGACAATAGGCGATTACCCATGTCACATGATGTAAGGACAAACGGTGATTACCCATGTTCCTTTAAGACCTAAGATGAACTATGAATGAGAACCATTTCGTTTAAGTTAAGCTTAGAACCAAGGGGACAAGTGGAGATTACCTGTGTTTCGTAAACTATATGCCAACATAAGATTATCTAGAAAGATATTATCTAGTGGATCCATAATAGCTAGGAGTTCATGGTTGTTAACATGGAAAGTAGGAAAAAAAATTCGGTGTGGGAGACACCGGATTCCATGTTGATAGATCAGATGGTCTTATATTTTGGTTAAGGCTACTTCCCACAAACAAGAAAAGTTCTGATGAACCAAGGTTACTTCAAGAAGTATCATAAGTATGTTTCAAGATGATGTTCACTTGCATTGATCATGGTTTATGATTTATGTTTTGTAACATTCAAGATTTATGTTTCAGCTTGATCATTGCACAATTATTAAAATATCCTCTTTAAGCATGTTTTTGAATGTTTTATGCATGACTATCAAACTTGGTACATATTTTATACTAACGAATACTCTTTCCTACATTTCCCCAAATGTTGGGTTCAATAGCTAGGGTTCTCAGTTTTGTGGTTAGAGGTTGATTTGATAGATTTTGAGCTTTGGTGGGTCCTCATGCTTCGAGGACGTACTTTCATTGTTTTTTCAATCTTCTTTCTTACTTTCAGTTTCAAACATGATGTATGGGCTAACCCTAATTTCATTCTTATATACTAGATTGCTAATGAGACAAGTGTTTAAACTTCCACTTTACTTTTATAAAACTTTTGGAACTTGAAATGTTGTTCTTTATCTTTTTGTTCTAATTCTTATGCTATGAACGCTAAGTGGCTTGTGTGGGGCATCTCGGGGTCCTATATATTATGTTTCACCTAGGGGCTACCTTGGGTCATAACAAACTTGGTAATCAGAGCACAAGGTTTAGAAAGGTCATAGGAAGTCTCATATGCCACATTGAGTAGATTCTTATTCATGAGTATGAAGCGAGCCACACTTATGAATATGAGGCTACAAGTTGTTAGGAAACTCTAGTTCTTTCATTACTCTAAAAGTCGTGCGATAGAGTTTAACTCTATAAGGTCTCTCTCCTGAACCTTAACTGATGATCTACATGATATGGCTACTCGAAGAGCTTATGCTAGAAAGAATGCGAGGGAGAATGTTGAACAAGAACCCTTTCATCAAGCTTCGATCGACCCTTTGACCGAAAAAGTGACTAATGCAGAGTTCAGGTCTGATTTTCAAGTGTTGACCTAAGCCGTGATGGCTCAAGCCAATAGGGAGGCTGTGGTTCCCGTGAACCCAAATGTGGGAACGACGACATCTAGATTGAGGGACTTAACTAGAATAAATCCCCCGGAGTTTCATTGTCGTAAGGTTGAGGAAGATCCCCAAGATTTAATTGATGAGGTTTACAAGGTTCTGATGATCATGAGAGTGACGTTAGTTTAAAAGGTGGAGTTGGCCGCTTATTAACTTAATGGTGTTTCTCAAATATGGTACAACCAATGGAAAGAAGAGAGACCGGAAGATACGGGTCCTCGTGGTTGGGAAAAGTTCAAAGTTGCTTTCCTTGATATGTTCTTTCCCCTTGAGATGAGGGAGGCAAATGTGCTTGAGTTTATCAGCCTTCGTTAAGGAAATATGAGTATGAAGGATTATGCTTTAAAGTTCACACATATGTCTAAATATGCTCCTATTATGATTTTCCATCCTAGGGCAAAGATGAGCAAGTTCATTTCAGGTGTGTCCGAAATGGTGGTTAAAGAGTGTCGTACTTCCATTCTTGTAAATGATATGGACATTTCTCGTCTCATGGCTCATGCTCAACAAATAGAAGAGGATAACCCTAAGCCTCAAGGAGGAAATGGTAGTGTGTCTCTATTGCCTACTTGTACTAACTGTGGAAGGAAGCATGAGGGCAAATGTATAGCGGGTTTCAATGATTGTTTTTGGGTGTGGTAAGATGGACCATATGTAACACATTGGAATCTAGTAAACTAAGCTAGGGCTAAGTGAGAGGGCAAGAGCCAAGGAAGGGAATATTGGGCAGCCTTCACCAAGCACTGCCCACCTCTCATGACCACCATAACGGCTTGTGATGGGGACCATGGGTCGTAATGATAGGCGTGATGAGCTAGGGAGTGAGCGCCCAAGCTGCCCCAAAATAGGACCCTCCCCAAAATCTATCGTGGAGATGGGCATAGTGAAAGATGATGAGTCCACAATTTGAACTCTTTTAGAGCTTTATTTTGATATATTTAGTGTCCTCAAATGCATATTTTGTCTTAATAACTAATAAAAATCCTTGAGTTTCAGGTATTTGGAATTAGAGACAAAGCATGGACACTACTGGGCAGAAAGAAACAATGCAGCTAAAAAGAAAGAAAGAAAAGACAGCCTGAGGATCGCCTAAGCCATTAGGAGAGTCGTCGAATAGCTATGTTCTCCCCTATTGTTCCAGTGTGCCAAGCTCTGAAGGAGAAAATTGAGCCACCGAGATAAAGGAGCAGTCAGCGAGTCGCTAAATGATTCCGCGATGTAGTACTCCATCGTACAATGTTATAGAAGTTGAATTTGCTGAAGGCCAATGCAGAAAGGCGATGAATCAGACCAAAGGGCAGATCGCCGAGTGGATCGGCAATCTCGACTAACTGCGCCGACTGATCCTTCGCAACACATTTTTTGACAACTATAAATACATGTTTGAATTCTTAGTTTAGAATCAAGTTTTACAATTCAGAAACCAATTTTTAGAATTACTTAGTTTTAGAACTTAGTTATTGGAGACAATTTTTTCTTAGCCTTGAAGATTTGAAGATTTCCATTTTCTAAGCAATTGGAAGTGTGTATTGAAGATTCTTCAGCTTTGACGTGTGTAAAGACAATATCTATAGTAACCATTTGATGGATATACTTTTTGGTATCGATTTCTATCTCTTTACTATGTCTAACTAAAACCCCAATTCTTGGGGTGTGATTTTATGAATATGGGTTGAATTTACTGTTGGGTATTGCTAATTGATTGTTTATTCGTTGTTTAAAGATGATTTCGTTCAGTAGTTGTGTTTGAATTAAATGGGGTTGTAGTTGCAAATACAATTTTATCTTCATGTTTTTGACTTACTCGAGAGAGAGGTTTTAAAACCAAAACTACTGAATTGATAATCGGTGGTTATTGGGTTGTCGTAGGTTCAGCTCGAAAGAGTGAATCCTAAACCCTCTCCCACACATTCGGGGTAAATTGTTCAAGAGAAAATTTACCCCCACTAAAGTCTAGCCTAGTTACCAATTTGCAGCGAGTTACTATTAATAGCATTTACCTGGTTGTGTATTTTAGCCCACATTCCTATCACATCCCGAGAATCCCATCTCCATATTTACATTTTTTTTAGTTGCCATTTCAATTGATAATTGATTACAAACTCCTTTGATAATTGACACTTGTGTCACCTTTTACTTTATCATGTTTTTATTCGTAAATGTCTATAGCTATGATTGACTTGAACATATTTTTGCTTTTCTATTGATTCTCAATTATGAACCGTTCCCTTGGGACTCAACCCGAACTCACTAGTTGGGTTATATTACCCCTCACGATCGTTGGCACTTGAACTGGAAGTAGTGTCCTAATACGTGAAACAAAAATGGAGCTGCTGTCGGAGCATTTTAGTTAATTTTAATTTTTCTCTTGTTAGTTATAGTTCTACTTATTTAATTTTTAGCTTTGTTTTGTGAGTTTATTCTTTGAAATAGAAGAGGTGAGCATGTCAGGCAGTACTTGAAAGCCAATGGATTTCTCTCCGTTAGAAATGATGATGTTCAGGGATCACATTCTAACCTTCAAACAATTGGAAGGTGAAGGGATTCACGAGTCGTGGCTAAGGTTTAAAGCACTACTGGTTCAATGCCCAATTCATGAAATACCTGATGTAGTCCTTCTGGAATGTTTTTACAGGAGTCTTCATCCTGAGAATAAGGTGTTAGCTGATCAACTCATCCTGAGTGGTATTGCACAACAGCCCTATGTGATAGCAGTCCAACTACTTGATCACATGGCTGAGACAAAATAAGAAGTCGAGAGGGACTTCATGTTGACCGTACTGGTAACTCAGTTGAACGATTTGGCCAACAAAATATCAGAGATTGAAATCTAGTACAAAGGAAAAGAAAGATACATACCCCCTCATTAGAGGAGAAGATCTAAGAACAATGAGAGTAAACGTGTCGAGGATATGTTGTTAATCATTATTCAAAAGATCAGTGAGAAAGATAGAGTGCTAGAAGAGATGAATGAGAATATTGAAGTGCTAAATCAGATGATCAATTCTCACTCTAGATCTATCCAGCTAATTGACACTCTCATGGGTTATGTATTGCCTCAGTTCCACCCAAATGAACAATTGGGGTTACCTAGTCACACTAGGGCCAACCCCAATAATGGAGCTTGAGTGAGGACTTGCGTCGTGCCACGATGTTAACTAAGGCATTGCTTGGGAGGCAACCCAAGAACCTTTATTGATTTATTTTTGTGTTAGAAATAATGTTGTGTTGATTTTGCAGGACAAAGTGTGGAAAGTGTTTAAAAATTTCAGGTTGGCGAGCTAAAAGGTCTGGTCAACAAATCGCCGAAGAGGTTGGCGACCCCGACCTAGACTGCTGTTAGACTCAAGAAGATTTTACATTGGAGTGTGTAAAACTCATCGAACCCACGAAATTATTGGTGAATCACCAATCAAGTTGGCGATCTCGATTTTATCCGCCGTTTGGACCCCCACATCAACTAAAGGTCCTGTAAAACTCAGTGAGGTAAGTGACCATTTGGTGTGTCGCCAAGTGGATCGGCAACCATGACTAACGTTGCCGACTTGGCGAGAAGTGGACGGTTTATAAAAGAGCCAAAGGTTTAAATTTCAAACTCTTTCATTCTTCCCTCACTTTTCATCTTCCAAACTCACACTTGCTTAGTATCTTTTATATTTTCACATTTTTAAGAGTATTTTAGTTGTCGGAGTTATGTTCGGAGTGGATTACATTGCAGCCTAGCTTTTCAATCTTTATTAATCGGCAATTAAGGTTGGTTTTTCGAACCCCGAACTTATTTTTGGTAATTTGTCCTCTTGTACAAGCAATATTATGTTATTGATGTGTGATGGGCCTCTATGATAGGATTAAATTGTTTAAATGATTAATTTGAATTATTAATCTTGTCTGTAATGCTTATAGTGTTGATTTCCTGTGTTCTTATGCGTTGAAATTGGTTAAATCTTGTGGGGTTGTTCTTGCATGTCGCTGAGTTTAGTTGGGTGAAGTCTGAGTAGCCCGTATTTGTGCCAAACAACGTAATTTGCCTAATGATAGAGCGGGTGACATCGTTCTTAAGGGAAAATGTCGTCAAATGGTCACATTTGGCAAAATCGGGAAAAGTCTGAGTATCTCGGGGCAATGGGTGTTATGGGTCTTGTTTGAATTTGAGTTACGCATGGTTTGATTTTGTTTATGGGGGTTGCATGGTTGTATTTGAGAAGTTGGGTTGAAAATAGGTACGTTGGGTCGTTTGGCAAGGTGGGTCGAGCTCGCCGAACCACTTGGCGTTTCATCGAATTGCCCATCTCGCCATTAATTTCATGCTTTAATTGATGTTTGGCTTTGTAACTTTTGGAAAGAGGCATGAGGTCCCCAAAGGGACTTGGCGACTCGCCGAAAGATTTCTTGATCGCCTTTTGTCTTCACCCCTAAGCCCTTTCTGCACTATAACTTTCGGCGAACTGAGCCTTGCTCGCCGAATGTTTATAATGAGTCGCTGAAAGGCCTTTTCCATCGCCAATTTTCCTCAACCTTTAAGCCAATCCTTTTGGTGAGCCCGATTCAGTTCACCAAAGCGATTCAACTGTGTTTCTATGAATTTGATTGAGTTATTTTTAATTATTTCTTGATGTGTTGCAGGTATGGTGAGGAAAAACATAGACATGCCACCCGGTAAAAGAACACGAGGTATCACAATCATCAAAGAAGGATCAAATCCTTCAAAGAAGGAAGCCAAGAACTTCCACCAGGTGAAAAAGGAAAAGGCAAGAGACCCAGGTCAGACAGGGGGTACTACTGGCTCACAGGCTGCCCTATCTAAGCCTGAGGATGACCAACCTCTACAATCTCGGCGGTTTGAGCTCTAGGCTAGATCTCACCCCACGTCTACCAGAGTCCCTCCTGCATCCACACTAGAAGAATCAGTCCCAACTCTTACACCTCATGTGGATCCTGTGCCACCAATTGTTCCTCCACCTAGACTCCTCAACAGGTTAAAATGAGATGGTTTTTGAACCATCCTTGAGGAGAAGCTACTATCTACAGAGGGTCTGGAGGGCAAATACTCTAGTGTGCAGAAGATACTACAGTGGCATACATTTTAGATTTTCACAAGGCTTCGAGGCCCCTATGTTCTTTTATAGGTTAGGGAATTCTATAAGGCCTATGCTGTCTTAGTACCAAAGAGTAAGAAAAAGGTCGGCGAGTTTAGACCGGTTAAGTCGGTCATGGTTCGAGGTGTGGAAGTTGGGTGCAGCAGGGATATCATAAATAATGTTCTTAAGAGGGACATAGGATTGGAGCATGATTATGAGGGTTTGGTGATAGCCCAGTCCCTAAATGACTTGAAGGGTTGTCTTGCCCCCTTCTCTCTAACGTCACTCCAAGGTGGATGGATGCGGGAGTCCAGATTGAGAAAAAGGATTTAAATGTAGCTACCTGGTATTGGTTTGGTTTCATCAAAAGCTCTATCATGCCTTCATAGAATGAATCCATCCTTCGACATGCAAAAGCAGGTTGTCTAGGGTCTATCTTATCGAAGAGGTGGTTCAACTTGGGCCTTATCATAGAGCAGGAGATGGCCATGGGAGCCAAGTAGAGGCAGACCTCTTTTCCCTTCCCAGTACTGATCACAGAGTTATGTCGGCATGTTGGAGTGCCACGGTATACTGCAAGAGATCTTGATATTACCCCATCCTCCTCCACTGACATTCAGTGCATTGAGGCCGAGTATACTAGAGAGGAAGCTGACAGGAGGAAGGCAGCCTGGTGGACACATCTCTGGAGGTGGATATAGATTTGATACCTGCAGAGGCGTCTTTGCCTGCTCCGGCCTCCAAGCCTTCAGGTACTTCTGCCCATTCTACTTCCTCACAGTTTCAAGGCACTTCCACCTCATCCCAGCTAGCCAAGATTACTCAGGCAACGATCCTAAAAATGGGACATCTGGCCCATTTAGTTGATATGAGAGGGATTCGATTAGAGATATCCATCCCAGAGATGATTGAGAGTACTATTTTAGCTACACCGACCCCTCTCTAGGCTTCTGTTGATGATCTGGATACTAGAGTCACAGCTTGTGAGGGCAAGCAGGGGGAGTCCTCCGAGATGATGACTTTGAAAGATGAGGTAACAAATTTGAGGAAGGAAGTAGGTTATTTAAAGTCTACTGACTTCACTTCTTGGTTGGAGGCTGTAGATGATTTGGACGCTCCTGAGATTTCAGGTATTCCTCCGGCTATCATTGGAGACGTACATAGGGATGATACAACAATTGATGAGTCAAATGCAGAGACCAACGAAGAGCAGATAGCGGTAAGGAAGGAGAACATTTATGGAGACCTGCTCGATCTGGAGGAGACTATTGTACAGTCAGTGATCCAGACATCACTGATTGAGACTTCTATGGCCGCTCCTCCGCTCCTAGTGGGTCTCATATTGTTGTTCCTTTTGAGGTGACTTCCGGTACTGATGCCCAAGTCCAGACTGATGCATCGGGTGCTGATGCCTAGACAAATGGAGCGATTGCGTAGACAGGATCCCTTCTTTACTTGCCTCTCTTCTTACTTTTATTTTGACTTGTGGATATTATATTTTTGTTTGCATTTGAGGACAAATGATTTTATTTATGGTGGGGTGAGGCCCACCTTTTGTGTGACTGTTTCTTGTTTTGTTTATATATTTTGTCTTTGAGCTAAATTCGTGTTATACACTGCTTTTTGTGGAAGGTTTGAGGTTGTGGCTCCTTGCTTTTAATCATATATATGATTTTTTACCCTTCCAAAATTGTTTGCCACCTTTTGTATGTGTTGAATGTGGTTGTTCTATTACAAATTTGAGTATCGGTTTTGATCAATACAGATGTCTTAGATAGTGCTTATAATCGAACATAAATGAATGCACAGCTACGACGAGGCCAATTGAAGTTGCATAGATAATATGTGAACTCTTTGCATCTCGTTATGACTAGCCAAGTATCAAATTGAGTCTCTTGTGATGAACATTGCACACTAGTGAAAGTGTGAAGTCTTGTTTGACATTGGTGTCAATGCCTTGTTTGATGAGCTTTATGTGAACCATGTATGATGACATCGAGAATTTACCCTGTTGGTCTAGTTGACTAAGTGATGCAATTTCTTGAGATGATCTTAGGAAACTTTAATGAGTGTAAACCAATTTGAAATTATACCTCTTTTGTGGTTTCCTTTGTGAGTGTATAAACCTCTTTTGAGCACCCTTTGAGCCTTACCCTTTTCTTGGAAGAAACTTGAATTCATTGTGACCTTTTATCGATCCATTACCCATAATCCTCGTGATTTGTAGTTTGTGTGAATAGCAAACTTAGGCCAAAAGCCTAAGTTGGGGGTGTGGTGAAAAGAAAAGGTAATTCAAGAAAATGCAAAGAAGTCCCTTTTGCCGATGTTTTGAGAAAAATGGAACCCCTCCATATAAAAAAAAAGAGAAAAAGAAGGAAAGATTGAAAAAGTTGTGAAATAAGGTTGTGGAAATACAAAGAAAATGGGGTTTCCAATGACTCATGGAAGATGAATAGGAGGTGACTTTTGAGTTTGAATGAAATGATAAAGAGAAGGAAAGAAGGTGGCTTTCACATCACATTTCATGAGGATTTCAGCCTATAAGCCTAAATGACCATACCATTACACTCAGCCCCTTTACAAGCCTTGAAAAGACCATTTTGATCTTGAATGAGTTGAAGCAAAAGTTGATTGGAAAATAAGGGCAAACCTATGGGTGAAATCATGCATTGTGTTTATCTTTGTGAGTGTGAGTGTTGATCTTGATTCCGGAACTTTAAATGATTGAACCATTGAGTGAATATGGAATATTTCTTTTTGTGAGGGCATTTGAATACCTTTGTTGATCGCTTGAACTTGCATTTGAAATAAGTATAGTGAGCTTGAGATTCTTCGGTAATGGTGAGTCCCAACTTGAATCTTTGAGTGCACAATTGATCCTTGCATGAATAAGTTGAGACTTTTTGTGTGCATTCATGATTAAGTCTTGTGTAGAACTGTTTGAGACATCCTTTTTGAACTGTTGAACTTGAGTTTTACTTGAGAACAACCAAAAGTTTAAGTTGGGGGTGTTGATGAGTCCACGATTTGGCTCTTTTAGAGCTTTATTTTGATAGATTTAGTGTCCTCAAATGCATATTTTGTCTCTATAACTAATAAAAATCCTTGAGTTTCAGGTATTTGGAATTATAGACAAAGCATGGACACTATTGGGCAGAAAGGAACAAGGCTGTTGAAAAGAAACAAGAAAAGACAGCTTGAGGATCGCCTAAGCCATTAGGCGAGTCGCCGAATGTCTATGGTCTCACCTATTGTTCCAGTGTGCCAAGTTGTAAAGGAGAAAATTGAGTCGGTCAGATGAAAGAGTAGTCGGCGAGTCGCCGAACGATTCCGCGATGCATTACTCTATCGCCTAATGTTACAAAACTTGAATTTGCTGAAGGCCAATGTAGAAAGGCGATGAATCAAACCAAAAGGTGGATCGCCGATCTAATCAGCGATCCCGACTAACTGTGCTGAGTGATCATTTGCAACACACTTTTTGACAACTATAAATATGTGTTTCAATTTTTAGTTTAGAATCAAGTTTTACAATTTAGAAACCAATTTTTAGAATTACTTAGTTTTAGAACGTAGTTTTTGGAGACAATTTTTCTTAGCTTTGAAGATTTGAAGATTTCAATTTTCTAAGTAATTTGAAGTGGGTATTGAAGATTCTTCATGTTTGATGTGTGTAAAGACAATATCTATCGTTCCCATTTGATGGAAACACTTTTCGGTATCGATTTCTATCTCTTTACTATGTCTAGCTAAAACCCCAATTCTTGGGGTGTGATTTTGTGAATATGCGTTGAATTTACTGTTGGGTATTGCTAATTGATTGTTTATTCGATGTTTAAAGGTGATTTCGTTTAGTAGTTGTGTTTGAATTAAATGGGGTTGTAGTTGCAAAAACAATTTTATCTTCATTTTTTTGACTTGCTCGAGAGAGAAGATTTAAAACCGAAACTACTGAATCGATAGTCGGTGTTTATTGGGTTGTAGTGGGTTCAGCTCTCGAGAGTGAAACCTAAACCCTCTCCCACACATTCAGCTCGAGAGAGTGAATGGACTAAGGCGAAGGTTGTGCTTCATTTCAGGTTATTAGTGTTCGAGAGAAACTGGTTTCATTCGGGGTAAATTGTTCGAGAGAAAATTTACCCCCACTAAAGTCTAGCCTAGTTACAAATTTTCAGCGAGTTACTATCAATAGCATTTACCCGGTTGTGTATTTTAGCCCATATTTCTATCATATCCCAAGAATCCTGTCTCTATATTTGCATTTTCGTTTTTAGTTGTCATTTCAATTGATAATTGATTACAAACCCCTTTGATAATTGACACTTGTGTCACCTCTTACTTTATCATTTTTTACTCGTAAATGTCTATAGCGACGATTGATTTGGACACATTTTTGCTTTTCTATTGATTCTCAATTAGGAACTGCTCCTTTGGGACTCGGCCCCAACTTACTAGTTCGGTTATATTTCTACTCATGATTGTTGGCACTTGAACTGGAAGTAGTGTCTTGATACGTGAAATCAAAGGCTACCATGGGCCATGGGAGGGGACATGGTCCTAAGTTAGTTTTACAGGAAAAAGGGGGTGGAAACCTAGCCACTGGTCAAGGGACCACGGGCACCACTACAGTCTATATGACACTTGACTGGCCGTGGTGCCCCTGGTTGGGGTGAGTCGACAACTTTAGTTTAAGGGTTTTTGGGTCTTTTTCGATTTTAATTAAATCAAAGCTATGCCATTTTACCCAAGACTCGGATCCCTATATAAGTGATTTTAACTTCAAAACTCACCCATTCAAGTCATTATTTCCAAAACTCAAAAGAAAATCAAAGTTCTTCTCCCCAAAATATTTATCTCTCGAAAAACTTGAAGAAGAAGAAGAAGAAAGGATTCAAGCTAGGATCAAGGTCAATCCTCAATTCCTCCATTGCAGTTAAACATTGGCCTTTAAGGTATGATAGTTTTCATCCATGGATTTCTTCCATTCACGGAGTTCCCAAATTCTCCAATTTACAAAGTTAGAACTACCCAATTGAGTTAGGATTTACTTCAATTGTCATGGGTTCTCTTGAATGTTGATTTAAATGATTGAATTATGATCTCTTATGCATGAATTGATTAAATATGATGATTTTATGATAATTTCCCCATTACCCTATATAACCCTTATGTTTCCAAGTCATGAATCATGTGATTGGGATTTTGATTGAAAAGGAAGAGTTTTATGAAATTAAGCATGTATTGCTAGCTTCACATGTATTTATGATTAAATCCATGTATAGCCCATTTTTTTTCTAAGTGTTCATGATTGAAAGTGAGTTTTGAACCTCAAGAGGTAAATTATGGACTTATGCATTTTCTTATGAAATCTATGCAAATGTTTTAACGGTGCTTTAAGAGTAAAGTACCAATGATGATGTTGTTGTTGTGTTGTTTAAAAGGTATTCTCATAAACACATACTAGCATGATGTGAAAGGTTTTTCTCAAATAGTAAGGAGTCTTAGGTTGAAAGGCTTTCTCACCTAATTAAATTAAATAGTAATAGCTATCCTAATGAAAATAGCTTGCATTGGTTATCCTAGGATACCTTTCCATGGATGATGACTTAGCTTGGATTTGCAATATGACGTGCCTTTCCATGGATAATAAGGTCAAGTAAAAAATGACTATTCCATTGGATTTATGATTAGCACAAGAGGATATTGAGATGGAAGCTCTAACGTTAGTAGAGGTCGGATTTCTAGTAGCAATCTCTTTATCCCTTACCTATGTGTCCCCATAGGATGACTGTCTAGATAAACATTAGCTAGTGGATCCACTTAATCTAAAAGTTGATGGTTCTACCTTGGCAAGTAGGACAACCCTTTTTGGTGTGGGAGACACGGAGGGATCATGTTATAGCTCACGTGGTCTCTATGTTGGTAAAGGCTAATCCCCCACATTAATAATGAACTAAGGTTAATCAAGAAGTATCGCATATGAGTTCAAAGGTTTTAAAAGATGATGTTAGCTTGCATTGACCATGGTTTTATGTCTTAGGTTTTCTAACTCTCTTATATCATGTTTTAGCTTGGTTAATTGCATGTCATGAAATGAAATGTCCTTTTTAGCATGTTTTAAATGTTTTATGCATGACTATCATACTTGGTACATTATTTTATACCAACGCATACTCTTGCCTACATTTTCTCAAATGTAGAGTCCGACAGTCAGGGTCATTAGTTTCATGGCTAGAGGTTGACTTGAGATTTTTCCGAGCTTTGGTGAGTCCTCATTCTTCAAGGATGGACTTTTATTGTTTTAGTTTCTTTAATGTATTTCTCTTTTGGACATGATATAAGGTCTACGCCCAATTTCATTCTACTGTATTAGATGGCTATGATGAGACAAATGTTTTAGACTTCCGTTTTTCTTTTATAAAACTATTGGACTTGGACTATTGTTTTACTGTTATTGTTATATTTCTTATGTTATAAGAGCTAAGTGGCTTGTATGGAGTCCTTCAGGGTTCTATACGCCATGTTACATCTAAGAGGGGCCTTTAGGTCATGAAAAACTTGGTAATCAGAGCACAAGGTTTAGTATGGTCCTAGGATGTCTCATAAGACATGTCTATTAGAGTCTTGTTCAAAAGTGTGAAGCGCGCCACATTTATGAATGAGAGGCTCCAAGATGATTAGGAAACTCCACTTCTTTTATTACTCTAAAATCGTGCGATAGAGTTTAACTCTATAAGGTCTCTCTCCTAATCCTTACCTTATGATCTTCAGGATATGGCTACCCGAAGAGCTTATGCTATAAGAAATATAAGGGAGAATGAGGTACAAAAAGCTCCTCCCTAAGCTCCTCAAGTTCTGGTTGATCCTTTGGCCGAGCAAGTGTCTAATGCGGAGTTTAGGGCTGCTTTTCAAGTGTTAGCTCAAGCAGTGACGACCCAAGCCAATAGGGAGGTTGCGCTTCCCATGAACCCAAATATGGGCACATCGGCTTCAAGAGTGAGGGATCTCACTAGGATGAATTTTTTGGAGTTTCATGGTTCTAGGGTTGAGGAAGTCTCTCAAGAGTTTATTGATGAGGTCTATAAGGTTTTGATGATCATGGGAGTTACACCGGTGGAAAAGGCGGAGTTGGCTGCTTATCAACTAAAAGGTGTGGCTCAAATATGGTATAACCAATGGAAAGAAGAGAGGCCATAAGATGCAGGTCCTCTTGATTGGGAGAAGTTTAAGGCCACTTTTCTTGATAGGTTCTTTCCCCTTGATATGAGGGAAGCCAAGGTGCTTGAGTTCATTAACCTTCTACAAGGAAGTATGAGTATGAGGGAATATTCTCTAAAGTTCACTTAATTGTCTAAATATGCTCCAACAATGGTTGCAGATTCAAGGACTAAGATTAGTAAGTTTGTTTTGGGTGTGTCCGAAATGGTGGTTGAAGAGTCTTGAACTGCCATGCTCATTAATGACACGGACATCACTAGTCTCTTGGTTCATGCACAACAAATTGAGGAGGAGACACTTAAGGGAAAGCATAGGGAGGCAAAAAGGGCTATGACCGGTGATGGAAATTTCTCTCATACAAGATCCGATGGATATGGTCGTACTAGATTTTGACAAAGGTTTTCCGATCAAGATTCCGCCAATGCTCCTCCTAAGTTCAACAAAGATAGGGTGTCTAACCCTAAGCCTCAAGGAGGTAATGGTAGTAGATCTTCTTTGCCTAGGTCTACTTGAACTAAGTATGGAAGGAAGCACGAGGGTAAGTGCATAACCAACATGGATGGTTGCTTTGGTTTTAGTAAAAGTGGTCACAAAATGAGGGATTGCCCAATGCTTATGGCTAAAGGAAGAAAGCGCAAGAAAGATCCCCCTAGTTGTCCGGGTTCCAATGCTCCTAAGAAAAACCTATTCTATGCACTTCAAACTGTGGTGAACAAGAAGGTTATCCCGATGTGGTTACTGGTATGTTGAAAGTTTTCCAACTGTATGTTTATTCTTTACTTGATCCCGGTGCTACCTTGTCTTTTGTGATGTCATATGTGGCTATGAGGTTTGATGTTCTTCTGGATATGTTGTTAGAACCTTCTTCTGTCTCTACTCCTGTTGGAGATTTTACTATGGCTAAGAGGGTCTATAGAAAATGTCTTTTTTCCTTGTCCCATAGAGTTACTCTTGTTGACTTGGTAGAGTTTGATATGTTAGATTTTGATGTTATTCTTGGTATGGATTGGCTGCACTCATGTTATGCTTCTATTGATTATAAAATTCATGTAGTCAAGTTTCAGTTATGGAATGAGTCTATCCTAGAGTAGAAGGGGGGAAATTCTATGCCTAAGGTTCAGCTTGTCTCTTATCTTAAATCTAGAAAGATAATTTCTAAGGGTTGCTTTTACCATCTAGTCAGGGTGAGGGATGTAGATTCTGAAACCCCTTCTCTTGAGTCGGTCCCCATCGTTAATGAGTTTTCAAAAATGTTCCCAGATGATCTACCTTGTATTCCTCCTGAGCGGGAAATAGAATTTGATATTAACCTTCTCCCAGATACGCAACCTATTTCTATTCCTTCTTACCAAATGTCTCTAACAGAACTTAAGGAGTTGAAAGAACAATTGAAAGATTTGTTGGATAAGGGTTTCATCCAACCGAGTATCTTTTCATTGAGTGCTCTAGTTTTGTTTTTTTTAGAAGGAAAGATGGTTCTCTTTGTATGTGTATTGACTATTGTCAGTTGAATAAGGTGACCATTAAGAATAAGTATCCTCTCCCAAGAAAAGATGATTTATTTGACCAACTTTAAGGAGCAAGTTATTTCTCTAAGATTGACCTTCGGTCGGGTTATCACCAATTGAGGGTGAAAGATGATGCATTCTTAATATGACTTTTGGAGCTCAGTATGTTCATTATGAGTTTTTGGTAATGTCGTTTGGTTTGACTAATTCTCCAGCGACATTTATGAATTTGATGAATAGGGTGTTTAGACAATACCTTGACATGTTTGTAACTGTGTTCATTGATGATATATTGATCTATTCGAGAAGTGAGAATGATTATATTGATTATTTGAGGATCGTGTTGCAAGTTCTTAAGGACCAACAACTCTTTGCAAAGTACAACAAATGTGAATTTTGGTCAAGGTATGTAGCTTTCCTTGGTTAAATTGTTTCTAGTACGGGTATTGAGGTAGATCCTAAGAAGATGGATGCAGTCAAGAATTGGCCTAGACCTCTAACTCCTTCGACTATTAGAAGTTTCTTGGGTGTAACCGGTTACTATAGAAGGTTTGTTGAGCGATTCTCTTCGTTTGCCTCTCCTATGACGGTTTTGACTCAAAAGAAGGCTAAGTTCATATGGACCGAATTATGTGAAAAGAGTTTTTAAGAGTTGAAGGATAGACTTACTTCTGCTCTGGTGTTGACCTTATTGGAAGGGACGGATGGTTTTGTGGTTTATTGTGACGCCTCAAGAATTAGGATAGGGTGTGTGATTATGCCAAATGGGAAAGTTATTAACTATGACTCAAGGCAACTTAAAATACATGAGAAGAATTATCCTACTCCTGACCTTGAACTAGCGGCAGTCGCTTTTGACTTAAAAATTTAAAGGCACTATTTGTATGAAGTTCATGTAGATGTGTTTATCGCCTACAAGAGTTTGCAATATGTGTTTAATCAAAAAGATCTAATTTTTTGCCAAAGAATGTGGCTTGAGTTATTGAAATATTATGACATGAGTGTTCTTTATCACCCCGGTAAAGCTAATGTGGTAGCACATGCTCTTAGTCGATTATATATGGGTAACGTTGCTCATATTGAAGAAGAAAAGAAAGATTTGGTTCGAGATGTTCATAGATAGACCCGATTAGGTGTTCAACTATTGGAATCCACTAAGGGTGGTGTTATGGTTTACAATGGTTTCAAATCGTCTTTTGTGGCGGATGTGAAAACCAAGCAAGGTCTTGATCCTATTTTGGTCGAATTGAAAGAAGTGGTGCTTAAGAAATTTATTGAGGCTTTCTCCCAAGGAGGAGATGGTGTGCTTAGACATCAAGGTCGTTTATATGTTTCGAATGTTGATGACTTGAGGGAACAGATCTTGTCAAAACCCCATAGTTCCTGGTATTCCATTCACCTGGAAACAACCAAGATGTATTGTGATTTACGGTAGGTCTATTGGTGGAATGGGATGAAGAGGGATTTTGTGGGATTTGTGGCTAAGTGTCCAAATTGCCAACAGGTAAAGGTTGAGCATCAGAAACCATGAGGATTGTCCCAAGATATTAACATTCCTACTTGGATGTGACAATATTTGAACATGGGCTTTAACCTGACTACAACATGATTTTATTTGGGTGATAATGGATTGGATGACGAAAGTGGCTCATTTCCTTCCCGTCAAAGTTTCTTATTTGGCGGAGGATTATACCAAAATGTACTTGAGAGAAATGGTAAAGTTGCATGGAGTGCCTTTATCCATTATTTCATATCATGGTACCCATTTCTTTTGGAAGTCATTCCAAAAGGTTCTTGGTACTTATGTTAAGCTTAGTACGGAATTTCATCCCGAAACTGATGGGAAAGCAGAGCGTACTATCCATACTTTGGAAGATATGTTAAGAGCTTGTGTGATTGATTTTAAGGGTAATTAGGATGACCATTTGCAATTGATTGAGTTTTCTTATAACAATAGATATCACTCGAGTATTGATATGGCTTTATTTGAGGCTCTATATGGTAGGCGGCGTATATCTCCCATAGGTTTGTTTGAGGTTTGTGAAGTTTCCCTAATAGGTCCCGAGTTGGTACATGAGGCCATAGAGAAAGTTCAGCTTATAAGGGAAAAGTTGAAGAAGGCTCAAAGTTGGCAAAAGTCTTATGCCAATGAGATAACAAGGGATCTTGAGTTTGATATTCATGATTGGATTTATTTGAAAACCTCACTCATAAAGGGTGTAATATGGTTTGGTAAGAAAGGGAAGCCTAGTCCCTGGTATATAGGCCGATATCAAATTTTGAGACATGTTGGTAAGGTTGCTTATGAGCTAGATTTGCCAAATGAGTTGGCATCAGTGCATCCAGTTTTCCATATCTCTATGCCGAAGAAGTTTGTTGGAGATTTGACAGCCATAGTTCCCTTAGAAGGGTTGGGAGTTGATAAATTCTTTCTTATGAGGAAGTTCCGGTTGAGATTATAGACGGGCAAGTTAAGAGGTTGAGAAACAAGGAAGTTGCTTCCATAAAAGTATTGTGGAGGAATCACTTAGTTAAGGGTTCTACTTCAAAGGCCAAGGCCGATATGATGTCTTGATATCTTCATCTCTTTCCTTCTACTCCTACTCTAGCTTGAGGTAATGAGTTCCTCTTCGTTTGTCCTTTAATTTGGAGTCATGTGTTTTATGTGTTTCCATGATTTCCTTATTTTATACATGTTCATGAAAAACTTATGTTTTGAAAGAAAATGAGTTTACAAGATTGATTTTCCTCATATTGTGCATTGAGTATGAGTTGCCTATAGACAACATGAGATGAATTGATGAACCTGCTTTAGCTATGCTTTTTGAGAACGAATTGCATATAGGCTTCATGAGATTGTGTTGAGCATGCTTTTAGCTTGGAGAAGGTAGTTCCTCCTTATAGATGAGAAATATTGAAATTTCATGTATATTGGTTCTCTAGGTCTAGCTCCTACTTTCCTTATGATACATTGAGTATGTTTAGCTTCGAGTTGATGTGTCCTCCTTGGGTTGTGCATTTTTATGAGATTGCATGCATGATGGGTCGCTAGTATTGAGTCTTTTCTTTCAACATGTATCTAGAATGCCATTCGAGGAGGAATGTTCCAAAGTGGGAGATAATGTAACACCTCAGAATCTAGTAGCCTAAAATAAGGCTAAGTGAGAGGACAAGAGCCAAGGGAGAGAAGCTTGGACAGCCTTCACCAAGCACTTCCCACCTCCAACGACCACCATGATGGCTCATGGTGGGGACCACGGGTCGTGGTGATTGGTGTGGTGAGCTAGGCAGTGAGCTCCCAAGCTACCCCAAAATAGGACCCTCCCCACGAGCCACTAGATGGCTCTTAAAGGCCACCACGGTCCGGGGGAGGGTTCGTGTTCCTAAGTTATTTAATGGGAAAAGAGGGTGGCAACCTAGCCACGGGTCAAGGGACCACAGGCACCACTACAGGCCATGTGACCCTTGACGAGCCGTAGTGGTTGATGCTTATCGTGACAAATGACACTATCCTACGGTATGAGTATCTACGATCGTCGATAATATAGTAACCCAACCAACCCAATGGAGCGGTTTTGAGAATTGATAGAAAAATAAAATTACATTCTAATTAGTCATAGCTAAAGATATTAACGAACAAAAACATAGTAAATTAAAGTGGGTGACACGAAAGTGTCAAATATCAAGTGGGAGTTTTGTCCCAAATAGTAAAACAACAAAATAAATAAGAAAATCAAGTATGGGGAAGGTTCTTAGGATGTGACTGCAATACAAGTTGAGATAAATCGTTGGGTACATGCTTCCCATAGGAAATTTGCAAGACTAGTGACTAGGCTAAGATTTAAATGGAAATAAGTTCCCACTCGGGCAACGTACCCCGTTTCAAATGCGTTCCTCTCGAACACCCATTTGCCGCATGAAGAGCAGCCTATGCCTTACCCTACTCACTCTCTCGAGATGAGTGTTAGGATATGGGACTAGGGCTCACCCTCTCGGGCTGAACCTCTTGTCGACCCACTCTTTAGGCCATCAGTCTAATGGTTTTGGTTTCGTGACCTCCCTCTTGGGCAAGCCGAAAACACATGGTTGCCTTTGTATTTGTAACAACAAACCCTTTAGATTAAACCGCAACCACTAGGTGAAATCACCATTAAAATACATCTAACCTATCAACAAGCAAGACCCAACAAGAATATCAACCCATATTTGCTAACTCACACCTCAAGAATGGGGTTTTTTAGCCAAACATCAAGAAATAAGAAATTATACCTAACATGATAATGAAATCAACTGGGTATAAGAAATTAAACCTTAAAGTAAGCCAAGGAAAATGAATAGAGAAGACCCACTTCCAACTTGGGGAAGAAGAACTCCTTTCTTCAAGTTTCCACAAAACCCTCTCTAAACTTGAGAGAGAATATCAGCTAAAGTATGTTCTAAAGTGAAAATAATAATAATAATTGTTCCACACTAAGACTACAATTTTAACTAGTATTCATAGTTTTCATAGATTGTGCTGCGAATGATTGTTCGGCACATTAGTCGAGATTGCCGATGAACTCGGCGATCCGCCTTTTTGTTAGCTCATTGCCTTCAGTTTCTTGCCTTTAGCATCCTCGCATTCTGGATCATTGTGTGGTACAGTACTGCTTCGCAGAACTGATCGACGACTCGACGACTCGCCGACTGCTCCTTTCCTCGCCTTTTGATCTACTTCATTCAAGGCTTTGTGTACTAGAACGAAGGGCGGTTCATGTCATTTCAATGACTCACCAAGTTGAACTCGGTGATCCGCAGGATTCCATTTCTTGTTCTTTTCATCTCTATTTGCTCCGTTTTGCGCCTAAGTGTCCATGCTTCCACTAAAACTTGAAATACCTGAAACTTCAGCATTTTAATCAGATATTGAGATAAAACACGCATTCAAGGACACTATTTCTATTAAAATAAAGCCCTAAATGAGTCCAATTTGTGGACTCATCAACACGCCCAACTTAAACTTTTTCTTGTTCTCAAGCAAACTCAAGTTCAGCCGTTCAAAAAGGGTACCTCAAATAGTGCTAAACAAGACTAAATCATGAATGCACACAACAAGACTCAATTTACTTATGCAAGGATCAATTGTGTACTCAAAGATTCAAATTGTGACACACCATCACCAAAGATTCTCGTGCTCGCAATACTTGCTACTTGTGCAAGTTCAAGCTCAACAAAATATCTAAATGCCCTCGCACAAAGAATGATTCCATATTCACACACAGATATCAGTCAATTTAAGATCAAGAATCAGATACAACGATCACACTCAAAAAGAGGAACACAATGTATGTTTTCACCCATAGGTTTGCCCTTATTTTCCAATTGACTTTCGATTCAGCTTACTCAAGATAAAAAAGGTCATTCTAAGACTTGTAACGGGGCTGAGTGCAAAGGTATGGTCATTTAAGCTTAGTGACTTTTTCCTCGTGAGATGTGATATTCTCAAACCATTCCCATCTTTTCCTTTATCACTTCTCTTTCTAGTGCTTCTAAGTCATCCTTTTATTCACTCCCCATGAATTGCTTGGAACCCCAATATCCTTTGTACTTTATTCCACAAATTTCTTTTTCAATCTTTTGTTTTTTTAATTTGGAGGGCTCCATTGTTCTGCAATCATGGATAAAGGGGGACTTCTTATAACACTTCTTGACTTCTCCTTTTCCTTTTCACCACACCCCTAACTTAGGCATTTTGTCCTAAGTTAGCTATTCACTAAACCACAAATCAAGAGGGTTATAGGTAGTGGATCAAGTAAGGTCTAGGGTTTATCAAGGTTCTTCCAAAGAAAGGTAAGGCTCAAAGGTGTTCAAAAGAGTTTCACACGCTCATAGGTAGGTCACAAAAAGACGTATATGTCAAATTGGTTCACACTCTTTAAAACTGCCTAAGATCATCTCAAGAGTACACCTTTCTAAATCAATTAGACTAATAGGGAAAATTTTAGGTTTATTCATGCAAGGTTCAAAGTAAGCTAAACACACAAGGCATCGATACTTCAGTCAAGCAAGACTACACACATTTGCTAGTGTGCAACGGTCATCACAAGAGAATCAATTTGATAAATGGCTTGTCACAACGATATGCAAAAAGTGCACATATTGTCTATGTAACTTCATTTGGCCTCGTCGTAGCCGTGCATTCATGTTTTTTCAATTGAGAGCACTATTCAAGTCATCAGTATTGATCGAAACCGAAACTTAAAGTTTTTGCAAAAGAACAACCACTTTCAACACAACAGGGGTGGCAAAAATGTGCAAAAAAATTTAAAATTCTTTCTGAAGGATCAAAATTTGCATTTAAAACAATAGGAGCCATAAGCTCAAACATCCACAAAAAGAAACAGTATTAAAACATAGTTTAGAACAAACTAAATGACCCAATTTCATGCGCAAAACAACAAAGTATTCACACAAACCAAAAAGGTGAGCCTCACCCCACCCAATTAAAGAGCGTTTGTCCTCAAATGCATGTAATAAAAAATATACCAACAAGTAAGATAGGAAATGACAATGCGAGAGAAGTAAGGAAGGGTCATGTCTATGCAGTCTCTCTGTCTGCTGGGGCATCAATGCCTGGTGCATTTTTCTGAAGTAAAACAATGGTCCCTGGAGCATTGTCATTTTGGTCTCCACTGTTTGCCTTTGCCTTAGCCTCTGCAGCAAGATTTGCTACAATCATCCGATCTATCTCCAATCACATGGGTGGACATTAAGATTGAAATGAATTCATCTCTTTTCCCTAGATTCCTTGGTGTACTTTCTTTGCCTGGCCATCTCGGCTCTCTTTTCCTCTTTTCTAAATTCTCATGCTTTTACATGCCTGTGTGGGTCATCTCTCCCTGCAACTTTTGATCTACCTATTTCTGCAACCACTTCGAGGATAAGTTAAATAGTAATTCAAATAAGAGCAAAACTGGTGTTTCTATGTGCGTAAATTGATGTACCCATGATACAAAGGGGTGTGCGAAAGGCAAACAGGGGCTCTTTCGGCAAGCCGTCAGGTGTATTATGTGAACCAAACTGACCATCGAGAGTCACAGTTCAATCAGTACATAAAAATAGAAGAAAAAAACAAGATGGGACTGTTAAGTGAACTGCTGAACAATTCTGTGACATTTGCTCATGAGCTCCGATCAACTCATTTTGTCCATTATCAACCCCGCCTTTCAATTTTCACCCAGCAACCCCAGCTAATGTAACCATGCATATATAATTCAATTTCAGCGAAAACACATAGAAACTTATATTCCCACCATGTAACAATTTAACTCAAAGCTTAGCTAAGTGGAAATTCCTCAAATCATACAATAGATACCAATTCACAATAAAAAATATCTGTAACCTCAGTGACTCTGAGACTCAACAGAGGTTTAACACTTTAGTCATTACGTAAATGAGTGCAATTTAAATATTTTTACATGCAATGTTTAGACTGTTAACCTTTGATGTTGAATAGTTACTAATGAAATGCTAGGCAGCAATGCAATCCAAATCCGCGCACAAATCAATGAGCCACAATATTCCAATAGTGCAATAAATATAAAAATAGAGTGCAGGTGTGAATTTGGTAGGTTGAAAAAGTGAGAGAAAATGAGTGACATAGGAATTTTAAACCTGTGGCTTGCAAAAACCGTCCAATTTTTTCCTGTTCGATGATATAAATCAAGTTCACCTAATTATTCAGCGACACGCTAAATGCTTACTTAGTTCACCAAATGTCACAGGATTTGCAGCTCCTTTGAAGATTCCAACGGCAATCTACAATGCAATCTCTGACATGGTCGGTGATGCGCCACAACTCTGTTCGAGATCGCCGAGTTTCACAGGGTTTTGGCTAACAATGCCTTGTGTTAGCTAGCAAATAGAACCGTGTTCACCAATCTTTTCAGTAATCCACCAACTGGACTTGTTGCTTGCCTCTTCATCCTCTTTCAATCATCTCATTCGTTTCAACCTATACAAACAACACACCATTATTTTCTTAAGGTAAAACAAAGCAAGAAAGGGTTTTGGGTTGCCTCCCAAACAATGCCTTAGTTAACGTCATGGCACGATGCAAGTCAGCAGTTATTCGTCATCCTCGAATTCGCCCATGTTGTAATTAGGAGAATCCTCGATGAATGGTGGGTAGTGGCCTGATATCAAATGGCCGATTTGAGCATCCTGCAGCTGGATTGTCATGGAGTGAGAGGCTGATGCTTCATTTAGCATTACGATAGTTTCCTTCATCTCATTCAACATCTCCTCTTGTGCCTTCATTTTCTTTTGAATGAATGAAAGAGCTTTATCTCCTTGCACACCTCCCTGCTTCTTCCCATGACTACACTCACGGAGGGAGACATACTTTTCTTTTCCCATGGTTTGTACTTCCAATTCTGTGACTCGATTGGACAGATCATCCAACTAGGTAAGTAGTGCCTCCCACTCCTACTTCTTTTTGGCTTTTTTGCTGGTTGTTACCATGCCATCAAGGAGTTTTTCGATGACTTCATAGCGCTGGTATAGCATGCCTCTCTCACAAATCTGATCAGTTATGCTTCTATTCTCGGGTCCAAGACCCCTATAAAAGCACTCCAGTAGTACCTTATCCATCATCCCATGAGATGGGAATGTTTACAACACTGCTTGAAACTTTAGCCACATGTCCTGAATTGTTTCATCCCCTACCTGTTTAAATGTTAAGAGGTTGTCCCTGAGGTTCAGTAGTTTCAGTAGGGGATGATTCGTGTGGTATCCATAATGATCATCCATCGTTTGTTCCCTATTGTGATGTTCAAACAAGCAAACCAAAAGTACAACTAAGATTAGTAAAGCTAAAACTACGAAAAATAGAAATTTTTGCAATTGATCTTTGGGATTACATACAATCAAAAACTCAAAGAAAAACAAAATTAAGAGTAAAGTTAATAATATACGATTAATAAGACGGAAATTCTAGTGAACTAAAAATTCTCAAATAACATCACTCCCCAGCAGCGGTGCCATTTTGATGCTTATCGTGACCAATGACACTATCCTACAGTATGAGTGTCTACGATCGTCGATAATATAGTAACCCAACCAAGGGTTGGAGTCGTGTTCCAAGGGAGTGGTTTTGAGAATTGATAGAAAAATAAAATTACATTCTAACTAGTCGTAGCTAAAGATATTAACGAACAAAAACATAGTAAGTTAAAGGGGGTGACACGAAAGTGTCAAATATCAAATGGGGGTTTTGTCACAAATAGTAAAATAGCAAGATAAACAAGAAAATCAAGTATGGGGAAGGTTCTTGGGATGTGACCGCAATACAAGTTGAGATAAATCGTTGGGTACAAGCCTTCGATAGGAAATTTACAAGACAATAGTGACTAGGCCAAGCTTTAAATGGAAATAAGTTCCCTCTCGGGAAACTTACCCCATTTCAAATGCGTTCCTCTCGGACACTCATTTGCCTCATGAAGACCAGCCTACGCCTTACCCTACTAAATCACCATTAAAATACATCTAACCTATCAGCAAGCAAGACCCAACAAGAATATCAACTCATATTTGCTAAATCACACCCCAAGAATGGGGTTTTTAGCCAAACATCAAGTAATAAGAAATTATACCTAACATGATAATGAAATCAACTGGGTATAGGAAATTAAACCTTAAAGTAAGCCAAGGAAAATGAATAGAAAAGACCCACTTCCAACTTGGGGAAGAATTTTTTTCTTCAAGTCTCCCCAAAACTCTCTCCAAACTTGAGAGAAAATATCAGCTAAAGTATGTTCTAAAGTGAAAATAATAATAATAATTGTTCCACACTAAGACTTCAATTTTAACTAGTATTTATAGTTTTCACAGATTGTGTTGTGGATGATTATTCGGCGACAATAGTCGAGATTGCCGATGAACTCGGCGATCTGCCTTTTGGTTAGCTCATTACCTTCAGTGTCTTGCCTTTAGCATCCTCCCATTCTAGATCATTGTGTGGTACAGTACTACTTCGCGAAACTGATCAACGACTTGCCGACTGCTCCTTTCCTCGCCTTTTGATCTCTTCTTTCAAGGCTTCGCGTACTGAAACGAAGGGCGGTTCATGTCGTTTCAATGACTCACCGAGTTGAACTCGGTGATCCGCAGGATTCCATTTCTTGTTCTTTTCAGCCCTATTTTCTTTATTTTGCGCCTAAGTGTCCAAGCTTCCACTAAAACTTCAAATACCTGAAACTTCAACATTTTAATCAGGTATTAAGATCAAACAAACATTCAAGGACACTATTTCAATTAAAATAAAACCCTAAATGAGTCCAATTTGTGCACTCATCAGTGGTAAGTCGGCAGCTTCAGTTGAGGGTTTTTTTAGTCTTTTTTAATTTTAATTAAACCAAAGCTATGTCATTTTACCCAAGTCTAGTACCCATATATAAGTTATTTTAACTTCAAAAGTCACCCATTCAAGTCATTATTTCCAAAACCCAAAAGAAAATCAAAGTTCTTTTCCCCATAATATATATCTTTATAGAAACTAGAAGATGAAGAAGAAGAACAAGAACAAGAACAAGAACAAGAACAAGAACAAGAACAACAAGAAGAAGAAGAAGAAGAAGAAAGAATTCAAGCTAGGATCAAGGTCAAGCCTCAATTCCTCCATTGAAGTTAAGCATTGGGATTTAAGGTATGATAGTTTTCATCCATGGATTTCTTCGATTCATGGAATTCCCTAATTCTCCGATTTACAAAGTTAGAATTCCAAAATTGAGTTAGGATTTTCTTCAATTGTCTTGGGTTCTCTTCAATGCTGATTTAAATGATTGAATTATGATCTCTTATGCATGAGTTGATGTAATATGATGATTTTATGTTGATTTCCCCATCAATAACTTGGTAACCCCCATGTTTCCAAGTTATGAATCATGTGATTGGGATTTTGATTAAAAGGGAAGAGTTTTATGAAATTAAGCATGTATTGCTAGCTTCACATGTATTTATGATCAAATCCATATATAACCCATGATTTCTAAATTTTAATGATTGAAAGTGGGTTTTTAACCTCAAGAGGTGAATTATGGACTTATGCATTTTCTTATGAAATATATGCAAATGTTATAACGGTGCTTTGAGTGTAAAGTACCAATGATGATGTTGTTGTTGTGTTGTTGAAAGGATATTCTCATAAGCACATACTAGCATAATGTCAAAGGTTTTTCTCACATAGTAAGGATTCTTGGGTTAAAAGGCTTTCTCACCTAATTGAATCAAAGAGTAAGAGCTATCCTAATGAAACTAGCTTGGATTGGTTATCCTCGGATACCTTTCCATGGATGATGACTTAGCTTGGATTGGAAAGATGGCGTGCCTTTCCCAAGATAATAAGGTCAAGTAAGAAATGACTATTCCGAGTGATTTATTCTTAGCACCAAGAAGATATTGAGATGGAAGCTCTCATGTTAGTAGAGGCCGGGTTTCTAGTATCAATCTCTTTATCCCTTACCTTTGTGCCCCCACAGGATGATTGTCTAGATAGGCGTTAGCTAGTGGATCCACTTAAGCTAGAAGTTCATGGTTCTACCTTGGAAAGCAGGACAATTGTCATGACCCAGGGGTACCCCCTAGATGTAACATGGCATGTAGGACCCTGAAGGACCCCATACAAGCCACTTAGCATTTATAACATAAGAAATAAAATAATAAAAGTAAAACAATAGTCCAAGTCAAATAGTTTTTATAAAAGAAAAGAGGAAGTCTAAACCACTTTGTCTCATTAGCCATCTTGTACATAAGATTGGAATTGGGCCTAGCCCATACATCATGTACAAAAACTAAAATTACGAAAGAAAACTCAAAACAATGAAGATTCGTCCTCAAAGCATGAGGACTCACTAAAGCTCGAAATCTCTAAAATCAACCTTTAGCCACAAAATTGAGAACCCTGACGGTCGGACCTTACATTTGGGGAAATGTAGGCAAGAGTATGTGTTAGTACAAAAAAATGTAACAAGTATTATAGTCATGCATAAAACATTTAAATTATGCTAAAAAGGGACATTCTCATAAGTATGCAATGATCAAGCTAAAACATGTATTTTGAGAGTTAGAAACCTTAAGTCATAAAACCATGATCAATGCAAGTGAACATCATCTTTGAACACATCTGAGATACTTCTTGAAGTAACCTTGTTCATTATTATTGTAGGCATGAGCCTTAACTGACATAAAGACCATGTGAGCTATAACATGATCCCCTCGGTGTCTTCCACACCGAAAAGGGTTGTCCTACTTGCCAAGGTAGAACCATGAACTTCTATATTAGGTGAATCCACTAGCTATTGTCTATCTAGATAATCATCCTATGGGGGAACATAGGTAAGGGATAAGGAGATTGCTTCTAGAAACACAAGCCCTACTGACGTGAGGGCTTCTATGTCAATATCCTCTCGGTGCTAAGCATAAATTCCCACGAAGTAGTTATTAAGTCTTGACTTATATTATCATTAAAAGAAATGGGTAGTCTCCCCTTGTCTTATCATAGGATAGCTCCTTAGACTATGTGTGAGAAAACCTTTCACCGTTCGTGATCTTTTCATACTAGCTCATAAAGGAACATGGGTAATCTCCTCTTGTCCTTATCATTAGATTAGCTTCTTAGCATTGGTTCATTTTAGGTGAGAAATCTTTTCAACAACACAACAACAACAACATCATCATTGATACTTCACTCTTAAAGCACCCTTAAAATATTTCAATAAAATTCATAAGAACATGCATAATTTCATAATTCACCTTTCAAGGTTCATATCCCACTTTCAATCATCAACATCCAGAAATCATGGGTTAGATATGGGTTCATAGAAACTCATCATAAAATCATATAATTCTATCAATTCATTCTTGATTTCATAAAAACATTATTTCATAATAAAAACCACATTATATCATCATAATTGGAAAATATGGGATTTACATGGGTTCATCGGGAATCATCATAAAAACCATAGTATTTCATCAATTCATGCATAAGATATCATAATTCAATCATTTAAATCACCATTGAAGAGAACCCATGGCAATTGAAGAAAACCCTACCTTAATTGGGGATTTATAACTTTGGAAATAGGAGAATTTTGGAACTCCATGGATGAAAGGAATCCATGGATGAAAACTATCATATCTTGATGTCAAAAGCTTGAAATCAATGGAGGATTAGGAGTATACATCTTCAAACCCTAGCTTTCTTCTTCAATTTCTAGAGAGAGAAATATTTAGAAAGGAAAAGCTTGATTAACTTTGGAAATTTAAGAGAATGAATTTAGTTTGGGTGATATGGGGATTTAGAACCATTATATAGGGCTTTGGGGAGAAGGAAAAATGACATGTATTGAGTTAAAACAATTGGGAAAAGACCCAATAACCCCTAACTCAAAAACTGTCGAATTGGGTCACTGGAAGCCAACCACGGGTCGTCATGACCATGACGGCCCGACAAATAGGTCATGAAGAAATTCAGCCTGAAAGTACTTCACTATTTTAGACATAACTTTTTACTTCGAGATGGGAATTGGATAAACTGGGTGGCGTTGGAAAAAGGACTCAAAGAACTTTAATTTAGTAGGTTATGGGCCACCTAATTCATTTTGTTCTTAAAGATATGATCATTTGAAGTTTACCGTAAGCTCTAAGTCTATTGAAAACCATTCACGGATGACCTCACGGTCTGTGTGGGGCTTCATGGGCCATTGTGATACCCGTGGCCCTTAACCAATATAGCTAAGGAAGAACCCCTACTAACTTGACCGACTTGACGAACACTTTAATGGGCCGTCAACCTCACCATGGACCATCTAAGTGTCCGTCAAAGTAAAGTTTGCATGGGGCAGGTTCTGGAAACCTACCACGAACCCCTTAACGGACTGTGGTCCCCTTCACGACCCGTCTGCGACTCCGTGGAAGGTTCCATGGTCCACTTCTTGGGCTTGTGATTTTCCCACTTCGGAGTTGACACACCCTCAGTTCACTCTTGCTAGTTGGGCTAGGACTTTTCTAGTTAGTTTGGTGGCCAAGATTGATTGTCATTCTTTCTAGGTAGGCTTGGAGTTGGTTGGAATTAATTGTAACATGGGTTGGGGGGCCGACTTATGGTTCATGGTACTCTTTCCTTAGTAGAATTAGTTATTTAGTGTACCTATCAAGCATATGGGGGTCCATTCGAGTTTTATTTAAACTTGCGCACAAATGTACCTTCTAAGCTTTTGGGTTCCACTTAGATTTACTTTCGCTATGCTCATGTGCTTTATTTTTAAACTCACTTTGACCTATGTGTTTGTCTTTATTTTATATTTTCAGATTGTTTTTACCTTTCCTACTCAATTGACCTATGACGATACTGAGTACCTTTGTTTTGGTAGTTCTGGTATACTCTACATCTTTTTGTGATGTAGGTCCTAGTACTAGCTAACAATGGTAATCATTCGTGCCATCTTTTGCAGCTTGGGGATATCGTAGATGAGGGTGAGTACTTGGCTCCCTGAATAAGCATGTCTCCTTCTGTACTCATGTTAGCTAGTCTTTTTCCTTTGAGATGGCTTGTTGTGGTCCACTTTTGGGACATGTGTTTATTCATATTAGACAGCTTTGTACTAGTGACATCCAGGTTCTTGGAGGATTTCTATTTTCTTTGCTTTGGTTTCTATCTTTTCTTATAGTTAGGGCTATTTTCTAGTTAGTTCTACATCAGTACTTATTACCTATAGTTTTGGGTACGGATTGTTTTTCATGTTATATTTAAAATATAGTTGATCAATCATAATTAAATCATAATATACTAAAACTGGGAAGCCACAAAAGTAAAAGTTGAAATACTATTTTACCCCTATCTTAATTCAAAATATTATATAATATCTAAGCAATTAAATATTAAATAATAATTTTATCATATTATATTATATTAAATACTAAAACTCAAAAGGTGTTTTTAAAGGCATTTTAAGAATGTCTCTCCATTCTTCAACATAACTTTTGAGCTTTCTACAAAATTCTAGGCAAACTTTATGTGTCTCCATTCTCCAACATAACTTTTGAGCTTTCTACAAAATTCTAGGCAATATCATGTGCATGAGATAAAATTATTATTGGCAAATACATAAGCTAATTCGCCTTTCAAAGCTCATAAGAAGAAAGAATCTAATTTCATCAATGACAAAAAATGGTTGAGCACGGAGATCGCCAATTAAGGTAGAAGGCTGTAGTGGAGTGTTCTCTTGCTTTCCGAAGGGTTTAGGCTTAGTGGTGTCTATCGTAGTAGTACTCTTATTCTTGTACTGTCTTGCTTTTGCTTTCTACCACCAATTGTTTTTATGATGTTTCGGTTATTGTACTTTTTTTTGTTATTGTTATTGTTTTCGTAATAGTTTTTATATTATATTATATTATATTCTCTTCACTGTTATTTTTCTTTTTCATATTTACTCTGATTTTCTATACTCGACTCAAGTTGAGGGTCTTCTAAATTGAGGTAAGGTTTGTGCACACGGATTTCCAGTATATATATATATATATATATATATATATATATATATATATATATATATATGTATGTATGTATGTATGTATGTTTGTATGTATGTATGTTATGGTGTGTGAAGCAACGAATATAATGTCAAGAACCGCTGGTAAATTTTGTCTCTACTTTTTTTAGAAATAAGTTTTATCTTATTCTAGAGAAAAATATGATGCATACTTCGTTATACATAATTTGCAAATTACATGATTTGTTAGTACAATTACTTCCCTCTCATGGTCTGTGCCTTTTGTTTTTCCTCTTTAAACTTGTAGCTTCTGAATTCCGAATATGGATAACTTATTGATTCTATATTTATTTTCTATCTATAATCTATATGAATAAAATCTTACGAATGATGTGTATGTTGTATGTTTCTTCTATTTTTTGTGTATTTTTTCTCTATTAGACTTCACCAATCTGATTTTTATAAAAAAAATTATCATTATCGTAAGCCTGTATTGATATTTGTCTCAAATAAATCATTTGTAAATTTATTGGAAGTGTGTTAACTACTAAACAAAGTTTTAAAAGTATCGCTAATAGCTTCAACAGAATTGATTTACCGATGGTAGATTCAAAGGAATTGATTTTAAACATTACAATGTGCCCCTCATTTGGTGTTTCTTGACGCACATTAAAAAAATATTACTCACTTCACACGATTTGCATAAAAAAATTATTGTTCTAACGAATCTATAAATATTCACATAGAACACACGTGCAACACACGTGACCAGAGACAAGTAATAAAAATAAACATCAAAGTAAATATTTCATATTCATTAGTTTGATGATAATACACTTAAAAAGAATTTACCTAAAAGCAACTATCAGTCAAACTATAATTGTAGTTAAAATGGTTAGTTTTTATGTTATTATGTTTTTATTCCTAAAATAACTGCAAGTCAAACTTCAATATTACTACGATCCTATCCCCTCTAATCCAAAGTACCAAACACTGCTTAAAGAAAAAAACTAATTAATTCCTGAAATTTAGCTATATGATACACTAATTAATAACTTTCTATTAACTTGGTCACTCTTATCCGTTCTATCTCCTCCCCCACTATATATATCCCTCTCTCCCTACAAGTTTTTACCAAGTAAATACAAGACCCCATTCTTCCATTTCTAATATCTCATTGATTTTATTCAAAGGAAACAATGAAGAAAACAAGTATGATCAAGCATCGATGGAATCCTGAAGAGGACGAGCTATTGCAGAAGCTAGTAAAGGCGCTTGGAGATGAGAATTGGTCTCTTATTGGCCAATTGGTAGAGGTAAGATTATTACTCCCCAATATTTACATTGATTCTTAAGCATAATAATCTAGGTTATTGAGGCTTTTGACATGATTCCTTGGTGAAAAAATCCCTAAGTTGCGGAAGTTGATCATACTTTGGCCTAGGGTTAGGATTGGGTTGTATTTTTGGAGTTATTAGGTCATTGTTTGATTGAATGTGGTGTTGTATTTTTTATTTTAGACCAAGGACAAGCTAAAGCTTCAAAAAGGATTCAAGATTTATGATCAGACTTCTGTAACAGATGCTTGGCACCTAAGTAGGCTAGGTTTTCTTAATTGAGTAGTTAGACATGTTTTCTACTGAATGAAATTTTGTAGATTGATAGGAGGTTTCATGCCTAGGTGTTTCAGCAAGGAGTCTAGATAGTTAAAGGTTGTTGTTTATTTTTGTTATGACGGGAAAAGATAATGACGAGGGGTGATTTTCTAGTTCGTGACTGTTAATCTTGACTTTCCTTTTTCGGGTGTTTTGGTGTCAATTTTAAGGTTAAGTGTTATAAATTTTATGGTTTATAGACACTTTTTGGGCTTGTGGTAATCAAGGGAACAAATTTGTGTTCATAAAAAGTGGTATAGTGTTGGGCTATTGGTATATGCATATAGATGATGGTTGTATATTTTCAGTTTATGTATGTATGCATGTCTATTACTTAGTAGTTTAAATTGTGCAATGCATGGTAGAGAGAAATATGAAATAACATAATATAGATAAGCTCATGCAATGAACTTATTATTGTAACTTGTTGTATTCAAATGGTATTATTCATTATGCTATTTGACTGTGCATAATTATTTTTGATTGTCGGTTGGCTCGGGTACGACACGAGAACACTAACTATGAATGACTTGGGTACCACGCTGGTATACTAGCAGTTTGGGTTCTATGAGAGGACTAGGTATGTATTTATGGTTCCATGAGAGGATCAAGCATTGCATGTTTGATCATGTTGGACATTTTCATACATTGGTTGATTCTAGGTATTTTTTTGGTTTCATGATATTGTGGCTCGGAGTCTATGTGTTTGTAATTTTTGTTATATGTGATTGGAATGTGTTTATGAGTATTATGGGTTGTGCATATAAACCCAAGGTCAGGAGTTGGAGTCTGATCTCTATTATACTTGTGGTTATAATTGTTTAACTATTGAATTGAGTTTACCAAGACTCAATCCTTTAATTGCTTCTTAATAGTGTTTCTATTCATGATGATGTTATTGTTTATTGAAATGGTGGCTTTTAAGTTAGACAAATTACTTCGGGTTTAGTGTATGGTTAAGTGATGTGACTGGTCATTGTTGTCTAGCATTTTTAGAACTTATTTGATAATAGGGATGTGAGTCAAGAGGGATGAGTTGGTATAAGGTGCAAGTTTCATGTATTGTTCCAAAAGGACCAGTATGTTGGCTAATAGGGCTAGTGATGGCCTTGTGTTCATGAATATTATGTGGTGGAATGTTTAGGCTATGATTTGGCATTTGTGGTGGTTTTGTATTCGGGAAAGTTTATGTGATAGCAAGGTTAGGCTACGATCTGATATTAGAGTAACATCACAGGTAGGTTTGGGAAGCCTTAGAGAGATATCATAGGTAGGTTTGGGAAGCTTTAGGGTGACATCAGAGGTAGGCTTCGGAAGCGTTAGGGTGATATCACAGGCAGGCTTGAGAAGCCTTCGGGTGACACAAAAGGTAGGCTTGGGTAGCATCATAGTTTGTACTAGAATGAAGTAGGAGGTTGGGTGAAAGTGTATTATTTTATAGGTATTATACATAGGATGGTGAAAGCATGTTGATAGAGACTTGAGGTGGTGCAACTTTCATATTGAATAACTTTTCTATTTATCTACGTTATATTCTTTGGTAGGTTTGGGTCGACCGATGATGCCTACTAGTACGTGTTGGTTGTACTGATACTACTCTTACTATGCACGTAACATAGTATGGTTGCAGAAATTCAGTTTATGTTTCATAGGTGATGATGATGTTGATCTCCGACAACTTCTACTCCTATTTCTTTATTCTAGGATCTGGTCTTATTTCTTATATAATTGTACTCTTATAAGCTGTTGTACCTATTTAGACTAGTTCCTTTGGTGTGTTAGTATGTTTCCTTGTTAAATAACTTGGAGGTTCAAATCAATTTATGGTAATTTCAAAACCATATATGGTATTAGATGATGTTGTATTTATTTTCTGTCTGGCCCAAATTAAGTTTGGGGTTGAGTATTCTCATTTCTAAGTGTTAGAGTATGTTCCTGCATGATTTTTGATAACGCTCAACTACACCTCTTATAATTCAATGTGGAGGCGGTCTCTAACAAGTATAAACCTAACTGTGAGTTGAGGTCGATCCCACAAGTAGTAATACAGAAAATAATTCAGATATGAAGTATGAAAGTGTTCTAATTTCTTGTAGAATAGAAATAAATAAAACACAGCATAATGTAAATCAATAAGTTTAAACTATCAATATTAAGAGCTTTTTAATCAATTGTTAACGAAGACAATTAACGCGGGGTTTTAATAAATAGAGAGGGAACCTTAGGAGTGTGTGAGCAATCAAATACTAATTTCGCTAAATGGGTAATGAATATTTGCTTTAAGTCGTTGAATCTTAATGGGTAGGATAGATTGTAACTATAACAACCGTTTTTCAAAAAGGTATCATGTTTCAAGCAAGTTCTTTTGAATCTCAAAAAGCTTAACAATGCAAAGCAACCCAAATCCTTAATTCAACCCACTTTATCATGATGGGTTGTAAAGACCCAAGTCAAGACAATTATCAATCATATACTCTACTTTAAGCAACTTTCACAAGCAAGCATACAGAGCTAAAACTAGAACTAAATTTGCAACTTCAGGTCATAAATGATTACATGAATAAATAACTGAACCCATTTCAAAATAATATTAAATCTAGCAATTAACAATATCCACAAGCTAGTTTATATATTCGATTGCATAGTCACACCCCTAAGGAAAGAGGGTTTAGCCAAACATTAACAAAAAGCAAGAAACAGTTACCAAAAAGATGTTCCATTGGAATGACAAAATCTCCAATGCTAAATGCCAAAATTAAGACTAAAACCTTAAAATCTCAATATCTATGCTCAAAACCCTCTCAAAGAATATTCAGTATTTTCGAAGTATATAAAAATATGTGAACTACTATGTAAGACACTTTTCTCTCTCTTCAAAAATCAATTTATATATTTCCAAAAACTTCCCAAAATTTCAATACGCAATCCCATCAGCAAAGTTAGTCGGGATCGCCGAACGACTCAGTGATTCGCTGATAAGCATGCCTTCTTGCCATTTGGACTTGACTTCTACACCCAGTTTTTCTGTTCAATTAGTTGAGTTGGATTGAGCTTGTCGTTACATTTGATCCAATTAGTTGAGTTGGATTGAGCTTAGTTCAGGAGCATACTCACTGGACCTTTTAGAAAGCTAGAAGCTCACTCGTCAAGTTTTCGAGTGGCTTTTGCGAGCTCTAGTCTTCCTTTTCATCAGCTTTTCCAACTTTTTTGCTTCTTTCAAAAAGTAATGCCCATGCTTGTTCTTAAGCCTTCACGGCTACGCATAAACAATTTAACATCAGTTATGAACACAAAATAGGCATTGAGGACACTGATTCATTAAATAACACCCCCTAAAATGAGTCTAAATTTCCTACTCATCAACACCCCTAACATAAACTTTTGCTTGTCCTCAAATAAAACATGAGATCAATCAGGTCGACAGGGACGTCTACAAGTAGTGCTTCTTGATACTCAACATGAAAGCGCACAAGGTTCAATACAAACATGCAATGTTCAATTATGCACTCAAAGTTTCAAACTATGACTCGCCATCATCAATTAAAGTTCATGCTCACAAATGCTTACTTCAAATGCAAATTCATGCCCAGCAAAAATATTTGAATGCCCTCACATCATGAATGAGTACATTCTCTCAGAAAGCCAATCAAGGCATAAAATTAAGGAATCAAAATCATCTCTCACTCTCCCAATGAGAAAAATATGCACGATTTTACCCATAGGCTCGCCCGTATTTTTCAACCAACACATCAATTGGCCTTTGCAAAATCACAAGGGTCTTTTGAGGCTTGTAATGGGATTGAGAGTAAGGGTATGATCATTTCGGCATAGTGACTCTACCTTCATGAGGCATGGTTCAAATTTCACTTTTTTCCTTTTCTATCATTCTTTTCATATTCAAAACTCACCCTTGGCCTATTCATATCACACATAATTTTTGGTTTAGCTCATCGAACACCCCTTTTATTTCCATCACAATGCTCACCGGTACATATTATTCATTTCTTTTCTTTCTTCTATTTTCTCTTCCCTTCTCTCTTTTTTATATATGGAGGGGTTCCATCTTTCCTCATTCTTACAACAC
This sequence comes from Solanum commersonii, assembly GCA_029007595.1. NCBI lineage: Eukaryota > Viridiplantae > Streptophyta > Magnoliopsida > Solanales > Solanaceae > Solanum > Solanum commersonii. Next base: position 7,431,717 of record JAJTWQ010000012.1, read on the forward strand.
CCCCAAGTTAGAATTTTGGCCAAAGTTGGATATTCAAACAAACCAATGCTTAACGAATGTTATAGGTGGGAAAGACATGGAAATTTCAAGAACCGGTCTAAACATTTGTATTCATATTTCATCCAAAGAAAAGGTTAGGCTCAAATGGTACCAAGGTAGGTTCACACACTCATAAGGTGGTCACACAAAGGTATAGCAATTAGGTTCACTCTAAAAAATTCATGCCTAAGATCATTTCCTTCATTCACTAATGCTAGTCAATTGGACCAATGGGGCATGTTCTAGGTATCATCATGCACAATTTTCAACTAAACCTCACCACACAGGACATCCAAAAGCATCATCGATCACGACTCTACAAGTTAAGCTCGATGCAATGGTCATTGCATGACTCACCTTTACATTCGACTAGTCACAATGAGATGCTAAGAGTTAACAGAAGACTTATGCAACTCAAATTGCCTCGTTGGACTCACATAAACATATCATTCATCAAGATTATATTCAAGTCATTGATATTGATCACAATCGACACTCAAATGTACAAGAGAACAGTAACCAATATTCACATTCAAGCAATCGAGAGAGAAGCCAATGAATCAAAACCAACACCAAAACAGTCACTACTAAAGAAACATTAAGAAGTTCCAAATAAAAACAACAAAATATCTCAAAAATGACATAAAACCAAAAGGGTAGGTAGCTAGATACCTTTACGCCATCAAAAAGAAACAAGCAATGTCCTCAATGCAAAATAAAAACTGAAAGTAGCAACGGTAAAAAAATGGAGGGAGATTAAAGATCCCTTATCAAGCTAGGCCTGAGGCAAACTCTCGCTCATTGGTGCGACCTCAACTTGGGCATCAGTGCCCATCTCCACTCCAACTCTGGAAGGGTGTGCAACAACCTCTTCCGTTGGCTTAGACCCACTAGAATTAATCATGGAAGTGTCGCATAGTGATGTCTTCATGGACATCCGTAGCATGTCAACTTCTAGGTCCTCTAAGTCCTCGTACACATCAATCTCACGAGCAACCAATTCCTTCTTATTAGTCTCAAGAGTGTCGGACTCCCCATCCTCATCAGGTGCAACAATATCTCCAGTTACAACAGTCGAAGGAATCTCTGAATAAGTTGGGACCAGAGTCATCTCAAAACTAGGGTCGTTAGGGACATCTACACCACCCCACATTATCGATATGTCAATGGATTTCAATTCGTCCACATCCTGATGTAGTTTGGCAATATCATTCTTCAGAGGTGTTAAATTAGGCAGGTTGGCTACCTGTCTACTCACACATCTCAACCTGAGCATTGAGGCCATTAAATTTTATCCCATGGGAAGTGATCAACTCACGCTACTCATTCAACTCTTCTCAAATGGGAGCAAGTGTCGTAGCTATAGCACACTTAATCATCGAAGGGACAACGACCTCAACTCAAGAAGCCCTCACATCGTCCGAATGGGCAAGCTTGCCCATTTTATAAATCATCGTCTGAGTCAAATGGGGATGGGAGACAGGAGTAGGAGAAGGAATAATAGAGGTTGAAGGGGTAGTTATACCTAATGGCTCGATGGAGGGAGTGGGAGGTGTAGGACCAACCTCCGTAGACTCTACATTAACAATCGGAAAAGTGTCAACTAGAGTTTTCTTCTTCTTTTCCTCCTCATCTTTCAATTACTCTGCTTCGATCCGATGAATATCATAACACGAGGAGGGAGTGCCCTCAGTATTCGTCTTTGCCACAAAGGGCACGCCTGATCGACAACACAAGACACTGATCAGAATCATAAATGGCAATGAGGTTTGATTTTGTTTGGCCCTCATAGCCATCTCCTTTGCAATAATAGAGCCCAGATTCATCTTCCCCCGATCAATGATACACCCCAAAAGTGAAGCCTTCGGATGTCTCATAATAGATACATTTTTTGACGGCATCAACGTGCTACTAATGAACTCGAACCAGTACCGTGTTGTGATATTAAGATTCTTCTTCTTAATAGTAACCCACACCTCAATCCATGGAAGTGTTGTATCACTTAATAATGGGGCAAGCCACCCCTTCAATTCTTTCAAAGTCTGAGTCTTTATTTTGTCGACCAAAGAGTGTCAAGTCCACACTGTGCAATCCAACTCATCGTTGATATTTGTCTCACTTTACTTCACTTTATTTCGCACTTCTACGAAATCAACAAGTTCCATTGAACTAGCCTTTTTTTTCCCTTTCGAGATCATCTTGGCATACTCTTTATATAACTCTCAAACCCATGTAAGAACTTATGGACTCCGAGGTTTCATGAACTATTGGAATTTTTGGTACCGCAATGTCTCCCAAAAAGTTAAATATCTGTCCGCTACCCCATCTGTGGAAAATCGCTTCTCCTCAAGTATAGTCTGCAATCTAGTGGCCTTTAAACAGTTCATTGACTGTGGAGCATTCACCGGAACAGGAGGCACTTGTCATGCCTATGGTGCCAAAGGTAGTGCCAATGGGTCATAGGCTGCTTTAGAATGCAGCTTTGATCATTTCCTCTTTATCAACTCAGCTTCTAGCACCGATTTATGGACTGGAGTCTAAGACCCCATAATTCTCAGACTCGGAGGAGGTGAACTTGATGGAATCGATGTCTACACTATCCTCCGAGCTTCTATCAGTGACAATCTGCTTTTTACCCTTACCACTCACATGTGTAGGTTTACGACAAGTGGTTTGGGAAGTCTCAACTTATGACGCAATCACAACCCCCTTTGCTTTCTTTTTGGGTAGAGGACCCTGTAGTTTGGCTTGCCTCCGAGATCGAGGGTAGTCCTCATCTATCCCACACTGAGTAGGAATCCTAGTCTAGCCATACCTGGAAAAGCACACAAATAAGAACAACTTTGATCACAAAAGTTTAATGAAACATAATTTTCAAAAAAATGCAGAAAACTCACCGAAGAAGGTCGGCGAGTTGTCAAGTCCACTTGATGAGCAAAAGAAGCCTGGCCAAATGTTACAGATAGTAAAAAAAATTAGGTTAAAAGGTGATATCAACGCCATTCAGTGACTTGTCAAGTTCACTCGATGAGCTGAAGGGTCATCGCCAAAATTAACATCGACTTACCTTCATAAGTCTGGCACCTAGGAGATGAAACAAGCATTTTGAAACATGCCAAACCAATTTGGTGAGTGATATACCGTAAGTTTACAATATTTCTAATACATTTCACTTACAAGTTGTGTGTGTATAGGGCCTTTTTGGATTGGTTTTTATGTGTTTTTATCATATTTTACAGGAAGGACGTTCAGGCACAAAAGTAAAGGGACAGCTGAAATAACTACAGAAAGGGCATCTACAGAGGTGATCAACGGATCGTAGGTCTAGTGACTCTCCGTAGGTGATGGTCATAGATCAGTAGACAAGGCAAATCAGGGAAATCTGACAAAGTGTGGAACCACGGTGGCCATTGACGGTTTGTAAATTGATCTACTGATCGTATTATTGATCCGTAGATTGATACTGTGAGGGTTCCAGTACCAGATTTGTGAAGATTCCAATTATGGAGCTACGGAAAGGGATTGACGGACCGTAGATCGATCTACAGTCTGTACTGCAAGTTCATCGTTTGCTTCAGAGAAGCTAATTTTTGGAGGCTGAAATATTTTCTAAGTCCTGGCTGACGAAGAGGACTCACGGACCGTAGATCCATTGATGATCCGTGAGTTAGTCTCGTGGAATGAATACGCGTGTCTGAACACACTTTCCTTAATTTGTTTCCATTTTAATTTAGGACTTGTTTTCTATAAATAGGGCATGTAAAACTCGTTTTTGAGGGTTAGACTTTATTACTTTTATTTTACTTTGTGACTTGGGAACTAGTTTTGCTACCCGAGAAACTCTTGACTTCCAAAGGTTAGTTTTGAAGATTTGGTTTAAAATTTGAGTTGAATTTTTGGGTTTATTTTTCTCAGCTACGTAAGTTCATAATTCTTTCATCTAAAATAATGAATTGTGTTCATATGATTATGGGTACCTAAACTCCATAACTAGGGTTGTGAGATCCATGAGCGATTAACAAAGTATGAATAGTAAATAAGCAATTCTTGAATAGTGTTTTGCATGCATTGATAATTCTTTCGTTCAAAAGTCTTTTTAACGAGTACACGCGTTAGAACTGGCCTTGTTGCTACTTGCCGGACCAAGGAGGTAATCAACAAGAAAAGAATTATCAACATAGATTTAGTGTGATACTATCTAATAGGCTAGTGTCGATTGGTGCGAAGTAATAACTAAGCCAAACATCGATTATGATGTCTAATATGAAGTAAAGGTAAGGGTTAGTAAATTATACACACGTAGCCGGACCAAGGTGCGGGGTGAAATTCTCTAGATGTCGGACCAAGGATTCAGAGATATCTAACTTATCACTTTGCATGTAATACACTAGGACAGGATTGCTATTACTAGGATTACTGAGTTATAAGCTTGTGGTGAACATGTATACCCTAGTTAATTTTCTCATCTTGATAACAACAAAAATTGACTTTTGTTTACTAATTACTTACTGAATTCTTACAATTTGTTTCACAAATCCCTCCCTTTTTATTACCTATTTTTGGAAGTACTTTGACTAAACAAATATAGGTGTAAGTTAAAGTTAAGTCTAAACCAGTTTCCTTGTGGGATCAACCCCAACCTACAAGTTGGGTTCTTTCCTGGATAACGATCGCTTATGCTTTTTTAGGGAGGTGTAATTTGAGCGTATTAAATTTTGGTGCCGGTGCCGGGGAAATTTGGATTTTAGATTAATTTTCACTACATTATTGAACTTTAGTCAAATATTTCCTAATTTTACTTTTTCTTTTTGTTCTTGTCTCTCTCAGGTTCTGACTCTAGTGTATGCCAAGTACACGGAGCCAAGGTGAACCACTTACTCCTTACAATCCAACGTTGAACAAAACTTTGTGAAGAATGAACAATCAAGGAATTCATGTTAATCCTATCGGAGTAAAACTTGATGATACAGTTGAGTTACAATAGCCAAGAGTAGCTGGTGGGGAAAATCGAGGTCTAGCTGAAAATTAATTGGGAAATGCAGTAAGGGTGCACGGTCTACCAGACCCACAACTGCATGCCAATTACAGGGGCAACGCAAATATTCTGACTTTGATGGACCTGTAGTCTTACCTCCTCTGCCTCCGGGGCAGACATTTGTGGTAACCAGTAGCTTGATGCAGATGCTTACAGCGAGGGGCTTATTTTTAGGGTTGCCATCGAAGGACCCACATGCTCACATAGCCAAAATAAGGGTAGTCTGCAAAAGTTGTGTAGGTCGGCCAGACTTGGATATGGATGTCATCGGATTGAGGGTGTTCCCTCTATCACTGACAGGCGATGCTGCGATATGGTTCACGGAACTGCCTTATAACTCAATCTATACATGGAACCAACTGAGGGATGTGTTCTTAGCAAGGCATTACCCAGTGTCCAAGAAGCTCAATCACAAAGATAGGGTCAATAATTTTGTGGCATTACCTGGAGAGTCTATAAGTAGCTCATGGGACAGATTCACTCCATTCATAAGAGGTGTTCCGGATCACCGTATTCATGATGAACCGCTGAAGGAATATTTCTATCAAGGTCGGATGATAACAATAAAGCAGTGTTGGATATTATTGTTGGAGGTTCATATGGTGAGTGCACATATGCACAAATCGCAGAATATCTGGAGAAGATCTCTCGCAACAATAAAGCATGGAGCCCTAGGAGGTCGGATAATGGGAGAAACACATTTGGAACAACCAGTCTGCAGATGAGATTCGTGAAGAGATGGCTCAGATGAGGAACGAGTTGGGTTTGGTATTGAAGTATGTGAGCGGAGGTACAGAAAAGATAAATAATGTGAACTACTTGACTAGAACTCAACCACCAGTGGAAGAATGTTACTATGAAGAGGATGCTTATGATGTGAATGATCAGACGGGGGGTTTTCGACCAAATGCCCAAGGATCCAACACGGAAAATTAGCGCCAAGGTCAAGGAAACCAAGGTCGGAACTATGGAAATTACAATCGAGAGGGTCAATATGTCCGGGATGGGAACTTCAATCGCGACAACAACTACAATCGAAATAGTTATGGCAACAGAAGTGATCGAGTTGGACCTTATATTCCCCCTCAAAATCAGGAATCTGGTACCAGAAAAGCTAGAGGAAGTATGGCGCGTATTGAAGATATGATACAGAAGATGATGAGAAGGTTTGATGCAGCTGATGAGAATGTGAAGGAGATGAGAAACGACTTGTCTGGTATTGGTCAAAAGGTTGATGCCCATGCAGTGTCAATACAACATCTAGAGAGCAGATGACCCAGTTGTCTACTCCAGTGAACCCACGTCAACCTGGTACTATTCCTAGCAACACCATCCAGAATCCAAAGAATGGCGGCCATTTCATTGCAGTTACTACTCGAGGGGGTAAGCAAACCATTGATCCACCTATGTTGTATGTGGTGGAAGTTGGGATTAGAAAAGAAGATGATGTGATAGAAGTTAGAGAAAAGTCTGAGAATGTGATAGAGAAAGAAGCGGAGATATCTTAGAAAGTGGTCCCCATACCTAGACCTCCACCACCTTTTCCACAGAGATTAGTGAAGAAGACTGAAGATGGTAAATATCGTAGGTTTATTACTATGTTGAAGCAGCTTTCCATCAACGTTCCGTTGATAGAAGCTTTGGAACAAATGCCTGGGTATGCAAAGTTTATGAAAGATATAGTAACAAAGAAGAGGTGCGATATTGCCACAAGGTCTCTTGTGCAAAAGAAGGAGGATCCTGGTGCCTTCACGATTCCATATACTATCGAATTGTTACACTTTGCTAAGGCATTGTGTGATCTTGTGCTAGCATCAACCTCATGCCATTGTCTATTTACAAGAAGATGGGTCTAGGGGACCCAAAGCCCACTACAATGTGGTTACTGATGGCTGATCGGACTGTGAAAAGGCCCATTGGTGTACTCCATGATGTGCTAGTAAAAATGGAATCTTTCATTTTTTCGGCAGATTTTGTGATTCTTGACTATGAGGTTGATTTTGAGGTTCCCATCATCCTTGGGAGACCATTTCTTACCACAGGGCATGCGTTGGTTGATACGGAAAAGGGACAGATAAAGTTCAGACTGAACAATGAAGAAGCAACTTTCAATATTTGTAGGTCGATGAAGCAAAGCGGTGAGCGCCAAACAGTATCTGCTATAACTTACAGAGTGGAGAGTGGGACAGAAATACAAATTGAAGAGCGACTAGGTGTTGAGGCACTAGCAGCAGTTATGATGAATTTCGATAGTGATGGTGTTGAAGAGTATGATGAGTTGGCAGCCGCACTCGATAGGTGTGAATATTGGTCCAAACCAAAGAAGTATGAGTTACACATGAAGAATCGCGAGTCCCCACCCACAAGACCATCTATTGTGGAGGCACCGAAAGTGGATCTTAAAGCTCTACCACTGCATTTGAGATATGTATACTCAGGCAGAGATAATACTTTGTCGGTGATCATTGCGGCATATTTGAATGCGAGACAAGTAGAGTGCTTGGTGACTGTGTTAAAGAGGTTTAAGCGAGCTATTGGGTTGACTATTGCAGATATTATTGGGATTTCTCCTGGTATTTGCTCTTATAAAATCCAACTCATGTCAGATCATAAGCCCAGTATCTAGCACCAGAGAAGATTAAATCAACCTATGCAAGAGGTAGTTAAAAATGAGATCATCAAGTGGCTAGCTGCGGGAGTTATTTATCCCATTGCAGATAGTAGTTGGGTGTTTCTTGTGCAGTGTGTGCCTAAAAAGGGTGGTATTACTGTGGTTCCAAATGAAAGAAATAAGCTTGTTCCACTGAGGTTTGTGACTGGATGGAGAGTTTGTATGGATTACCGAAAGTTGAATGCGTGGACAGAAAAGGACCACTTTCCTATGCCATTCATGGACCAGATGTTAGATAGACTTGCGGGAAAGGATTGGTATTATTTTCTCGATGGGTATTCGGGCTACAATCAAATTTCTATAGCTCCAGAAGACCAAGAGAAGACCACCTTCACTTGCCCTTATGGGACTTTTGCTTTCAAACGAATGTCATTTGGGTTGTGCAATGCTCCAGCAACCTTCTAGCGATGTATGATGTTGATATTTTCTGATATGGTAGAGGACACTATTGAAGTGTTCATGGATGATTTTTCAGTTGTAGGTGATTCTTTTGATCGTTGTCTGGATCATTTGACCGAGGTGCTTAAAAGGTGTGAAGACTGCAACTTGGTGTTGAATTGGGAGAAGTGTCATTTCATGGTTAAAAAAGGTATAGTGTTGGGTCATTGAATTTCAGAGAAAGGTATTGAGGTTGATAGAGCTAAAGTTAAGGTAATAGAAAAGCTTCCGCCACCTATTTCTATAAAAGGTGTTAAAAGTTTTTTTGGGCATGATGGGTTCTATAGGAGATTCATAAAAGACTCTTCAAAAATTGCACACCCATTGTGCAAACTGCTCGAAAAGGAGTATAAGTTTGATTTTGATGAGGCTTGTCTTAGAGAATTTGGAGAGTTGAAGGAGAAGTTGGTCACTGCAACTATCATTATTATACCTGATTGGGGACAACCGTTTGAGGTAATGTGTGATGCAAGTGGAGTGGCACTTGGTGTGGTACTAGGACAAAGGAAAGAGAAAATTCTTCACCCTATTTACTATGCTAGCAAGGCTCTAAATGTGGCCCAGAAGAATTATACTGTGACCGAACAAGAACTTCTTGCAGTGGTTCTTGCATTCGAGAAATTTTGATCTTACTTGCTTGGTACTAAGGTCATAGTGCATACTGACCCTTCTGCATTGAGGTATTTGATGGCGAAAAAGAATGCAAAACCAAGAATGATTAGATGGGTATTGTTGCTCCAAGAGTTTGATTTTGTGGTAAAACATAGAAAGGGGACCGAAAATCAAGTTGCCGATCACTTATCCAGATTAGAGGAAGAGACTATGCTAAAGCTTGGAGATAGGGTTGAAATTAATGATGCTTTTCCAGATGAACAAGTATTGGCTGTTTCTCATGATTTGATTCCATGGTTCGCAGACTTTGCTAATTATTTGGCAAGCAATTTGGCGCCCCCGGACTTGTCTTTTCACTAGAGGAGAAGGTGTATGCATGATGTGAAGAAATTCTTTTGGGATGAACCTTACTTGTATCGTAGTTGTGCTGATGGGATTATTCGTCGCTGTGTGCCCGAGGTTTAGATGTTAAGTGTACTTGAAGCATGTCATTCATCGCCTGTTGGTGGGCATCATAGTGGTATTCGAACTGTGTATAAGATTTTGCAGTGTGGGTACTACTGGCCTACCAGCCACCAAGATGCTCGTGATTTTGCCAAGTCTTGTGATCGTTGCCAAAAAGAAGGAGGGATTTCAAAGAGGCAAAAGCTCCCTATGAATCTGCTATTGGTGATAGAGTTGTTTTATGTATGGGGCATTGATTTTACGGGTCCATTTGTGAGTTCATATGGGATGAAGTATATTCTTGTTGCGGTTGATTATGTATCAAAGTGGATGGAAGTAGTTGCGCTCCCCAACAATGAAGGTAAAAGTGTCACTACATTCTTGAAAAAGAATATCTTCTCCAGATTCGGTACACCGAGGGCGATTATTAGCGACGGAGGTTCTCACTTTTGTAATAAGTTGTTCAAGGCACTACTTGAGAAATATGGTGTCCGCCAAAATGTAGCCCCTCCTTACCATCGCAGACTAGTGGTCAAGTTGAAGTGTCCAACAGAGAAATCAAACAGATTTTGGCGAAGACTGTGAATGCTAATAGAACTGATTGATCAAGGAAGCTTGATGATGCTCTATGGGCCCATCGCACTACATACAAGACCTCCATAGGTATGTCTCTTTACCAACTTGTATATGGGAAGTCTTGTCATTTACCGATAGAGCTAGAGCATAAAGCGATGTGGGCAATGAAGAAGCTAAATTTGGATTGGGGCGCCGCATCGAATCAAAGAATGAATGACTTGAATATGCTTGATGAGTTTCGCCTAAAAACTTATGAAAGTTCAGCCTTGTACAAAGAGAAGATGAAGCGGTATCATGATCAAAGAATTGAAAAGCGAGAATTTGTGGTTGGTGATCTTGTGCTTCTATTCAACTCTAGGTTGCGCTTGTTTCCAGGCTAACTCAAGTCCAAATGGATTGGGCCATTTTTGTGCACAAAAGTGTTCCCCCATGGAGCGGTTAAGCTTGAGAATAGTGAACGAACAACGTTCATGGTAAACGGACAAAGGATGAAGATCTATCTGGGAAATGCTGAAAGTGTGCAAGAAGTGATTGAGGCCTATAATCTTGATGAAGTCTGAGTAATCAAGAAACTTGCGTCGTGTAGCGACGTTAAATCAAGCGCTTCTTGGGAGGCAACCAAAGATGTACAATCTAGCCAACGATAGGTTTCTGTTTCCCATTTAGTAGTTTTCTTTGTTTAATTGTGTCTCTGTATCAATTTAGATAGGTGTTTTAGTTTTTTTTTAGTGTTAGCTAGAATTAGCATAGGGTCCGTGTCTAAAAAGTGTCCAAAAAATGTAAAAAGAATAGCCTAATGGTTGCTACATGTGCAGGCATGCTGTGAAAAATCTGCAGAAAATGTTCTGGTGCAGAGGTCTACAGACCCAATCGACGGTCCATCGTTCTATCCACGAACCGTGGATAGTGTTCGTAGATCCTAGGTAAGACCCTAAATTTTTCCAAGTGTAAGAGTGATCTACGGTCCCAATCTACGGACCATAGATCAACCCACGGACCGTAGACGGGGTCTCATGGGTCCAAAACCCTAAATCTGTCTTACCCGACCCGAACCCCTTTATTTAAAACTCTCCTAATTTCAAATCATTTCCACTTCCCTCCATTCACTCTCCAACCGTTTTAAACACCCTCAACTCCCCTAAATCACTCCATAACTCCCCCATAAAATCATCCCTTCCATTCCCCCATCATTCCCACAATTCCTTTCAATTCCGAATACAACTCACTCCATATTCCACAAAAAGGGTCCGGTGTTGGGTTAGTAACGACGAGGTGATTCTTTGGTCTTGCAAAACTTAGTGTCGTCACGCAATCACCCCACTCCACGTTAGTTGTAAGGTAATAGACTTTCCCCTCACTTTGAATTTGGGTTCATAGATTGATTATAGAAAGTCGGGAGTCGGGTCTTGAGCTTGGGTAATTGTTAGATGAAATTGCATGATAAAATTGGAAGTTACAATACCCTTGGAACGATAGTTAGTGATTGTATTGCCTTGTTGTATGTGATTATAAGTCTACATGTAAGTTTCGACTTAGGGTTCCAAAGTGTGTCTTAAATAATTGTTAAAATGATTAATTGGAATCCTGAGAATGACAAACCAGTATGATTCAATGTTGAAATGCATGGTTAGAATAGGATATTGTTGAAAATGGTCTAAGATGTGGACTTGAAAATTGAGAATGGATAAAACCTGCCACAAATCCCATCCACGATACCCTATCTACGGACCGTAGATTGGGTTCGTAGGTTGATGCTCTTGAAAAGTGTGAAACCACGGATGTAGACTACGGTTCGTAGATCAATCTACAGACCGTTCTATATATATGTGGTTTCCATCTGCGACCAATATTGTTTTTCCGCTGATCCATGGAAGGGTTCCACGGATTGTAGATCAGTCTATGGACCGTAGGTCCCCTCCGTGGATGACCACTATAGCCTCTGTCTGAAATTTTCTTAGTACTTTGTTACTGTTTGTTTATAGTCTAAAGTTTTTGTTTAGTTGTTTAGATTTAGTTTTGGCACTAATATCGATTCCACAGGTACGATGGCACCCAAGAAGCACCTACTCAAAATAGGGTAGGTCAAAATCTGTTGCTCCTAGCTTTAGGTTAATCGATAAGGACACAGACACGGAAAGAGACCTAGCATACATTCCTCCCAACTCAAGGACTTCTCCCACTGCACCTCGAGCCACCAGAGGCAGCCCCTGGAAGGTGATTCCTGACGTAGTCACTGTCTTTCAATCTGATGAGGTGCACACACTGATCGGGTCACCAACTGGGGTTGCTTCCAGTTCAGCTACTGGGTCTGCGTCTAACTCCGAGTCTACCTATGCTTCGGGCTCTGAGTCCAGCCATGCTTCAGGGTCCGAGTCTGCCCATGCTTCGGGATCCAATGCCAAGTTAGCCACAGAGTCCAGCCAGAATGAACAAGCAGCCTCATCTGATGAGGCCACTAGCTCAGAGTCAGTGCCCATACCAAGGAATTAGAACCCTACTCCAGTGGCCGGTGAGCCAAACAGATGGTGTGTTGAGGGCCAATGGAAAATCTATCGGGATGCCAAGATGATTAATGATAAAGAGAAGATGGCCCGAATTGTTACAGAGAAGTGCACAGTTCTCACAAGGAGCTTGCACACTGTCCCCGACATTCATCGGGTTTTCAACCTTCACAAGTGTGATAGGATGGCTCGAGACCCAGGGATGTATAGCGAGGAGATTGTGCGGGAGTTCTACATCTCTTATGCTGCCACTCTCCATGGGTCATTTACCAAGAAATCGAAACCCTTAGCCCAAGATCCTCTCACGTCCACTATGGTCCAAGGTTGTCTGGTAGACATATCACAGGCTACAATTAGCCGCTTTCTCTATGGGCCTACCACAGGTCACACTTGGTCAGTAAACACAGCGGATTTTGATTACAGATGGGATATCGTGCGGAGCGGTGCTTTCCAAAGGAATGATGAGTAGCAAGAGGTTGTTATACTATGGTTGGCTAAGTACATTGTTGATGATGGTGAACGTGCGGAATGGGTCGCCAAACCACGATTGGGTATCTGAAAGGCCACACTAAATTTTGCAACCAAGTTCTTCTGGTTGTTGGTACGTAACAAGGTGTCACCGACAAAAGCTGACAACCAACTCACTTGGGACAAAACTGTCATGGTTGCAGCATCAGTAGCAGGAGTGGAGATTGACTTTGCCCGCATGCTGCTGGCAGAGATTCAAGAGAGGGCATTCAAGACCTCTACTACTTACCCATTTCCATGTTTGATTTGCCAATTATGCAGGGACTCTAGAGTGCTGATCTGGCATTGTGATAGGTTGATCCACCCTATCGAGGCTTTGGATATAGTCCTCATTCGAGATGAGGAAAATGTGGTGGCACCTCGCAAAGAGCCCCAGGTTGAGGTACCTCCCTTGGGCGCAGATCTTGCAGACACGGTGGGGCAGGCACAGGGCGGTGACCTCATTATACCATATCACTCTGATATTGTCCCGGCCTCCTCTTCCCAGGCCTCTAGCATGGTTCCTAGTTCATCCCGATCCATACCACAGTTATGAGCTACTGTTGTCCCATTGGCCAAAGTATAGAAATTAGAGTCTCAGATGGCCACATTGATGCATCATATTCAGCCTTGGATGCAAAAGTCTATAGCTGAGTTCGAGGCCAGAATGGAGCAAAGGATGGAGGACATGATGGACTGGAAGGTCCAGGCCTTTAATAAGTGTCTTGATGCTTTTGAATTGTAAGTCCTCGAGCGACCAGCCGCGGCCATAGACCTATCCTTTTTTTAGGCTGAATTAGCCAGTCTCCGGGCCGACGTTGATGCCATTCTTGCCACCCCTACAGTTGAGCCTCTGACTGCACCTACTGCGCTGACTGATGATACGGTGCTGGATGCTTTATTTAGTGGGACCACCGAGGAGGAGTGTGTGCCTACACATACCAAAGGTAAGAGACACTGTTCTAGTCGCACTGAGGAGGAAAAATCTCAAAAGAGACAGCGTAGGCAGGAGAAGGAGGCTAGGAAGGCCTCGATTTTAGATTAAGAGTTGCGCCAGCGGAGAGTGCATGAGAGTATTGCAGGGGCATTGTGTTCTGCCCCAGTTGTAGAGGTCCCGCTTATTGTGAGGAACATTGTGAGCACTGCTACTGGTGCGGTGAGAGTGATAGAAGCACTACTGAGCGTGCTATGTTGGATGATGTGGGCACTATTGAGGGTAACCTAACTATTTTTCCAGCGGGCTTCGAGAAATCGGACCCAGCCGCTTATTGATAATTCGTTGGCGCTATGCGCCACAGGTTTGCTTCACCTAATCCACTTTCTTTTTCTGCTTTTGTATGCATTGGGGACAATCGTATCTATTTTTGTTGGGGGTGGGGTAAATGGATTGTGAGTGATAGGGTGAAGTCTGAGTAACCCAACTCATAGATCATCTCGTGGGGTTTTCTTGCCTGTGTTCTTTTTCCCCAAGAGACTGTTTAATTTATGTTGAACCGACATGTGTTAGGATCGTATGTGTAGAATCATAAAATAGAAAGAAGCATGATAGCTCAAAAAAATGATACCCGTCAGATTTTGTAATGTGTGCTAGAATTTGTAGGCTACGATTAGCTGAATGTGTTGGCTCTGTGTATGACATAATAATGAATCAACTTGATGGCATGACTTAAGCTAAAACTTGAACTGGGTAATCTGATAATCTGGTAATTAAACTACGTGCCAAGAGTGTGTGAGAATAGTTGAGTGTTCAAACAGTTTTTGTGCAAAACTAGAACTTGCTCGGTTAGTCCTGCTAAGAGTCAACAATCTAGAGGTTAGGAAGTGATCATAGGCCATTGTTCTGATAAGTCAGCAAATTGCCTAAAAGAAGGATCCGACCAAATGAAACAAATGCTCCCTTTGATCCAAATACTTTGAGCCTAAAATAATACCATTTCTTTCTAAACCCCGAACTGACCTTCCAATGATCGACTATGTTAGTCCTGGTCCCTCCTTGGACATGTGCACCTCCACCTAGGCCAAAAGCATAAGTTAAGGGTGGCTAATATAAAAAGTAACTTCAATCTTGGCCCTGACCCGACATCGGGTATTGTGCACCTCAACCAATGGAAAATCTATAAGTTAAGGGTGGCTATGAAAGAGGAAACCAAAAGAAAAATGGGTATGAAAAGAGTTTGATGTTGAAAAAGAGAGGAAAGGATGTGGCTTGTTGAAAGCTAAAAGAAAAATAAAATAAAAGTAAAAAGAGCTACAAAGTTTAAAGTCACATCTGTGGTTAAAGAAAATCAAGGGAAAGAAGGTAAAATGGTAGGATGGTAAAAATAGAAAAAAAAGAGAGGTTGAAAGCCTAGTGTAATGTCAAGGAGGTCAGAAAGTCACTAAGAAGTACCCAAATGTACCACACCTGACCCTGAGCTTACGTTACAAGCCAAGAAAGTCCTATAGTGATCCTAGAGTCTAGTTTGGAGAGTCTAAGCTATGAAAATAAGTGCAAGCCTATGGTATTGAGCACTAACTGTACTTGAAGTTATTTATGAGTGTGAGTGTTGAATGAATCCTTGTATTCAAATTCATCGGTCATTGTGCGAAGAAGAAAAAAAAGGGATTTCGTTTGAAGTAAGGGCACTTAGTACATTGTCGGAGAGTTGGTACCTTGGTGATAGTGAAACAATGTATGTTGTGTGTTGGTTGGTCAATTGTTATCATGGTTTGATCCGCATGAATGAGCTTATCAAGTCTAAGAGAACAAATTTTGCACCCACAAAGAGAGGGGGGTAGAAAGCCATGTGATTGCTTGTGTTTGAAATGCTTGCTTCTATACAAGTGTCGTTTAGAGTTTTAGTGCGTCGCTTGAGAACAAACAACGAATATAAGTTGAGGGTGTTGATATACCATGAGTTTACGGTATTTTTAATACATTTCACTTATAAGTTGTGTGTGTCTAGGGCCTTTTTGGATTGGCTTTTATGTGTTTTTATCATGTTTTGCAGGAAAGACACTTAGGCGCGAAAGTAAAGGGACAGCTGAAATAACTGTAGAAAGGGCACCTACAGAGGTGATCTACAGACCGTAGGTCTAGTGACGCTCCATAGGTGATGGTAGATCAGAAGGCAAGGCATGGAAAGCAAATCAGGGAAATCTGACAGAGTGTGGAACCACGGTGGCCATTAACGGTTCATAGATTGATCTACGAACCGTACTGTTGATCCGTAGATTGATATTGCGAGGGTTCCAGTACCTGATTTGTGAAGATTCCAAGTATGGAGCTACGGAAGGGGATTGACGGAGCGTAGATTGATCTACGGTCCGTACTGCAAGTCCGTCGATTGCTTCAAAGAAGCTGATTTTTGGAGGCGGAAAGATTTTCTAAGTTCTGGCTGACGAAAGGGACTCACGGACTGTAGATCCATTGATGGTCTGTGAGTCAGTCTCGTGAAATGAAGACGCGTGCCTGAACACACTTTCCTTGATTTGTTTCCCTTTTAATTTAGGACTTGTTTTCTATAAATAGGGCATGTAAACCTCGTTTTTGGGGGTTAGACTTTATTACTTTTGTTTTACTTTGTGACTTGGGAACTAATTTTGCTACCGAGAAACTCTTGATTTCCAAAGGTTAGTTTTGAAGATTTGGTTTGAAATTTGAGTTGAATTTCTGGGTTTATTTTTCTCAGCTACGTAAGTTCATAATTCTTTAATCTAAAAGAATGAATTGTGTTCATAAGATTATGGGTAACAAAACTCCACAACTAGGGTTCTGGGATCCATGAGCTATTAACAAAGTATGAATAATAAATAAGCAATTCTTGAATAGTGTTTTGTATGCATTGATAATTCTTTCGTTCAAAAGTTTTTTTAACAAGTACACGCGTTAGAACTGGCCTTGTTGCTACTTGCCGGACCAAGGAGGTAATCAACAAGAAAAGAATTATCAACATAGATTTAGTGTGATACTATCTAATAGGCTAGTGTTGATTGGTGCGAAGTAATAACTAAGCCAAACATCGACTATGATGTCTAATATGAGGTAAAGGTAAAGGTTAGTAAATTATACACACGTAGCCGGACCAAGGTGCGTGGTGAAATTCTCTAGATGCCGGACCAAGGTGTGGGGTGAAATTCTCTAGATGCTGCACCAAGGATTTAGAGATACCAAACTTTTCACTTTGCATGTAATACACTAGGATAGGATTGTTATTACTAGGATTACTGAGTTATAAGCTTGTGGTGAACACGTATACCCTAGTAAATTTTTTCATCTTGATAACAACAAAAATTGACTTTGGTTTACTGATTACTTACTGAATTCTTACAATTTGTTTCACAAATCCCTCTCTTTTAATTACTTATTTCCGAAAGTACTTTGACTAAACGAATATAGGTGTAGGTTAAAGTTAAGTCTAAACCAGTTTCCTCATGAGATTGACCACAACCTACAAGTTGGGTTCTTTACTTGATAACGATCTCTTATGCTTCTTTAGGGAGGTGTAATTTGAGCGTATCAGTGAGCTCGACGTAGCTCGCCAAAATAGACCAATGCATCACCTTTCGCATATTTTCGATTATCAATCAACAGCCTACGAAACACTAATTCAAACATAATTTCAAACAACTCTCAACTACCCACGATGGATTTCTAAGTCAGGGTACTCAGAATTCCCCCAATTAGTTCAAGTTCAACCAAATGACAATTTCGCCCTTAAGAACGGCGTCACCTAATCCATCATCGGGTAAATTCAAGGTACTTTGTTTAATTCGGGCTACTTAAACTTCACCTACACATTTACCAATATGTAAAAACCCACAATTTCAACATCTAACATGAGAAACTTAAACAAATTGGCCCAAACAATTGATTTAACATGTTCAATTTCAATTTAAAACTATACGAACCAACAGACATACAATCAAGGCATAAAATTTAACTAAGAAATGATAAGCCCATTACACTACCTATTAGCATTTCAAGTATACCTCAAAAGTAAAAAAAAAAATTGAGACAACAACCTCCAATGTAGACAATGACATAGACGCTGCAAAAATGGGGTAGAGGAATCACAACGACACTTCAAATGCAAATCACACAACACTTAAATAGAATTATAGTCTAAAGTTTGAGGGAAAGAGTAGAGGAGTCAAATTTTTCAAATAAAAAGAGAAGATTTGAATATAAAAGGTCAGAGATTCTTCATTAGGCGCCCTATTCAGTGAACTAAAATAACATCGCCGATCAACTTGGTGAACCGCCGAATGGGCCTCAGTCTGCCAAACTTGATAGAATATACAGTCCTTCAGTAAGTGCAAAGGGCAAACTCGATAGGATTCGCCGATAGAACTTAGTGACTCGCTGAATGGGCAATAAGCTCGGCCAAACTTCCAGAGCCTTCTTCATTTTTTACTTTCATGAGGTGATGCATTTGGGTAATGATGGAGGAAATTTGGTGACTCATCGAGTGTTCCAGCCACTAGCACATTTGCATTTCTTCCAAAATAAGAACTTCAACCTGTGCATCCAACAAAAATTATTCAAATAACAAAAAGTAAAGCTTGGTTTGCCTCCCAAGAAGTGTCTTCTTTAACATCGTGGCACGACATGGACATGCACTCAAGCATAATTCTAATATACCACGACAATCTTAGTCACATTAGGGCATTCTCCAAATTTAAACTTCAACCTTTGCCCATTAACCTTGAACATTGCCTCATCTTCGTTCTCAACTTCTATTTCCCCATTCGCAAACACACGATTTACATCGAATAGACCCGACCATTTGGACTTGAGTTTTCTCAGAAAGAGTCTCAAACGAGATTTGTAGAGCAACACAAGATTTCCAACTTTACACTGTCGATGAAGGATTTTGGCGTCATGCCATTTCTTGATTTTCTTCTTATTAAGGACTGAACTCTTATAAGTTCGAAGTCGAAACTCTTTCAAAGCATGTAGTTGGTCAAGTCCATCCATCGACGCATCCTCCCAATTCAAGTTCATGGCCTTCAAGGCCCATAACGCCTTATGCTCAAGTTCAATTGGTGGATGACAAGGTCTACCAAACACCAATTGATATAGGGACATACCAATTGGGGTTTTGAATGTAGTTCTATACGCCCAAAGAGCATCATTTAACTTCCACAACCAATAGGTTTGATTTGCATTAACGGTTTTGGTCAAAATTCCTTTGATTTCTCAGTTTGACACCTCGACTTGACCACTTGTTTCCAGATGATAAGTGGTGGCAACCTTATGCTTGACTCCATACTCACTTAATAATGATGCGAACATTCGGTTATAGAAATGAGTACCATTATCACTAATGATTGCACGTGGAGTGCCGAATCTTGTGAAAATATATTGTTTGAGAAATTGAACCATACTTCTCCCTTCATTATTGGGTAAGGCCACTGCCTACCCATTTAGAGACATAAACAACGGCTACCAAGATGTATTTGTTCCCATAAGAACTAACAAAGTCCCCATGAAATTGATTCACCATACATCAAACACTTAACCTCTAGAATAGGGGTTAGTGGTAATTCATGCCTTAACAACACATTTTTTAACATTGCACACATTTCTTAACAATAGAGTTCGCATCTTGATACAATGTTGGCTAATTATAACCACTTTGTAGTACCTTAGCAGTTGTACGCACTCCACTATGGTGCCCACAAACTGGTGACGCATGGCAAGCATCAAGAATAATATCTACCTTGACTTTCGGGACACATCTTCTAATCATGTGATCCGCACACTCCCGAAATAGGTAAGTCTCATCTCAAAAGTACCTCTTCATATAGAAAAGGAGCCTCTTTCATTGGTAAAAATTCAGCCCTGAAGGGAGAATCCCACACACCACCTAATTTGCAAAATCAGCATACCAAGGCGGAGTACCACTCGACACAACTATCACCAACTCATCGGGAAAGCCTTCATCAATATATTTTTCCCTGGAAACAACCACATTCATTTCAAGCATCAACAATTGGTCTGCCATTTTTTTCTCACACCCTTTTCGATCTTTGACATAAAATTCCAACTCTCGCAATAATAATACCCATCGAATCAACCTTGGCTTTGCATCTTTCTTAACCATCAAGTAACATATGGCAGCATAGTCTGTGTGTACCACCACCTACGTCCCTATAAGATAAGCTCTAAACTTCTCAAAATCATACACCACAGCTAACAAATCTTGCTCAATGACGGTGTAGCTCTTTTGAGCTATATTTAAGGTCTTGCTTGCATAGTAGACCGGGTGAAATAAATTTCCCTTGTGTTGGCCAAGTATATCCCCCAAAGTTACACCGCTTGCATCACACATTAGCTCAAATGGAATGCTCCAATTAGGAGAAATAATGATAGGAGCCAAAACGAGCTTCTCTTTTAAACACAAAAATGCTTTGACATAAGCTTCATCAAACTCGAAGCCACTTTCCTTTTCAAGTAGCTTGCAAAGAGGATGAGCCACCTTAGAGAAATCCTCTATGAACCTCCGATAAAAAGCATGCATGACCCAAGAAGCTTCTAACACCCTTAACTGGCATAGGAGGAGGTAACTTGGTGATAACTTCAACATTAGCTTGATCAACTTGTATGCCTTCTCCCAAAATTTTGTGCCCCAATACAATACCTTCCTTGACCATGAAATGACTTTTTTCCCAATTGAGAACAAGGTTTGTTTTGACATATCCTTGCAAGACTTTACGAAGTTTCTCAAGGCACGCTTCAAATGTATCTCCCACAACCAAAAAGTCATCCATGAAAACCTCCATTGAATCCTCTACCATATCAGATAAAATAGAGAGCATACACCTTTGAAATGTCATTGGTGCATTAAACAATCCGGAGGGCATTATTTTAAAAGCAAACGTCCCATAGGGACATGTGAAGGTTGTATTTTCTTGATCTTCAAGTGCAACGGAGATTTGATTATAACCAAAGTAACCATCTAGGAAGCAATACCATCCACGACCAGCAAGTTTATCAAGCATTTTATCCATAAAGGGAATCAAAAATGGTCCTTCTTGGTCCACGCATTCAACTTACGGTAGTCCATACATACCCACAAACCAGTAACCGGTCACATTGGCACAATCTCCCTTTTTTCACTAGAGGCCACAGTCATACCTCTTTTCTTTGGAACCATTGGATGGGACTAACCCACTTGATATCTGCAATAGGGTAGACAACTCTCGCATCAAGCCACTTAATAATATCTTTCTTGATGACTTCTTGCATTGGAGGATTCAACCTCCTTTGATGTTCAATACTTGGCTTATAATCACTAGCTAATTGAATCTTTTCAGTACAAATACGGGGGGAATTCCCACTATGTCGGCAATCATCCACCCAATAGATTTGATAAAACTCCTCAACAAACTAACAAGCGCTTGCGCTTTCCATTCAAGAAAATCCGTCAGAATAATCACGGGTAAAGTGTTATTGGCTCCCAAGAACACATACTGAATATGAGGTGGAAGTACCTTCAATTCAGGCTTTGGTGGTTCTACAATAGATAGCTTTGCGGGAAGACTTTCCCTATTCTTAAAATTGATATCAAGTTTCAAAGGGCTCTCAGATTAATAACCTAAACCCGATAGAGCGGCCACTACCTCATCATAATCTTGAACTTCCTCCCCGTCATAGTTCAAGAGGATGGCAGCCAAAAATTTATCAACACAAGAATCTTCGGTCATACTAGCAACCCCTTCAACAATCACGTAAACGACTGAT
The DNA here is from genome assembly GCA_029007595.1 of Solanum commersonii. Classification (NCBI taxonomy): domain Eukaryota; kingdom Viridiplantae; phylum Streptophyta; class Magnoliopsida; order Solanales; family Solanaceae; genus Solanum; species Solanum commersonii. The sequence continues at coordinate 7,453,268 of JAJTWQ010000012.1, forward strand.
ATCACATGGAGGTCACTTGGTTGCTTCATTGATTTGCAAATATTGAATGTAACTTCTATACTATTTACTCGGAATTTCAGTTCACCACTTTCCACATCAACAAGAGCTTTCCCGGTAGCCAAGAATGGCCTACGAAGAATAATAAGGACCTTCGTATTTCACAATCGAGGATCACAAATCAGTCGAAAAGATAAATTTGTCTACCTTCACCAAAATTTCATAAAGGATTTCAATAGGGTGCTTAATAGAGCGGTTGGCAAAAAGAAGACGAATAGTTGTAGGTTTAGGCTCACCTAGCCCATCTTGCTTGAAATTGGCATAGAGCATGAAGTTTATACTCACCCCCAAATCACACGATGCTTTAGCAAATTTGAACATCCCTATAGTGCAAGGGATAGTAAATTCCCCTGGATCATCTTTCTTGACAATCACGTTGTGGGACATAATGGCACTACATCTATGGGATACTCCAATCGTCTCAAAATCCATACTTCTCGTCTTAGTGACCAACTCTTTTAGAAACTTTGCATAACCCGACATTTCTAAAAATGCCTCGACCAAATGAATATTAATGTAAAGACCTTTGAAGATGGAAAGAAATTTTTGGAACTTTATGCCTTCATCCCTCTTCTTCAATCTTTGAGGGAATGGTAGAGTAACTTTGGTCAGCGGCTTTGTAGGTACTGAGGGAGACAAAACCCCCACATTTGAATTCTTAGAATCACCAAGAAAAACATTTTTTGGTGCATCATCAACCTCATTGGAGGCTTCATTGTTCAAGTACATCACTTTCAAAAAAAATGGTTTTCCCTTTGCTTGAACTTGCATTTTTATCATTTGGCACATCACTCTCCACAACTTTACCACTTTGGGTCACAATGGTCGTGCATTGTGCATTATCATTCTTTGGATTGGACATGGTATCACTAGGAAGACCTCCTTTTGGCCTCGAATTCAAGTGAGAAGAAATTTGAGCCATTTAGGTCTCAAGTTGTTTTATAGAAACTGAATGAGAGGTCTCCGTTTGATTCAATGAGTAAAAATCAACCTCCATCTCCTTGAGCACTGATGAGTCTAGGATTTTGACTCATTTAGGGCTTGTTATTCATAGTATTAGTGCCCTCGATGACTATTTTGTACTCTAAACTAATGTTTAAATGCTAATTTTCAGATATAAAGGCAAAAGAGCAATCTAAGGACATTACAGGACAAAAAAGGAGCGAAAAAGATGAAAGGGTTGAAGATGGTAAAGTTGAGAATCCCCAAATCCACTCAGTCAGTCGCCGAGTGGCACTTCAGCTTGCCTAATGTTCCAGACTGCCAGCCGAGGTGAGAAGCCAACTTGGTGATAGAATAGGACTTTCGGCGAACCACTGAATGGATCGTCAATAATGAATTTGATCACCTAAATTTACAGGGTAAGAAGGATGAAAAGTCAAGGTAAATGGCGATGGAGAGGAGCAATTGGCGCATCACCGGCTTGGTCGACGATGCTCGATTAACTCCGCTAAGCGACCCTGAATGCCAAAATCAATGAAAGTATAAATTGAATTTCAAAAAGATAAAAGAGTATCTTGTCATTGTAAGGCTCTGACCTTTCGATTGAATTATTGCTTTTCTTAGTTGGTATTAATTTCTTACTTTTTATGATGTGTGGCTAAAACCCCCATTCTTGGGGGTGTGATTATGTGATTAATTGTCTTAATTAGCTTATGGGCGTTAGTAATTAGTGATTTAATTGCTGTTTTGAAGTGGTTTTGATTGGTAATTAAGTTTTATCTTATGAATCGTAGTTGCAAATTCAGTTCTAGTCTAGTATTTTATGCTTTCTTGAGAAAGATTTTTGAGATTTAAGGTTACTAATTGATGATTGGGTTGTTATGGGTTTAGCTCGAGAGAGTGAATTTTAATTCGAACCTATCTATCTAGCTCAAGAGAGTAAATAAATTGAGGTTTTGGGTTGTTCATTTTATGATGCTTGTTGAGGTTCTAGAGAACTCACTTGATTTGTGATAGTTGATCGAGAGATGGATATTACATCTAAAGTCTAGCCTACCCAGTAAGATTCAGCGACTTTTGGTAATTAATAATCACCTGTATAGCGAAATTGGCAATTAATCGATCACATTCCAAAGTATTCTTTTCTACTTGATTACTACCCTATTTTTCAAAGTTGTTAATATACAAACCTTATCTCCTCGTTTGACACTTGTTGTCAACCCCTTTGATTTATTTTAATGGTTTCGATAATTTCTATTCCTACAATCGAATTGAATTCTATTCGATAATTTCTTTCACTTCATAGTTGAATTCTCTACCGTATCATTCCTTGTGGGATCGACCCCAACTCTTTGTTGGGTTTATACTAGATTGCAATTGCCTACACTTAGTTTTGGATGAAGTTTAGTCGAGCTTTATCAAAAATGGTGTCGTTATTGGGGAGTGGTGTTTGGAATTCTCTTAGTGAAGTAGAGTTGTAATTTGATCTTGTTTGTAGTTGAATCGAATTACGTTGTTTTGTGTTTGTTGTTGGTTGTTTGTTAACAAGTGACGAAATGAGTGTGAACGAAAGTAACAGTAGCCAGCTTGGACACCAAGATGACATTGGCAATATGAATGATGTCAATGAAGCAGTTCAATTGGGTGGTGTAGGTTCTATTTGTTTACCTCAGATCGGGGGGAATGTTGTCTTCCACGTAACTAGCACGATGTTGCAACTCTTGCAAATTAAAGGACTATTTGGAGGGATAGCTCATGAGGATCCCCATGATCATATCCGAAATTTTGTGGACATATGTGGTCCATTCTCATTCAAAAATATCTCACAAGATTCAGTCCAGCTCCGGTTATTTCCTTTCTCTTTGATAGGGGAAGCGACCAAATGGTTAGCTTATCTACCGAGGGATTCGATCACATCTTGGGAAGAACTTACAAAGGCATTCTACATAAGATTTTTCCCTCATTCAAGGATGATGGCATTAAGAGACAATATTTAGGGCTTTACATATTTAGATTGTGAGCTAATCCATGAAACGTGGCAAAGATTTCAGAAGTTGTTACTTCAATATCTGACTCACGGACATCCAAACAACTTGTTGTTACAACACTTTTACCGGAATCTAGATTCAGTGAAAAAAGGTGTGGCTGATCAACATTTTTGAGGAGGTATTATGAGCGCCCAAATGGATGTTTTGTCTAAACATGTAATGGGTAGTGGTTCTAAAGTTGTGAATGATGTTGGAGTTAGCGGAGTGAATCCCAATGATGCAAATTTGAAGCGTTGTTCAATGAAGAAGTACACTTTCTAGCAAATCAGGGAGGAGGATTTCACCAATATTATCTAAGGTCGGGTGGAAACCAAGGTTTGAATAGAGAGCGTAATGAAGGATGGAAGGATCATGATTAGGAGTGGTGTGATCATGGTACAAACGAGAGAGAGTCTGATGGTGACAAAGAAATATATGTTCCTCTCCATGAGAGTCAAAAGCAAAAAGAGCAAAGGGTTGACCTGGAAAACTTTCACACTGAAGATATACTTACACGCATTCTCAATAAAGTGGAAGGGTCAGACAAGGTGCTTAAAGAAATGAAAGTGGACGTCTCCATACTAAACCATACGATTAACTCTCACTCGGTGTCCATTAAGCAATTGGAAACGCAAATGGGTCAAATATCATCTAATTTGAACTCAAGGCCAAAAGGGGTCTACCAAATGATACCTTGGCTAACTCGAAGAATGAACCTTGAAAGTGTATCCACATCGTACCATGACGTTAAATAGGGTGCTTCTTGGGAGTTAACTCAAGGGTTTAAGCTTTTCTTATTGTTGTTCTAATGATGGGTGTTGAATGTGCAGGCTGAAAAGTTGAAAGTTTGGGCCAAGGAGCAGTTAGGCCAGCCCAGTGACCAATCAGCAACTTGTCGAATAGTTCGGCGAGCCCAACTTGGTTTTCGTTTGAACCACTTAGTTAGCTAGAGCTTCTATAAAACACAACGGGCTAAAAATCCATTTGGAGCACCACCGAGTGGGTCGGCGACATAATTGGTTATCGTTGATCAGCGTGCAAACTGAAGAGTCATGAAGGGCTGAACCGTTTTTAAATTCAAAACTCTCCCTCATTTCATATTTTTCATCTTCTACACTTTCACAACTGCACTTTCGAATATATTTTTTTGTTTTTTCTTTACTTTGTCTGTTGGATCAATTGCTTAGGGGGGAAACTTTGGTACTTTGCTAGCCTAGTATTTCAAACATCTACTTTTGAGGTTGGTTATCTGAACCTGCACTTTAATTTTGGTAATTGCAAATACATGATCATTACACTATTGATTTATGTGCTTAGTAGTAATTGTTTGAATGGTGGTTGTTAATATGTGCCTTTAAGATCCCGAATTGCCTGTGTTTGCATTCATTTGTGAAATTTCATGTGTTAAATGATCAAAATGATGGGTTGTGTTGATTTTGTTGATGGGTCTAATGTGGGTGAAGTTTGAGTAACCCCAAATTATGTCTATTGTCTAATTTTTCCCAATGATAGAGAGGTTGATGTCATTCTTAAGGGCAAAAGATGTCAATTGGCCAATTTTTGCCAAATCGGGGCAAGTCTGAGTACTCCAAGGTCATGGGTAGTATGGGTCTGGGCTCTATTGCATAGAATAATGGTTTGACTTTGTTTTCATGGGCTGCGGGTGAGAAATTGAGGTCGCGATAAAAATCTAGCAGGTTGGACTGTTCGGTGAGTTGGGTCGAGCTCGCCGAGTGGTTTGGCATTGGCCTAAAGACCCCTTGATTGCATTTTTATCCTTCATTTTTGTGATTTGTGTTCTGTAACATTTGGTGATACACCTGAGCTCACCGAGCTCACTCGGCGACTCGCCGAATGCCTTTCTGATAACCCTTTTGTGCCCTGGTATTTTCTGAAACTATTCTGTAACATTCGGCGAGCTACTTCTTGTTCGTCGAATGGTGTTAGCGATTCACCGAAAGGCCCTGGACATCACCGACCTGTGCTAATTTTTGGCAAATTTTATTTTACAAAATTTAGTGAGCCCGACTTGGCTCGCCGAATGGGTTCGGCGACTCGCCAAATGGTTTGATGAGTTTTCCTGCAAAGTTTAATACATTTGAATTAATTTTTTTGAATTGCATCTAACTATGTAGCTTTGTTTTGCCGAAATAGCTAGACCAAAAGTTGTCGAAAGAAATCACCACCACAAAAGCGGGAAAGAGGCATAGTAAACAATGAGAGGGTTGCTCCCTCCCGAAATGCACCAGCTAAGTTTCCCCCAACCGAGGGAATAGGTAAAGGAATAGGGCCGTTAATGCCAACACCGGCAGTTGAGAGCTCAGACAGTGATGACATCTATGGCACTCACCTCACAATGTCTGAAAGTGGGGGTAATTGAGCTGAGAGTTCTTTGGCCTCCGCTTCTAAGCCGGAAGACGACCAACTTCTCCAGGCTAGGAGAGAGGAGCTACACTCCAAGGCAATACATGATCCATATCGGATCCCCATACCTCCTATGCCTCCTCCACTTCCAGCTCAGGTAGTAGAGTAGGCTCCTCCACGTCAATCACTAAAAAGATTAAAGATCAAGTATTTGAGAACCATTCTTGAGGAAAAGCGTTTGTCTACTGATGGCATGGTAGACCGGTACCAAGAGGTGTGGAACACCATAAGGTTCTACAAGTTTGAGCTTAATAGGAAGCCCAGAGGCCCTTACATTCCTTCTTGGGTCCGGGAGTTCTACTCAGCATACGGGGAGTTGGTGCCAAAAGGAAAGAAAAAGGTCAGCGCTTATAAGCAAGTTGGCTATGTGGTAGTGCAGGGCAAGAAAGTCAAATATAGTAGCACCGATATCAATGAGGTGTTGGGATGTACAATGAACGTAATGCACTACTACATAGATAAAATCAAAAAGAAGACCCTAGATGATTTAAAGAGTTGGTCAAAACCCCTGATTTTTTATGTAATACTGAGGTGGATTGAGGTTGGTGCACCTATTGAGAAGAAGGACCTGAACGTGGCTGCCAAATATTGGTTCGGGCTCATCAGCAGTACATTGATGCCTTTGTAGAATGAGTCGATCCTCCGGCAACCGAAGGTTGCGTCTTTGATCTGCATCATGGATCGGTAGAGACTGAATCTAGGTTTGATCGTAGAGTAGGAGATGGCCATGAGGGCCAAGCAAAGTCAAACTTCTCTCCCCTTACCAGTTTTAGTTACTGAGTTATACAGGAGGGCCCGTGTTCTAATGATTGCCAAGACGGATGTGGAAGTGACTCCCACTTCCTCTACTAACATCTGGTAGATTGAGGCTGAGTATATGAGGGATGAAACGGATCGGAGGAGAGTTATATCGGCGAATACGTCCTCAGTAGTCGATGTTGAGATATTGCCGACAGAAGCAATACTTCCCAAGGCCGGTGAGCCTATTGATTAACGTTTCAAGCACACCTCATCCAATTCTAGGTGCAAACAATCATTAAGCAGTATAAAACCCAACGAAGAGCTAGGGTCGAACCCACAGGGAGCGGTACGTGTTCAAATTCAGTTATGAAGTACAAATGTGGTCTAAATAGTTATAGGAATAGAAATTATCAAAAAAGACATGTAAACAAGTCTAAAGGGGGTGACACAAATGTCAGATGGGGGGTTTTTGGTTTGCAATTATAAGCTACAACGTAATCAAACAACTATGAAATAACAATATAGAGAGGAATTCTCGGGATGTGATTGATTATAGTCAAATTTCGCTATATGGGTAACTGAAACTACTAATAAATAGTTAAATATCAGCTGGTAGGTTGGACTATGATTGAAATAGCTTTCTCTCAAACAACTACTTTGATTCAAGTGATTTCTCTCGAACATCAACAAGCTTAACAAATAAGAATAGCCCACAACCTTAATACACCTTCTCTCTCGAGCAAGATGGGTAGGATTCAGTTTAGGATTCACTCTTTCGAGCTGAACCCACATCAACCCAATACCTAAAAACCATTAATCAAAATACTTGGTTCAAAAATCTCTCTCTCAAGCAAGCTAAGAACTCAAAGTTAGAACTGCATTTGCAACAACAATTCATAGATTAAAGCACAACTACTGATTAAACCCACTTCAATATAGCATTTAAATTAGTAATAATCAATACTCATAAGCTAATTCAACCCACAATCAGATAATAACACCCCAAGAATTGGGGTTTTAGCTAAATATAATAAAAATATAAAAACAATTACCGACTAGATTATCCATCAGTAGGGTAATAGTCTCCAAGCCTTTACAATATTTTCCCAAGGGTAAATTCAAAAACCCACTAGTAAATCTTCAAGTATAAGCCTCCAAAAAGCTTCAAAGTCTACAGTGGAACTCTAACACTCAAAATAAACTCTACTTAATAAAAGCAAGATAACAAATTTTCAGTTGAAAATTCAATTTATAGTTGCTCGAAATTTGGTCTGAAAAGCCATTAGGCGAGGTAAGTCGGGCTCGTTGAGTGGTTCGGTGATCCATCCTTTACTCTCTTCCATCACCATTCTGCATTGGTTCTCAGTATCCCCAAGTCCAGTAACTTTGGGCGATCCATTTTGTCATCATGGAACCGATTGGTGATTCGCCGACTGTCCATTTATGTCGCCGATTTGGTTTCTTCCCTCAGGGCTGGCACACTAGAACTTTAGGCGGTCTGAAGATCCACTCGGCGGTTTGCCGAGTTGTCTTGGCGATCATCAGGATAGTTTTTCTACACTTTTTCAGCTTGTTTTATTCCTTTTTTGCATGTTAGTGTCCTTGCTTTGCTCCTTAGTCCACATACCTGAAAATCAAGGCTTTAACATCAGTTTATAGAATAAATTAGGCATTTAAGGACACTAAAACTATCAAAACAAAGCCCTAAATGAGTCCAAATCTCTGACTCATCAACACCCCCAACTTAAACTTTTGTTTGTCCTCAAGTAAAACTCAAGATCAATATTTCAATAATGATGTCTACAGAGAGTGCTACATAAGACTCAACATAAATGCACACAACAAGGTTCAAATTACTCATATAATGATCAATTATGCACTCAATGATTCAAATTGTGACTCATCATTATCAAAGATGTTCAAGTTCACAATACTTTCTTCAAATGCAAGTTCAAGCTCAACAAAGGTACTCAAATGCCCTCACAACAAATATGATTACATATTCACACAAAATTTCTCAACAATTTAAAGTCTCGAAATAACATACAACTTTCAAATCCACAAAGATGAACACATGTATGACTTCACTCATAGGTTTGCCCTTATTTTCCAATCAACATTCGTTTCAGCTCACTCAAGATCACAAAGGTCTTTTCAAGGCTTGTAATGGGGCTGAGTGTAAAGGTATGGTCATTTAGGCTTAGTGGCTTCTACCTCCATGAAGTATGGTATGAATATCACTTTTCTCCTTTTCTTTAGGATTCCAATCATGCTCATAATCCACCCCATTATTAAACTTCATATGAACCACCAGATACCCCATTTCTTTTGCAATTTTCATTATTTTATTTCAATAACTATCACAACCCAAGGGTACCTGCTAGATGTAACAAGGCACATAGAACCCCGAAAGGTACCATGTAAGAGACTTACCATATCATAACATAAGCATAGGTTAGGGAAAAAATGCACCAAGTATGATAGTCATGCATAAAACCATGAAAACATGCTAAAAGGGACATTTTAGTTGAATGAATGCAATTTACTAAGTTAAAGCATCATTTTGAAGATAGTGGAAACACATAACTCATAAGCATATTCATTACATTGACCATCATATCATAAGAGGAACATGTCATAAATACCCTCAAAGCATACTTGTGCAATGCATGAATAAGATCTCACAATCTAACCCATACTAAGAAAAGCTTCTTGAGTAACCGTAGTTCATAATTCATATTCTTGTTCATACTATTGTCATAAGGGGGAATAAGCCTTAACCGACATAGACCACGTGAGCTTACCATGGAATCAGGTGTCTACCCTACACCGAAAAAGGGCTATCCTACTTGCCTAAGGTAGAACCATACTCTCAGCTTAGGTGGATCCACTAGCTAAATAACCTATGAGGGTACATAGTTTATGGGATAAGAATATTGCTACTAGAAACCCAAAATCAACTAAGGTAGAAGGTTTCCATCTCATGAGATACATACTTTGGAAACTCGGACTCAACTAAGGTAGAAGGAATCCATTTGGAAAGCCGGACTCAACTAGCGTAAAAGCCTCCATCTCATATTCAATATACACTTGGTGCTAAGGATTGATACCCACGGATTATACATTAAGTCTTGACTTAAGTTCATAATCATGGAAGAATGTCTTGACACTCAATCCAACATAACTCATAAGATAGCTCGTAGATTCAATAGGTGAGAATAGCCTTTCAACCTTAGAATCATCATATTATGAGAAAACCTTTCACATCATATCATATTCATATATAAGTGTGTATATGAGGATAACCTTTCACCAACACAACAACTAGATCATAATCATAATCACTTTACTCTCAAAGTGTTCTTAATTATGCATAACTCTCATACTTTGCCCTTCAAGGATCAAAGATCATATTCAATCAACAAATCTAGAATTACTACATTAGACATATATAATAACATGATTCAAATAACTCAATTACTACAAGCATAATCTCATAATATCCTTCTTTCATCAATTCAGCCACATCATAAGGTCATAAATTGGGAATATGGGGATTTCGACATAAAAACCATAATAAATCATCAATTCAATCATTATATAAAATAATTAAATCATTAGAATCATTTTTGAAAGGAAACGATGACTTTGAGTCAAACTCTAGCTTTTGGGGAATGTCTATCTTTGAAATTAGGGTTTTGAAGGGGCTCCATGGATGAAGAGCTACCATACCTTACAAATGAAATGCATTGAATTTGAGTAGAAAACCTTGCCCCTTAAACCCTATCTCCAACTTCCTTCTTCTTCCTTGAAGTTCTAGAGAGAGAATATTTAGTGAAGAGTTGGTTTTGATTTGGGATTTTGGAATAATGAGAAAGATGACTTCATTTAGGTTCTAAAATCATTGTTAGTTAGTATAATTTAGAATAAAATGACGCTTAATATTAGTAAAAACCGAAAAACCCCAAAATGCCCCTAACTAATTCCTTAAAACCGTCTACAGGTCACTACCCACGACCACTCAGAGACGGACCATGGTTGGACCCACAGCCTTTGCTGGTGAAGCTTGAGTCAGGGTTCAGAGAGCCTCATTTGCAGGCTTGACCTACGATGCCATTTTGATAAGCGTTTCAAGTACACCTCATTCATTCTGAGTGAAAATGATCGTTAAGCAGTATAAACCCCAACGAAGAATTGGGGTCGAACCCACAGTGAGTGGTGCATGTTCAAATTCAGTTATAAAGTACAAATGTGGTCTACATAGTTATAGGAATAGAAATTATCAAAAACGAAATGTAAACAAGTCTAAAGGGGATAACACAAATGACAGATGGAGGATTTTGGTTTGCAATTATTAGCTACGACGCAATCAAACAACAATAAAATAACAATATGGAGAGGAATTCTCGGTATGTGATCGATTATAGGCAAATTTTGCTATATGATTAATTGAAACTACTAATGAATAGCTAAATATCAGTGGGTAAGCTGGACTATGATTGAAATAGATTTCTCCCAAACAACTACTTTGATTCGAGTAATTTCTCTCGAACATTAACAAGCTTAACAAATAAGAACATCCCACAACCTTAATACATCCTCTCTCTCGAGCAGGATGGGTAGGATTCGGTTTAGGACTCACTCTTTCAAGTTGAATCCACATCAAACCAATAATCAAAAGCTTTGATTCAAAAACCTCTTTATCAAGCAAGCTAAGAACTCAAACTTAGAACAGCATTTGTAACTACAATTCATAGATTAAAACACAGCTAATGATTAAACCCACTTCAATATAGCATTTAAATTAGTAAAAATCAATACCCATAAGCTAATTAAACCCATAATCACACCCTAAGAATTGGGGTTTTAGCTAAACATTAGAAAAAGATAAACACAATTACCAACTAGATTATCCATCAGTTGGGTAACAGTCTCCAAGCCTTTACAATGTTTTCCCAAGGGTAAATTCAAAAACCCACTTGAAAGTCTTTAAGTTTAAGCCTCCAAAAGCTTCAAAGTCTACAATGGAACTCTAAAACTCAAAAGAAAATTCTACTCAATGATAGCAAGATACTAAATTTTAAGTTCAAAATTCAATTTATAGTTGCCCAAAATTTGGCTTGAAAATCCATTAGGCAAAGTAAGTAGGGCTTGCCAAGTGGTTCGGCGATCCGCCCTTTGCTCTTTTCCAGCCCCATTTTTCATTGGTTCTCAGCATCCCCAAGTCCTGTAACTTTGGAAGATCTATTTTGTCATCGCGGAACTGATCGGCAATTCACCGACTGCCCATTCCTGTCACCGACTTAGTTTCTTTTTCGGTTTGTTTTGTTCCTTTTTTACCTGTTAGTGTCCTTTCTTTGCTCCTTAGGACACATACCTTAAAATCAAGGCTTTAACATCAGTTTATAGCATAAATTAGGCATTTGAGGACACTAAAACTATCAAAACAAAGCCCTAAATGAGTCCAAATCTCTGACTCATAACCTACAAGTACCCTTGGCACCTCTACTTCTGCACCTTTAGGTTCTACTGTTGTTCCTCCTCCTCCTTCTGCTTCCGCTTCTTCTCAACCCCCTATCACCCAGGCAATATTGTAAAAGATGGGCCATCTGGCCCAATCTATTGATGTGTGTGCCTCTCGGGTAAAGACCATGTTGCCTGGTTTGATTGAGCAGGTGATTGCTGCTGCCTTGGCCCCGATTAGGGATGATTTGAGAGATCACAAAGAGTCGATAGAGGCCCACATATTTGCATTGGATACCCTTAGTGTGAGGTTAGAGGCTTGTGAGTAGGGCTGGGGTGTCTCTTATGATGTAACGACCTTGAAGGCTGATATTGTTGGGCTGAGGAAGGATGTAGATGAGTTGAAGTCCGCAGATCTATCCATGATATTTGGTACAGTAGAGATCCTTGAGGGTCCGAGAGAAGATTTCCCAAACAGTTCCGAGGTTCCTTTGGCTACTACAATCGGATATGTTGCTATAGATGAGGTTGAGATTGAGACCGATGAGGAGGAGCTGGGCATTCGTAAAACAGCAGTGTACAATGACTTGGAGGACCTTGAGGGTGCTATGGTCCAGTCAGTGGTAGAGACTTCTTGGCGGGATACCTCGATGGTGGGCTCCAGTGGAGCAAAGAATGTTGTTGAGTCGGGCATTGAGGCCCCAACAGATGGAGTAACAGACATGCAGAGTTCACCCAGGCTTAGCATGGCAGGATGCTTCATTTGACTCTCTTTCTGACATTATTTTAAATTATTTTGTTGTTTTTGAGCATTTGAGGACAATTGCTAGATTAATTTGGCGGGGTGAGGTATTTCCATACCCAACTCTTTTGGGTTGTCTTATGGATACTCTGTGTTTGTGAATGTTCTTCTTTTGTGAATACTTATTATGGTTGAAATATATATTAGTTCAAGGCCTAAGGGGCATGTGCCAAGCAAAAAGGGTCAAGTCAAGGCCAAAGGCCAAGGCTGCCCCAAACTCCTAGCTACTGCCTCAACTTCTACGGATATCACCACAGCTCATGGTCATGACCACAGCTCGTGGGAGGCCTCATAAAATTTCCTTGGCCAAAGGAGAGATGTCCCAAAATGACCAAGCTACTGCCTCACCTTTATGGAACGGACCACGGCTCATAGAGCCCTTCGTGAATATGACTTGGGTGTCACGACCCGGGAGCACCCCCTAGTCGTAACCGGCGTACTCGACCTCGAAGAGGTCTAATACAAGCCTCTTAGCATTCATTCATTGCATAGACACCAAAACCATAAGGAATTAAAAACTTTCTTCACTCACGAAGATACTTTCAATAAATAGCAAGCGGAAGACTTTCTAGACTTTATACAATATGTCTCAAAACCATCTAATACCTGAATATAACATTGGGACTAAGCCCACTCAAAACTTAAGCAAATACTAGAGAGACATAAAAAGAACATGTTGGTTATTGCCCTCGAATCTATGAGGACTCACCAAGTCTTCATCTTCAACTCTTAAAAACCTATCAAGTAGTCATGACATATCACCATCTCCAAATCCCTACACTTTAGTCAAAAAGCAAAAGAAAGGGGTTAGCACAATTAAGTACTAAGTATGGAGACCATGCAAGAAAATATGCACAACGGACATTTACAAGAAAGGTATGCTTTCATGTCCTTTGATAAAACCTTTCCTTTGCAAGTATAAGAGACATAATACAAGTCAACATTAACATATTAGACCATAGCCAACCATACATATACTTAATATAAATCCATATACAACTCATGCTTAACTTTAGAAGGACACATGTCATTTCATTACCATAGGACCTCTACCTAATATAACCTTAAGACACACTTGAGTGAGACAAGAAGTGACCGCCCACACAATCCTCTTCAAGCACACTTAAGTGTTCCCCAAGATTACCTTAGATAAGGACTTTATAGGCAAAGTGCATAATCATACCCGATAGATAGCATATTAATGAGAGGATATGTATAATGATGCTTACATAAAATAAATCATATTTAGTGGGGCATAGTACATGTGTGGTGAGTGACCATCAATATAGTATTTCCAAGGCCTACCACCCCCTTGGAGAGGCGAATGAGGTACAAACCCCTCAATGTGGTTACCCGGGCCTACCACCCCCGAGCTAGGGACCAAGGTACAAACCCCTCGATATGGTTATACGGGCCTACTACCCCGTACTAGGCAACCAAGGTACCAACCCCTCGATATGGTTATACGGGCCTACTACCCCCGTACTAGGCAACCAAGGTACCAACCCTCGATATGGTTATACGGGCCTACTACCCCCGTACTAGGCAACCAAGGTACAAACCCCTCGATACGGTTATACGGGCCTACTACCCCCCGTACTAGGCAACCAAGGTACCAAGCCCTCGATACGGTTATACGGGCCTACTACCCCCCGTACTAGGCAACCAAGGTACCAACCCCTCGATACGGTTATACGGGCCTACTACCCCCCGTACTAGGCTTGGTCGACTCACAACACTTATATAGAGAAAATCATATACATGTGTCCATTTCATCATCATTTCAATAATTATATAGCTATTCGATTCATAGGACGTACATTGGACCTTCCATTTCCTAAGGATTCTATAAATGGGCATTTTATCAAACACATGATGGGCTATTGTTCATGTAAATGAAATCATGTACTTCAAGAGTACTAAGTCCAACCAATTTCGAAATACATATAAATCAGCCCACCAACAACATACATATATATATCAACCTTCATAATTTGATCATGGAAGCATGAAAACCATAAACATCACATAATAATTCCATTTCATGATAATATGCAAAATAGACCATAATAGGATCATCACAAGATCACATAAACTCATTCACATCATACCTTCACATATAGCTTCATATAGGACTTTACATCTAGCCTCATATGTGTATAATAATACAACAATATAATAACATTCACCTAATGCCCTTCATGGCCTCAATTCACAACAATACAACAAATAACCACCTCCACCAAAGGTGGATCAAGCCAATTAATAACAATATTATTAATACTAAGAGATCAAGCCATCTCACCATCCTTTTCAAAGGCCATAAGCCACAATACTCAATTCCATGCCAATTATACAATATTTATCAAGTTTGATCAACTTACCCTCTTTCCATGGCTATCTTCATCATCCTCATCTTCCAACAATTTAACAATACAATAACAATGATAATAACAACAATCAACTATACAAGCTAAGCTAAACAATATCCAATAACCAACATAAAGTCTAAATCCCAATTTATGACCATTCAAGGCTACTACCTCACATTATACCATTCAATAACAATTTCTAGCAACTCAACATAGCTAAGATCATATAAGAACAACCCACATCAACCACTCAATAATCCTACATCAATTACTCAAAATCATTAAACTCACTTTAGGCTAAATTTAAAGAATTTGAGAAGACATGGGTTCACAAATATTTCTTTCTTAAAACCATAAATAATCATTAATAACCACATGAAACATCATTTGAAATTATTTAATGCAAGAACTCATGCTTAGAATTCGAAATAGGATTTTTTTGTGTATTTGAAAAACCTTGAAAACCTTTTGATTGAGCTCCTTGAAAGAAAGAATAATCAAGGATAAAGGATCCCCATACCTTAATCTTCAAGAACCAAACGAAATTGGTGAAGAAATCAATAGCCACCATCCACCCTAGCTCCATCTTTCACCTTGAGCTTCCTTGGGGTTTTGAGAGAGTTTTTGAGAGAGGGAAATGTTTTTGGGATGGGAATGAACTAATGGTATCTAGGAATTAATATAAGTCCTTTGGAAAAAAAAGGTCCAACACTTAGAAAAAATCAGGCGGGTGAACAGTGATTTCCGTCTCTGGAAATTGCCATTTCCTACCGGACAGATTTTACGAAAATGGACATAACTTCTTCGTCCGAACTCCGAATGAGGTGAAACGAAGTGCGTTAGGTAGCTAACTCAAAGGGCTTTCCATGGATATATTATTGGCCACCAAATAATTTGTGTGCTAGTAGATATGACCCTCCAAAGTAGACCCTCGAAAAAGGCTTCACTTGAAAATTTTGGATTTTGATACGGTTGCTCTAAAATTTGGGTTAGACTCATTTCCCACTCAATTTGACCCCCTGAATAAGAATACGAAGTCGAATTTCCGAAATGATGCACGGATTTTGAGATATATGGAAATTACAATTTATAGGTGTTTCCGAAGCACATTTTCGGGCATTTTTGGGGTCGTTTCAATATCTCCCCCTTGGGAACATTCGTCCCCGAATGTTAAAGAAACATACATGAGAGACACAAACATGGCAAATTCAGCCCACATAGGGATGCAACAATGCACTTACACCTCATTTCAAAAACCTCAACATAATTGTAAAACCACAATGAACCAATTGTCAACTTAAACATGAATGTATGCAATGACATTATCATGTTTAGTGATGTTCAAGGATAAACTACCTTCTCCTAATCATAACACACCAACATCAACATTTCTCATGTTCATAGGAGGAACTACCTTCTCCTAGTCATTACATAGTCCATACATCATTAAGCACATATGCAAGTTTCCATGTTCAATAGCACTCTTTCAAGGAGGAACTTCTCAACTCCTTACTAAGACATGCTCATACCTTATTTTCATGAAGTACAATTGATCACTTATAACCAATGCACTACAACATGAGGGAAACAACTCATACAACTCATCTTTCTTCAAAAACACAAGTTTTTATGGAAATGCGCAAACCTCATTAATTCACATAAACATGGGAGGAACTACCTCCTCTACTCTTTAGGAAAGTTTCCACCACATAAGGAGCTAACATTCCATTTCATAAGAACACATTCAAGCATGTTCATTTAATTCACATCATCAAGTCAAGTATGCCATATTACACACAATGCACAACTTAGGAGAAAAAAATCTCCATTTAAAACACACATCATACTACATGAGAGAATAGGACTACTTCTACGAACTCAATATGCATGCAACTTAGACATATTCCGTTTCATTGGAGGAATTTCCTCCTCCAACTCAAATCATGCTTATCATATGATCTTCGGCCAATTATGCAATTACTTCTTAAAAGCACATTTAAACCATTCACCTCATGAATCACATAGGTTACTTACTCTAATTGCCTATCAACATGAGGGGCATGAAACATGAAAACTCATTTTCTCATTTAACAAGAATTCATTTAAAACATGCATGACATAAGGAGACCATGGAAAAACTCCTTTTCACATAAGACTCCAAAACATGAACCAAGCTTCTAGGAACTCTTTGTTTTAGGCTTGAGTAAGCACATATAGAAGTAGGTAAGGATATCAACACTTCTCTACAACTTCACTACTCATCGTACCATCCCCCACTTAAGGGTAAACCCAACTAAGGTCAACCTTAACATCTCATAAAAATCTCAATGAAAATACCATCAATCTTACCAAAACCATTCTTACCCAACTCTTTAATTCACTAAACCTCTTGTAATGAAAACATCCTTCAAGCCTAACTCATAAACATCAACCACACTTGAAGACCTTATCATCTAACCACATATTTCCCCCACTTAGGAGAAACTCTTACTAGTTCTTTCAAATTCACCTCCTTCCATCCTAAGGTCGGATCAAAACAACACTAGGCTTTTATACTCATTACACCTAGCATTTCTAAATCACCACACATTTCACAAATTCCTTCAACACATCACAAAACTTCCTCATGACTAAGCCGGATACTACCAACAACACGCATAACCAAAGGAATCCCATTCATACTAAAGTCATCACCACAATCTTTCACCTCACACCTACTAAGTCACCAAGTCATAGTTGGCATCACAACTAACATTCTCTCCCTCAATCCTTGCAACATTAAAAGTTCCTCAAAGGTTACACCCAAATGACCATCACATATGAAAAAAAGGGAAGACATTATAGAGAGAAACTCCATGGCACGACTAAAAGAATGAAGAAGTGAAACTTTCTTAGCACCCAATAGCCTCCTATTCATAATGTGGCGCGCTTCACATTATGAACAAGACTCTACTAGATGTGGTTTTGAGACAACCTAAGACCATCCCGGAAACTTATGCTCTGATACCAAGTTTGTCACGACCCGGGAGCACCCCCTAGTCGTAACCGGCGTACTCGACCTCGAAGAGGTCTAATACAAGCCTCTTAGCATTCATTCATTGCATAGACACCAAAACCATAAGGAATTAAAAACTTTCTTCACTCACGAAGATACTTTCAATAAATAGCAAGCGGAAGACTTTCTAGACTTTATACAATATGTCTCAAAACCATCTAATACCTGAATATAACATTGGGACTAAGCCCACTCAAAACTTAAGCAGGTACTAGAGAGACATAAAAGAACATGTTGGTTATTGCCCTCGAATCTATGAGGACTCACCAAGTCTTCATCTTCAACTCTTAAAAACCTATCAAGTAGTCATGACATATCACCATCTCCAAATCCCTACACTTTAGTCAAAAAGCAAAAGAAAGGGGTTAGCACAATTAAGTACTAAGTATGGAGACCATGCAAGAAAATATGCACAACGGACATTTACAAGAAAGGTATGCTTTCATGTCCTTTGATAAAACCTTTCCTTTGCAAGTATAAGAGACATAATACAAGTCAACATTAACATATTAGACCATAGCCAACCATACATATACTTAATATAAATCCATATACAACTCATGCTTAACTTTAGAAGGACACATGTCATTTCATTACCATAGGACCTCTACCTAATATAACCTTAAGACACACTTGAGTGAGACAAGAAGTGACCGCCCACACAATCCTCTTCAAGCACACTTAAGTGTTCCCCAAGATTACCTTAGATAAGGACTTTATAGGCAAAGTGCATAATCATACCCGATAGATAGCATATTAATGAGAGGATATGTATAATGATGCTTACATAAAATAAATCATATTTAGTGGGGCATAGTACATGTGTGGTGAGTGACCATCAATATAGTATTTCCAAGGCCTACCACCCCTTGAGAGGCGAATGAGGTACAAACCCCTCAATGTGGTTACCCGGGCCTACCACCCCCGAGCTAGGGACCAAGGTACAAACCCCTCGATATGGTTATACGGGCCTACTACCCCCGTACTAGGCAACCAAGGTACCAACCCCTCGATATGGTTATACGGGCCTACTACCCCCCGTACTAGGCAACCAAGGTACCAACCCCTCGATATGGTTATACGGGCCTACTACCCCCGTACTAGGCAACCAAGGTACCAACCCCTCGATACGGTTATACGGGCCTACTACCCCCGTACTAGGCAACCAAGGTACCAACCCCTCGATACGGTTATACGGGCCTACTACCCCGTACTAGGCAACCAAGGTACCAACCCCTCGATACGGTTATACGGGCCTACTACCCCCGTACTAGGCTTGGTCGACTCACAACACTTATATAGAGAAAATCATATACATGTGTCCATTTCATCATCATTTCAATAATTATATAGCTATTCGATTCATAGGACGTACATTGGACCTTCCATTTCCTAAGGATTCTATAAATGGGCATTTTATCAAACACATGATGGGCTATTGTTCATGTAAATGAAATCATGTACTTCAAGAGTACTAAGTCCAACCAATTTCGAAATACATATAAATCAGCCCACCAACAACATACATATATATATCAACCTTCATAATTTGATCATGGAAGCATGAAAACCATAAACATCACATAATAATTCCATTTCATGATAATATGCAAAATAGACCATAATAGGATCATCACAAGATCACATAAACTCATTCACATCATACCTTCACATATAGCTTCATATAGGACTTTACATCTAGCCTCATATGTGTATAATAATACAACAATATAATAACATTCACCTAATGCCCTTCATGGCCTCAATTCACAACAATACAACAAATAACCACCTCCACCAAAGGTGGATCAAGCCAATTAATAACAATATTATTAATACTAAGAGATCAAGCCATCTCACCATCCTTTTCAAAGGCCATAAGCCACAATACTCAATTCCATGCCAATTATACAATATTTATCAAGTTTGATCAACTTACCCTCTTTCCATGGCTATCTTCATCATCCTCATCTTCCAACAATTTAACAATACAATAACAATGATAATAACAACAATCAACTATACAAGCTAAGCTAAACAATATCCAATAACCAACATAAAGTCTAAATCCCAATTTATGACCATTCAAGGCTACTACCTCACATTATACCATTCAATAACAATTTCTAGCAACTCAACATAGCTAAGATCATATAAGAACAACCCACATCAACCACTCAATAATCCTACATCAATTACTCAAAATCATTAAACTCACTTTAGGCTAAATTTAAAGAATTTGAGAAGACATGGGTTCACAAATATTTCTTTCTTAAAACCATAAATAATCATTAATAACCACATGAAACATCATTTGAAATTATTTAATGCAAGAACTCATGCTTAGAATTCGAAATAGGATTTTTTTGTGTATTTGAAAAACCTTGAAAACCTTTTGATTGAGCTCCTTGAAAGAAAGAATAATCAAGGATAAAGGATCCCCATACCTTAATCTTCAAGAACCAAACGAAATTGGTGAAGAAATCAATAGCCACCATCCACCCTAGCTCCATCTTTCACCTTGAGCTTCCTTGGGGTTTTGAGAGAGTTTTTGAGAGAGGGAAATGTTTTGGGATGGGAATGAACTAATGGTATCTAGGAATTAATATAAGTCCTTTGGAAAAAAAAGGTCCAACACTTAGAAAAAATCAGGCGGGTGAACAGTGATTTCCGTCTCTGGAAATTGCCATTTCCTACCGGACAGATTTTACGAAAATGGACATAACTTCTTCGTCCGAACTCCGAATGAGGTGAAACGAAGTGCGTTAGGTAGCTAACTCAAAGGGCTTTCCATGGATATATTATTGGCCACCAAATAATTTGTGTGCTAGGAGATATGACCCTCCAAAGTAGACCCTCGAAAAAGGCTTCACTTGAAAATTTTGGATTTTGATACGGTTGCTCTAAAATTTGGGTTAGACTCATTTCCCACTCAATTTGACCCCCTGAATAAGAATACGAAGTCGAATTTCCGAAATGATGCACGGATTTTGAGATATATGGAAATTACAATTTATAGGTGTTTCCGAAGCACATTTTCGGGCATTTTTGGGGTCGTTTCATTGGGCATGCAGCAAATAGTCCCAAGTGGAAAGGCTACTGCCTCAAGAACCACGAGAGGGACCACGGCTTGTGGGGGCCCTCGTGGTAATGCCTTGGGCTTGTGAGCTAAAAGCCCCAAATTCCTAGCCACTGTCCCAACCTTCACGAGCAGGACTACGAGTCGTGTTCCTCACCATGGCTCGTGAAGGTTCTCGTGTCACCTGAGGGTGGTCCATAAATGAGGGTCATTTAAGTCTTTCCTTTTTAAGTCCAATCAAAGTGAGGTCATTTTGGGTATTTTTAGGGGTACTATATAAGTTGATTTTAAGTCAAATTCACCCAATTTTAGTCATTAATTCACAACACCCAAATAATTCCCAAAATCATCTCCTCTTCAATATTTCTCTCTCTAGAATTCCTCCATTGAAGAAGAACAAGAACTTGAAGACTAAGGCTCAAGAATCCATCTTCTCAACTCCAATTTGTGGGGAAAGCTTCAATCAAGGTATGGGAGTTTTGATTCATGGAATGTTTTCCTCTATGAAGCCCTTCAACTCTTAATTTCAAATTGGTAGATTATTCAAAAACTAGGGTTTTCAATCTAGCCATGGGTTCTTCCTGAAATGATTTTTAATGGGTTAATTGTCTTATATTATGGTTGATTTGTTGTTTAATGGTGATTTTATAGTAAAATCCCCCATGACCATCCCCATGACCCCAATTTCATGAATTGTGATGGGTGTATTGATGTAATATGAATACTATGAATTGTTTCTATGGTATTTTAGTTATTGAATCTTGTGTTATATATGCCTAATGTAGTATTTCTAGGTTTGATTGTGAGATATGATTCATGACCCTTGAAGGGTAAATTATGAAGGTTTGTACATGTTGATGGAAGTTGTGTATGAACTTATGATTCACTTAGAAAGTGAAGATCCTATGACTATTGTGTAAATTGAGGTATTATCGAAAGGTCCTTCTCCCCTTACCCTTACACATGATTATGTACGAATTGTCTATGATGATGATAATGTTGTTGTGTTGAATAAAAGGCTATTTCTCATGAAACACTATGAAATGATGTGAAAGTTTACTCACATGTTAATGATGATTCTAAGGCTGAAAGTCTGTGCTCACCTAATTGAATTTATGAGCTATTTTATGAGTTGTATTGAATGAAGGGCAAGGTATTCCTTCACATATGTAAATGCAATTCAAGACTAATTATGTATAATTTTGGGAATAATGCTTAGCACCTAGAGGATATGGTAAATGAGGTAGAGGGTCTCTCGTCAATACAATAGGCAGGGTCATCTAAATTATTCTCATGAGAAAGAAGCTCCTATGCTAATACAATGGGTCGAGTTTCTAGAAGCAATCTTCCTATCTCATAACTATGTGCCCAGATAGGTCTTTAGCTAGTGAATCCACCTAAAAGCTAATACATGTAGTCTACCTTAGGCAAGTAGGACACCTTGTTTCGGAGTGGGGTTACATGACACTGGATTCCATGTAACTCACATGGTCTATGTCGTTTGTGGCTACTTTCCCTATATGACAAGATAATGAATATGACACGAACTAGACTTATGACTTCATGATGAGTTTTACTTAGTAGGAGTGGGGGTATGGGACTTCATTTTTACATTGCACAAGTAAGACTTAGAAAGGTGTTATGGGATGGTTTCTTATGTTATGATAAGATATGAATGTATGTATGTATGTTGAATGGATTGTTGCTATGGATGACTGTCCTTATGGTCAAAGTTAATGTACATGACTATTTCCTTGTCTATCAGTATTGACTATGATGAGGCCTATGTATGTTATGTATGATTAGGGTGGCCTCAAAGGAATACTTTGTGTGGTTGGTATTATGGGATGTGAATCATGCATTGCACAAGTACGCCTTAAGATTACCAAAAAGATGGTTCTATTATGTTACAATGCTCTTACATGATAAATGTTATTATGACTTGTGTTTTACATTGAATATGCATAATGATTCTCAAACTTGACAAATGCATACTTTTTAACCAAAATGTCATTTTTATCAAATTTCAAGGATTTTTATGCATGCTTCCATACTTAGTACATATTTGTGCTAACCCCTATTTCTTCTACATTTTTTATAAGTGTAGGTTCCGGCTAGGTGAAGTGTACTTCCTTTCTTGACAAAGGCTTTGATTGCTTTTCTCGAGGACTTGTGGTGAGTCCTCGTGGATCGAGGGCAAGATGTCATTCACTTCTAGTTGCTTTTCTTATAGACTACTTTTGAGACTTTATTTTAAAAGGTTGTGTCCCTATTGACATTCTATTGTAATAGATGGATTATGAGACAATGTGTAGATTCTCTTTCGATTTTTATGAAAGAAAAACTTTGATTGTAAAATTTTAAATTCCGTATCATTTTCATTTCCTATGTTTATGTATGCTAAGGGCTTGTGAGACCCCTTCGGGGTCAAGTATGCCGTGTTGCATCTAGGGGGTACCCTTGGGTCGTGACATTTTTGAAATGTAAACTGCTGGAATGCTGGTTTTGAACCAATTTTAAAAAACATGTTGGGTTTGAATCCATTTTAAAAAATTGCCACCTCTTGAATGTATTTGATTGAGGATGTTCTCTTGCAATTTCGAGTGTCGATTGTGATCAATATCGATGACTTTAATAGTGTTGTCAATTGAACTATATGAGTGTACGGCTCTGATGAGGCAAATTGAGTTACATAAGTCATATGTGAACTCCTAGCATCTCATTGTGACTAGCCGATTATTGTGTTGATCTCTTGTGATTATCGTTGCACGCTAGCTGAGAATTGTAGAGTCTTGTTTGATGATTGTGTCAAATGCCATGTGTGGTGAGGTTTTCTTAATGCATGTGCTTAGTAATACCTAGAACTTGTCATGTTAGGCCAATTCATTGATGTAAGCAAGCGATTGAGATGATGTTAGGCACAATTTGTGAAGAGTGAACAAAAAAATTGATCTTATACCTCTTTGTGACCACCTTGTAAGAGTATGAACCTAGCTTGGCACCATTCGAGCCTATCATTTTCTTTGGAAGAAACTTGAACAACTTCGACCTCATTGTCCCATCACCTATAACCTTCATGAAGTATTGGTTCGTTTGGATAGCCAACTTAGGCCAAAAGCCTAAGTTGGGGTGTGGTGAAAAAGAAGGAAATTCAAGAAGTGTGAAAAATCTGCCTTTAAAGGATCATGTTGAAAAAGATGAAACCTCTCCATGTAAAAAAAAGTGAAAAAAGAAAAAGATTGAAAAAGAGAAGAGTTTGTGAAATAAAGCTTGTGAAATGAGCAAAAGAAATAGGGTATCTAATGAGTCATGCTTAAATGAACAATAGGGTGGATTGTGAACATCATATAGTGTGAAAGAGAAGGAGAAATGTGAAATGCAGGCCATACGTCATGAAGGTAGAAGTCACCAAACCAAAATGATCATACATTTACACTTACCCTCGTTACAATCCTTTAAAGACCTTTGTGATCTTGAGTGAGCTGAAAATAATGTTGATTCAAAAATAAGGGAAAGCCTATTAGTAGAGTCATGCATGTGTTTATCTTTTGGAGTGTGAGAGTTGTATTTGATTCTGAAATTCTAAATTGTTGATGAGTTTTGTGTGAGCATGGAATTATTCTTGGTGTGAGGGCATTTGAATGCTTTTGTTGAGCTTGAACTTGCATTTGAAGCAAGCATTGTGAGCTTGAGTTCGATTTGATGATGGTTAGTCACAGTTCGAAACTTAGAGTGCACAATTGAACATTGCATGCATAGTTTGAACCACTTGTGTGTATTTGTGTTGAGTCTTGAGTAGCACTGTTTGTAGACACCCTTATTGAGCTGATTGATCTTGGGTTTTACTTGAGGACAAGCAAAAGTTTAAGTTGGGGGTGCTGATGAGTATGGGGTTTTGACTCATTTAGGGCTTGTTATTCATAGTATTAGTGTCATCGATGCCTATTTTGTGCCCTAAACTAATGTTTAAATGCTAATTTGTAGATAAAAAGGTAAAAGAGCAAGGTAAGGAAATTATGGGGCAAAAAGGAGCGAAAAATGAAAAAGGTTGAAGATAGTAAAAGTTGAGAATCGCCAAAGCCACTCGGTGAGTTGCCGAGTGGCACTTCAGCTCACCTAATGTTCCAGACTGCCAACCATGGAGAGAAGCCAACTTGGCGATGGAATAGGACTTTCGGCGAATCGCCGAATGGATAGGCGACAACGAATTTGATCGCCTTAAGTTACACGGTCTGAAGGATGAAGAGTCAAGGCAAACTGGCGATGGAGAGGAGCAATTGGCGCATAGTCGACTTGGTCGCCGATGCTCGACTAACTCTGTTGAGTGACCCCGAAGGCCAAAGTCTAGGAACGTATAAATTGAATTTCAAAAATATAAAAGTGCATCCTGTCATTGTTAGAATTTGAGCTTTTGACTGACACATTGCATTTCTAAGTTTTTAGGAGTTTTCTAGTAGATTTTTGGTTGGGTTTTGGATTTGAAGTTAAATTGGAGCATTGTAAAGATTCGGAGATTACTACCTAGATTATGGAGAATGTAGTTGGTATTAATTTCTTACTTTTTATGATGTGTGGCTAAAATCCTTATTCTTGGAGGTGAGATTATGTGATTAAGTGTCTTAATTAGCTTATGGGTGTTAGTAATTACTGATTTAATTGTTGTTTTGAAGTGGACTTGATCGGTAATTGAGTTTTAACTTATGCATTGTAGTTGCAAATGCAGTTCGTCTGCAATTTTATGCTTGCTTGAGAAAGAGTTTTTACAATTAAGGTTACCAATTGATGACTGTAGTGATTGGGTTGTTATGCGTTCAGCTCAAGAAAATGAATTTTTATTCAATCCTGCCTACTAGCGAAGAAAAAGTAGATAAATTGAGTTTTTGGGTTGTTCATAGTATGATGCTTGTTGAGGTTCGAGAGAACTCACTTGATTTGTGATATTGATCAAGAGATGGCTATTACATCTAAAGTCTAGCCTACCCATTAAGATTCAGCGACTTTTGGTTATTAATAATCACCCGTATAAAGAAATTGGCAATTAATCGATCACATCCCCAAGTATCCCTTTCTGCTTGATTACTCCTCTATTTTTCATAGTTGTTCATCGACAAAACTTATCCCCCCCATTTGATACTTGTTGTTAACCCCTTTGATTTACTTCAATGGTTTCGATATTTTTATTCCTACAATTGATTAGAACATGTCTTTCACTTCGTAATTGAATTCTCTACCGTATCACTCCCTATGGGATCGACCTAACTCTTCGTTGGGTTTATACTAGATTGTGATCGCCTACACTTAGTATTGGATGAAATGTAGTTGAGCTTTATCAAACACTTTATCCGATCATTCCACCTTATTTAGGATGAGGGCAAGCATATCCTCAGTCTGAAAGCTTTCGAGATCAGCATTTGGTTCCTTAGGTTTTGGACAGTCATGAGAAGGCACATAACGATCTCGGTCACCATCCCTTCTCTCCAATTTGCACCCCCATCACGGCAATCTCAATCTATATATCTCCAACCACCATCATGATCTTTGTTCCAACCTTGATTCTCGTCTAGCCTTGGACAGTTCGAATGAAAACCCCCTACTTGGTTTAACAAGAATTGTACCTCTTGATCTTACATGGATTCAAATTATGCAGCATCTGGGCTCATCCCACTACTATCACCAACCACATTCACAGCCTTATAACCACCTCCCATGACATATTCGTCAACAAGTCCATTTGGGTCATTATCTTGGCCATATTTTCATCACGCTCCTGGTTCTTTTCCATTTGTTCTTTAATCAACCCAACATTGAGAGGAGATACATGATCCTCCTTTGTATGCCATGCTCGGTTAATCTTGGTCATCTCATCAAGAAAAGTCGACACCACGGCAAAGGGTTGTCTCATAATTCCACCCCAAATAAGTTGATAGGCGACACCCTTACTGACGGTGTCAAGACTCCAGTAGAAATATTGCAAGAGCACATTATCCGGCAACCCATGAGTAGGACATTGGAGGAGTAGATTTTGAAACCTCAACCACATTGCATGAATGGGTTCACCACCAATCCGCTTGAAATTTTGAATTGTCCCTCAACTTCAACATCCTCGAGGGAGGGAAGAACCTTTCATAGAGCACCTTTGTGAGCTCCTCCCAAGAAGTAATAGAGTCATGTGGTAGTTAACCAACCACTTTGTTACTTCCCCCACTAGCGAGAAGGGAAACAAACGGAGCCGGATTGACTCTAAAGAGATATTCTTGAAGGAGAATGGTCCCCACACATCCACAAAATTTCGGATGTGATCGTGAGGGTCTTCATGAGCAAGTCCTCCAAAGAAACCTTTCATTTGCAGCAACTGTAGCATAGTTCCAGTCACATGAAAAATAGTGTTGCCCACAGTTGGGGGGTAAATGAATAGCATTGGAGCTACCCATTGGTTCCTCATTGACATCATTCAAGTTTCTATTGTCTTCATCGTGCCAAAATTGACTAGTAGCATTGCTCCCATTCACACTCATTTCTTCACCTATTCAAAGCAAACAACAAAAACACTAATAAGAAAGTTCTACTACAACCAAATTAGTTCACAAAAACACTTCAATAAAAGAATTCTAAACACCACTCCATGACAGCGGTACCATTTTTTTATAACACTCAACTACACCTCTTATGATTCAAAGTATAGGTGGTTGCTAACAAGTATTACCCCAACAATTAGTTGGAGTCGATCCCACAAAGAGTGATACAGAAAAGAATTCAAATACGAAGTATGAAAGTGTTCTAATTTCTTAGAATAGAAATAAACAAAATGCAGCATAATGTAAATCAATACGTTTCAATTATCAATATTAAGAATTTGGTAAGCAATTGTTAACGAAGACAATTAATACGGGGTTTGAACAAATAGAGAGGGAACGTTATGAGTGTGTGACCAATCGAATATTAATTTCGCTTAATAAGTAATGAATATTTTCTTTAAGTCGTTGAATCTTAATGGGTAGGATAGATTGTAACTATAACATCCATTTTTCAATCAGCTATCATGTTTCAAGTGAGTTCTTTCAAACATCAACAAGCTTAACAATGCAAAGCAACCCAAATCCTTAATTTAACCCACTTTATCAAGCTAGATTGTAAAGACCCAAGTCAATGCAACTATCAACCATATACTCTACTCTAAGCAACTTTCACAAGCAAGCATAGAGAGTTAAAACTAGAACTAAATTTGCAACTTCAGTTCATAAATGAAAACATGAATAAATAACTGAACCCATTTCAAAACAATATTAAATCTAGCAATTAAAAATATCCACAAGCTAATTTATGTAATTGATTACATAGCCACACCCGTAAAGAAAGGGTGATTAGTCAAACATAACAAAAAGCAAGAAATAGTTACCAAAAAGATGTTCCATCAGAATGACAAATTCACCAACGCTCAATTCAAAAATTAAGACTAAAACCTTAAAATCTCAATATCTAAGCTCTAAACTCTCTCCAAGAATATTCAGTATTGTCAAAGTATGTAAAAATCTGCAAACTACCGTGTAAGACCCTTTTCTCTCTCTTCAAAAATCAATTTATATGTTTCCAAAAACTTACCAAAATTTCAGTATGCAGTCCCATCGTCAAAGTTAGTCGAGATCACCGAACGACTTGGTGATCCACCGATAAGCATGCCTTCTCACCATTTGGACTTGACTTCTGCACCTATTTTTTCAATTCATTAGATGAGATGGATCGAGCTCACCATTTTTCTATAGTAATGATGTGTGTTTAATGAAGAACAGTGAGGTTTGTAGGACCTTATTTTTGGATATTTGTGAAATGATTATTATCCATTAGTAGGAATAGTCACTCGTGTAGTATTTAGCAAAATGAACCATAGTTGATAAAGTAGTATTGTCCATTACTCCTAGGATTATTTTATGAGAATGATTACTAGCTGATAGTAGCTCTTAAAAAGGGCATAGAAAAATATTGGACGATTAGAAATAGGTTGGATTGTTCATAAAAGATGATCCTTAGTAGTAGGGTCGGTTGAGGAGTAGGTTTAGTAAATGGTTTGTTGATCAGTCATATCTCTCTTGTTGGTCATTATAATGCATTGTGGTTAATGATCATTGAGTAGTGGTGATGTGCTCATTATAGCTTTGGTTAGGGCTTAAGTGTTCGGTAAAGTTCTCCCTAGGATGAGAGTTAGAAAATATCTCAGGCTAGGATTGGTTCTAATGATACTTGGTGTTGTGTGGTTAAGAGATATTTGGTGTCTCGAGGTGTAGCATTGGAGAAAATTAAGGTAGTACCGTGATGTCAATTCTTAGGCAGGGTCATTTTGGTCTTTTCCCACTCTTTTAATCCCTATACTATGTGGTTTTAACCTACTCTAAGTGGAATTAAGAATTATTTAGTGACCTAAACCCTCCACTCTCACACACAACTCCTCAAATCAAATTCCTATTCATTTAAGGCTCCTCTCGAGCAAGAACTACGGTTCTTTATCTACAAGAATTTGTTAAAGGATTAAACCTTGTGTTTTCACTCTAGATATGTTGTAATTTCATCAATGACTTTTGTTTCACCTATTGAGTCTCAAAATAAAGCCTAGTTTAACTTTTTTGATTACATACAAGCCTAGAGTTTTCTGTAAAACATGATGTCTTCATTGTTTAATTAATCTTCTTCATAAATTGTTGAAAACATGTAATTTCATCTACAGATCAGTATTTATACAAAAGTTTCTTTATGTCACGACCCAGGGTACCTCCTAGATGTAACAAAGCACATAGAACACCGAAAGGCACCATGTAAGCCACTTAGCATATCATAACATAAGAATAGAATAACAAAGAGTAAAAACGCATGTCAAGTCCAAAACTTTCATCAAGGAAAGTGGAAGTCTAGACTTGTCTAAATATACCAATCTATTACAATACTTGAAAGAAATAGGGTCACAACCCATACAACACAGTCCGAAAATAAAATACAACAAAAGAACTACAATGAGATAACATCCATCCTCGAATCATGAGGACTCACCAAAAATCTAGGAGAATAAGCAAATCGAATCTTTAGCCACAACGATGATCACCTTGACAACCGGACCCTACACTTGGGGAAAATGTAGGAAAAGTAGGGGTTAGAACAAAAATGCACCAAGTATGATAGTCATGCATAAAAACCTTGAAAACAAGCTAAAAGGGACAGTTCATTTGTATGCATGCAATTTACCAAGTTAAAACATCATTTTGAAGATAGTGGAGAAGCATAAGTCATAAGCATATTCATTACATAGATCATCATAACATAAGGGAAATACTTCATAAATACGCTCAACGCATACTTGTGCAATGCATGAATAAGACCCCATAATTTCACCCATACTAAGTAAAGCTTCTTGAGTAACCATAGTTCATAATTCATATTCTTGTCTATATTATTGTCATAGTGGGAATAAGCCTTAACCGATATAAACCATATGAGCTTAACATGGAATTCGGTGTTACCCACACCGAAAAGGGTTGCTCTACTTGCCTAAGGTAGAACCATGGTTTGTTAGATTTAGGTTGATCCACTAGCTAAATATCCTACGGGGGCATGTAGTTTATGGGATAAGAAGATTGTTGCTAGAAACCCGCCCTTTCTAACAAGGGAGCTTCCATCTAAAGAGATTGCTTCTAGAAACCCTACCTTTCTATCGGAAGAGCTTTCATCCCATATTCAATATCCACTCGGTGCTAAGAATTTATTTCGTGGAGTACTTATTAAGTCATAACTTGTTTCATTAGGCTCATTAGATCATGCGTGAGAATAACCTTTCACCATCTATTTCTACATGTAAGTTTTAGATTCAATTAGGTGAGAAAGCCTTTCAACCTAGAATCTCTATTATGTGAAAAAAACCTTTCACATCATGTTCATTATGAGTTCATGAGAATAGCCTTTCAATCCACACAACAACATTATAATAATCATGGAAACGTCACTCTCAAAGTGTTCTTAAAGCATATACTAAACTTCATAATTCATGCATAATATC
Organism: Solanum commersonii; assembly: GCA_029007595.1. Taxonomy (NCBI): domain Eukaryota; kingdom Viridiplantae; phylum Streptophyta; class Magnoliopsida; order Solanales; family Solanaceae; genus Solanum; species Solanum commersonii. Next base: position 7,484,266 of record JAJTWQ010000012.1, read on the forward strand.
ATAATTTGCCCTTTCAAGGGTCATAACACATATCAATCAACACATCTAGAATTCACTACATTAGACATGGATAATAACATAATTCAAATAACTCAATTACTACAGGCATAATCTCATAATATCCTTCTTTCATCAATAAACCCACATCACAAGGTCATATTTTGGAAATAAGGGGATTCATGGGTTCTTGGGAATTTCAACATAAAAACCATAATAAATCATCAATTCAATCATTATATAAATTAATTCAATCATGAGAATCATTTTTGAAAGGAACCCATGACTTTGGAATCAAACCCTAACTTTTGGGGATTTATAACTTTGAAATTGAGTTTTGAAGGGACTCCATAGATGAAAGCTAACCATGGATGAAAGACTACCCTACCTTAACAATGAAACCCAATGAATTTGATGAGAAGAACTTGTTTCTTGAACCCTAGCTCCAACTTCTTTCTTCTTCCTCCTTCAAGCTCTAGAGAGAGAATTTTTGAAAAGGAGATGAACTTTGGGAAATATTTGGGTGTTGTGAAAATATGACTTAGTTTGGGTGAATTTGACTTTAAAATGACTTATATAGTGACCCAAAACTTACCCAAAACGACTTCACTTTGAATGGACTTAAACCAGAATTTCCCAAAACATTCCTCACTTAAAGTGAGCTACCCAGGTACCACGAGGGGCTCCATGAGCCATGGTCATGACCACAAGTCGTGTTCCCTCTCGTGGACTTGAGGTAGTGGCTAGGAAACTTGTGCCCTTAGCTCACAAGACTGAGGCACCTTCACGAGGGGCTCCACGAGCTGTGGTGCATGCCACAAGTTGTGGTCCCTCTCATGGGCCTTGAGGTAGTGGCTTGCAACTTCCTTGCCACCCTCATACACCAAACTCTCATCCATGAGCCATGGTCTTCACCACGAGCCGTGAAGTGGAGAAGAGCTTATTTTGGATAGTTTGGGGAGCTTACTGCCTAGCCCACCAGGGACCACACCACGAGCCGTGGTCCCTACCACGAGTTGTGGTGGTGGTTGTGGTCACTAGGGCAGTGTCTAGGGGAGAGTGGACTACCTTAGTCCTCTCCCTTGGACCTTGCCCACCTACTTGACTCTAACCCTCACGTTTTAGCTCTAGTTTAGACTACTAATTTCTGGGGTATAACAATATCTCCCCCTTAGGAACATTCGTCCTAGAATGACGATCTAGACACCTTACGGAAGTAAAGACCCAAGACTAGCAGCCCATCATGCATGAAATATCAAAATAATGCACAATTGAAAGGAGGAAACATCAACTCCATCTCAAACATAATCAATGCATCACAAGGAAGTAGGAACTACATCTAACAACCCATTATGCATGAAAACTCAACATTTCTCATATTCATAGGAGGGACTACCTTCTCCAACTAAAAGCATGCTCAACAAAATGTTATGGAGCCAAGATGCAATTAACTCTGAAAAGTTCAACTAAGCATGTTCCACAACTCACCTCATGAAGCATATAGGCAAATTCCTACTCAATGCACAACAACATGAGGAACATAAATCATGAAAACTCATTTTCTTACTAAACATGAATTTCTCAAGAACATGTATAACATAAGGAAATCATAGAAAAAACAGATATAACACACATGACTCCCATAACAAGAAAACTCAAGAGGAATTATTTACCTCAAGATTGAATAGAAGTAGAAGGAAAGAGATGAGGATATCGAGATTTCATATCAACCTCAGCCTCCCAAGTAGCACCCTCAACTAAGTGATTCCTCCATAAAACTTTCATGAAAGTTATTTCCTTATTTCTTAATATCTTGACTTGCCGGTCTAGGATCTCTACCGGAACCTCTTCATATGAAAGACTTTCGTCAACTCCCAACCCTTCTAGGGGAATAATGGACGCCGGATCTCCAATACACTTTTTAAGCATAGAAACATGAAATACTGGATGAACCGGGCTTAACTCATTTGGCAAATCCAACTCATTGGCAACCTTCCCAATACGTTTCAAAATTTGATATGGGCCTACATATCGGGGACTAAGTTTCCCTTTCTTGCCGAATCTCATAACACCCTTCATGGGTGAGATTTTCAAATAAACCCAATCATTAAGTTCAAATTCTAGATCTCTTCTCCTCAAATCGGCATAAGACTTTTTTCTACTTTGAGTCGTTCTCAACCTCTCTCTAATAATCTGAACTTTCTCAATGGCTTCATAAATTAGCTCGGGACCTATCAAAGCAACTTCACCAACCTCAAACCAACCAACCAGAGACCTACATCTCCTACCATACAAGGCTTCAAAGGGATCCATACCGATACTTGAGTGATAGTTATTATTGTAGGTAAACTCTATTAATGGCAAGTGGTCATCCCAATTACCCTTGAAGTATATTACACATGCCCTTAACATATCTTCCAATGTTTGAATGGTACGCTCTGCTTGCCCATCGGTTTGGGGATGAAAAGTCGTGTTAAGCTTAACCTTAGTACCAAGCCCTTTTGGAATGACTTCCAAAAGTGAGAAATAAATTGAGTACCCCGATCGAAAATAATAGATAGAGGAACTCCATCCAATTTCATCATTTCTCTTATGTACAACTTGGCATAGTCTTCCGTCGAAAAAGAAACCTTGATGGGAATAAAGTGGGTTGATTTTGTCATCTGATCTATAATGACCCAAATAGAATCATGTTGCCTTCGGGTGCGAGGCAAACCCACAATAAAGTCCATATTTACATCTTTCCACTTCCAAATGGGAATACTTATATCTTGGGACAAGCCTCCTGGCCTTTGATAATCAACCTTAACTTGTTGACAATTAGGACATTTGGCTACAAATCCCACAATATATTTCTTCATACCATTCCACCAATAGACTTCCCGTAGATCACGGTACATATTGGTGGCTCCCAGATGAATAGAATATCGAGAACTATGAGCTTCCTCTAAAAAAAATTCCCTCAAACCATCAACATCCGAAACACATAACCGACCTTGGTACCTAAGCACCCCATCTCCCTCTTGGGAGAAAGCCTCAACGAACTTCTTGAGTACCGTCTCTTTCAACTCAACTAATATAGGATCAAGGCCTTGTTTAGACTTCACATCCATCACAAAGGATGATTCAGAACCATTATAGACCATGACACCACCCTTGGTGGAATCCACTAGTTGAATACCTAGTCGGGTCAACCTATGCACCTCACGAACCAATTCTTTCTTTTCATCCTCTACAGGAACCACACTACCCATGGACAATCTACTAAGTGGATCCGCTACCACATTAGATTTGCCGAGGTGATGATACTCATGTCATAATCCTTTAATAATTCTAACCACCTTCGTTGACGAAGATTCAAGTCCTTTTGAATAAACACATATTGTAGACTCTTGTGATCGATGAAGACATCCACATGGACCCCATACAAATAATGTCTCGATATTTTCAAGGCAAACACAATCGCCGCTAATTCAAGGTCATGGATCGGATAGTTTTTCTCATGGACTTTAAGTTGCCTTGAAGCATAAGCAATCACTTTACCGTTTTACATGAGCACACATCCCAATCCCACTCTAGAGGCATCACAATACACCACAAAACCATTTGTACCTTCCGGTAAGGTCAACACCGGAGTGGAAGTAAGTTTATCTTTCAAATCATGTAAACTTTTCTCACAAGCTTCCCACCACACAAATTTATCCTTCTTTTGAGTCAAAGCCATCAAAGGAGAAGCAATGGAAGAAAATCCCTCAACAAACCTTCTATAGTAATTGGCCAAACCCAAAAAGCTTCTAATGTCGGAAGGAAATAGAGGTCTAGGCCAACTCTTGACCGCATCGGTCTTCTTAGGATCTACCTCAATACCCTTGCTTGACACAATATGACCAAGGAAAGCTACGGATGTTAACCAAAATTCACACTAGCTAAACTTTGTAAAAAGTTGTTGGTCCTTAAGAACTTGCAACACAATTCTCAAATGGCCCACATGTTCATTCTCACTCCTTGAATAGATCAAAATATCATCGATAAACACAATCACAAACATGTCTAGGTATTGCCTAAACACTCTATTCATCAAGTACATAAATGTCGTCGGAGCATTGGTCAACCCAAACGACATCACTTGGAATTCATAATGACATATCGAGTTCGGAAGGTCATATTTGGAATATCTTCCCCTTTCACCCTCAATTGGGGATAACCTGAATGAAGATAAATCTTATTGAAATAACTAGGCCCTTGAAGTTGGTCAAAGAAGTCATCAATTCTTGGAAGAGGATACTTGTTCTTAATGCTCACTTTATTCAATTGACGATAATCGATGCATATTCTAAGAGACTCATCCTTCTTTCTAACAAACAATACGGGAGCACCCCATGGAGAGATGCTTGGTCAGATGAAACCCTTATCTAGTAAATCCTTTAGTTGCTCTTTCAACAATTTTAACTCCGCCGAAGCCATTCTATAAGGAGGAATAAAGATAGGTTGCATACACAGAAGAAGGTCAATACCAAAATCTATTTCCCGCCCCGGAGGAATACCGGGCAAATCATCGGGGAAAACTTCTGAGAACTCATTAACCACCAGAACCGACTCAAGAGAAGGGTTTCGAAATCTACATCCCTCACCCTAACAATAGGGTAAAAGCAACCTTTCGAGATCATCTTTATAGCTTTAAGGTAGGACACAAATTGACCTCTAGGCATGGAATTTCCCACCTTTCACTCTAAGATAGGCTCATTTGGAAATTGGAATCTAACTACCCGAGTTCTACAATCAATAGAGGTATAACATGCATGTAACCAATCCATACCAAGAATCACATCAAAGTCTAACATGGAAAGCTCTACCAAGTAAACAAGACTAATTCTATGGAACAAGGAAATGGGACATCTTCTATAAACCCTCTTATCCACCACAGAATCAACAATCGGGGTAGAGACCAAAAAAGGTTCTAATAACACTTTGGGGAGCATATCAAAATTCATGACCACATAAGGTGTCACAAAGGACAAAGTAGCACCGGGATCTAACAAGGCCTATACATTAATAAGAAAGACTTTTAACATATTAGTCACCATATCCGGGGAGCTCTCTTGGTCACCTAGGGATTGAAGAGCATAAAAGTGGTTTTGCTTTGGAGCATTGGAGTTTGAACCGCTAGGAGGAGCTTGCTTGCCTTCTTTCCCCTTGGCCGAAAGTGTTGGGAAATTCCTAAATTTATGACCACTCTTACTACAACCAAAACAAACATTTGTGCCGGCTAGGCACTTACTATCATGTTTCTTCCCACATTTGACACAAGTAGGCCTTGCCATAAAAGATCCATTACCATTACCTCCTTGAGGTTTAGGGTTAGACACCCTATCCTTGTTGACCCTTGGGGAAGCATTTGAGGAACCTTGGTTGGAGAACTTTTGTTTGAATCTTGGGTCGACCTTGTCCATCGGACCTAGCATTGGAGAAGTTTCCATCACCGGTTCTAGCTCTTTTCACCTCCCTATTCTTTTCCTTGAGTTTCTCCTCTTCCATTTGTTGGGCATGCCCCATGAAACGTGAAATATACATATCCGGGATAAGCATTGTCGTACGGAATTCTTTGGCTACCATGTAGGACACTTCCATCACAAATTTATTCATCTTATCCCTTGAATTTTCCACCATAGTTGGAGCATACTTGGACAATTGGGTGAACTTTAGAGAATACTCCTTCACACTCATACCTCCTTGACGAAGGTTATTGAACTCTTGCATCTTTGCTTCCCTCAACTCTAGGGGAAAGAATCTATCAAGAAATGTTGATTTAAACAATTCCCATTCTATCGAGCCCACTCCTATGGGTCTCTCTCCCTTCCACTGATCATACCATACTTGAGACACATCCTTTAGTTGGTAGGCGGCTAACTCCACCTTCTCTTTAGAAGACACCCTCATAATAGCAAGTACTTTATAAACCTCATTGATAAACCTTTGAGGATCCTCTTTGTCACGACCCGAGAGCACCCCTTAGTCGTAACACGACGTACTCGATCCCGAAGGGGTCTTATACAAGCCTCATAGCATTCATTCATCGCATAGGTAATAAAAATAGTGCGGAATTAAAACTTTTCTTAATAAAACCAACAATCAAAAACTCATTTATAAAGCAGCAGAATACTAAAGTCTCACATGGCCATCTTAGACAAAACTTTAAACAAGATAGGGTCACGGCCCTTTACAATCGAAGTCTTAACATAGTCTTAAAACATAAAGGAACTACAAACATTAAAAGTCCTTGTCCTCGATCTATGAGGACATACCAAAAGATGTCTTGGAAGAAGTCTAGTCCAAGCTCCAACTAGAGAGATACTCAATTATCGCAACCTACACTTGTAGTAAAACATAGAAGAAGAATGGGTTAGCACAACTAAGTACTAAGTATGATAGCCATGCAAAAACATGTTTAAAAGGGACATTTGATTGAAAGTCATGCTTTTATGCCTTTTTGGTAAAGCTTCATGAGATACAAGTATAAGAGTCATAATACTCAATCATAACTAGCATACAAGTCACTATTCACATTAGAACATACTTCACATGTAAACCATTACTTTACATTTAACCCTTCACCTCAAGTAACCCTTAGGCCACACTTTGTGCAATGTATGGAAAGCGTCCCATACCACCATCCACACTAAAGCATCACCCTAAGGTCACCAAAGGTGAACTCATCACTCAACCTTTCCATCCTTACACAATAGTCACACATAAGAGACACAACATTACATAAGACATAATCATCACATAGGGACCATCACCTAAGATAACTCTAAGTCACACTTGTGCAATGTGCAAGTAGCATCCCATACTACTACTCACACTAAGTGCTCCTTTGAAGTAACCATAGACTAGGTACATTCATACTCAACAAGTCATAACAAGGAAGTAACTCATGATACATATACAATCCACGTATAGCATGCATTCTTACATTACCCATATAAGCATCTAGGTCACTCTTATTCATTAACTTCATTAAGAACACCTTCATTCATTAAAACATAAGATCAACATTCTTCATTAACATGATCATAAGAGTCTATTCATTACATTAACATTATAAGGAACACACCATGATTCCTCTCAAATACCTACTTGTGCAATGCAGAGATGGCATCCCATACCACCACCCACACTAAGTAGTACATCCTTAAGAAACCATAGTTTATTAACATTCTTTATGGGGGTGAGACTTAACCAACATAGATCATGTGAGCTTGACATGGAATCCCGATGTCACCCTCACCGGATAAAAGGATTCCTACTTGCCTAATGTAGGACCATCGTTTGTTTAGCCTTAAGTGGATCCACTAGCTAGTCCTATATGGGCACATAGTTATGGGATAGGGATATTGCTACTAGACACCCCGCCTTAACTCACGGATGAGCATCCATCTCAAGAGATTGCAACTAAGTACCCCACTTTCACTCAGGGATGAGCACCTATCTCAAACCATATCCTCTCAGTGCTTAGCATTATTCCCCACGGAGTACATTTCATTCATTACATTAATTCATTATGGGATAAGGGATTGCTACTAGATACCCCACCTCAACTCACGGATGGACATTCATCCTAACCCAACATTCATTCGTTCATTGAAAAGCTCATAGATTCAAAGATTTCACCTAGGAATCTCATATTGTGAGAAAGTCCTTTCACAATATGTCTTTTTATTCATTAGAGTACAATTGATAATAGCCTTTCAATAGACTCAACATCACGAACATTATCTTACAAACTTCATTCATTCTTCATTCAAAGTGTGTGTATGTGAGAATAGTCTTTCACACAATAACCATCATTCACAAGTGTTAATAGAGAGATAACATTCAATCCTAACACAATTATCTTCTAAACATGTTCATCATTCATTCATTTAAATCACACACATGCTTCACATTATAGTCACACATAGTAATTAAACACCTCCACCTTTCAAGTGGATCAATAGATCAAACACAATTCTACTTCATCATGTAATTTAGCCATAACTTTCCATTTCAAGGACATGCTAACAAGTCCTCAACAAACCTTCAATTTACCACAACTAAGACATACAAAATGATACAATTCAATAACTCAAAGCAATTTAGACAAGTTCCATTCATAAGCCTTCATAATCATCAAACCCACTTCATAAAGGTACAATTTTGGAATTGAGAGAAATCATGGGTTCATAGAGTTTTTTCATCATATATCATCAATTAAACATTAATAAAATCATTATTGGTCATTAGAAACCCTTTTGAAATCGTTTGATGAAAGAACCCATGAGATTGAGTAAAACCCTAGGTTTTCATGATTTGAAATCACTTTTGAATTGGCTCCTTGAATAGAAAATTAGACAAGGATCAAGACCAACATACCTTTACTAAGAATTCCCAAGCAATTTGAGGAAGAATCACCTTGGAATCACCAAACCCTAGCTTCAATGGCCCTTTTTCTTCTTCTCTAATGGAGGCTTTCTAGGGAGAGAAACATTTAAGAGGAGGTGGGTTTCCTTTGATTCTATTTGGAGTGACTTAAATGAAAGGATTTAGGTCATAAAAAGGTATTATAGTTTCTAGGAAAGGAATAGAATAATAAGGACTTAACTTTGGAAAAGGACTAAGGACCCTACAAGTTACAACTTAAAATTTTGCCCTTTGCCCGTCTAAGCTCGCCCTTTGGACACTTGGGCTCGCCAAGTGCACTAGGCGACTTGCCAAGTGCACCCTTGGCTCACCCTTTGTTCCAGTGAGCTCACTAAATGGGCTTGTCATTGGGCGATTGGAGGGGGCCAATGGGCGACACGCCAACCAGCTTGGCGAGCTACCACTTAGCTTGCCATTTGGTCCAGCACTTAGGCCAAATGGTCAGTCCACTAGGCGAGCACCAGAGACCAAGGGTGACTCACCCAATCCTTTAGGCGATCAAATAGCCCATCGCCAAACAGCCCCTCAAGGAACAAGGCTTCATTCACCCTATCTAGCTAGCCTATCCCCTTTCTTGCAACCTAGGCTTCAACCTTTCCCCACTTAGGTTCTAAAACAGCCTACACATCAACCTAAAGTCACACTAACCCAAACATTAAGGATCTAGTTTAATCTATCATTTTTTTGAGTCATTACACTCTTCCACTTTGGAGCCATAAAATTCAGGAGGGTTCATCCTAGCAAAATCCCTAACCCTTGAAGCAGCTGAATTCACATTAGGATTCACATGAGTCACACCATCTCTATTGGCTTGAGCCGTCACAGCTTGAGCTTGAGTCATCAAAGCTTGGGCCAACATTTGAAAAGCCGACTTAGACTCCACATTCGACATAGCCGAATGATCAATCGGAGCCTAAGGAGCTTCTTCATTCACATTGTCACCCTCCATTATTATAGTGTTTGCCCTTCTAGTATTCATATCCTGAAGAACATAAGGCAAGGATTAAGACAGAGACTTTATAGAGTTAAACTCTTATGGTACGACTTAAGAGTAATGAAAGAAATCTAGTTTCCTAATCATCTTATAGCCTCTCATTCATAAATGTGGCGCACTTCACACTTATGGAAAAGACTATACTAGAGACGTGGCTTATGAGACATAATCCTAGAATCATTCTAAACCTTGTGCTCTAATTACCAAGTTTGTCACGACCCAAGGTACCCCGAAGATGTAACAAGGCAAATAGAATCCCCAAAAGGCACCACGTAAGCCAATTAGCATATCATAACATAAGAATATAATAACAAAGAGTAAAAATGCATTTCAAGTCCAAAAATTTTATAAAGGAAAGCGGAAGTCTAGACTTGTCTCAATATAACCATCTATTACAATACTCGAAAGAAATAGGATCACAGACCATACAACATAGTCAGAAAAGGATATACAAGAAATGAACTACAAAGAGATAACATCCGTCCTCATATCATGAGAACTCACCAACAAGCTAGGAGAATAAGCAAATACAAGCTTTAGCCAAAATGATGATCACCTTGAGAACCGAACCCTACACTTGGGGAAAATGTAGGAAAAGTAGGGGTTAGTACAAAAATGCACTAAGTATGATAGTCATGCTTAAAACTCCTTGAAAACATGCTAAAAGGGACATTTCATTTGTATGCATCCAATTTACCAAATTAAAACATCATTTTGAAGATAGTGGAGAAGCATATTCATTACATAGATCATCATAACATAAGAGAAATACTTCATAAATACCCTCAAAGCATATTGTGAAATGCATGAATAAGACCTCATAAATCTCACCCATACTAAGTAAAGCTTCTTGAGTAACCATAGTTCATAATTCATATTGTTGTTCATATTGTCGTCATAGTGGGAATAATCCTTAACTGATATAGACCATGTGAGCTTAACATGGAATCTGGTGTTACCCATACCGAAAAGGGTTGCTCTACTTGCCTAAGGTAGAACCATGGTTTGTTAGCTTTAGGTGGATCCACTAGCTAAATATCCTATGGGGACACGTAGTTTATGGGATAAGGAGATTCTTACTAGAAGCCCGTCATTTCTAATGGGGGAGCTTTCATCTCAAGACATTACTTCAAGAAACCCGATCTTTCTATCGAAAGAGCTTCCATCCCATATTCAATATTCACTCAATACTAAGCATTTATCCCACAGAGAACTTACTAAGTCATAACTTGTTTCATTAGGATAGCTCATTAGATCATGTGTGAGAATAACCTTTCACCATCTATTTCTAAATGTAAGTTTTAGATTCAATTAGGCGAGAAAGCCTTTCAACCTAGAAAATCCATTATCTTAGAAAACCTTTCACATCATGTTCATTATGTGTTCATAAGAATAGCCTTTCAATCAACACAACAACATTACCATAACCATGGACACTTCATTCTCAAAGTGTTCTTAAAGCATACACTAAACTTCATAATTCATGCATAATATCATAATTTGCCCTTTCAAGGGTCATAACTCATATACATCAGCACATCTAGAATTCACTACATTAGACATGGATAATAACATAATTCAAATAACTCAATTACTACAAATATAATCTCATAATATTCTTCTTTCATCAACAAACCCACATCACAAGGTCATAATCAGGAAATAAGGAGATTTCATGGGTTCTTAGGTATTTTAACATAAAAACCATAAAAAATCATCAATTAAATCATTATATAAAGTGATTCAATCATTAGAATTATTTTTGAAAGGAACCCATGACTTTGGAATCAAACCCTAACTTTTGAGGATTTATAACTTTGAAATTGAGTTTTGAAGGGACTCCATGGATGAAGGACTACCATACCTTAACAATGAAGCCCAATGAATTTGATGAGAAGAATTTGTTTCTTGAACCCTAGCTCCAACTTCTTTCTTCTTTCTCCTTGAAGTTCTAGAGAGAGAATTTTTGAAAAGGAGATGAACTTTGGGAAATATTTGGGTGTTGTGAAAATATGTCTTAGTTTGAGTGAATTTGACTTAAAAATGACTTATATAATAACCCTAAACTTACCCAAAACGACTTCACTTTGAATGGACTTAAACCGTAATTTCCCAAAACACCCCTCACTTAAATTGAGATGCCCAGGTGCCACGAGGGGCTCCACGAGCCATGGTCTCTCTCGTGAACTTGAGGTAGTGGCTAGGAAACTTGGTCCCTTAGCTCACATCCTCAAGGCATCTTCACGGCGGGCTCCACGAGCCGTGGTCCCTCTCGTGGTCCTTGAAGCAGTGGCTTGTCACTTCCTTGAATCCCTCATACACCCAACTCTCCTCCATGAGCCTTCCCACGAGCAGTGGTCTTCACCACGAGCCGTGAAGTTGCTTGTGAAGAGGAGCTTATTTTGGGCAGTTTGGGGAGCTCACTGCCTAGCCCACCACAAACCACACCACGAGCCGTGGTGGTGGTCGTGGTCACTAGGATAGTGTCTAAGGGAGAGTGGACTGCGTTAGTCCTCTCCCTTGGCCCTTTCCCACCTCCGTGACTATAACCCTCATGTTTTAGCTCTAGTTTAGCCTACTAATTTCCGGAATGTTACACTTCAATCCGTTGAAGTAGATATTTTCAGGTCTCAAAATTATGTTATAATTACAGATCATGCATGTCCCATATTATCATATTTTAAAATTTAACATACTTTTAGATAAAGTGTTTATTAGTGTATATATCAATTATTAGAATTCACAAGCTACTCAGTTGATTATCAGTTACTCACTATAATATTATATTACCAAATTGTTACAGTTTTATATGATTTGTATGTTTTTCTTTCGGAGATTTACTTAGCAACGAGTGGACCTAGGAATGAAGGATCACTCATTAGTTGAGGCATGAGACCTTTAGTAGCAATCTCTACATCCTATAACTACGTGCTCCAGTAGGATTATAAGGGTCACCCATTAGTTGAGGCCTAAATCCTTAGGCTTCTTGTCTAATTACTATCTCAATGTATAAGATTACTATTAAATCTATTTTTAGTCTTAAATTGAAATAACACCACATTGTCTATCATTAGATATGATTTATCCATTCAATTAATAATAAATATATAAAAATTGCTAGTTAATTCACAACAACTCATTAACTTGCTTTAAGTAGTTTCAACAATTGCTCAAAGAGTCTCAGCAAGTAGCGAACTTGCTAAGACATTTTACAGCAATTGCTAAACAAAATTAACCAAATAACTAACTTTCTGTTGTATTTTAGATCAATTGCTAGTATATACCCAGCAAGTACCTAACATATTGATATATTTTACAACAATTGTTAAAACTATTTCAGCAATTACCTAACTTGTTGAGGCATTTTACAAGAATTGCTAAAAAAAATTAAGTAAATAACAAACTTCTTGTTGTATGTTACAACAATTGTTAGAAGAGTCTCACCAAATAACTAACTTACTAATATATTTTACAGCAATTGATAAAAAAAAATATTTCAGCAAGTACCTAACTTGCTGACATATGCTACAGCAATTGCTAAAAAGTTTTCAACAAGTACCTAACTTGCTGAGGCATTTTACAGCAATTACTAAGCAAAATTAAGCAAAGAAGAAACTTGCCAAAAGAATTTTCGCAATTGCTATAATTCAACACCTGCCACAACAGAATTTAACAATAATTTATAATATGAAACAATTTGTAATAGTTTCTGCATATTTAACAACTTCTACAAATAACTACAACTATAATATGTTTCAGAAATCAATTTGTAATAGTTGTTGCATATTACTTTGCAAGTGCTATAAATTATGTAGCCATTGCTGAAACATACGTACCAACTGCTGAAAATGCTTCAACAATAAGTTTGAAGCAATTGCTGCATATGTTGCAACACTTTTTATAGCAGAATGAGGCTTAATGGGTCTTTCGGGGGATTAAATAATTCAAAAGTCTCAACTTTGTTGTTAGTCGTTGTCAACCATCTAAGAATTATGACACTTTTTCATCAAACTTTTAAAATTGCTTCTGAATGTATGAAATAACTTCAAATGCCCAAGCCTAAATAAAAAAAATGTCATGAATTATTAGAAAAATAATAAATAAAATATAGACATATTCATAATTAAAAAAATAATAAATAAAATTTACCATAAAAGCCTACGGAAAGCCACAAAAGTTGTTGGTTTAGCAGTTGAACCTGCAACCTTTCTTAGATACTTTAATGTGAGAGTATAACTTTCTCAATCCTATGGATAGGCATAAAATGCTTCTTAATCAGCTGAGAGTTTAAATAAAAATTCGCAACCATTTGTCTTCAGATCTTAACCATATAAAGTACAGTGTACAAAAAATAAAGTAGAGTGACTTTTTCACACTTTTTTTTAATTTTCTTAGACTCCAAAAACTTATGCCACTCCTTTCATTTGCAATCCTTCTTTTTCATCGCTTTAACAATTTATTATATCTCTTATCTATCTTGGTTGACTTGGAGACATAATGATCAGGTAAATGACAGTTCAAATTAGTTACAATGGCAAACTCTTTCATGCCAAAACAAATAGGCATGCTGCAAAAATCTATCCAACACTCAGTTGTTTTCTCTTTTTTAATCCAGCGTCGAATAAGTTGAAATACAAACTTCATTTTAAGTCGAGCATTCGTACTTTCATCTAGGTCTAGATATTTTTCAAACACCGTAGACCTAAAGAATTCTTCCAAATTGTGTTTCTTTAGTATTTTACTAAAATCATTAAACAGTCTTTCCAGTTCTAATCTTATCACAACATCACCTATTATATCTTGATTGGTATCCATAAGTGTATCAAAGTCACAAATTAAATAACTAATAGGCTTGAGAAAAGGATAGGCAACTGAAGGACTGACAATTCAAGGGCTAGTAGCTGATGGAATGGAGACAGAAGGGGTGACTGGTAGATTCTCCGACACCGGTCTATCATGACGCCTTTTTTATCAACTTCATTTTGCCTATCCTCATCTTTTGTAACCTCACCATTATGTTCACTATTTTTTTATTTATCAGCAGCATCAAAATCATGTATATTTTTGGAAGAATTATTCTTTTCCTCCTTCTCCTCTTTCTCCTCCTCCTCCTCCACCTCTTACTTCTTCTTCTTCTGACCAGTTGATGAGTTTGAGATTTGGACTAATTTAGGCCTTGGTTTACATAAGTTGAGTGTCCTCAAATGCTAAATTTGTTCCACAAACTAATGAAAAATCTTTGAATTTCAGGTATATTGGATGAGGAACAAAGCTAGGACATTAATAGGCAAAAAGAACAATACAAGCTGGAAAAAAAAGAGAAAAACAAGCCTGACGATCACCAAAAGAACTCGATGGATCGCCAAGTCACTCCTTAATCGCCTAAAGTTACAGAACACTGAGCCTGAAATGGGAAGAACTTAGGCGAAGTGCATTCCTATCGGCAACTCGCCGACTTCATCAGCGAAGGATGACCATGTCGCCGAAGGTATTGAGTGAAGCCAAGTTGAACTCAAATTGGTGAGCTAGAAGATCAAAGGGCGCATCATGGAAATGATAGGCGATCTTGATTTAGATCGCCTAAAATTACAGTTCTTGAATGATGAAAAGGTGAAGAAAGAAGGCGAGAGGAAAGGACAATCGGCGAGTCGCCGAATAGTTGATGAAACCCTACTTTCCTCGCCGATTGGCCTCAAAAATCCACACCTCCGATTAGTATAAAGTAATTTTTGTAAGAGAGAAAAAGTATTCAGAAATTGTGAGGAACAAAAGATAAAGAGCAAAAACACTTCTATTGTTGATTTTGAAAAAGTTTAGCATGGTTTTTCAATTGGGTATTGTAATACAGAAGATATAATTCATTTTAGACATTCAATTTTCACATACCCAGCTATCGAACATGTGGTAGGTATCAAATTTCATCTTTTTACGATGATTGGCTAAAACCCCAATCTTCGGGGTTTGACAATGTAACCAATTATTGCATTTGACTTAATGGGTGTTAGTAATTATCAATTTTTTGTGTTAATTTGAAGTGAGTCTGAGCTATTACAGTGGTTTAACTCCTATATTGTATCTTTAGTGCAATAGACCTCAGGGTTTTATGCTTGCTTGAGAGAGAAGTGTAGAGCTAAGGTAGAAACTCAGTATCCATAGCTAGTGGGTCATGACGGTTTCAGCTTGAGAAAGTGAAACTCAATAGTCATCCTTTGTATCTAGCGAGAGAGAGTAGATTTGATGAGATTGTGGGCTGGTTTTCTTATGGAATGCATTGAGGTTCAAAAGAACTTAGTGGAAATAAGGCAATTATTCGAGAGAAAAGTGCCTTACCTACAGTCCATTCTACCCATGACGAATTAACATTGTTGGTAGTGATTTGCACCCTTTGAGCTAAACTTCATAGTTGGTTAGTCAATCCCCCAATCATTGTTTCCCTATTTGATTATTCCTTGTTGATTGTTGAAGCATATTTGCAGACTAAACACTGCTCGTTTGGAATTGTATTGAGATCTTTGAGTTTGGTTCTTAGTTTCCTAAAACTTTTATTCCCTCAGGTTCAAAAAATCACCGTTATAAATTCATAGTCAAACTCAAAATAGAACTACTCTCTGTAGGATCGACCCCAACTCATTTAGTTGGATTTTATACTGATTTACGATTGTTGAACACCTAGAATTGGATGAGGTGTGCTTGAAACATCAAATAAAAATGGCGTCGCTACCGGGGAGTAGCATTGTTTAGAGTTCTTTTGTCGAAGTCTAACTTGTGAATTTGACGACTGTAGTTGATTCAATTTAAGTTGTATTGTGTTTGTGTTGGTTATGCTTAGTAGAAGAGAGAATGAGTGAGACAGAGATGAATAGTAGCCAAGCAGGTCAGTGAGATGATATTAATGATGTTAATAGTGTGCACAACCCAATCCAACTTGGGTGAATTGGTGCAATCTGCCTACCGTTAGCTAAAAAGGATGCTATATTTTATATCACGAGCACAACTCTTCATCTCCTCCAAATGAAGGGACTCTATGGAGAATTGACTCATAAAGACCCACATGAAATTTTATAGATGTTTGCAGCCCGTTTTCATTCAAGAATGTGTCGCAAGAATCAATCCGGCACAGGTTATTTCCACTATCTCTGATGGGGGAAGCTAGAAAATGGTTGGCTGAGTTTCCAAAGAATTCTATCACATCGTGGGATGACCTTACCATGGCATTCAATGCAAGGTTCTTTCCTTCATCAAGGATGATGAAACTCAGAGATAACATTCATGGTTTTAAGCAATTGGAGGGTGAACACATCCATAAAACGTGGTTGAGGTTTAAGAAACTCCTACTTCAATTCCCGACTCACGGGCTACCAAATGATTTTCTACTCCAATATTTTTACTGGAGTCTTGATTTGGTAAATAAAGGAGTGGTTGATCAATTGGTTTGAGGGGGAATAATGTTGCAATCATTTGAGGTGGCTTCATTTCTTCTTGATGACATGACGAAATTAAATCAAGCTTGGTACACTCAAGAAGATCAAGTTTTGCCTTTTTATTTTAAAATGACTCAAGAGCAACTTTATAAGGAAAGGGAGAGGGATGAGAATATCAAGAATATGTTAGCCCAAATGGAACTACTACAAGCACATGTGTTAGAGAATGTGAAACATCCCAAGGGAACAAGTGAAGTGTTTAGAGTTGAGGAGGGTTCTTCCTCGGGCTAATCAAAGCCGGGGGAGAATCAAGGCTGAAATTCCAATAGATATACAAAGGGTTTCCACCCACGCTATTTACAGTGGGGTGGGAATCAAGGTTGGAACTATCACAAAAAAGAAGAGCAAAGAAGATATTATCAAGAATGGGCTGAGCAAAGTGATTATTGGAGAAAAGAGGATGATCATGAAGAAGACCACACTCAATCGAGTGAGAGCCCAAAGTAGAAAAGGAGTGCAAGTAGTCCCCGAGTGGACAATTTGGTGTCGCGCATCCTTGACAAAGTTGAAGGTTCGGATGATTTCTTAAAATGAATGAAAGCCAATTTTTCATCATTGAACAATAGAGTGAACTCTCACGCAGATGCAATCAAGCTACTTGAAGTTCAGTTGAGTTTACTTTCAGCACAATTGGAACCAAATATAATGAGGAAAAATGGTGATAGAGGTCTAATTATGGTTACGCATAGTGGAAAGGTAGTGGTAGGTGATGTGATGGACAATGACGAAGCTCAAGCTCATGAAGAAGACAAAGATATTGAGGAATAAGAAATACTCATCCAACAAAGCATTGCCAAAGGGTCACAAAAAGATGTGGAAAAAAACAATCCAATCTCAAAAATGGTGCAATCTCTACCTAAAATACCTCCGCCATTTCCCCAATGTTTCAAGAAGAAGAACGAGGATGAGAAGTTCAAGAAGTTTTTATCGATTTTCAAGACCTTATCGATTAATCTCCCTCTAGTGGAGGTATTGTTGGAGATGTCGGGTTATGCCAAGTTTATGAAGGAGTTAGTCACAAAAAAAAAGCTTGGACTTTGAAACAATCAAAGTTTCTCATAGTTATAGCGCAATAATGACTAATGATATAATCAAAAAGAAAGAAGATCCTGGAGCTTTCACCATCCCTTGCACCATCGGCATGCTCTAATTTTCCAAGGCCCTATGTGATTTAGGAGCAAGCATCAACCTAATGCCATATGCAATCTATAAACAACTTGGATTGGGTGAACCGAAATCCAGAGACTCTTGATGGCAGACCGATCAATTAAGCACCTCATGGGGATACTATATGACATCATGGTAAAGGTTGACCGATTCATTTTCCCGACTGATTTTTTCCATTCACGATTGCGATATTGATGCTGAAATTCCCATTATTTTGGGAAGACCATTCTTTGCAATCGAGAGAGCGTTGGTGGATGTTGAAAGTGAGGAATTGAAGTTTTGGGTGAATGAAGATGAAGAAACCTTTAATGTGTGTAAGTCAATAAAGCACCCAAGCGATATTCACCTGGTCTCTACTATTGATGTTATTGATGAGGCGGTGGCTAGTATGAGCCATTTGATGTGTATGAGTGAACCACTTGAGGTTGTGCTTGCTAACTATGATGAATTCAAAGTTCAAGGCTACAAAAATGTAGTGGCTGCTCTTTCGGGCTTGGGGGAGTATTCAAAGACTCCATTGAAGCTGGACATTGATCAAAAAATTCAAGAAAGTCCTCCTTCAAAGCCATCAACGGAGGAACCACCGAAGCTTGAGTTGAAAGTGCTTCCTTCCCATCTCCGATGTGCTTTCTTGGGGGCAAATAACCCTTACATGTGATCATTACAGCTGATTTACTTGAATGGCAAGTAAAATTTCTTCTTTAGGTGTTGAGAAGACATATCAAAGCTATAGGTTGGACTATCGCTGACATAGTAGGCATCCTCCCGGCATTTGCAATCACAAAATTCAGCTTGATAGTGAATGTAAACCGAGTATTGAACATCAGCAGAGATTGAACCCACCAATGCAAGAGGTGGTAAAAAAGGAGATAATAAAGTGGTTGGATGAAGGTGTGATCTACCCTATTGCGGATAGCATGTGGGTAAGTCCGGTACAATGTGTACCAAAAAAGAGAGGCATCACAGTTGTCCCAAATAAAAAGGGGGGGCTTGTGTCTATGATACCAGTAACTGAATGGAGAGTATGCATGGATTACTAGAAGTTAAACTCGTAGACTAAAAAAGATCAACTTCCCATGCCTTTGATGGATAAAATGCTTGATCGACTTTCAGAAAGAGGATGGTATTGCTTTTTGGATGGGTACTCCGGTTATAATCAAATCTCCATTGCTCTAGAAGACCACGAGAAAACCACCTTCACCTGCCCATATGGAACTTTTTCTTTCAAACGAATGTCGTTCGGGTTATGTAATGCTCCAGCAACATTTCAACGTTGCATGCTATATATTTTCAATGACATGGTGGAAGATTCAATGGAATTCTTCATGCATGACTTCTCAGCCGTGGGTGATACTTTTGAAGCATGTTTAGCACACTTGGGACAGTGAAACGACCCCAAAAATGCCCGAAAATGTGCTTCGGAAACACCTAAAATTGTAATTTCCATATATCTCAAAATCCGTGCATCATTTCGGAAATTTGACTTCATATTCTTATTCATGGGGTCAAATTGAGTGGGGGATGGGTCTAAACCGAATTTTAGAGCAACCGTATCAAAATTCGAAAATCGCAAAAAAATGCGATTTTGAGGGTCAACTTTAAAGGGACATATCTCTTAGCACACAAGGAACTGGAAGGATCTCAAACTATCAAAATTAAAAATCTGTGAGTTATCTTTCCAACGCAATTTGTTTCACCTCATTCGGAGTTCGAACGAAGAAGTTATACCCATTTTCGTAAAATTTGTCCGGCAGGAAATGCAATATCCAGTGACCGAAATTACTGTTCACCCGCCTCATTTTTTTTTCTAAGTGTTGGTTCCATTTTTCCAAAGGACATTTGTTATTTCCTATATAACATTAATTCAATTCCCATCTCTAAAACATTTCCCAAAACACCTCTCCCCTACTTAGACACATTTTCTCTCAAGTTCTCTCAAGAACCCTAATCCAAAAACTTCATCAAGATTGAAGAGATTTTGCTCCAAGTTCCAAGCTTCCATTGAAGACACTCTCAAGACCTTCATAAAAACTCAAGGTATGTGGGTTTGATTGTGAAAACCTTCCTTTCCACAAGTCCAACCATTTATCCTCTATTACTACTTCAAGTTTATGGGTCCTTATGTTTATTTATGAACTCTTGAGTATGGAATCACTACTACACACCCTATTAAGGTATATCTTGCATATTATCATGAAATGGTATTATTATGTGATGCTTATGGTTTTCATGCCTCCATGAACAAATTATGAAGGTTGTTATATATGTATATATATATATATATATATATATATATATATATATATATATGTATATATATATATATGTATGTATGTTGTTGGTGGGCTGTTTTATATGGATTTTGAAATTGGTTGGACTTAGCACTCTTGAAACACATGATTTTATTTACATGAACAATTAGCCCACCATATGTTTGATAAAATGTCATTTATAGAATTCTTATGAAATGGAAGGTCCAATGTACGTCCTATGAGTCGGATGATTATATAAGTATTGAAATGATGATGAAATGGATACATGTATATGATTTTCTCTATATAGTGTGTGAGTCGACCAAGCCTAGCTCGGGGGGTTGTAGGCCCGGGTAACCGTATCAAGGGGTTGGTACCTTGGTTGCCTAGTACGGGGGTAGTAGGCCCGTATAACCGTATCGAGGGGTTTGTACCTTGGTTGCCTAGTACGGGGGGTAGTAGGCCCGTATAACCGTATCGAGGGGTTTGTACCTTGGTTGCCTAGTACGAGGGGTAGTAGGCCCGTATAACCATATCGAGGGGTTTGTACCTTGGTCCCTAGCTCGGGGGTGGTAGGCCCGGGTAACCACATTGAGGGGTTTGTACCTCTTTCGCCTCTCCAAGGGGGTGGTAGGCCTTGGAAATACTATATTGATGACTCACTACACATATACTATGCCCTACTAAATATGATTTTTTTTATATAAGCATCATTATACATATCATCTCATTAATATGCTATCTATCGGGTACGATTATGTATTTTGCCTATGATGTCCATCCATTGTTGCATTGCATTGCATCCCATATACTTAGTACATTCAAACGTACTAATGCATACTCTATGCCTACATGATGTCACCATGTAGGGACCAGAGCACCGTCTGACCATCCTCCTCCGCGTGGCTAATTCGATTTTCTATCGAGCTTATTGGTGAGTCCTCCATTCCGGGGACGTTGCTTATGATCTCTTGCTATGTATAAGACTTTTCCTTTTTAATTATGTATTGACTATGAGGGTGAGCTCGGTAGTTTGTCTCGGCCCCCGCTAAGTATCCATGTTTAGAGGTGGTGTTGGACAAGTTGTGTATTTTACTTGAGCTTGACTCATCTATGGTATTTATGTATTATTCTCCTTTTTTTTTTCTTGTTCCCTTAGTCCCGATTTTCCCTTGATTATGCTTATTGCTTATGGTCATTTTAATTGCTTCCGCGACCAAGGATGTGTAATGATATGCTATGAGGCTTGTTTGGAGTTCCCTCGGGTTCCCCATTCGCCGGTCACGTCTAAGCCCTAGGCTTGGGTCGTGACAGACAGGTTCTTCAAAGATGTGTGGAGACAAATTTGATCCTAAATTGGGAAAAATGTCACTTCATGGTTAGGGAAGGTATAGTTCTTGGTCACAAAGTGTCACAAAAAGGGATGGAGGTTGATAAATCAAATATTGAACTGATTGAGAAGTTACCACCATCAATTTCGATGAAGGGTATTTGTAGTTTCTTGGGGCATGTCGGTTTTTACTGGAGATTCATCAAAGACTTCTCAAAAATTGCACACCCTTTATGCAAACTTTTGGAGAAGGAGGTGACATTCAACTTTGATGATGCGTGTATGGTGGCTTTCAAGTGTTTGAAAGAAAAATTGATCTCCACCCTAATTATCATTAGTATCGATTGGTCAGAACCCTTCAAAGTGATGTGTGATGCAAGTGGCATAGCATTAGTTATGGTGTTAGGGAAAAAACGCAACAAACTATTTCACCCCATTTACTACGCAAGAAAAACTTTGAATGGTGCTCAACATAACTAAACAATTACATAACAGGAATTACTTGCGGTGGTATATGCATTTGAGAAATTTCGGGGATACTTGCTAGGCACTAAAGTAGTTGTTCACATTGATCATGCTGCTCTGCGTTATTTGATGGCAAAGAAAAATGTCATGCCAAGTTGATAAGGTGGGTGCTATTGTTGCAAGAATATGACTTTGAAGTCAAAGATATAAGAGGTTGTGAAAATCAGGTGGCTGACCACTTATCAAGATTAGAAGGCAAGGAAAATGACGAGTTGGAGGTAGACATAAATGATGCATTTCTCGATGAAGAGGTATTCATGGTGACTCTACAACAAACTCATTGGTATGTTGATTTTGCTAACTATATAGTGTGTGGGATGATACCGAAAGAACTGAACTTCTATCAACAAAAGAGGTTTTTGTTAGATGTCAAGAAATACTTTTGAGATGAATTGTACTTATTTAGAGAGTGTGCAGACCATATCATTCGGAGATGTGTACCAGAAGAGGAATTCAACGAAATTCTTCATGCTTGTCATTCTTCACCGGTTGAGGGTCATCATGATGGAGTGTGTACTGCTAAAATCCTCCAAAGTGGAGATGGCCATGAATTTGTTAAGAAATCTACACAATGTCAAAGACAAGGTGGAGTATCCAGAAGACATGAGCTTCCTCTGAAACCTATTTTGGAAGTTGAACTATTTGATGTTTGGGGAATAGATTTCACAGGTCCATCTGTGAGTTCGTTTGGTAATAAATACATTTTGGTGGCAGTAGACTATGTTTCCAAATGAGTGGAAGATGTGGCACTACCAAACAATAAAGGGAGAAGTGTCGTTAAGTTCCTAAAACGCTATATATTTGCTAGGTTCGACACTCCTCGGGCAATTATTAGTGACGGCGGATCTCATTTTTGCAATAGGTTTTTTGCGTCCACATTGAGAAAATTAGGGTGAGACATAAAGTAGCAACGCCATATCACCCTCAAACGAGTGGCCAAGTAGAAGTTTCAAATCGGGAGATCAAGAATATCTTGGCTAAGACTGTAAATGCAAATAGGACTGATTTGTCTCGAAAGTTAGATGATGCTTTGTGGGCAAATCGTACCGCCTACAAGACACCAATCGGTATGTCTCCATATCAACTAGGCTTTGGGAAATGTTACCATTTACCGGTTGAATTAGAACACAAAGCATTATGGGCATTAAAAGATCTGAATTTGGACTGGGCAAAAACTTCAAAAGGAAGAGTAGATCAACTCAATGAATTGGATGAATTCAAGTTTAGGGCCTATGAAAGTTCAGCCCTCTACAAGGAAAAGATGAAGAAGTGGCATGATTCTAGAATCCTTAGGAGAGAATTCCATGTTGGAGACTGGGTGTTACTGTATAATTCCTGACTAAGACTCTTTTCGAGAAAGCTCAAATCCAAATGGTAAGGCACATTTCGAGTAGCATGGGTGTTCACTAATGGAGCAATTGAAGTCGAAGGTAAATAAGGGCCTGCCTTCAAAGTGAATGGGCAACGCTTGAAACTAAACTTTGGAGCATGCCATGAAATTTGTGTGACTGAAGTGGTGTATCTGGAAGATACTTGAGAGCATTTCCATGTCGTGCCACGACGTTAAATAAGGTATTTCTTGGGAGGCAACTCATGTGGTAGTGTGTTGAATAATGTGTGTTGAATGTGCAGGTGTAGGCGATGTAATGAGGAAAGACTCCATCGATGAGTCACCGAGCCAGTTCAGCAATTATGCATTTGTTTGCATTTTTGGTGCCAACAATGGGCTGAGAAACTAGAACATTAGGCGGAAAGCTTGTACCACTTGGCGACTCGCCGAAGTGATTAGGCGACACGACTTTCACTGCCTTTTTGCATTAGCCTTGACAGCCCAGCCTCTTGGATCAATCAGCGAGGTTTCAAGTCCTTTAGGCGATGTATTCAGCGAACACTCTCTTGTCCGCCTTCTTGCACCTGCATGGACTGGTTGCACACCGGAAATTTTGGCGAACTTCAGACCATTAGGCGAATCGCCAAGCAATTCGGCAACTTCAACAAGTTTTCACGGCCTAGTGAAGATTCCTTGTCACGCTGCTCTACGTGTTTAAGTGCCAATAGTTTACCTATGCTTTTGCTATTGTTTGATCTCTATTCACATTGAGGACAAAGTTGGATGCTTTTGGTGTGGGTGGTAGGTGTTTGGTTATTGAGTCATTTGGTCTCTTGAAAGTTATTTAAGTATCGGTTATGATCAATACTGATTACTTGAATAGTGCTTCTAATTGAACAAAATGCATTCGTGGTTACGATGAGGCTAAATGAAGTTGCATATACAATATGTGGACTTTTTGCATCTCGTTGTGACTAGCCGGTTATCGAGTGGAGTCTCTTGTGATGAACATTGCACACTAGCTTGAATGAGTCTCATTTGATATTAGTGTCAATGCCTTGCGTGATGAGTTTACCTTGAACCATGTGTGATGACACCTAGAATTTGTCTTGTTGGTCTGGTTGACTAAGTGATGCAAGCTCTTAAAATGATCTTAGGCAACAATTTTGAAGAGTGAAATAAACTAACAATATAGCTCTTTTTGTAGTCAACCTTGTGAGATGTGTTAACCTTGCTTGAACCCCCTTTGAGCCGTATCCTTTTCTTGGAAGAAACTTGAGCAATTGTGACCCCACTTTATCCATTCATCCATAATCCTCATGAAGTGTGGTCTGATTGAATAGCCAACTTAGGCCAAAAGACTAAGTTGGGGGTGTGGTAAAAAGAGAAGGTAAATCAAAGAGTGTGAAGAATTCCCCTTTGAGCAAATGGTTTTGAAAAAGATGGAACCCCTCCTTATATAAAAAAAAAAGAAATAAATCAAAAGAAAAAGAATGAACAAGTTGTGAAATAAAGTTGTAAGAAATGCAAAAAAGAAATGGGGGTATCTGGTAGTCCATGTGAAAGTGAATAATAGGGTTAATTTTGAGCATGATTAAAATATTGAAGAAAAGGAAGAAAGTGATGTTCAGACCACATTTCGTGAGGGTAGCAGCCACTGAGCCTAAATGACCATACCTTGACACTTAGCCCCGTTACAAGCCTTGAAAGACCTTTGTGATCTTGAGTGAGTTGAAACGAATGTTGATTGGAAAATAAGGGCAAACTTATGGGTGAAGTCATGCCTGTGTTCATCTTTGTGAGTGTGAGAGTTATATGTGATTCTGGATCTATCAATCGTTGAAGAATAGTGTGTAAATATGGAATCATCTTTGTGGTGAGGGCATTTGAGTACCTTTGTTGAGTTTGAACTTGCATTTGAAGCAAGTATTGTGAACTTGAGCATCGTTGATAATGGTGAGTCACAACTTGAATCTTTGAGTGCACAATTGATCCTTGCATGAGTAAGTTGAGTCTTGTTGTGTGCTTTTATGATTGAGTCTTTTGTAGCACTATTTGAGACATCCTTTTTGAACTACTGAACTTGAGTTTTACTTGAGGACAAGCAAAAGTTTAAGTTGGGGTGTTGATGAGTCCGAGACTTGAACTCATTTACGGCTTTGTTTACATAGGTTTAGTGTCATGCAATGCTAAATTTGTGCCACGAACTGATGAAAAATCCTTGAATTTCAGGTATATGGGTTGAGAAACAAAGCTAGGACATTAATAGGCAAAAAAGACAACACAAGCTGAAAAAGAGAGAGAAAAACAAGCCTGACGATCGCCAAGAGAACTCGACGGATCACCAAGTCACTCCTTGATCGCCTAAAATTACAGAACATTGAGCCTGAAATAGGAAGAACTTAGGCGAATTGCATTCTCTATCAGCGACTCACCAACTGCATCGGCGAAGGATGACCATGTCACTGAAGGTATTGAGTGAAGCCAAGTTGAACTCAAATTTGAGAGCTAAAAGATCAAAGGGCGCATCGCGGAAATGATTGGCGATCTCGATTTAAATCGCCTAAAATTACAGTGCTTGAATGATGAAAAGGTAAAGAAAGAAGGCGAGTGGAATGGACGATCGGCGAGTCGCCGAATGGTCAGCGAAGCCCGACTTTCCTCACCGATTGTCCTCAAAAAGCCACACCTCATAGTAGTATAAACTAATTTTTGGAAGAGAGAGAAAGTATTCAAAAATTGTGAGAAATAAAAGATAGAGAGCAAAAACACTGCTACTGTTGATTTTGAGTAATTTTAGCAAGGTTTTTCTATTGGGTATTCTAATTTAAAAGATATTATTCATTTTAGACTTTCGATTTTCACATACCCAACTATGGAACATGTAGTAGGTATCAAATTTTGTCTTTTTACGATGATTGGCTAAAACCCCAATCTTGGGGGTTGACAATGTAACCAATTGTTGCGTTTGACTTAATGGGTGTTAGTAATTATCGATTTTTGGTGTTAATTTGAAGTGGGTCTGAGTTATTACTATGGTTTAACTTCTATATTGTTTCTTCAGTGCAATGTACCTCAGGATTTTTTGCTTTCTTAAGAGAAAAGTGTAGAGCTAAGGTAGTAACTCGGTATCCATAGCTAGTGGGTCATGCCGGTTCTAGTTTGAGAAAGTGAAACTCAAGACTAATCCTTTGTATCTAGCTCGAGAGAGTAGATTTGATGAGATTGTGGGTTAGTCTTCTTATGGAATGTGTTGAGGTTCAAAAGAAATCAGTGGAAATAAGACAATTGTTCGAGAGAAAAGTGTCTTACCTACAGTCCATTCTACCCATGACGAATTAACATTGTTGGTAGTAATTTTCACCCGTTGAGTTAAACTTTGCAGTTGGTTAGTCAATACCCCAAACATTGTCTGCCTTTTTTATTGTTCCTTGTTGATTGTTGAAGCATATTTGCACTTCTCGTTTGGAATTGTGATTACATCTTCGAGTTTGGTTCTTAGTTTCCTAAAACTTTTATTCCTTCAACTGCAAAAGTCACCGTTATAACTTCATAGTCGAACTCAAAATAGAACTACTCTCTGTGGGATCGACCCCAACTCATTTAGTTGGATTTTATACTGATTTACGATCGTTGAACACCTAAAACTGAATGAGGTGTGCTTGAAACATCAAATTACCAGTTCTGATCTTATCACAACATCACCTATCATATCTTTGTTTGGTATCCATAGGTGTATCAAAGTCATAAGTTAAATAATTGATAGGCTTGACAAAAGGATCGGCAACTAAAGGACTAGAAATTGAAGGAGTAATAGATGATGGACTGGAGATAAAAGGGTTGAATACTACTACTACTACTACTCTAGACTTCTCCAAACCCTCATCCACTTGCATAGGACTTGATGCTACTTGACTATCAGCAATGACATGCTCATCAAAATTACTCAATTGTGTATCTCAATGTCATTTTTTTGTTGTTCTTCAACTTCTTTTTTTGTACTACTTTTCTTTATTTTTAAAGTTTTAGTATGAACATCATCTCTAGTAATTTTTCTTTTATGTCAATCCATTTAATCTACACACCTGAGACAAATTATAAACAATCTATTCATTATCAATCATTATAAATAAAATGAATTAATTGTTGAAGTTGATGAAGCAACTGTTGCAACAAATTTAGCAATTAAGTAGACTTGCTATAACAACTTCAGCAACTGCTTCATCTATTCACATCAAGTTCTGAAGTTGTTATTGTTGACACCAAATTTTGGTCTGATATTTCTAAAGAGAATACTTTTTAAGTATTTTATTTTTTAAATAGTTTAAAATACATGTTTTACAATTTGTTGATAATTATATTTATTCTCAAAGTATTAGGATTTTTATCGGTTAATTTTATTAATATTATTCTGTCACAACTGATTGAATAGGTTCAAATATTTGTTTATTTTTTATAAAATCATTATTTCTGTTAAATTACATTTTGTACATGTCACTGGTTACGTTCGTTACATTTTTTCATATTCATTTTATGTGTTACATTTATTAATATTCATTTTGATATTTTGCACAGTCCAGAAATTCATTCTGATGTGGATAAAATTTCATACACATATATTTTATTAACCAGTGATTTTTGCCCACGGTTTTAAGATAGTGATATTGTACTATTGGTGGTTTTCAATTCCCTATTTAAAGAATAGTTTGCTCATTAGGTCTTGGGTGGTGGATGAAATTTTTAGGGGCGGAAGTTAGAGATTTTTTATTCTTTTATTGCTCATTATTTTTCGGTGACAAATTCAGCGAAGCTCTGCCGGAATCCGTGAGTTCACCACCAAAATCCCTTTGTTTTTTTTTTCTCCTTTTTTCCAAAGCTCACAACCACAACAGCTCCATCAACCCAACTTAGAAAACAACCCAGACCCACCTCCATTCTCCTCTTCCTTCTCCAACATCAACAACCACCTCTATTCCCCACATTTTCCGGCGAATCATCTCCAAAACCACCAACAATAGACTGAACTTCACCAGTTCAACATTTACTCTTCACCTGAAACAACAACCAGCCCACCACCGTTCTCATCTCCCTTTTCTCCATTTTTCCGGCGAAACCTCGCCGGAACACCACCAAATGACCTCCCAAACCACCAGCAAAACAACATCAACCAAACCAGACCTATTACCAATTGAAACAGCCAACAAACAACAACTAAACCTCTTCATTTTCGCTGCCATTTTATGTAAAACCAAACTCAAATGACCCCGATTTTTCCTTCTTCTCCGACCCAATGCCACCACCTCACGCCGAGTAGCGGACAAACCAAAATGAAACAACACCTAACCATCGAGCTCAAAGTTCGTGAACCAGGCCAATTCCTCTTTCCCCCTTTTGATTTTTCATTGTTTTTTGCAGGTATTGGGCGATGTTTCAAGCTCCAGAACATCACAAATAGAAGCTCCACACCGGAGAACGATCGATGAAATAGTCGGACCACTGCTGCCGCTCCGAGCTCTGATGAACAACAAAACAATCAGAACTACTTCAAAAATGCTACACTAAGGTGACCTTTTTCATTTTCCTTTATATATATATATATATATATTTCTTTGTTAGATTTCCAGTTGTTTGATGTTATTATTACCAATATTTTGTTGTTACTACTTGATTGAATTTGGATTGATTTGGATATTTTTTCTCCGGTGAGATTGTTCTATTATTGTTTACTGTTTTGATTAACTTCTTTTGAATTGTTTTGGCTTTTATTTATTAGTATATTTATTTATTTTGGGCATTTTAACTATAAAGTTAGGTGGTGTTTGTATTTTTATTTATCTATTACTTGTTGGTCATTATTTATTGTTTAGTTGTTAACAATAATGTTGTTAGTCATTCTTATTCAATTAGTTTATTTTATTTTACCATTCATTTTGTTATGTTACCTATCAGTTAAATATTGCATATCATTTTTTTTAATTATTATTAGTTTCATATGATTGTTGTCTATGGTTTATTGGCCCCTTTTTATCTTAATTAGTTTGTTAATTTACTCAATAGTTAAAATTGGTCAATGAGAAAATCTCTCCGTCGGTTTTGGAGGCCTCTCCATTGTTAAAAGACGGAAATTTAGTTTATATTTATATTCTTTATATGTTAAAATTGGTCGATGAAGAAATTACCGCCGATTTTCAAGGCCATCCATGTTAATAAGACGGATTTTTATTTTTAAGTTATTATTTGATTTATTCATTTTTATTCATTTTTATTTATTACTAACACTTTTACTAAGTGTATTTACAGGTACACGGAGTTGCTTCCCATTGAAGCTATTCGAAGGTAGTTCGAATTATATTCTTTATTAATTATCTTGTATATATCGATGTTAGGCAAACCTTAGGCCGTTTCTTACATTATTGTTTTATTTTATTACTTGTATATATCATATGTTTATTATACTTGTATGTTTGTTTTTATCTCCTCCTCAATTTGAAAAAAATGAACTCAGTCGGGAACCACAGTTGTGAATTTCGAAGAATGCCTAACACCTTTCCTTTGAAATTACTTGAACCCCTTATCTAGAATCTATTGGTTTTGTAGACATTTTTTTATGTTATTAAATTAATTGATTTCCTAGTTTTCCTAAAATTAGGTGGCGACTCCCTTTACCCATTTTACCTTTTTTTTCAAATTCTTTTAAAAATTGAATTACTGTTTTTTGGCGAGTCACCGCGACGTTGCGCTCTCTCACGGAATGTCAGTAGAATGACGACTCTGTTGGGGATATAGAGGTTCTAACCATTATGAGTTCATTTTTTCAAATTGAGGAGCATTTTCTTTTATCGTGTTATACCTTGTATTTTGTATATTTTGTTGATTATGTGTATATTGTACTTGTTGTTTATTCATTATTAATTTAATTGTATGTATATTGTCATTGCATTTTATGGCATAATTTCCTCCAAATGGCAAATAGAATGCATTAGGACAAAGACGGTTACGTGGCTTTCCATGACTGTCCTTTAGAAAAGCACCTTCGAATTCTTTTGAAGTGATAAACAAATAGTTGGCTTGTGTTCATCCAACGTCGTTTATTATATTTCACCCTGTAGTTTGTCTAACTAGGGTAACCAGGTCTCTTTTCAAAGCCACTCTTAGTCAGCTAGTGTAGAGCGAAGTCAAAACCTCGTATTTAGCGCATTTGCCAAAGATGACACAACACTCAAGGTACATTTGTATATGACATGTATTCATTGTTTGTATGCTATGTGATATACCTGTTATACATGAATATGTTATATGATAGTCCATTATTTCAAAGCCACTCTTGCTAACCTAGTTTTAGAATATTCATAATCCAAGTCCAACTTTTACCAAGTCAAAATCGATTGGAACTATGTTTGACCTGATTCTTACTTCAACAGGATACGTAGGCGCCATGACGGCTTGGTCATGTTCCCCATAAGCTTTCCATTATTTCAAGGCGGAAACTGGGGCAAACCTTTTTGAGGCAGTATCCAAAAAATTTATAAAAGAGATAGTTGTTACAAGATTAAATACGAAGGTTGTTGAAGCTGAAACATGGGCAAAAATTTTAAGGAATTTCCTCAAAAATTTCACCAAGGTTGTACTCTAATACTAGATTTATGGGAGTATCGCTCCAAATTGGTTTGTACTTTTGTATTAACTTTTTGTGCATGATGTTATATTTATTGTATATACATCTCTTTAAAAAAAATTTCTCACATTCCATTAAAAAGAAGATTTTCGTTTGATATTTTTAAAGTTTGAGTGGTTCGCCCTTCAATGTGACTCGTTGATTTTTTTTATTTTTTGTTACCTTTTCTTTAAATAATAATTAAAGATTTTTTGTTAAATTTGGGTTGTCCGCCCTTCAATCTGACTCCTTGGTTTTTCATTTCTATTATTTTTTCAAAAAATTCAATTATTACTCAAAAAATATTTTATGTCATAGCTGAATGAACTACGCAAACCTGATTCTCATCATGAGATACGTAGGCAGCCATTCCAGGGTTCGGTATTCTTTATTCAAAAGATTTTTTATTTTTTATTCTTTTTATAATTTTCATATTTTAAAAATTATTTTTTGATTTGGTTAGTGTCAACACAGTTCGAGTGTGCATGTGAAAAATAATTTGTACAATAGAGAATTGACTTCTTGTCAAACCATACATTCTTTTGGTACCTTTCATTCATACGTTTGTTACACTTGAAAATATTCTCTTGTATACATTCAAGATAAGAACAAAATCAAATTCATTGCTTCATGTGCATTGTGTGGTGAGTTTTGAGTTAAATTCAATTGTGTTGTGTTGTTGAGCTAGAACTTGGTCTAAATATTTGTTGAGGCGAAATTATGAGTAATGTTTGATTTGAAAAAATGATCGTAGGCCTTCTTTGATCTGTTTGAGTCTTTTAAAGCCTACCAAATGACATTAATCCTAGATGTCCCCACTTTGAACCTTAATCTTTTTTCTTTGGACAATCATATTTTAGCCTATACCCTTTCTGAGTGCTTATACACATTATCTCTCTTTTGGCCTGACTTTCTTGAGCGCATTGAAGACGTGCAAGTTACAAAAAAAGATTCAAAGTTCAAATTTGTCAAAGACAAAAGTTATCAAAGTCCCTAGAAGTCAAGAATACAAAAATGACTTCAAAAGAAGAAAGAAGAGTTGAAAATTCCCCACAAGTTCAAACAAGCCGAGCTTTAACAAAAAAAAAAAGATTACTCCAAACAATCAGGAGAAAATTTAAAAGATGATGAGATGGGGAAAAGCTCAGACAAGCAAAGCTTCAAAAAAAAGTCAAAAAGTGCAAAGAGAAGGGACAATAAAGATAATCAAACAGTACAAGCGTAACAAATGTTAAAATCACAAATTCAGTGCAATGCTCAAGAAAGGATTTAGTCACTTTTATCCCAAATGACTATCCTACCTATCTCTAAGCCTACATTACAAACCATTAACAAGCCCTACATGATTTCATTTCAAATGTTCTCACATTAGTGGAGATTTACATGAAGGCCAAGTCTATGGTATCACAATTGCATGTGTTGAACATTTTTTCACTTTAAATGTATGCAAATTGGGACTTTCTTTGTAGTGAGGGCACTTGAAACATGATTTTAGATCTAGTTCAAAGTCTTTGTTTGTATCAAGATGGACAACTTTTGTCGTTACTTGAGTATATTTGAGGTACCACTTGAATCCATATGAATTACCTCGAAGTCAATCTCAGTTGAAAGAGAAAGAATTGTGAGAATTTTTTGTACAATACTATTGTTGGCGCTAACCAAGTTAAAATATGTTTCATTGTTTATAAAATAAAAATGGGTTGAAACCCACTTTTCAATATTTGTTCATACCAACTTTGTGGACCATTTCATTGTTAATATTTGTCCAAACCAACTTTGTGGACCATTTCATTATTGATACTTGTCCAAAGTAACTTTGTGGACAGTTCATAGTTACAATTTTATTTTAGGTCGTCATACCTTTCAAAATGACATTTAAAAAAAAAAAATTGTTATCTCAAATAAAATGATGTTTTTTTTAAAATTGATTTGTCATGCCTTTCAATATGACACTTTTTATTTCGTTATTCCATTTCAAATTGACATTTTTTTATTCATGATGTTATTAAGTTCAAACTGTCCTATTAGTTAATTACTCTGTTCATATGAGGGTTTGCATAGTTTAGGTTGCTTTTATGTTACATTTGTTACTAACACTGTTATTGCAAATTTTGTGATACACCATTCATATTAAGTTCAAGATTGGGTTGTCATCGCTCTTCAAATGGCACGTTAAGTTCAAGTTGGATTGTCCACCTTTCAAAGAGACACGTTGGGTTGTCACCTCGTTCAAAGTGACATGTTATATTCAAGTTGGTTCGTCCGCCTTTCAAAGAGACACGTTGGGTTGACCTCGTTCAAAGTGACATGTTATATTCAAGTTGGGTCGTCCGCCTTTCGAAGAGACATGTTAGGTTGTCACCTTGTTCAAAGTGACATGTTATATTCAAATTGGGTCATCCGCCTTTCAAAAGACAGGTTGGGTCGTCATCTCTCTTCAAATGACACGTTATATTCAAATTGGGTCGTCTACCTTTCAAGAGACAGTTGGGTCATCATATCCCTTCAAGTGACACGTTAAGTTCAAGTTGGGTCGTCCACCTTCAAAGAGACACGTTAGGTTGTCACCTCGTTCAAAGTGTCATGTTATATTCAAGTTGGGTTGTCCACCTTTCAAAGAGGCATGTTGGGTTGTCATCTCATTCAAAGTGACATATTATATTCAAGTTAGGTTGTCACCTCCATTCAAGTGACATGTTATATTCAAATGGGTCATCCGTCTTTCAAAAAGACATATTGGGTTGTCACCTCGTTCAAAGTGACATGTTATATTCAAGTTGAGTTGTCACCTCCATTCAAGTGACATGTTATAATTCGAGTTAGGTCGTCCGCCTTTCAAAGAGACACGTTGGGTTGTCACCACCAAAACCCCGTTGTTTTTTTTTCTCCTTTTTTCCAACAGCTCCATCAACCCAACCAAAAAACAACCCAGACCCACCTCCAATCTCCTTTTCCTTCTCCAACATCAACAACCACCTCTATTCCCCACATTTTCCGGCGAATCATCTCCAAAACCACCAACAATAGACTGAACTTCACCAGTTCAACATTTACTCTTCACCTAAAACAACAACCAACCTACCACCGTTCTCATCTCCCTCTTCTCCATTTTTCCGGTGAAACCTCGCTGGAACACCACCAAATGACCTCCCAAACCACCGGCAAAACAACATCAACATCAACCAAACCAGACCCATTACCATTTGAAACAGCCAACAAACAACAGCTAAACCTCTCCATTTTTGTTGCCATCTCCGGTGAAACCAAACTCAAATGACCCCCATTTCCCTTCTTCTCCGACCCAACGCCACCGCCTCATGCCAAGTAGCGAGCAGACCAAAACGAAACAACACTTAACCATCGAGCTCAAAGCTTGTGAACCAAACCACTTCCCCTTTCCCCCTTTCAATTTTTCATTATTTTTTGAAGGTATTGGGCAAGGTTTCAAGCTCCAGAACATCACAAACAGAAGCTCCACACCGGAGAATGATCGATGAAATAACCGGACCACTGCTTCCGCTCCGATGAACAACAAAACAATCAGAACTATTTCAAAAATGCTACACTAAGGTGACCTTTTTCCTTTTCCATTTTGTTTTTTTAAAATAAAAAATAAAATATATATATATATATATATATATATATATATATATATATATTTCTTTGTTAGATTTCCAGTTGTTTGATGTTATCATTACCAATATTTTGTTGTTACTACTTGATTGAATTTGGACCGATTTGGATATTTTTTTCTCCGGTGAGATTGTTCTATTATTGTTTACTGTTTTGATTAACTTCTTTTGAATTGTTTTGGCTTTTATTTATTAGTATATTTATTTATTTTGGGCATTTTAACTATAAAGTTAGATGGTGTTTGTATTTTTATTTATCTATTACTTGTTGGTCATTATTTATTGTTTTGTTGTTAACAATTATGTTGTTAGTCATTCTTGTTCAATTAGTTTGTTTTATTTTACCATTCATTTTGTTATGTTACCTATTAGTTAAATATTGCATATCATCTTATATGTTTTTTATTAGTTTCATATGATTGTTGTCTATGGCTTATTGGTCCCTTTTTATCTTAATTAGTTTGTTAATTTACTCAATAGTTAAAATTGGTCAATGAGAAAATCTCTCCATCGGTTTTGGAGGCCTCCCCAATGTTAAAAGATGGAAATTTAGTTTATGCTTATATTCTTTATATGTTAAAATTGGCCGATGAAGAAATTACCGCCGATTTCCAAGGCCATCCATGTTAATAAGACAGATTTTTATTTTTAAGTTATTATTTGATTTATTCATATTTATTTATTACTAACACTTTTACTAAGTGTCTTTACAGGTACACGGAGTTGCTTCCCATTGAACTATTCGAAGGTAGTTCGAATTATATTCTTTATTAATTATCTTGTATATATCGATGTTAGGCAAACCTAGGCCGTTTCTTACATTATTTTTTTATTCTATTACTTGTATATATCATATGTTTATTATACTTGTATGTTGTTTTTATCTCCTCCTCAATTTGAAAAAAAATGAACTCAGTCGGGAACCACGGTTGTGGATTTCGAAGGATGCCTAACACCTTCCCTTCGAAATTACTTGAACCCCTTACCTAGAATCTATTGGTTTCGTAGACATTTTTTTTAAGTTAATCAATTAATTGATTTCCTAGTTTTCCTAAAATTAGGTGGCGACTCCCTTTACCCATCTTACCTTTTTTTTCAAATTCTTTTTAATTCTTTTAAAAATTAAATTACTATGTTTTGGCGAATCACCGCGATGTTGTGCCCTCTCATGGGATATCAACAGTTATAATCAGTGGCGGACCCAGGATTTTCACGAAGTGGGTTCAAGATATAAAAAATAAATAAGCAAAAATGCAAACAAAACAAATTTTGATTAATTAACATATGTCATTACAATTCTATTCTACGAGTTTTCATTTCTTGAAACCTATTCATAATACTCTCATCAGAAATAGTATTAAATATTCTTTTCTTGAAACCTATTCACCTCCACCTTGATGAATGCTTTCATCTTGAAATAAATAACAACACAAACAATAAGCTGCATCTTCAGTCACACTATACTCCAACCAATCATGATATTTTTTAAACCATTTGCGATTAAAACGGCGTTTTAATCCAAAAAGATCACTTTGAGGAAACTCGCGAGTCGAGGTTGATGAGGACCTCTTTGGATATATGCTCGTCTAATCTCATCACGTTCATCCGGATGATAGTCTCGAATGGGTATTCTTTTCTTTGGATCTGCCGGTAAAGAATCAAAATCTACCCCTTGTTTAAATCTTTTAGCGGAATGATGAGTTTCGTCTAATTGGTTCAAGTTTTCTTCCACGAGGAGCATTTTGAGCGGATGAACTTGATTGTGGCAACTTGGAGGATATAGGAGAGAAAAATCTCTTCATTTGATATTCAACTTGTATAACCAAATTAAAATTCTAATTAGAAAGTAACTAAACAAAGCGTTGTTAAATAAATGGAATTTCAATTAAATGATCTTGCAATTTGCATTGTTTAACTTTAATAAATTGCCATAGCATCTTATTAACTTGACATTACTATGTCGAAAGCATTCTCCTCAAGTTAGATCAATAAAACAAAAGACTACAATTTAGATAATGCCCTTTTATGAGGCTAACATCATACATATCTAACTATACTAAACAATGTTAATATATTTGGAAAAAAATTACATTGACTTATGAATATTGAGACGGTAAATAACAAGATGGATGAAAAACTAGGCTTCAATATAAACTAAGAAGATAAAAGAATATTATGAATGATTTCTCTTCATTCAACATTTAACAAATAAAAACAAAATATTAAACAAATAATTATAACCTTAATTTCATAATCGAATACATAGAAATATACCTAATATTATTTGTAATTTTTTGTTGATTTTAGAATGATAAGGGATTTTTTAGTTGAAGAAATAAAAAATAACCACAATAATCATATATGTATAATAAAGACTAGAATCAAGAGCGAAAAACATACTTGTGCGAGATTTGAGAGACGAGGAGAGTTTTTTTCTTTCAACAAAAAAATATACTCAAAATTTTGGGGGGAAAAGTAAGAGAGGTTCAAAGAAGATTTCAACAAAGAAGAAGATAAAAGAGTTTTTAGAATTGAGAATAATAGGGATTAGTGCCTTTTGAGTTTTTTTTTTTTTTTAAAAAAAAAACTAAAAACAAAAAGGACAAAAGTTGTTGACTATTGGACTTTTAAATGTAAAAGTAAAAAGTTATTCTACTTTTTATAGTTCCTAAGTAACTAAAAGGACAAAAGTTACACCTACTTTGAGGACAAAACGTGTGTGGAAGTTTATATATATAAAAAAATGAATTAAAAATAAAATGTGGCTATAGGGATTCGATCCCGGGTTGGCTGGGAAAATTGAACCCCCTCAACCACTCGGCTAGGCTTCAAACTTGTATTAGTGGGTTCAAAATTTAATATATACATATAAAATTTTAAAAACTGATTAAATATACATATATATACAGTGTTATTTTTCAACCAAGTGGGTTCATATGAACCCACTTGAACCACTGTAGGTCCGCCCCTGGTTATAATAAATGCACATTTTCAATCTTTCATGTTAACATATATCATTGAATTTTACCAATCAATGTATCTACAACTTCTTATAAGTTTTTCTTCACCATTGATATGATCATTGTGAACTCTATCAACTAAAGTTTAAGTTGCCTTGCGAAAAGAAAAAGTGACCACCACTCAACAGAAAATTGAAGAAAAGAACTTGGCCTCAGACTATCACAAATTTATAAAATGTTGAATCTTGTCAAATTGTATCAGTGTAGAAGATAAAGTAAATTTCATTATTTGAAACCATTCATCAATCATGTATGAGAAAAAATATATATTTTCAAGTTTAACCATTATTTTGGAGAATCAGATATAGCACACTATAAAGCACACTAAAGGGTATGATAAAATTCACTTTATCTTTTTTTTTTTCATCTGTCAAATTAAATTACATGTGAATATATTCATAATTCTCTATGTTCACTCGATCACATCCCAGATTTTGTTTCGTTGAACAGATCAATGTCAATATTAAAATTTCAGCTACAACAAAAACAACCCAAGAACATATTTATTAGGGCATTCAACAACACAATTTCTTAAATCTATTTACTTTTTCATCTTTTTTAACTTGAATAATCATTTTCACAAGAAAAAGTAAAACCCTAACTATGAAAAAAAGAAAAAAAAATTACCTTAAAAGTGTTGAAACCCTAATAGTGAGAGGAGAAAGATGACTAGGGCGAAGAACAGGACAATGACATTGAAGAATATCAGAGAAGAAAAGAAGATGATGAAGAAAAAGACAATACTAATCTATTACATAAAATTTGAGTAATTACACCCCACATTTGTTAAACTTTACTTAAAAAGGATAATTTTTTTCTTAAAGAGAAAATAAAAAAGGTCAACCCCGATTTTTGTATTTTTAAAATAAAATAAATATTTTAAATTCTCTTCTATGAATATGCATGATATCGTATTATGATTTAATTATATGAATTGCATTATCCATATATGTAATAACTCATACTTTTGTGCTTACAATTGATAATTGAAGGATAAAATTCTTGCAGAAAGCTTATGATTTGCAATATTAAGGGATAAGGTACAGGTATCCTAGATGTGGCTAGCATTCAAAATCGTTGCTGGCTTGAGCAAACCTTTGATCTCAGTGGCGGAGCCAGAAATTTTACGAAGGGTGTCCAAGAATCGCATAGGTAAATAAAAATAATTTAACGTATGGATAAACTTAAATTTTGTAAATCAGACTACGTAACATTAATGATTAACTTTTTTAATTAAAAAATATATCAATTTTTTTTAAATCAAACTACATAGTATTTAACTTTAATGTTCATGTTTATTTAATAGAAGTGAACAGGCAAAGAAAAAAGAGAGAAGGAGAAAATTCAGTTCAGAATGAAATCACTTTTATGCTTCAAGATTTCCTGAACCTCCAGTGATTTACAGTGAAACATGAAAATAAAGAGTAGAATCAAACAAGTTTTAAAAAAAAAAAAAAATTCTATATGGAGCCTTTTTCACTTTTAGTAGCTCTATAAAAAATATTTATATATAGAATTTGCGTATTAACTTTAAATCAAATAAGTACTTTTAAATTTTACTGAAAAGAAAAAAAAATCAAAAGTTAAATCGATTAAAAATTCAATTGGCTACTAAACTTTTTTTCCTTAAATTTTTAAGTTGTAAATCTCTAATTTAAGAAATTTCAATAGATAATATTAATTTTAAATTATTTAAAAATAATAGATTAATTAACTATGATTTAGAAATTAATTAGGAGCTTTTTGAAAATGTAAAAAAAAAAAAAAAGTGCAGTCACAAGGAATCAAACTCGCACATATGTTGGTCGCTAAGGCCTCAACTTTAGTTGAACAACTGAAGTCAATGGTCTAAGAACTTTGTTGCATTAAGGGTTGTCAAAATGTGTTATTTAAATATTTAAAGTATCATTTTACTTATATATACTGTGCAATTTTCTGACGAAGGGTGTCCACTTGGACACCATTAGTCTAGTGTAGCTACGCCTCTGAACTCGCCTTGCCTTGTATAGAAAAATTTAAAGCCTCAAAAGCATAAAGAAAATGTCTTCAGTTGTTTTTCGTAATCTGACAGCAAATCATGAATTTGATTGCTTTAACATGTGCAAATATCTTGGTAGCTTAACATATGAATCTGAAGGATCACCTCTCACAATTTTCAAAGCTTTTAACTTTGCTCTATGTGTTTTTGAGTAGGTCAAATCAAGTTTGAATTGCATTTTTCATGTAATGAATTATTTCTCTTTTAGTGTATACAACTTTTGAATCATGAAATTATGCTTTATTTCTCTTTCAAGTATAGTTGATGTAGCAACTTGTTGCGATATAAGTCTATCCTTTGCATGACATGTGTATTCAACAATGAAGCTTTTTACTTTGTAATTCTGAGCATTTTAACTTTCAAGTGCAATCTTTATTTACACATCAAAAAAAGTATCTAATATGTATTAAGTCAAGCTATGATTATCAAATACATTTTAAATTAATAGAACAAACATAATTAATAATTATATATATGATTGTTCATATTGTTATTCAAAAATCAATCAATTTAATGTATACAAATTCTAAATGAATGAATATACGTATATGTATACATGAATGCAATGTATTTATTTATGTTGCAATAGATATAATAAAATTAAATGTATGCAATTATTAACTGAATGAATGCACGGTACCTTATGTAGACACTAACGACAATGTATACATATTATACATGAATGAATATATAAAGTATTTCATTTCTAAATATGTATACATCACATTTAATATCATAGATTTAAATGTATACTGATACTAATTGAATGAATACTCAATTCTTCTAGCTATATATACCATTATACAAATGAAAAAAAAAATTGCATTTATTAACTAACAAAAATTGCACATGAAAAATATATACTTTACTTGTTTTAAGTGGTTGCTTGATGTATACTTTTTTTTTTCAAAAATATGTAATACCTTGATGCATTTGATTGGAGCTTCTTTTAAATTGCATAATTTTCAATCACAGACTTTAGAAAAAAAATCTTGTAAAGTTGGCCTTCGGCTGGTATGTCTGTAATAACACTTTTAATAATTGCAATGTTGAAATATGCAATTTTCTGAGAAGTCATATCGTTGTATTCAATTAAATTTAAATTGTCTGTGTTGGTGGTATCATGAACAATTAATTGGGTATTGACAACTTCATCTTATTCTCTAGAAATTGGAAGCGTATAATGAATGTTAATAGCTTTTCAAGTTATGCATAATTTCGTGACTTTTTTTTAATTCGATATATACTCGTAATCTCATAGTGTTTCGTATCAACATCGTTATTGAACTGTCATCAATCTTATAATAAAATTCAATGGAATTGATGGAAGTATTGACATTTAGATGGATTGAAATCAATTGAATGAATCATTGAAATCGATATATGTTGTAATAAACACTCACTCCATAGAATAATTCATAAAATTATTTTCACTATCTTATTCTCCGATATGATGAATCAAAACTATCAAGGATATCATTTATTTCTTAATGTTAGTTATTGATTCATGTGGATATTTTTTTTCTGAATACATTAAATGATTTTGGGTTGACGAATTTCATGGAAATTGAATCGCCATAATATCAATCAGGAGTTAAAATCACGGACCAAAAAAATTAACCCACGTCTTCTTAATTTTTGTTGTTTATTGCCGGTTGGTTACACGAGGGAAAAAAAAAACCCTATTAACATGCCGTCAATTAATTTGGGTCAATTTGTGTCTATTTTTTATTTGTCTATTAAATGTTAATTAATGTTGGACTATATGTTACTCTCTCCGTTAATTTTTACTTGTCACTTTTTCCTAAAATAATTTTTAATTTTTACTAGTCACCTATGATATATTAAGAAAAGACAATTATCTTGTTCCATGTTTTACCCTCAATACTAAATACTTATTCTCCAAATTACTCCCCCTGTCCAACAATACTTGTTCACTATTACACTTCTTATGATTTATAAATAGAGGGGTAATTTTACTATATTACCCTTTGAATATAAAAAATAAAATGTCTTGAAAAATATAATAGGGAAGTGACAATAATTAATGACAAGGGTAAATTAGGAATTAAGTGTAAAATTATCCATTGATTTTATAAAGTAGACGCGTATTGTTGAACATCTTAAAATAGTATAGTGGACAACTATTGTTGGATAGAGGGAGTATTTTTCAAGACCTAATATTCAACATCATTAATAGGGATAGTTTGGTAAAATACCTATATTGATAAAATACCTATATCAATAATTATTTTCTTAATGAGTGTGTTAGGTCAAATAATGATGACAAGTAAAAATGAACGGAGAGAGTAATAAGTATACGTAGTTATTGTTTGTATATGTCATTCCTCATTACAAATCATAAGCCCAAAAAAAATTAATATATATACTGGTTTTTCGACACGTGCGTTGCACATGATTACCAATTCATAAAATATATGTTATAGTAATTAGTATTGCTTATTTAAGTGAAGATTTGAATAATAAGTTTTGCACAAAATAATATTGCAGATTCTTTTGTGAATGTTCAGTGTGAATCGTCATATATATCTCTTATTCACGCGAATATATGAAGTTGGTCAATGAAAAAATTTATTAGTTAAATGCAATAATACATATATTTATTTCAATTTGATGAGGTTCAATCATGTAATTAGTCGTATCTCAGTAATATTACCTTATACACGATATTTGTTGTGTATTTTTCTTCTCATCTAACCAAATGTGCTTTGCACGTGTATTCTACGTTAAATTGTTTAGATGTAAATATGAACATGTGAAGAGAACAACTAAATTTTATTTTTTAGAACTAATCTTTGTATATTAATTTTTATTTTATAAGTTATAACATAATAGATGACGTTCTTGTTGTTGGCTCTCATATTTGACTTCTCGATTGACTGTATACATAAATCAATGATAGTTATTTCACTGTCCATAATTAACTAAGAAATGTTTCCTTTTTTTTACCGGAAAAACTAAAAATTAAAATTAAAGAATATATTATATTTGTGAAATCATATATATAATCACATGTTTATCTTACACCCAACAAAGATGTAGTTCATATACTTGTAAACGATTTTTAATTTATTCAATCAAGCATGATTCATCCAAGGAAAAATAACAACATCGTGTTATCACATATATTGGGGCGGTGTAATAATATAAAAAATTATTATTCGAAAGTTAATAC
Organism: Solanum commersonii; assembly: GCA_029007595.1. Classification (NCBI taxonomy): domain Eukaryota; kingdom Viridiplantae; phylum Streptophyta; class Magnoliopsida; order Solanales; family Solanaceae; genus Solanum; species Solanum commersonii. The sequence continues at coordinate 7,527,342 of JAJTWQ010000012.1, forward strand.
AAGAAAAAATGAAAGATAGAAATATTTAATATAATAACTATGATAATTCCTAATATTATAACTAAAGAATGTTAAAGAGTGTGAATAACGTTTGCTATTAGTAATAAATAAGAGAATTTGTAATGTTATAACTAAATGATTAATGTGCAATAGATGTATTTCTAATAAATTTTATACTTACATAAATAAATAGGACTTTTAATTAATGTTACTATTTTTTCTTATAGTTATTAGATTTTAATTTAGTGTAGGGACAAAATGAAAATGTTTATTTCATATTACTGAATATAAAATTTATTTTGTAATTGATAAATTTTTAAATGATTCATATATATTCACATATTTTCACTCTTGAGAAGTTTAATAATTTTGAAAAAAGATGTTCAGAAGCATATATTTACATCACAAGAGAAATTGTTAACAAAAACAAATGAATTTACACTACATCATGTTAATTTCATATTTATTGGAACATTACATACTAATGTATATATTAAGCAAAAAAATAATTATTATATCATCAAAATTATTTTTCTTAAGTACTTGGGGTTATGGAATGTACCTTCTTAGGATTGAACGATTTACTTCATCAGTATAGTGGTACCTCATGTTTCGCTAAACTTTGAACTCATTCAACAACAATAAATCACACAAAAAAAATAAAAATGCAAGAAGAAGTGTAGGAGATTAAAAAAAATTGTGGTTGAAAAATGAGAACCTCTATTTATAGTCAACAGAGGGTAGTATGAACAAGTGTTTTGTGTCTTATCTGAAAAGTCATGACCTTTTCAAGAAGTCACAACCCTTTGGAAAAGTCACAACTCTTTGGAAAAATTACAACCCTTTGGGAAAAGTAACAACTTATCGGAAAAGTCACAACTAATCGAAAAAGTGGCCTTTCCGAGAAATCACAACCCTTTGGAAAAGTCACAACTTATTGAAAAAGTCACAACTCTTTGGAAAAGTCACAACTCATCAAAAAAATCACAATCCTTTGAAAAAAGTCCCAACTTATCGAAAAAATCACAACCTAAGTTAGGAATATTATAGTAATTTACATTCAAGTTAGGAGTTCATGTTTTTAAGGTAATATATATATATATATATTATCTTATCTTTGGTTTGGTTGGATTTTTCAATTTTCTCATGAATATCCTTTAACTCAAACTTTGTGTGAGTTCTTTGTTCAAGATATATCTTCTTAAAGTTTCCTTTTTGAGATGCAAAATGAAAATTTTAAGCAATTTTTTTAGGGGCACCAGGATTGATTTAGTCGAAAGATACCAGGATTAATTTTTTAAAATTGATTTGTGTTTATCCTAAAAACAATACTAGAATTAATTTTTTTTAAAATTATTTATGTTTATCCTAAAAACAATATAATGATTTTTTTATGAGTTTAAGACCATGCATCTTAATTTAACTCTTTTAAAATACATTTACAACTATTTGAATTTAAATCTCTTTATCTCCTTTCGACTTTTTGACAAATAAACATCAAGAATTATTATAAAAAAAAAAAAAGAGAGAGAGAGAGAAACAAACTATATAATAGAAGAACTGGAAAAGTGGTATCTGTGAGAGAGGGAAAAAACATAAACGAAATACTAATTTCAGATTAGTGCTATTTTTCACCATGTCTCGATCTTGTTGTTGTGTTATTTGAATTTGTGCAATGTGATGTGTTAAAATAAATTTTAAGAAAATACAAAGTAAGGGAGGGGTAAATGGAGAGTCCAGAGTCAAAAATTTCACTTTTTTCTTCAAAATGCATACAGAGTCACTCAACTTTTAATTTAATCAAAGGCGGAATGGTCTGGGAGACTCTTATACTTGACTCCATTGTATGTTGGACCCTTATACTTGTGACTTTGCCAACTGGACCCTTGAACTCGCTGAAACACAATATATTAAACATCTCTGACCATTGACTGAACACATGTGGCATTAATATTGGTGACGTGGAATGATGTGTGATTCCACACGTTTTAAAGCAAATATGTATAAAATTTATATGAAAAAAAACATTAAAATCTTAAAAAATAAATAAATGAAAACACCAAAAAAAACAAAAAGAAGGGGAAGCCATCTTCTTCGGAGCACTCTGTGTCGGTGTTGCTTCCCCCCCACCCTCTCAAACCAAATTTCTTAAACTCATTCCACTTCTTTCGTTGGATTCACCCACCATTTCCTTCTTCTTCTTCTTAACACCCCTGCACACTGTCCCACCCCTAAATATTTTCTTAAAATTCATTCGTTTTGCTGCAAATCAACATCCCTCCTAGTTCTTTTCGTTTTGCCATCTTTCTTCTTTGAAAATCTCGATTTCGTGCACATTCTTTGGTGATAATGGGTATTAAAAAATGAAAAACTTCATTGATAAGCTTAATGAAGCTTCAAGAATAACAAATGGGTTTTGTGATTTGTGAATTTATGAAATAAATTTAAAATTGTATAGAGATTTGTTGGGTTTGTGTTTGTGTTTGTGAACAAATAATGTAAAATTCAAGTTACATAGGTAAGAATTCCATCCATTTGACATAAATTTGGTGCTCAATTTGAGAGCAAAAATGGAGAAAATAATGTTCAGAATTTCCAAGGCACCTTTTTCATTTTTATTTTCTTTATTTAATATTTAATTTCTTATGTGTCATTAAAAATGACGTGGAATCCTATGTGTAAATGAGTGTACCACACGCACACACATAGGATGAGGAAAGGGTTTAAAATATTGTGTTTCAGTGAGTTCAAGGGTTTAGTTGAAAAAATCGTAAGTATAAGGGTCCAACTTACAATCAGAGCCAAGTACAAGGGCCTACCAGGTCATTCCGCCTTAATCAAAAGGGACACTTTGATCCCTATGCAGTGACATATGTTTTTGAATTAGCTACCGTTAACGGCGTAAGATACATGCTCATCTCACTGCACAATCAGCGAGATATGTTTTGTGATTTTATTTTTTAATTCCTCGATGCCTCGGCAGCGAGTTTGAAACAATTTTTTTTAAAACGATCATTTTCTTAGTATACACTTGATCGCAACTTTTCAATCTTGATCATTTCCATGTTCATTAACTTATAACCATACTAAAGTTTTCTTCTTTACTCTGCTTTGCAGGATAAAGAAATGAAGTGTGTTGAATTGATTAAAAAATTGTCTTTGTCAAGAGGCTTTGTTAAAGTTCCAAGTGCTTCTTCAATCTCATATGTTCCTCAGAGTCCAATTGGTGTGTTGGATGCAGCATGTTTAAGTTACAGAACTTATGGTAGGAGAGGGCTAAATACATCTTATGAAGTGGATACTTGCACTTTGTTTGGATGGTTGTTATGTATTGTTACATAATGTATATACAATGGTTGGATAGAATGTATTGTTCTCTGTTGTTACATTAGGTCACATATCCATAAATTGAGCTACTATGAAAAGGTAGGGTAAAAGATGAAATATAATTATTAAATTATAAGTAAAGATAAATGAGAAGAAAATATTAAGGTAACGATGCGATAACACCAAATTGGTCATTACATAAAATGGGTCTTTTTGTTATTACATAACGATGGATTTAAACGATATAATACAATAGAATTTAAGTAATAATCAAAACAAACATTGTTTTTAAACAAACAATACAATACAATACAATACAACGGGTAACAACCATCCAAACAAGGTGTTAGAGATGGATGAATATTATTGGTGTGTTTGGTGTGGAGGAAAACATTTTCTAATTTTCACATGTTTGGTTGGCTTAAATGTTTTTCCCAATCAACTCATTTTCCTCAAATTTAAGGAAAATGACTTCCCTTCCAAAATTAAGGAAAATATTTTCCAAAACTCTACTTCATCCTTTAATTTGTTTTCTTATCCTACCTATAACCCGGAACCAACCCTCCCCAAATTTAAAAAATTCCATTTTTACGCCACCACAACCCCGCCACCATCCACGCCACCCCATAAAAAAAAATTAAAATTGTTTTTGAAAAAATTTTCACACTTAGATTTTTTTTTCATTTTTTATGCCACACGCCCCCCAACCCCCTCAATTTTTTTGAGAAAAATACACGGTTAAGCAAACTAATACTACTTAATTACTCATTATAGTTATAGTTTGCTATAATTACCACTCGCGACTAACATTAACCATTAATTACATGGATGACTTTGAGTTTGAATAATTAGCCACGTTTGTATATGTATAATTCGCCACATTTGTATAATTCGCAACTAACAATTCTTTGTTTAATTTGTATTTGTATATGATTGTTTGTATTTGTATATGACAAGGATTTCCTTTGGATTTTCAGTTTTGTCATCATATACATTCAATTTTGTGTATAACTTTTTAAAGTTTGTATCATGTAATTTTCGAATTTTGTATAATATAATTTATATAATATATTTTGTATAATTGTTTAAAGTTCATATTTATGTTTGTATAAATTTGTTATTTCGAGTTTTATTATATCTATATAATTCTAGACTTTATATTACTCAATTATACAAAAGCACGTGAATTATACAAACGTACTTGCGAATTATACAAACGAGATGTGAATTATACAAATTATTGTCCTCTCCCGCTTGCCTCTCTCCTCTCTCTCCAAATCTCGCTCGCCTCTCTCCTCCCTCTCCCAATCTATCTCGCCAGCATATACAAATACATATGTATAATATACAATTATCTAACCGATATACATATACAATTTACCTCTCTCCCACTCTCTTCCCTCCCTCCCTCCCTCGCCTCGCTCCTCCCTCTCCCAGTCTCGCTCGCCACTCTCCTCGCTATAACATGTAGCTACGAAGCGTAATTAGCAAACTATAGCTATGGAGCGTAATTAGGCTATTTTTGAGTGGCTATATGCGAAAGTTCCTCTTTTTTAAAAAAAAAATTGTTTTTGAAAAAAAAAATCCTAGGTTGAAAGTCTAGGTCAAGTCTTGGGTCAGATCTCACGGTCGGATTTTGGAACGGTCATCGGGGTCTTGTCCGAATTTAGGTATCGGGATCAGGTCCTAGATCAATTATGGGGGTTGATTTTCGAATCAAAAGTTATTTTCCTGAAAAGTACTTTTTAGTCTCAAGCCAAAAATAAAAAATATTTTCTGAAAAATATTTTTCATTCACATACCAAACATGAAAAACTAAGTTAGAAATCCATTTGTTTTCCAAGAAAACATTTTTTAGGAAAACAGTCTCTTCTGTATCAAACACACCCTAAGTGGAAGAAGGCCTTTTGTCAATTTATTATGACATAGTTGCATGAGAGTTTTTGGAGTGATCTTTTCAGAATGCAATGTACCCCACAACATGACTTTAAAAATAAAGAGAAGTTGGGAATTATTTTTTTTGACAACCTCGCTGTCCAGGCAGCGAGATGTAATTTTTTTTTTTTTAAAAGGCGGAATGACCTGGGAGACCCTTATACTTGCCTCAAATTGTCAACTGGACCCTTCTACTCACAATATTGCCAACTGAATATTTAAACTCAATGAAACACAATCTTTTAAATCCTTTTGACTTCACGTGCACTTCAAACACACAATGAAAATGACATGTCATGATCCACATCAGACTTCTAGTGACATGTCACTTATTTTTACTTTATTTTAAGAAATTTAAGTTTTTATCTTTTCACTTATTTTTTACTTATTTAAAATTTTCATTATTTTTCTTTTTCACTCCGTTTCTTCCTCACACTAACTTTATCATCAACCATCTCCCTCCATTTTTTTCACCAAAGACACCATTGTCATCTTACATCTTTTTTCCTTACTAGTTATTACTACCTTAAATAACTAAAAAATATCATTTTTCTCCAAGTTTTCATCGTTCATAATTTTTCGTCATAATTTTTTACCAAGGTCTTCATCCACCACTTGAATCATTGTGAATCTTTTTCCTCCATTGATGCCAATGAACCACACTAAAATATCTTAATATATTCTAATATATATACATGTTCCACTTAATTTTACAAAGACATACAATAATCATTCTTCACTCTCCAAAATAATCAGATCTCAGCCGCCAGTAAATTACCCCTCCCCATTCCCCCAATAGCTTCTCTTCATATATTTTTATCTCACAAAAGATTGCTGAAATACTTCTTACAAACATATTAAAGGTTATAAAAATGAGGAAATGGAGCAAGAAAGAAAAATCAGGACTAGGTGTGTGTGTGTGGGGGGGGGGGGGGGGGGACCACAGTGATGTTGCGTAGAAAAGAAAAGAAAATGGGGAAAAGAAGATTTGTCTTTTTATTCATTTTTTCTTTTCTTTTAATTAATTTTAGTCTCAAATTTTTTTTGTTTACGCTCCTTTAACGCATGAGATCACACGTTTATTCTATCTCGATTATTAAGTTGCCACATAGGATTGGTCAACAGTCAGAGGGATTTAAAATATTGTGTTTCATTGAATTTAAGTGTTTAATTGGCAAAGTCATGAGTTTCTAGTTGACAATCCGAGTCAAATATAAGGATCGCCCAGGTCATTCCGCCAAAAATGAAATTATTAAAAAGTGTAACTCGCTTAGAAAGAAGCTACTTTTTGATTATTTTTTTTTTTGACAAACTCGCTGCTTGGCCAATAAGAATTACAAAAAATAAAAATAAAGAATCGCAAAACATATCTCACTGATTGTGAAAGCGAGATGACTACAGAAACATATCTCGCCACACAGGGGGCAAAGTTTCCCTTTTGGTTAAATTAAAAACTGAGTGATCGTTTATACATTTTGAAGGAAAGAAGTGAATTTTGGCTCCGAACTCTGTAAATGAAAGGTGGAGTTGGAGAAGTGAGAAGAGAAAAGGAGAAGTTATAATGGTGTGGGATCCACAACATGTATTTTTATCAATTAAAAAAATCCCTCACACAACTATGACATGATATGCCTCACCCACCATAAATTTTTTCATGGGTTCCTTTCGGCATAATTTACGACAGATATATTCTTTACTTCGCAAGCACCTGGCAAACATCTCTGCCGAACAACCCAAAAAAACTTAAGACTGCCACTGCTAGGAAAACTATTGAAAGCAGCAGGCCAACACAAACAAACTACAAAATCCTTCATTCAGCCCAAACGGATATTTCATTCTCCAGCAACAATTTGTTTGAAAGCTATATCTAATAACGTAGATGGAGCAGGTCACTTAGAAAACTACAAACACTTGATACTCTGGAAATTGTTTGAGAATGCAACACTCCTGGAACTTATTCTTCCATAGCATCTCCACCTTCAATCACCTCTACCATCTCTCTCAATGGTATAATCTTTGTAAGAAGAACTTCTGTAACCACAATTCAACTAACCACATTAGTGAAGTCCAGGCTAAATGCTAAGCATTTTTCAGACTCTAACTTAAATATTTTAACAAGGTCTTCCTTGGGCCCTGACAAGTATGAGAATACTAACCAGTCTTTTTAGGGAATGAGTAACCCTTCTGTGGATAGGTACGAGGATTAGGTGACATATGATTCCTTAAGTACTCCGTGTGACCCTAACAAATCAGCATACGAGTTGAATTACTAGCAAAATAGAACATACGTAGAGTCATGAATGATAAGTTGAAAAATTTGTCATTGATTGCTAAAAGGAGATTAGACCTTTGTTATCACACAGATATCAACATTGCTTCCACTACCAAGATCATTGAACACCCCAGACAATATGGCCTCCGCTACTAGCTTTATCCCTTCATCTTTCTGAACCAAGATTCCATCTCAACATTTTAATAATTTACAATGTAAAATAGAGGCTAGATTCAGTGGACTGAACATAGCTGCAGAAAATGAACTTACACTTAACCCTTCCCGGTATTTTGACTCAAAGATAGCCATAGCTGCAAGGGAACCAGAGCCCATTGTAGCATATGGCAGGGTATCAGTTGATCCATGTGGATAAATCTGAGAAGAGGCCATTAACCAGCAACATTTCAGGATTTTAACAATGGAAAAAATAAGAATATACTAAGGTGAATCAAACACAAGACCACTCACAGTATGCAGATGTGGCCCTGAGACATCAACCCCACCAAGGACCAAAGCAGCTGAGACGTGCCCCTGATAGCTGGTTAAGAGAGCATAGTTAAGCCTCTGTGTTAGCAATTTAATTGCACGGAAAGAAATAATTTCAACATTAAAATATATGTTTCACCTGAATAGATGAGACTTCAAAAGAGTGAGAGCTGTCACAACCCTGGATTCACGACCAGTGTGATACCTGTGAAGCTTCAGGTGGGAACTGACCATGTCTACAAAATAGCAGTTGCTTCTTAAGGTGTGAAAGAGACACAGAGTAGGATTTGAAACATGAAAGAGATGTTATTATCGATAACGGAATTACATGAATATCAAACTCAAATTACCAGTTACTGCCTCAGTATCAGCAGCTGTTCCTGCTCCACAGCAATATATGTTGGGGGCCATGTAATGAATCTTCTCACAGTTCTTATCAGCAACAATCGGTCCTTCAGTGGCTCGTGTGTCTGCTCCAAGAATGACGCCATCCTGGAATACAAAAGATATTCTTAAGCTGTTACATAAGAATCACTTGCAAAATCAGCTGGTAAAACATGCACCAATCATGGACTCTTAAAGGCCACATTTTCCTCACAAAAGATTTAAAGATGTATATTACACATAGCTTCCTGAGTCTGCTGATCCCTTGTGCAACATCTCATGGATAATCAATCACACAGTCATTCAAGAAAGCTACATCACCCTTAAACTAAAAAGAAATGAAGATGCAGGCGTATCTAAGATACTGTGAAGGGTTGAAAAAGAAAGAACCATATAAGAATGGAAATTTTTTTTGACAATTAGCACTCAGCAATGCAGTTAGCTATGTATATGGTTCATAATTTCTTTATGGAAGATAGCCTCAAGCTAAAAGCTAATGCTTCTATCACTAAAGACTGAGGGTGGTGGCTTTGCAGGGGTTGTAATTGCAAAGTGATGCTACTAGTTTTGGAGGATTCTTGTTCCTGTGGCTGAGAAGTCAAACCACGCCCTTCTTTACTATTCCCTTGATGAGAGGTAAGCTCTAGAATTGGTGGACAGTCCAATCCTTTCTTTTCTTGAAGTTTAGCACGGAGCGGAGCTACTTCTGCCGCAAATTCATACTAAACTCAATGCTTGGCAGGGAGATATAGGGGGTCTTTGCAAGTATATCTATCATATAGTTAAAACGAGTTTCATCCTATATTTTGTTGAGTTACTCATAAAACATTCCAATTGGAAAAGAAATAGTAGTAGAACAAAGTTTTTTGATGACCAGTAGAACAAAGTTACAAACATTAGCTGCAAACATGCTTGACTCTTGATAGCTCTGTTTTTCATGACATCCGTGCCATGGCCAGTTATTAATCACAAAGCCCATATCTGAGTTTTTTTTTGTTTTTTTTTTGAGAAGGCAACATTTTGTATATATTTATCAAAATAGCACTTAGGTTGTGCTGAAACCATAGTTACAACTGAAAAAGAAAAAAACTTCTCCGGAAACCTTAACAAAAACTATGGTGTCTATAGTTGAAACAATAACTTCTATGCGTTTCTAGTTAGATTAAAAACAGAAAGGTCAAAAGCAATTCAATTTAATCCTCTGAACTGAACTGCTGGCGTCTTCTAAACATCTGAAATTTCTCTCTTTCTAGATTGTCCACCAAACGCCAGTTGGGACAATCCACCACCATCTATCTTTGTATGTCGATCCTACACCTGCTTCTTCCCAGCTGAGCAAGACCTCAGTAATCTTCATTGGCATTGTCCAAACAATACCTCTAAGACTAATGAAGATCTTTCACAGCATGTCTGCGATCCTAAAGTTTAGAAATAAGATAGCTGACTGTCTCAGTTTCTTCAACACACGTGTAGCACTTAGAGCAAAGGTTGACTTTTCTCTTTCTAAGGTTTGCATAAGTCAGCACCACTTCCATGGCTAACAACCAACTAAAACATGCTACTTTGTAGGGTGTTTTAACTTTCCAGATGTTCTTCCACGGCCAGTTGTCCACTTGCTGCATGTCTCTACTAAGAAGCTTGAGAAAACCCTGAAATGTCCGCTACCATGTACTTGCCACTAAAGTCTATCATATCTCTCCTGTGTAGCTTTGAATTCTTCCCATGTTCTATACAACTCAACTAATGTATTCACTTCCCAATCATTTTGATTTCTTCTGAATGTACACAACTCTACAAATGCTCCATCTACTGTTTTCTCTTACTGTAGATCCAGGGAATAAATGTTTGGAAAGAGATCATTTAGAAAAGAATTGGCAAGGCATTTGTCCCTCCAAAAAGATGTATTGCAGCCATTAAATACCCTGATAGTAGTATGAGCCTTCATCAGAGGCCAAGTTCTTCTTATGGATCTCCATATGGTGAATTTACTTCCTTGTTATCCGGACCATATTTAGCTCCTACTATTTGTATGGCCCAATTTTTTTTAAAATCCTCAGCAGCCTCCACCTCCAACCTTTGATGAAAAAAGAAAACCTCTCCTTACTTTTTTGTTTTTCCCCAAAAGAACAAACTTATTTCTCTATTTTACCTTCCATTTCACATTTTACATAGGTGTTGGCAATTAGATAAGCTGAGGATCTACCTTCCAAAGAAAAAATCCTCTCTACCACCAAACATCACCTTTCATATATTGTGATTCTCTTTGCAATTAATTAGGTTGAAAGATCTACGAGGGTGGGGGTGAAGATGAGGTGCGTTGGAGGGTGGGGAGGGCAAAATCAATGTGGAACTTGTTTTCCCTACTTCCACTAGGGAAGTTATTTTCCTCATTTTAAGGTTCTTGTTTTCCTAGAAAAACTGCTTTCCAAGAATCTTGACCAACCGAACATGAGAAAATTGGAAAGCATCTTCCTCCATACTGAACAGACCCTGAATTGTACTTTTTAACAACTGATATAGGTTAACTGCCTTGGCAAGAATATACTTACATCTGCTAATGAAGATTGGGAAGATCAATAATAATGAATGGTCAAATTCATGGTTCTATTCAGTTTCCAAAAAAAAAATCCTAGTTTCAAAAACATGGTTCTATTCATCCCACAAATAACTTGGTGAGAGTTTGTCAAACATTCCCTTCAAAGGACTCCAAGGGCAAATATAGGCAGAGTTTTCTCATATTTATATGATACTCAGTAAGGCATTATGAACTCCATACTTCAAAGCAAAATGAAGTAAGGAAGGGGAAGGAAAGACAAGAAGAAATCCTAAGCCACAAATCCAATTTTTGTTCAGTGTACTAAGCAACTTTATTACTTCATCTCCTCTTCTTTGTGTCCTTCAAAACAAGGGTGTAGGTATATTAAATGAAAGATGATAGCTTCCAGTAGTAGCCAGCATTTTTAATCCTTCAGAACGTTGGCACACAAAAATCTCCATGCCTAAAATAAAATACTCTTTTTCCTCTTTTCTCTCCCTTATTACTCCAAATTTGTCAAAGGATCTCTAATCAAGAAAGACAAGTTTTTAATGGTAAGGCAAAGTTGTTTTGCTTGGGAAGTTTCCACACAGAAAAATCCTTTTATCATATGCTTCCAAAAGCTGAACATTTCGATACCAGTAGCAGAATATTCAGAATAGATACAACCTATGAAATCTATTTCAGCACATACAATCAAATGCATATGAATGCTTCTATCTTAAGAAACTTCAAAAGCAATGAAATAACTCTCTAATGTAGTTAGCAAAACCATAAAAATCTTGTCCAAACAAATGAAAGCAAACAATTAATTAGAGAGTCATTAACCACTCTACTCATATGACTTAGGCCTGAAATGATCTCTTTCCCAACTAAATGAAAAGATTCTGAAATAATACTCTCCATGTTGTACTGCAAGCAAATGACCCAAACCAAATGTCTTTTTCTCCCTTAAATGAAAAAAAAAAATCTGCATAAAATTTTTGCATCTACAGTAGGCAAATGCTAATGCCCTGTGCCTATAACACAACACTAAGGTTTGGATCAGTTTGCGCCACTGTAGATACCAAATAACTTTGTCCACGATATATTGCAAGAGATCACCTACCTTTTGTTTTCAATGCTTGTTTTAATTCAAACAAACCAATAATAGGATTCCCCCCTTTTTAGGTTCAATGTATAAGGTTTTAGCTAGACGGTTTCAAGTGAACCAAAATAATTAAATAATAAAAAAAGGGAAGAGGTAGTGTACCTGAAAAATTAAGCCAACGATGGTAGTACCAGTCTTAAGGAAAGAAGGAGAGCGAAGTCCTTTATTCACCAGCATCTCATTCCTTCTGCACAAATCAAAACTAAACCCACCCTTCGAAGTAACATCCTTAGACGCCATTACACACTGAAAACACACTCTTGATTACAAAAGAAGCAGAGTTTGCGTTGATGATTCGAAACCAAAGAGCTGATCTTGTAAATTGGCCAAGCCTTGGAGAATAAGAAAACAAGCGCTGATTTTTGTTTTGGGCTCATTTTCAAGTTTTATTCGACCCGATATTGCACCCTACCAATTCAAGTGCTGACTATGTGTCGGGTCTTTTTTTTTTTTCTTCATTAATGAAAACCTAGTTAAAGTTTATCACTAAACTTTTTTTTATTGCGTCCAAAAAATTTGGTGTTGCTATGACGGTAAATTTTTTTGAGTGCATGTCATGAAATGATCTCTTTTGTACTCACGTAATATTTTACATATTGTATTTGATTTGTCATTAATGATTTTGTGAAATTTTTTAAATGAGAAGTCATTTTCAGATATGGTTTCAAGAATTTCTATGTTACTTATGTATTTTATTCTCTCACTATCATACATTGAATGTTTTTAGTAAAGATACACTGAATAATATTTGATTATTAAGAAACAATGAACACTATGTATAATGAATTTATTTTTATAATGAATTATTGAATTCTTGAATTTATTTAATGAATCATTTAAAAAATATATATATATATATATATATATTACAACGAATCATACACATATATTGTACTTTATGTATGATGAATTTATTTTTATATGAATTCAATAAATATGATATATAATTTAATAAGATGCAATAATTTTGAAGTATTCATTTTACTTTATGTATAATAAATTTATTTTTTATGTGAATTCAATAAATATGATACATAAATTAATAAGGTACAATGATTTAATCAAAATAAGCTTCATTGAGTCTTAAAACACTCTTGAATTTAGTGAGGTCTTACTGTAAATCTTTGTAGAATATGTTTATCTTGGGGCATAAGTTCAATAATATCTACTACTCCCTCCATTTCAAAATAAGTAAATTATTGAGGCAATGGACACCCATTAAGAAAAAAAGTTTAGGACATAAAATAAACATCACTTTTTTTCATTCTTTTTTTTTCACCAAATAAACATCACTTTCCAATTTTGTCTTTTAAATATTTTCAAACTATAGTTTGAAAATATAAATAATGTAAAGTAAAATCATAAAATGAGCAATTAACTTTCTTGAAATTGTCACCTACAAGATGTAAATGAGGGGCAAAAATGAAATGAAAGAACACAATTGAAGCATAATTGACTTCACTTGAGAAACATGAAGTTTTCGGATCAATAATCTGAACACCTGAAGGTATCAAACCAATGGGATACAAAAGGGTTTTTGTGCAAAAATGAAATGAAAAAGGTGAAGTCGTAAGATATAAAGCATGACTTGTGGCCCAAGGATTTTTTCAAAGGCCTGACATTGACACTACTAAAAAATTATTGAAAATCGACGGCCAAAAGTGACGGACTGCGTCACTTTTTTTTATCAAAATCGATGGAAAAGCGACGCAGTCATGTTCGCCGCTTTTAAAAAAGTGATGGACAGCGTCACAAAAAAACAACTGATTGCATCGCTTTCTGATTTTTTTCAAGATTTTTTTTGTGTCATTATTTGTTCAAGAATGAACATGAAAGCCGTGAAAATGCTGGAGATTCATTTACAAGAGATGATTTTAGGTGTTGGAACAAAACTTTAGAAAGATTCAAAAAACATGTTGGTAAGGTAAATAGTAGCCATCATAAATATTTCAATAGGAAGCAAGATTTGATAAACCAAAGGCAATCGATCCAATCTTCTTTTGACAAGCAAAGTGAAAAGCAAGAAGTGATTATCGGATGCGTTTAAATGCCTCAATTGATGTAGCAAGATCTCTTTTGACATCGGAATATTCATTTCGTGGACATGATGAAAGTGAAGGTTCCGAATATAAAGGTGTTTTTCTTGAACTTTTGAAATGATATGGGAATAGAAATTTTGATGTGGGAAGAGTAATATTAGGTAATGCTCCACAAAATAATATGATGATTTGTCCGATAATTTAAAAAGATACTGTGGAGGCTTGTGCTAAAGAAACTACTAAGGTTATCATCGAACACTTGGATGATGATTATTTTAAAATATTAGTTGATGAATCAAAGGATGTCTCTCATAAGGAGCAAATGGCTCTAATTTTGAGATATGTCAACAAAAGTGAAATGGTGATAGAGCAATTCTTGGGTATTGTCCACGTAAATGATACATATTCTCACTCATTAAAAAAGAAAATTTATTCTTTGCTTTTGGATCACTCATTATGTACATCCAAAATACGTGGTCAAGGTTATGATGGGGTTAGTAATATGCAAGGGTAAATAAATGGTCTCAAGTCTTTGATTTTACAAGATACCGTCATCTGCATATTCTATTCACTGTCTTTCTCACCAATTACAATTGGCACTGGTAGGTCTTTCCAAAGGAAATTCGGATGTGGATAATTTTTTTATGTTCTCACTAATATTTTGAATACTATTGGAGCTTCTTTTAAACGCAGAGATTCACTTCGACAACATCAAGAAGATAAGTTGGAAGAGTTGCTTAAATTTGGAGAAGTTCATATAGGACAAGGTTTGAATCAAGAACGTGACCTCCAACGACCAGGTGATACTCGTTGGGGATCTTATTTTAAAACCTTGGACAATTTCCTGATTATTTTTTCTTCAATTGGTAATGTGCTTAAGGATATTAAAAGTGATTGCCCATATCATCTTGATAGATTTGCAATGGAAAATCTTTTGAGCAAGATTCATGAATTTGAATTTGTCTTTATGTTGCACTTAATGTTTAAGGTGTTGTTATTGACAAATGAGTTGAATAAAGTCTTACAAAAGAAAAAAAAAGATATCGTTAATGCTCTGGAGTTGCTTAACTTTTCAAAGAAACGATTGCAAATGATGAGAGAGGATGAATGAGACTCTATGATGGATGAGACTAGCTTATTTTGTGGTAAACATGGTATTTCAATTTCCAAAATGGTTGAAGACTATTCTAATGAAAAGTCGAAGCGTAAGAGGTCCAATATTTCATATTTGCATCACCTTCGTGTGGAAGTATTTTATGTCGTCATTGATTTGGAACTTCAAGAGCTCAATAATTGTTTTAATGTGGTGACTAGTGACTTACTCCTCGGTATGACTAGTTTGAGTTCGGTTGATTCATTTGCTATTTTTCACAAGGATAGGATAATGAAACTAGTCGAGTACTATCCAAGTGAGTTTGGTGATAAAGAGCATCGGGAACTCAATTTTCAACTCGATAATTTTATTGTTTATTCTCAAAAGTGTGATAGCAATTTTCTCAACTTGAAGGGAATCAAGGATCTTGCAAGAGTGATGATAGAGATAAAACTAGATCAAACTTGATCACTTGTGTATTTCCTTGTGAAGCTAACTTTGTTTATTTTTGTTGCTATCGCAAGCGTGGAAAGAACATTCTCGTCAATGGCGTACAAAAAGAATGATTTGCGTAATAGAATGGATGAAGATCTTTTGAATGGTTGTTTAGTTTGCTATATAGAGTGTAGTAAATTTAAAAATATAAGTAATGATGTCATTATTGACAGTTTTCAAAATATGAAAACTCGTCGAGGACAATTGTAAGTGAATGATGTTTTTTGCTAATATATTACAATATAAGGATTGTTACTTGCTCGTCAACTTGTGCCATTATATATTTTATATAATTGAATTAAATGTCTTTTCTTAAGATAATGGTGTCCCCATGTTCTTGAGATCCTGAATACGCCTCTAATTGAGTAGTCCAACGGTAGTGAGATCTCTTGATATTAATAAAGATCCATTCCGACATCATGAAAATGGAGGAGAACTTGTTGGTGCTAAAATACCATATCTTAGTGCAATTGGTGCATTAATGTTTCTTGCTAATAATTCTAGACCAAATATATTCTCGGTAAGCTTGTTAGCAAGGTTCAGTTCTTCTCCAACACTAAGACACTGGAATGGAATTAAGCATATATTTAGATACCTTCGAGGGACCATTGATATGGGATTGTTTTACTCAAATGAATCCAAGTCACAATTGATTGGTTATGCAGATACAGGATATTTGTCTGATCCCTATAAAGGTCGTTCGCAAATAGGCTATTTATTTACATGTAGTGGTACATCTATATCATGTCGTTCAACAAAACAAACTATGACTGCCACTTCTTCAAATCATGCAGAGTTAATAGTCATTCATGAAGCAAGTCGATAATGCGTTTGGTTAAGATCAATAACTCAACACATTCAAGAGACATGTGGTCTTTCTTTGAAAAGAGATATTCCAACAATATTGTATTAAGACAATGCTGCATGTATAGCTCAACTAAAGAAAAGACACATTACAGGAGATAGAACAAAACATCTTTCACCAAAATTCTTTTTTCATTCATGATCTGCAAAAGAAAGGTGATATAGATGTTAAATAAGTTCGTTCAAGTGATAATTCAACAGATATGTTTACTAAGGCATTGTCGACTTCAACCGTTGAGAAATTGAGATACAAAATTGGAATGCGTCATCTTTAAGATATTAAATGATGTTTTCATTAGGGGGAGTAAATACGCGCTATACTTTTTTTTTCTTAACCAAGATTTTTGTTCCATTGAGTTTTTTCTTGATAAGGTTTTTAACTAGTCAGCAAACAATGCATATTAAGAATAACTATTTACACCCTCTTTTCTTCTTGTAGATGTACATGGACATCCAAGGGGGAGTGTTGTAAATAATGAAATGTGGATGTCCTGTAGCAAATTCACACTTCACGACTTTTAAGGATTGAAGTATAATATATAGGGATTTAACTATGACTTTAAAGATTTTCTTCATGACTTTGAAGGATTAATAACACACTCCTACCTTATATATATTCCACCTATCTAATAAAGTTATATACATGCATTGAAATATTGGAAGAAAAACATTACTGCTCTTTCTCTTCATTTTTTTTAAATTTAATTTCTAATACTTTATTTTATAACAGTATAGAGTTGTATTCATAAATGTTTATCAATAAAATCTCCAATTTCTATCATATTTTATTTATAATTGTAGTCAATTTCCATCGCCTTCTTTATTGCAAACAATAATGAAAAGTTCTTTTCCTATCCTTGAATATATTTGCACGTGAAAAGTGTTGAATGACATAATTGAGATATTTTATTAAAAATTAAAGTTGTAATTTTATGATTATACAGTTATAACATAGAATAGTGAATGATAATATTCTTAAAAATAGAAAATGGAATTAGTGGTTGCTATTAACAACCCATTGCATCATTTTGATTAGGGGTATTCACGGATCGGTTTGGATCGGTTATTGGTCAAAATAAAAACCAAACCAACTTAATTGGTTTTAAAATTATCAAAATTAAACCAAACCAACTATAATATACATTTATCGGTTTTGTGGTTATCGATTTTGGTTTGGTTTGGTTCGGTTATTCGGTTGTTAACCATACACAAAATAAAAAGAAACAATTCATTCAAGATGTAAAAAAAATGACAACAATCCATTCAAAACAAAAAATAGTTAGAATGACTTAAATTACCAAACTTTCAATCACTGAATTGACTATCAATAAAACTTTAAAATTCACTATATTGGCCTAGAAGGGAGAGAAAATAGCATTTTCAGTCCCACAAAGAATTGTCAGACACTCGTATACATGAAATTAATAAGATAAATATTTTCACCTTGGGCATTCTTGCTTTCAGTAAGTAAAGTATAAAGAAATTTTAATGAAAACGTATATAAGATCTTTAAAATTGTTTATAAAAATAATATATTAAGTATGTATATTAATAAAATATATGTATATACTTCATCGATTCGGTTCGATTATTTCTTCGGTTTTTTTCTAATAAAACCATAATCAAATCATATACTATCGATTTTCCAAAATCTAAAACCAAACCAAATCCAAATAAAATCAATTTTATTTTATCAATTTGATTTGTTTTTTCAGTTTGAATCGATTTTTATCTAAATCGTGAACGCCACTAATTTTGATATTGCACTTTCCAAGATTGGGTCAATAACACTTTTTCTTTTTTGGTTTTGGATAAAATAGTATTGTAATGTTGAGTCAGCACATCATAATTGATGTTTACCAATAAACACGCTCATATATATAATGTTGGAATGCACGTATGGTGATGGAGTGTCAATGTAGATAAGTTATCCTCACAATCGCCCATAGCTGCGTACAACACACCGAATTTAGGGCAATCCTTTGTCTTCTCCTTCTTCTCTACCTTTTCAAAAATCTATACCTTCAACATAAAGTAACTCTCTCTCTTCCTTATATGCAATAAATTTTAATTTTTGAATTCTCCAAACAGGGCAAAAGGAAAACAAACAAAAAGCCTAGATAGAGGTTTTAATATTGTTGGGTAGATAATTCTACCTCACGTCTTTATCCATTTGCCTTGTTTTTTTCATTCTAATATGATGAGAAGGCAACAGGATCAACAATCTAAGGTTTTAGAACAACTTTCTTCTTTAATTTTAAATATTATACGATCACCACCGGCGCCGATTGAGTTTTACGATGATTCCTCAATGTCTCCATCCTCTTCAGGGAGGAGGATAGCTGTCGCTGGGTCGATGCGGCAAATTACTCCGGCCGGATTTGCATCTCTGCTTTTGGGAATTTCCTTTGCTTTGATGCTTTGTGGATCCGTCACTTTCTTTATTGGCTTTGTAATGATGCCATGGGTGCTTGCTTTGGTTATGCTCTTTTATGTTGCTGGAATTGTTTACAGTTTGACTATGATTGGACGAGCTATTTTCTCTCATTTATCTTCTCCCTCCTCACCAAGAAAAGATTTTCACCGTAAGATTTCAATCTCTTTACAATTTTGTTGACAGAGTTCAGTTAGCTAGGTTTGCACATATTGTGGTTTCAACGGATAAATACCCTATTTTATGTCCTTCTAATAGTTGAATTAAATGGGAACGATGTAGAACTTTTGACTTATACATTAATCGAGGAGCTTGGCTTGGACAGTAGTAAACGATTATTTGGAACTGGATACAACATATTTCCTTGTAGAAGAAAATGGAAGTCAAATTAACTCAGTAAATCTTACCGGAAATATCTTCCAGTCCTTCTAATGTTTAATTTCGATATCTGGATAAGTTGGAGCTTGCACCTTTGTCCCTTAAAGTCTTCTTGTATTTTTTCTGTACTGTGAAAATATCAATTTCCTTTTGAGGAATTTGCATTATGTTAAATTTGCAAAAGTTTAGGTTGCTTTCTTTTTTCACACTGCTTTGTAATGCTTTTACTTGAGCTGACCGTCTATCAGAAACAACCTCTCTACCTCACAAGGTAGGGTAAGGTTTGCACACACACTATCCTCCTCAGACCTACTTGTGGGATTACATTGGGTATGTTCTTCTTGTTGTAAAGTTGCACAAGTTACTGCATGATCCAGATTTTATGCATATTTACGTACTATGTGAATAATCAAATACAACCATAGTTAACTTTGTACAATTTCAACTCAAGGTTCCAATCGGGAGACAGTTTGGATTACTTCTGGTAGTGAGAATTCTGTTTAAGGGCTTTATGTTTAGTATTAGAGTAGTAGTTGCGTGCGGATTTCATGGTATTTTAGTTTGACCTGTCTTCTTGGGATTCTCTTTTGCATATATCAAATTGCGTAACACCACTTTTTTTATGATCAGGACACCGTATTGCTTGATATTTTCACATGGCTTATGCAGAAATAGTTGGAAGTATATCGCTAATAGACACAAGGTCAAAATGAGTTCGTGTTTAATATGTTTATTCTTGCAAGTTCGCTCTGGATGTAAATGAGGCTTTAAATGAAAGACTTTTCATCATGTACTCGTAAGCTGTTAAAGTAAATTATCATTGTTAGAGTTGCATTTGCTTGGTGCTAGTTAAAACAC
The DNA here is from genome assembly GCA_029007595.1 of Solanum commersonii. Lineage (NCBI taxonomy): Eukaryota > Viridiplantae > Streptophyta > Magnoliopsida > Solanales > Solanaceae > Solanum > Solanum commersonii. Next base: position 7,547,593 of record JAJTWQ010000012.1, read on the forward strand.
TTTATTCGCTTCCCCTTTCCATTAGCAGTCTCACTACTATTGTGTTAGTATTATCATTCCTCCATTTTACTACTGCTGCTATTCCTTTATTACTTTGGATCTCTATTTTTTGTTGTCAATAGTTTACTCTTCTTCACATTTTCTCAACATATCTCAAACCTATTTTGAAAATGCTTTTCTCAAACCGATGGTCTTATCCCAAGTAACCTCTCTAACTTACCCTCGGTAGGCTCAAGGTCTGCTAGACCCCTCCCTCACCAGATCCCATTTTTATGGGATCAAACTTCATATGTTGTTGTATTGAGTTGCATTTGCATAGTCATATAAGCATACAGATTAGAGGTAAGACATGTATGGTTTTGAAAATACAATCTGTGGAAGGAATTATGGATTATTTCTTGTGAATCTAAAGGAGGGAAGGTTCAACAGTTCTTGGTACTTGCATTTTTTTTCCTTCAACAAGTCCACATTTTGTTTTACCTACAACAATAACAACATATCCACTGTAATCCTATATGTGGGGTCACTTTGTTTACCTACTTGAGAATAAAACCTTTTTTATGGTTGCGATTACTGAGTGTACAGTAGGTCATTAGATTTATATGTGACCTCTGAGGAGCTGTATGAGGCGATAATCTCACGTATGGTTCTTGACTTATTTCTTTTCCAGCAACAAATAGCTTCACAGTATGTGGGCTTTTAAGAGTGTTTCATTGTTAAGCATTGTCATGATTTTTTCAATCCATCTGTCTAGAAAATGTTACAATGGATGTATATTGAAGTTGCTCAAGTCTTTGCTTGGATTAAGTCACAAGTATTCTGTAATTTCTATGAACTAAGGTACTCATAAGAAACCTGTTTTATAAGTAGAAATCAGCTTAACCTGTTTTTGGACATTCATACTCATCTTTTAAATTTTACTGTAGTAATCTAGCTTTATACTGCATTTTGTTTTGTTCTTCCACTGGTCGTCTTTTCTTGTCAAGGTTGGCTGGTGGGGGGTTTTGAGACACTCTGCTCTGCCCCCTTATATGTGATTTTCCAGGATGTAGTCCCAGAATTCCTCTTCACTCCATTCCTTGAATTTTTAATTGCAGACTGGAAACTTTTCTGAAGCAATTTAAACACTTGAATGGTGAGTGATTGTTTACTACGTCATAAGATTGAAGCTTCCTGGCAATGTTTAGAGAATGGATGCAGGAATGTCGATATTAATGAAATGAGGATATTGGAAGGTGATCTTTCGGAGTGGAGCAGGGAATAAATTGAGGATGGATGTATATTTTTAGTTATTACGTAGAGAGAAGGAAGCTCAAAATTTCTGTGCCTTGATGTTTTCCTATCTCAGTACACTGTTCCTTGAGAGATGTAGAAACAGTAGTTCATTGTTTCATCCATGAAGTAACATTATCCTTGTGAATATTTCCTCAATGTATGAACGAACACGTTACATGTCTATGGGAAAATATAGTGAATGACATTGCTCTGAATTTTGACAACTGCAACCTTCGTTCGGTTATATGCGTTTTCCCTTTGCATATTAACATCTTAGGTACGCCCTACACCCTATCACACATTACATGATTGTCTCTACCACTTTTGGCTGCTCTCAACACTATCATCTAGCTTCGTTTTATGTTTGGATTGGTTAAAATGTTTTGAAAATTATTTTCTTTGAGAAAGTACTTCTTAAGATATGAGGAAATTCTAAACAAATAAGAAATAAATAAGTTTCATAAGTAACAATTTATGTTCATTGTCTCGTTACCGTTCCAAACCCTATCTTATTTCGACAGTGTTTTGCTAAATTAAATATAAATATTCTTAGGACAATACTGTCAATTACTTTTCAAATGCTAAAATTAAATACTCTCCTTGTTTCAATTTGTTTGTCCTATTTAATATTTGATACGGAATTTAAGAAATTAAAGAAATTTTTTGTATCATGCCATCTTAAATTAAATAAATGTCACATATACTAAAATGTTCTTTAATTTTATTGTCTTTCAACATGTCGCACAAAAAGTAGGGATTAAAGAATCGCCAAAAAATATTTTTTTTTAACGAACTAAAAAGGAAAATAGATCAAATAAACTAAAACACATCAAATAAAATAAAAACTCAATTAGTTTTCACGAAAAAAATTATAAAAAATATTTTCGTTCGTACGAACATGCCCATTAATATACATTTTAACAAATATCTCCTTTAATCTACACAAAGATGTTTGGAGTAACTTCTCTGAAAAATTTAATTATGACGTGCTAACGACATTTCCCACTCTTTGCCATTTCGGGCATGACAACCAATGGAATTTGGACACGTATGTAAGGTGACACGGTTTTGACATAATTCTCCAACTTTGGGCTGGATTGGGACGCCTTTTTTAAAAATAAAAATAAAAATTGAAATCTATCTGTTACACAACTTCGTCATTTGCCTAAGGGCAGTTGCACCGTAAATTTGAATCACAGAAGACTTCATTCTGCTCCATTGGGAGTTCGGAACCTATTTGAGTTATAAAGAGAGAAAAGTAATCAAAATAAGTCATTATTCTAGAAAGAAATTAAAATAGATTAGTGTAATTTTTTCTTCTATTTTACCGAAAAATATAAATAGCAAACGTTAGTATGTTAACGTTTGTATTTTAACATAAAACGAAATTTTTTTCCACTTTATAAAGTGTAACTTTTTCTTACACTTTATAAGAAAAGTTAACTTTCCCATAATCTTTTCACTTTCATCTTCTCAAAATCAATTTTATAACTCTTCACTGGTCCCTGATCTGACAAACCAATCACCCCACAACAAAAATCGAATTCTCAAAAGATTGGAGATACGTAGCACAACCCAACAATCCGGCCCTACAATTTTTTTAAAGTTATTTATTTCTTTTCATCTTATATTTATTGATCCTTGATTAATAAATAAATTAGTGAAAGATTTGAAATGATATTGTTGTTCTAATTTATTTAAAATTTCATTTATATATAGTTAAAATCAAAAGCATGATTTTTCTCTTAGAATAAGTGCTAATATTTTGTGAAGTAGTAATCTAGACTTGAGGAGAACTGTAACACCTCGCTATTTGAAAGCACTAGAAAGAGCTAGAATTTGAACGAACCCGTTTTTGGAAATCTCAAATTTGAAAAGTTTGACAAGTTAAGCTAAGTATGAGTTTTGGGTCAACTTCAAACTACCATAACTCCTAGCACATGATGAGTTAGGTGGACTACAAGATACCGTAGGAAATATCTTTGAATTATCATTCCAACACCATCGAGTTTTCTCATTTTCGAGTTCGTGTGAGGGAGATATGCTCATTTGAAATCGGGCTGTCTAGATAAGGAAAGTCAAAACTAGATTTTAGAAGGGTACTATGGTCTTTTCACTACCCAATTAATTAAATTCGTTTTTGATAATTAAATTGGGGTCTAAACTGAATTGGTTCAGTTTACACAATTGAAAATCACGCTAGGGTTTTCAGAGAAAGAACTCAAGAGGAGAAAGAAGAAGAAAAGGTCTAGATTCTTGAGGAATTGATTGCGGATTTCGCCAAGGATTTGATCCTACGAGGTATGTGAGTTCACATAGCGTTGGTTTGTTCACCCACGCACAAAACATATTTATTTTAGTGTAATTTTCGTCCTAAAAGATTGAGGATTTGATGTTCTTGAGTTGTGTTCTTGAATTGCTTTCATTCTTGAACTTATATGGGATTGATGAGTTTCTTGAGACGTTTTTTGTCTATTTCAAGAGTTGTTTTGAGTTAGATTCTTGTGTGCATGTTTTGGGTATATGAATCTAAAGAAATAATGAGAAAAAGAATCGAAATTAATCGAATAAAGGTCTGAAAATGAGAGGAAAAATTAGTCAGATTTTACTGGGGGGATGTTGGTGCGGCGCACCCCCATAGCGCTAAGAAGGCTGGGGCGGTGCGCCAGCAGTGCGACAGAAATGTCTCTTTGAACTTTGGGGCTGGTGCGGCGCGCCAGGGTCATCCGCTCCAACCCATTTTTCGTCGTTTAGCCCATTTGAGTCCTTCCAAAGTGTACTAACACTTCCTATTGATTATAACTACTCTAAATGACTTCTAAACACCTAGAAATCATCCATAAACATGAATCATATTCATAACCTTGAATCCATAAATTTAAATTCAAGGAAAGTTAAGAGCCAAGTCTAGAAAGTTCTTAGAGTCCTTTCAGTAAGCCTTTTACAAATGTTTTAATCTTGTTTTAAGACTTGAGTTTAGAGTTAAGTAAGAGTAATAAATGAAGTTTATTTCTTCAAAAAGAGTATATGAGAACTTAGTATTCCCAAAGAGTAAATGTTTTCACACTTAAATAAGAGAGGGAACACTAATTTCCAAGAAAGCCTTTGAGTAATTATCTCAAACCAAAGAAAGAGTTTTTGTTTTTAAACATATAAGCTGAGCATTTTAGGAGTAGTATTGAGCACCAATGTGGGGACGAGTTCATAACAACTCAATGTCTCCATAAACCATGTAGCCAACGTGGGTAGAAAGGGTCATACTTTTTAGATGATTCCTTAATGGTTTATAGCATAGACTAGTAGATCCACTTAGTTGAGGCGTTCTATATCCTGTCAAGTTATAGGACAGTTCTGGCAGCGTGAGAGAGACGCTATATCATCACATAGCTCATAGTGATGGTTTACGATTAGAGAATCTCCCAAACAAAGTTTGTTTTTGTATTCTTATATACAACAGAGATGTTATGGTATTTTACAATACTTTTAGATGTCATCTACTATTTTAAATGTTTCATATAAATTGCACCTTTACTGTTGTTTATTTCTGCATTGAGTTGAGTATCCATGAGTTGAGTAAAGTTGAGGTAAGTGTTTATTTTAGATTCCAGTTCAAGCTTATGTATTGTTGATGCAAATACAAGTAATCAAGATCAACATGCAGCGCCTTGTTGATCCAGTTGAGCATTTAGAGTCGTTTCATGACTCTTTGCTTTTTGGAGGATCCCTGTTTACATTGTTTTAGTATTTCAGTTGTTAGGATGATCGGGGGTCTTGTCCCGACATCCCTCATAGTTTAGAGGCTTCATAGACTGCTAGTTAGTTCATTTGTCTTTACATTTCCTTTCTGTTATATTAAGACTTGAGTTTGCCTTTATGGCCAGTTGAATATTAACATTCTAGTTTATTTCATGGATTTATCTTTGTTGAGTAAAGTCTTTCGCTGGGTAGTAAGCCAAGCCAACGGTTCGTTTGGGGAAATCAATGGTTCTCAAGTGCCAGTCCCGCCCAAGGTGTAGTGTGTGACAAACTTGGTATCAGAGAACAAAGTTCAAGAGTCCTAGGGAATCTATGAAGCCATGTCTGTAGAGTCCTAGTTGTCAGTGTGAAGCACGCTACATCTATAATTAGGAGGCTACAACATTTAGGAACTATCTCACTTCTTTCATATTCATTTCGTGCGATATAGTTAATCTCTATAAGGTTTCCTTCAAACTCGTGCTTGCGCATGTCTTTCAGATCATGCCTCCACGAAGAGCTGTCAGAGGTTGTCCTGCTAGGAGGAATGTCTAGGAACAAGGGGTACAAACTGCAAACCTGAAGTGCAACCCAATGAGAGGTCACCAATAATGAGTTCAGGGAAGCGATTAGAATGTATAGTCAAACCGTGACCAATCTAGCTGTACAGAGAGAAAATCGACAGGAAGTGAATGATGCTTCAAGGATCCATGAGTTTCTAGGGATGAGTCCTCCAAGTTTCATTGGTTCAAGCACTATTGAGGATCCGTAAAACTTTATTGAGGAACTGCATAAGGTGTTTGAGATTATGCATGTTGCCAATGCTAAGCGAGTGGAACTATCTACATATCAACTAAAGAGTGTTGCTAGGACTTGGTTGGACTAGTGGAAGAAAGGTAGAGTTGAGGGTGCACCGATTTTGAGTTGGGCTAGGTTTGAGGAGGCCTTCTTGGAGTGCTTCTTTCCTCGTGAATTGAGAGAAGCCAAGGTACGAGAATTCCTTACCCTTAAGTAGAAACCGATGAGTGTTCATGAGTATAGTTTGAAGTTCACACCCAACTTTCCCGATATGCTCCAGAGATGGTTGCTGATATTAGGAGCAAGATGAGTCTGTTTGTTGCTGGGTTGTCTCATCTGTCAAGTAAGGAGGGAAAGGCAGCGATGCTAATAGGGACATGGACATAGCGAGACTTTTGGTTTATGTGCAGCAGGTTAAGGAAGAGAAGCTGAGGGATAGTGAAAAATTTAGAAACAAGAAAGCTAAGACAGGGAATAAGTCTGGGCAGGAAAGGAGTAATGTGAACCAGTCTTCCTTTCAACAAAATCGAAAGGGACCTGCTCCATCATCTGCTAGTGCACCTATACCAAGGAACAAAGGTGAGTATAATAGTCAGAATTCGCAGAATTTTAGAGCTAGACCTGCTCAGTCTCAGGGTAGTGTTGCAAAAAGGGGTAATTGGGCTCCTACATGTGCTAAGTGTGGTAGGAGCCACCCAGGTGCTTGTCGCGATGGCTCTACTAGATGTTTCAAGTACGGTCAAGAGGGTCACTTCATGAAAGAATGTCCTAAGAACAGGCAGGGAAATGGAAATAGGGCAAGAGAGCCCAATCTTCTTTAGTTGCTCTACCAGACAGGGTTGCACCTAGAGGAGCTACTTCAAGGACTGGTGATACGTCCAAACTTGCACCTCAATTAAGAGGTATAAATGGTCGAAGTCAATTTATAGAACTCAACATGAGTTGAAATCAATCCAACCGAGAATTTCTTTATAGAAATTATTTCACTATCTCGTTTTACTCAAATGTCATTATTATTTCCTAAGAAAACAATTACGAAAAGTAAAATGGGTGTAGCTATAAAGCTCTAGTAACGAAGGTTGTTAACTAAGATCTAATTTAGAAATTAACAGAATATCAATTCTAAAGTTGTTTCGATAATTAAATGAAACTAGGATTGTGTTTCCCATAGCGTTGCATCTAATGTTCTTCCGTATTTGAGTTTCAGGCAATTTATCTTTACAAAATACAGGCGAGCTAAATATATCTGATACTTCTCAGTCTAATTAGATAATTTTCACTCAATTCCTCTCGGTCCTAGAGTGTTACATGTTTTACCCTCACTTACAATAGTGTTAAAGTTCTTTTCTCTCGAACTCGAACTTTGACTCCATTTCTTTAGGTTAATTTATATTTTTCCTAACTATCATTCTTCTCTCGGAAAAATGATAGATACAAGCTCACCCTAATGCGCACACTCATTAGAATACATGAATAACGAAAGCTAAATTATACTTTGCAAATGTAAATCACCTTTCACTGGTTTTGCAGAATTACTCTTAGATTTACGTCATAGATCCCACAATCCCAGTTGTGGTGTTTAGCCATTCATGATTTCACGTAAACATACAGAAGAAATATAATGAAAACATGATGAGAAATATACTTACGAAAATAAGCAAATTGATACGCACTTTGATAATTCAAGAACCGAAAATTCAACTTACAAACTTAATTCGATGTTAATCTTCAAAACCAAAAGCTAAGAATATTTGAAAACTTGTTCTTCGTTCCAAATAAGACAAGGTAAAAACTAAAAACGACCTAATTGATTCAAATAACGTGTTTTAAAAAGAGTCCTACTCGAAGTAGGATTGAACTGTCGGATACTTCACGACTGCTTCCACGACCCGTCAAGGGCTTCATGGTCCATGAAGCCCTTCGTGGTCTTCACTTGGACTCACCCAAAACAGTTTCTTCAAGGCCTGTACACTGGATCATTACCACGGACACTACCACGACTTGTGACAATGACCACGGTCTGTGTAGTTGTTCGTGGTCTTCACTTGATGAATTCCCTCTTCAACTTTATAATGCCTCTTCACTGGATCATCTCCACGGACACCACCACGACTCGTGACAATGATCATGGTCTGTGTAGTTGTCCATGGTATTCACTTGATGAATTCCCTCTTCAACTTTATAATGCCTCTTCACTGGATCATCACCACGACTCTCACCACGGACCGTTGTGACGACCACGACTCATGGGGTTGTTCGTGGTTTTCACTTGGTTCAATTCTCTTTTAGCTCCTCTAACCCTCAGTACTGGTTCAACTCTACGAGCATCTCACGATTAGTAGTGAAGACCACGACCCGTGAGGTCGTCCATTGTCTTTACTTCCAACCTTCACTGAATTTCCTTATTTTTTTTATCTTCTTTAACTTCCACTTGTTTCACCTGTACCAACACTACCAAACACATTATATCCACATAAATACACTCGATTCTAGTATTAATCCTTAGTTTTCAAGCATCAAATGTGCCAAGATTTCGCGGCACATCAACACCCTCAACTTAGAACTAATTACTTGTCCTCAAGTGATGAGAAAACAATACATTCAGTCCTGAAATCATTCAAACACTTTTTGAAACAACGCAACAACCATCTCAAACACAATTTGTATCCAAAACCATCAATCTAACATGCAAAGATCAATATATGACATCTTATTACTCACAGTCGACCATGATTATGCTTGTGAACGATTAGCTAACACAATCTACTCTGAAATGCAATTACTGTGTCCTCACACCAAAGAAGTCCCTCACTCATGATAGTTTGGGATTATGTTCTACGCTCGCACTCTCAAAGAACTTCTAACATTAACAACAAACTACCATAGGCTTGCCCTTACTTTCTACACTCTATCTTTCAAACACCCGAAATAGGACCACTATAGGAATTTATCGGCTTGTAACATAGGCTCAGGCTAGGGAATGGATATTTGGGTTTGTGAGTGACTAGTCCCTTGGTTCTCCAAAGATTCCTTTGCACACAACTCTTTTTTGAGCGATTCCCTCTCTTTCTTCATTTCAGCACATCCCAACAGCCATTATTATTATTATTTTCTTTTTTTTTTTTTTTATATGCATTCAGCTCACTGGTTGAACCTTCTTTTTCAGTTCTTCTTTATGCTCAGATTGCAATCACCCTCAACTTAGCCTTTTGGCCTGAGTTGACATCGTATCTTCGGAGACCAAAGGATATGATATTTACTAGGTAAGAACAAAACTGATTTTTAGGCTCAAATCGGGTCCAAGTGATAAGCTTTTTATTTGGTTACTTTATATTTGGCTTTTTTATGGCTTAATAAGGATGGCCTACTAATCCTTTCCTATCCGGTTATTCTCCAATTTAAGCAAGACAACTCGGGCAAGTTCTAACTTCTGCTCCTAGCATTAGACTTCTAGCAAACCTCACACACACACATGACACAAGACTACATTCTTCAGTTTCTTGGTTCACCAATTTATTTCCAAATTAGCAGTGTTCAACAGGTGAGTACCTAAAATGTCATCTAATGATCCTAACAGTCAAATCTCAGATCAAGGTAATCATTTCACACAGATTAGCTGTTGCACAACTCAACACACAAACACTTCATATTTTTATCAAAACACAAAAACAAAACAATAACAGTTTTCACAATAAACACAGAGTCAACCTCCATTCATCCTAACAGCTAGAATGGCCGGTTGCTCACTACCCCTTCCCCAAAAAAAGATTTTTCCCTCAAAGTCAAAGAAGAAAAAAACAAAATAGGGCTATGAGGAGGGGTCATACCTACGACGCTCTAGGCACTGATTGCCGAATCAGTGTTGGTACCCTTATCAATGGGTGCACTCTCAGAAACTAGCGCAAGATCAAGCTGGCTACCACTCACCGGGACAGGTACTCCGCTATCAGAAGCTCCAACTAACATTGCATCTCGCTGTTGTTGCTCAAGTGTCTTTTTCTCTAGCTTTCTTCCTTGATGCCCTGCGGGCTTTCTTGTGTTGCCTTCTTTCCTCTCTGGACAGGGTAGTGGGTAGCTCCTCATTAGATTCTCCAGCTTTGTGTTTTCTCTTGCCGGACTTACTCTTGGGTAGTTCACCCCATAAATTGTCAAGTGATTGAGTGGAGGGTGCCTGACTGAGCAATTGCAACAAGGACTATGGCATGATTGGAGTGGGCACTTATACTGGCTTTTCTGCCAGTTTAGCAACTTGAGCTCGCATCTCAGCCAATTGTGTCTGGAAATCTTTAGTGTTGACTGAACTGGCAGCCTGCAATCGATCCTGGTTAAGGATCTCCAGACCATCCATCCTATCTTTTAAAATAGCCAGCTCCTTCAGCATCTCATTTTTTATCTTCTTTTCCATAGTTAACACATCCCTCTCTATTAGCTGGGGCATTCGATGTATAATTTGGTCAACTAGGGTCCTGGTCTAGCATTGATCTGCAACCAATTTCTCAAGGAAAAGTATAGGAATAGTGACAAAGGTACCTGGAGCCCGTGAGGCTGAAGTTGGTGGTGGTGGTGCCTTTGTAGATGGCTGTGATGACTCCTCTTGATCTGGCCCTCTATCCGCATGTGGAATGTCAATTGGTGCGTGAGTAACAACGACCAAAGAACTGACAGCCATTTTTGATTTTAGAGGCTTGGGTGAGTCTGATTGCCCATCTGCCAACTAGCCTATTTGGGGGGAATGTTTGCTTGTCAACATAATTTCGCTATCAAATAGGGAAATGGAAGTTCGACTCTCTCATTTAGTGCCCTATCACTCATCTCGGTCGCTATAATTAGCCCCATAATTATCGCGTAACTAGCCATGAGGCATGCTACCAAAGAAGCCAGTGAAGAAGACAAGGTATTATCATTACCTGTAGGTTTAATTGGGCACATACAATAGCCCACCAAACCTTGGCTGCAAAAATAGTGAAGCTTTAGTAATGAGTGTTGGTGTTGCTGTAACCCAAACTGCATTCTCTCCATTTAGTGCAATTTGCCTCGCAATCCATCGCAAGACCCTCTCACGAGAACTCTGAACCTCCATCTTAGTATCACTAGTGACCGCATGATGTTTGCCCTCAAAAAGGTCAACCGAAGCTGGTGCTGTGTATTCTGGGCCATGAAGCATTCTGTTGATAGTATCCTCGGAGATATCAATCGATGTACCCCAAACAAAAATTGAGTTGAGTGGACCCAGGTACTGGCAATTTCCTTCTGCCCCCGTTTAGTTGTCTCAGTGTCTGCAACAAAGTTCATCAATGTGGCTGCATAAGACGAATAAAACTCTCTGGTCAGGTGGCTATTCTCCAGGTGTATTGTTCATCCGGTCAAACTAATGAAACTGAAAAATCCAATAAATGTCGGGGATTGATTTAATATCTGCCACCACCACTCTGGTCTCAGACATGATTGGTCTCTTCTTGAAATCGCTAGACTTGGTCACAATTCCATTATTAAAGAGCTCTTCAGACCTGTTCCCCGTCCATATAAAACGGAAATAATCAATCAGCTGCTGTCTCTTTGCGGGATCAACTTCATTGATGTTAACATATAGGACCATGGTGTCATCGTTGGTGATGTCTTCATATTCTCCTACAACACCTGCTTCTTCCTGTGCTTCAGTTTCAGCTTCTGTGTTTACTACAGATGGAGGTGTGGTTGCATCTTCCTGAGAGCCACTTGCAGACTTTGAACTTCCTCCTGAACCATTAACAGACTGGCTACCCAAACCAGTATTAGCTTGACTTCCTGATTCCTCCCCACTACCAGATCTACTACCTCCCTCTTTAGACTAGGGAGGAGTGTCCTGGAGAATTTCCCTCTTGTCTGGGCTCTAGTAGCTCGGGCGAGTGATCCTCAATGGTGGTATTAATTTGTACCTCGAAACTACTAGACTCGAAATCGTTATGACCTTCCAATTGAGAAGCAGTGGGAGAGGAATGTTTGGTTGCATTCTTTCTTTGGGGAGCCATAGTACCTGAGAAATACAACAACCCATTAGAATGTAAAATAGTAAAATGACACACTATCGGATACTCAGACTTCCCTTGTGTAATTACAATGTGACACCTTGCCTTAAGAAAGCCCACACCCAATCTATCATTGGGAAGGGCCACAGAATTAAAATACGAAACAAAAATCAAAGTACAGAAAGTAAAAAGATTTGTTTTGTACGAGAGCCAAGACGGGCCGTAGTGGGTACCACAGTCAGTGAAGACCCTTGTGAACACCAGTTGGTTACTTGACTGTGTGAGATGGTGTACTGGAATGGATCACAAATGGTTTCACGGTCCGTGGAGTGAACTACAGTTCATGAGGACCATCGTGCTTCTACCCAGTGTACTCCTTTTTTGCAAAGTGTGGTCCACGAGGGGTTTCACGATTCGTAGATGATCCCACGATTTGTGAAGCCCATCGTGGGCTTACACTTGGCCCATTTTCAGTGTTTCTCTCATTCCAACAACAGCCGATGCCCAACTTCACCCCTTCACAAGGTTACAAGATCTATTAGCACATGAGATCAACCATTCTACCACATTCATCACTCGCCATGTAAATCAAACACAATTTCGACCTAATTAGGAACATACCCATATGCACATGAATGTGATCTCAATCTTTCAACAAATATGTTTACACAATTCATTAAGGCATACATGTTTGGAACCCCTTTGAACCCAACTTCACATTAAAGTCAACTTTTAAAACTAATTTCTCCCAAATTCATCATATGAACAATCAAATTTACCCAATTTAAACCTCCCCACAACAATTCAATAGCACAACGATAATATATTACAAAATATTGTAAAAATTTGATCAACTCATTATAATTCTAACTTGTTTATAGATAAGATCAAACTTATAACAAGTGAATAGAGAACTTACTTTGAGAATGATCACAATTTTCGCCCAAAAAGTAAAAATATGATTGTCCCTTCGATTTCATGATACTAGCACACTAGGGTTGGAATCAAGGATGAATATAGGAATTTTTAGAGATTAGAAACTATATTATACCTTTAATAACTATTATGGAGGAGAAAATATGGGGAAAACTTGACCCTTGGGGCTTAGGAAGTACATATACGTTTAATTTTAACTTTGTTTCATGCACGGGTCGAGTCGATTTACTGGTAATGCTGCATTGTGGATGATGGATCGTGAAGTTGCCTGTGAAAGGCACCATGGTCTGTGAAGTCTTCCGTGAACTTAACTTCAAAAAAAAAAACTCACCTGAGGTTCATGAGATGCTAGACGGTCAGTACAAGGACTAACAGATCATGAACTTTTTCGTGAACCATATATGGCAAATTCCATTAGCTTCCTTAGGTTGGTGCTGAGATTGACGGGCCGTGAAGGACACCATGACCCGTGGGACTGCTCGGGAAGAGCTGTCTGCATCGAGTTCCTGCAATTCTTAGTCCCAGTCTTTCCTGCAAACATCAACACAGTGACTCTATATAAACAAAGAAAAATGAGAAAAGTAAACTACCAATTACAAATACAATCTTGGGTTGCCTCCCATGCAGTGCATAATTTAACGTCACGGTGTGACGCATGTTACTTGATTACTTAGACTTCATCAAGTTTACATTCCTCAACTATCTTCACTTCTTCTGAAACACCCAAGTATGCCTTAGTTCGCTGACTGAAGAATCCATAATTTGGACTAATTTAGGCTATATTTTGATAGAATTAGTGTCCTCAAATGCATATTTTGTTTCAATATCCAATGAAAATCTTTAAGTTTCAGGTATTTGGAGTTTGAGGAAAAGCATGGACACTACTTGGCAAGAAGAAATAAGGCAGCTGAAAAGAACGAAGAAATGAAGGCCTGAAGATCGCCGAGCCCAGTTGGTGAGTCACCGATCGGCTTGGAGATCACCTTTTGTTCTAGTGCGCTGAGCCTTGAAGGAAAAGGTCAAGTTGGCGATGTAATGGAGTAGTTGATGTATCACCAAATAGTTCTGCGAAGTAGTACCATATCTCCCAATGACTCAAAATGCGAAGAGGCTAAAGGCTAAAGCAGAAAGGCGATGAAATTGACCAAATGGTGGATTGCCGAATGTATCAGCAATCCCGACTAACTTCGCCGAAGGGTCCTTCGAAACACATTTTCAAACACTATAAATGCTTGTTTAAATTTCTAGCTTAGTATCATATCACTATTATTATTATAACTTTATACAGTTTTTGAGAGAGTCTAATTTTTAGAGGGTTTTTAGAGACTTTGTTCTAAGACCTTGAAGATTCAAAGGGTTTCAACTCCAAGAAATTGGATTTGGGTCTCAAAGATTCTTCACTCTTGACATGTTTTAAGACTTAATCCTTCATACCTAGTTCATGGAAACTGATATTGGTATAAATTTTTATCTCTTTTACATGTCTAGCTAAAACCCCAATTCTTGGGGTGTTATTTTCTGAATATGGGTTAGATTATCTGTTGGGTCTTGCTTGTTGATGGTTTATTTGTTGTTTAAATGTGATTTCGTTTAGTTGTTGTGTATGAACTTAATGGAGTTGTAGTTGCAAATACGATTTCATCTTAGTGTTTGTGGCTTGCTCAAGAGAGAGGTCGTAAAACTAAGACTACTAAATTGATAGCCGGTGGTATTGGGTCGACATGGGTTCAGCTCGAGAGAGTTAATCCTAGTCCTTCTCCCACACATTCAGCTCGAGAGAGTGAATGGACTAAGACGGAGGCTGTGCTTAAAGTGATAACTTGGTGTTCGAGATAAACCGAGTCGATTCGGGGTAAGTTGCTCGAGAGAGAATTTACCCCTACTATAGTCTAGCCTAGTCACAAATACTCAACAATTTACTATCAAAAGCATGTACTTGACAGTTTAGTTTATCCCGTATTCCTATCACATCCCAATAATCCCGTCTCTCTATCTAGTTTTCGTATATTTTTGCTATTTGTAGTTGTTAATTATACAAAACCCCTCATTGATAATTGACGCTTACGTCACCTAACCCCTTTGGATTTAGTATGTTAATATTCGATAATGTTTATAGCTATGACTAATTAGAACTAAATTTTATTTTTCTATTAATTCTCAAAACCACTCCCTTGGGACTCTACCCCAACCCTTGGTTGGGTTAGTTTACTATTGTACGATCGTAGACACTCGAATTGGAAGTTGTGTCTTGATTACACAAATATCAAAATGGCGCCACTGCCGGGGAGTGGTGTTAGTTGAGATTTTTTAGTTAGGTCGAATTTTGTTCTTGTTAATTATAGTTGAACTTACTGAATTTTTAGTTTTGGTTTTTGTGTTGCTGTTTTGAATGGAAAAATTGAGCATATCTGCTAGCAACGGTGACCTAATAGACCACCCGCCTCTGAAAATGATGATGCTAAGGGATAGCATCCTAATTTTCAATAAATTGGAGGGTGAGTCAGTTTATGAGTTGTGGCAAAGGTTTAAGGCTCTTTTGCAGTAGTGCCCGACTCATGGAATTCCAGATAAGATGCTTCTCGATTGTCTCTATCTAGAGCCGAAAGAGGGGTTGCCTTATGAAAGTGAGGCAAACCGCACTAATGGAACTTAAGTGGGGACTTGCATTGTGCCACGACGTTAACTAAGGTGCTGCTTGGGAGGCAACCCAAGACCCCTTATCGCTTTATTTTTGCTTTAAGAAAAAATGGTGTGTTGGTTGTGTAGGTCGAAATGGGAAAGTTGTTAAAAAGTGTAGATTGGCGAGCAAAAGGTCCAGTAGGCGCATCGCCGAAGAGGTCGGTGACCCCGACCTAGACCACTGTTGGACTCAAGACAATTTTACATTAGAGTCTGTAAAAGTCGATGAGCCCAGGAAATTATTGGCGAATCGCCGAACAGGTCGGCGATCCCGATCTAATCTATCGTTTGGATCCCCACATCAACTAAGGATCCTATAAAACTTAGCGAGGTAAGTGACCACTTGGGGTGTCCCCGAGTCGGTCGGCGAGCACGACTAATGTCACCGAATGGGGGAGAACTGGATGGTTTCTTAAAAGACCAAAGGTTTAAACTTTGAAACTCTTCACTTTTCCTCACTTTCAATCGTCACAAACTTACACCCGCACCTTAGTTTCTATATTTTTGCAATTTTAAAGTATTTTAGTCATTGATTTGTGTTCGGAGTGGATTACATTATCGCCTGGCATTTCAAAAGTATTTTAATTGACATCTAAAGTTGGTTTTCCGAACCTCAAATTTATTTTAAGAAATTTCTTACTCATTTGCAATGATCTTATCTTAGTAATGTGTGCTGGGCCTCTCTGATCTTAATTGTGTTTGCTTATGCCTGTGAAAATCTTTCCCGTAGTATTTATATTGTTAAAATCCCATATTTTTATGCCTTAAAGTCGGTTAAATCTTGTGGGGTTGTGCTTGCATGCTATTGAGTCTAGTAGGGAGAAGTTTGAGTATCCCGAAGATATGATAAAGACCAAAATTGTCATGCCACCCTTGGCAGCTCTTAGTGGGTCTAGTACTGCTGTTTCTTTTGAGGCAACTTCGGGTACTGAGACCCAGGACAAGAGTGATGCACCGGGTGCTGATGCCCAGACAGATGGAGAGACTGTGTAGACAGGATCCCCTCTTTACCCCTCCCTCTCTGTCTTACTTTATTTCACTTTTGGATATTTTTATTTGCATTTGAGGACAAATGTTTTTCATTTGTGGTGGGGTGAGGCCCACCTTTGTGTGCTATTTGTGAATTGTGTTTTGTTTATGTATTTGCATTGTAAGTTATAATTGTGTTAATACTGCTTTCGTGGAAGGTTTGAGCTTGTGGCTTCTTTTGCTTTAAATTGCAAATGATTTTGACCCTTCAGAATTTGTTTTCGCCACCTCTTGTATGTTTTGAATGTGGCTGTTCTTTTGCAATTTGAGTATCAGTTTTGATCAATACCGATGACTTAAATAGTGCTCATAATCGAATAAACACAAATGTGCAGCTATGATAAGGCCAAAAAAAGTTGCATAGACAATATGTGAACTCCTTTCATCTCGTTGGCTAATTATTAAATCGAGTCTCTTGTGATGATTGTTGCAAACTAGCGAAAGTGTGAAGTCTTGTTTGACTTTAGTGTCGATGCCTTGTGTGATGAGCTTACTGTGAACCATGCATGACAACACCTAGAATTTACCCCGTTGGTCCAGTCGACTAAGTAAGGCTATCTTTTGATATGATCTTAGGCAACTTCTAAGAGTGTGAGCCAATTTGACATATACCTCTTTTGTGGCCTACCTTGTGAGTGTGTGTGAACCTCATTTGAACACCCCTTGAGCTTTAACTTTATTTGGAAGAAACTTGATGAAAACAATGACCTTTCTTCATCCATCACCCATAATCCTCATGAAGTTGTGGTTTGTTTGAATAGCCAACTTAGGTCAAAAGCCTAAGTTGGCGGTGTAGTGAAAAGAGAAGGCAAATCAAGAAATACAAGAAAGTCCCTTCGACCCATGATTTTGTAAAAAATGGAACCCTTCCATACAAAAAAAAAACAAAAACAAAAAGAAAAAGAAAAATAATGAAAAATTGTGGAATAAAGTTATGAAAGTATAAAGAAAATTGGGGTTTCCAACTATCCATGGGAAGTGAATAATAGGACTACTTATGAGCATAAATGAGAATGATGAAAGAAGATGAAAGGGAGTGTTATTAAACATTTGTTTCATGAGGACTATAGCCACTGAGCCGAAATGATCATACCTTTGCACTCAACCCCATTACAAGCCTTGAAAGCCTTTGTGATCTTGAGTGAGCTGAAGCAAGTGTTGATTGGAAAATACGGGAAAACCTATGCGTGAAATTATGCATTGTGTTCATCTTTGTGAGTGTGAGCGTTGCATTTAATTTCGAAGCTTTTAACTGTGAACCATTGTGTGAATATAGAATCATTCTTTGTGTGAGGGCATTTGAACACTTTGGTTGAGCTTGAACTTGCATTTGAAGTAAGTATTGTGAGAATGAGATTCTTCGATATTAGTGAGTCACAACTTGAATCTTTGAGTGCACAATTGATCTTTGCATGAGTAAAGTGAGTCTTGTTGTGTGCATTCATGATTGATTCTTGTGTAGCACTGTTTTTGATACCCTTTTTGAACAACTGAACTCGAGTTGCTTGAGGACAAGCAAAAGTTTAAGTTGGGGGTTTTGATGAGTCCACAATTTGGACTCATTTAGGGCTATATTTTGATAGAATTAGTGTCCTCAAATGCATATTTTGGCTCAATATTTGATGAAAATCCGTAAGTTTCAGGTATTTAGAGTTTGAGGCAAAGCATGGACACTACTTGGCAAGAAGGAACAAGGCGGATGAAAAGAACGAAGAAATGAAGGGTTGAAGATCGCCGAGCCCAGTTGGCTAGTCGCTGATTGGCCTGGAGATCGCCATTTGTTCCAGTGCACTGAGCCTTGAAGGAAAAGGTCAAGTTGGTGATGCAATGGAGCAGTCGGCGTGTCACTGAACAGTTCTGCGAAGTAGTACCATATCACCCAACGAGTCAAAACGCGAAGAGGCTAAAGGCAAAGTAGGAAGGCAATGAAATCGACCAAACGGCGGATCGCCGAATGTATCAGCTATCCCGAATAACTTTGCCGAAGGGTCCTTCGCAGCACATTTTCAAACACTATAAATGCTTTTTTAAATTTCTAGCTTAGTATCATATCACTATTATTAGTAGAACTTTTTATAGTTTTTGAGAGAGTCTAATTTTTAGAGGGTTTTTAGAGACTTTGTTCTAAGACCTTGAAGATTCAAAGGGTTTCAACTCCAAGAAATTGGATTTGGGTCTCAAAGATTCTTCACTCTTGACATGTTTTAAGACTTAATCCTTCATACCTAGTTCATGGAAACTAATATTGGTATAAATTTTTATCTCTTTTACATGTCTAGCTAAAACCCCAATTCTTGGGGTGTTATTTTCTGAATATGGGTTAGATTACCTGTTGGGTCTTGCTTGTTGATGGTTTATTTGTTGTTTAAATGTGATTTCGTTTAGTTGTTGTGTATAAACTTAATGGAGTTGTAGTTGCAAATATGATTTCATCTTAGTGTTTTCGGCTTGCTCGAGAGAGAGGTCGTAAAACTAAGACTACTAAGTTGATAGCCGGTGTTATTGGGTCGACATGGTTCAGCTCGAGAGAGTGAATCCTAGTCCTTCTCCCACACATTCAGCTCGAGAGAGTGAATGGGATAAGGCGGAGGCTGTGCTTAAAGTGGCAACTCAGTGTTCGAAAGAAATTGAGTCGATTCGGGGGAAGTTGCGCGAGAGAGAATTTGCCCCACTATAGTCTAGCCTAGTCACAAATACTCAACAATTTAGTTTATCTCGTATTCCTATCACATCTCAAGAATCCCATCTCTCTATCTAGTTTTCGTATATTTTCCCTGCTTGTATTTGTTAATTTATACAAAACCCCCCATTGATAATTGACGCTTGCATCATCCCATTTAGATTTAGTAAGTTTATATTTGATAATGTCTATAGCTATTGATAGCATCCAAGGAAGTGCAACTCCATTGAAGGACAAGGATGAAGCTTTAGAAACTCCAAGGAGGCCCATAACAAGATCTCAAACCAAGGAGTTCAATGATAAGCTCAATGGGCTTCAATCGCTGATCCAAAAGTGTCTTATTAGGGAAGAAGAACTCAAGCCCAAGGAAGAGGAATTGTCCAAATGCTACAATTATTTGGTAGCCCAAATTCAAGCCCAAGATGAGTAATTTTAAGGCCCAATTTCGTGCAAATAAGGTCAAGAAGAGTCCAAGAATCAGCCACAACAAGAGTTGCTTTCTGCCCAAGTTTTGAGAGAAGACTAGTCAAACTTTCCAAGATTGTCAAGATTCTTTTCCTAGTTGGGATTTACCTTATTTCTTTATTTCTTTATAGGTTATTAATATTTTCCTTATTCTATTTATGGTCTCCTAAGTACCATAGCTTTTCTAGAAGTACTAAATTTGTTTTTAGTTAGATTACTTTATTTCCTTTCTAGAGTAGGAGTCCTTGTAATTGTCTTTTAGGGTCTTGGATGTTTTTCACCCCTTCTCCTATATATAGGGGTCCTTTTTATTCATTAAAGACAATTTAGATGGATATTAATAATATTTGAGAGAGTTCTTTGAACATTTGTGACTTGTTCTTTGAGAATGTATCTTTAAACCTTTACTAGTTTCATAGTTTAAGGTATAAAGTAACTTCTTCTTGTGATATCTTTGGTTTCTTTTTGGTATTCTTTAGAAGGTGATTAGTTCTACATACTAATTATTGTCTTTAGTTACTCATAAAGCGGTCAAGATCCGAATCTATTGTTTTGATTCGTTTTCTCAAGTAAAGGCGTTAGATTTCTTCCATAAATCTATACGTTGTTACTTGGATCTTTTCAAGACCTTAGAACATCTAATCCTTGGAAATTCGTGGATCTTTTCTTCAAATTTCCCATATCTTTATTTAGTTTTTTTGTTTCTTTTCTTTGTGCTTCCGCATTCTAATATTCAATTCTCTATTTGTGATCTCCTTAACCCTGTTGTTATCAAGTGGTATCAGAGCGGTTCTATCAAGATTCCGTTGTTGATAAATCTTGGGATTTCTTCTTATAGTAGAGCAAAAAAAAAAAAAAAAAACTGTATCGTGAACAATAGCGTAAAACAATACTGTAGCGTGATTTTTTTTTTAACAGGAGCGTGAATAGTAGCGTGAACAAAAAAAAAAGTTATAACTTGCTCTCTAAGAAATCTGATTACTTGTCCTCTAAGAAATTTGATTACTTGGTACCCAAGAAAGCTTATTACTTGCTATTCAAGAAAGTTTATTACTTGCTCTCCAAGTTTTGCATTAATTTGTTTCAAAGCAAGAAGGTAGCAAGAAGAGGGGATTTTAGATCTTGAAGAATAAGAGAATTTTTTTTTCTTATTCTTATAATTCTAAAATAAGTTCCTTTTTATTCGTGTTTTGTTTCAACTAAATCCTACTTGTTCTAGGACTAGTTCTTTACTTTCTTTTTGTACCCCAAGATTCCATACTTTATTATTACGAACTTGATACATGTTTTGGTTTAATTATAAATCTACAAAGTATTCTCGTTCAAAAGTTATTTTGAGTGGAAAAAGGCAAGTGTGGTAGAGTTTATTGAAACTTCTCCTTATGTAATTGCTTACAAACAAGGAAAGGAGAATGTGGTTGCTGATGTACTCTCAAGAAGATTTGAATTCGAGGACGAATTCTCTTCAAGAAGAGGGGAATGATAGCATCCAAGGAAGCGCAACTCCTTTGAAGGACAAGGATAAAGCTTTAGAAACTCCAAGGAGGCCTATAACAAGATCTCAAACCAAGGAGTTCAATGATAAGCTCAATGGGCTTCAATCGCTGATCCAAAAGTGTCTTATTAGGGAAGAAGAACTCAAGCCCAAGGAAGAGGAATTGTCCAAATGCCCAAGTTTTGAGAGAAGACTAGTCAAACTTTCCAAGATTGTCAAGATTCTTTTCCTAGTTGGGATTTACCTTATTTCTTTATTTCTTTATAGGTTATTAATATTTTCCTTATTCTATTTATGGTCTCCTAAGTACCATAGCTTTCCTAGAAGTACTAAATTTGTTTTTAGTTAGATTACTTTATTTCCTTTCTAGAGTAGGAGTCCTTGTAATTGTCTTTTAGGGTCTTGGACGTTTTTCACCCCTTCTCCTATATATAGGGGTCCTTTTTATTCATTAAAGACAATTTATATGGATATTAATAATATTTGAGAGAGTTCTTTGAACCTTTGTGACTTGTTTTTTGAGAATTTATCTTTAAACCTTTACTAGTTTCATAGTTTAAGGTATAAAGTAACTTCTTCTTGTGATATCTTTGGTTTCTTTTTGGTATTCTTTAGAAGGTGATTAGTTCTACATACTAATTATTGACTTTAGTTACTCATAAAGCGGTCAATATCCGAATCTATTATTTTGATTCGTTTTCTCAAGTAAAGGCGTTAGATTTCTTCCATAAATCTATACGTTGTTACTTGGATCTTTTCAAGACCTTAGAACATCTAATCCTTGGAAATTCGTGGATCTTTTCTTCGAATTTCCCATATCTTTATTTAGTTTTTTTGTTTCTTTTCTTTGTGCTTCCGCATTCTAATATTCAATTCTCTATTTGTGATCTCCTTAACCCTGCTGTTATTAGCTATGACTAATTAGAACTAAATTTTATTTTTCTATTAATTCTCAAAACCATTCCCTTGGGACTCGACCCCAACCCTTGGTTGGGTTACTTTACTATTGTACGATCCTAGACACTCGAATTGGAAGTTATGTCTTGATTACGCAAACATCACTGGCCATTGGCCTTGAACCTCTCGCCCTTATCATTTTCAAGCTCAATAGCACCCGACTGGAACACCTGAGTTACCTTAAAAGGTCCAGACCATTTGGATCTCAACTTTCCCGAAAATAGACGAAGTCTGTAGTTGAAAAGTAACACCAAGTCACGAGGATTAAAGGTTTTCTTCTCAATATGCTTATCATGATACAACTTCATCCTCTACTTGTATAGTGCAAACCTCTCATATGCTCTCAAATGGAACTCATCCATCTCATTGATCTGATCCAATCTCAGGTTTGCTGTTTTACCCCAACTAAGATTTAGCTTCTTCAATGCCGAGAGTGCCTTGTGCTCAGGCTCAACTGGAAAATGACATGCCTTTCCAAACACCAATTGATATAGAGACATACCAATATGCATCTTGAAGCTGTACGATATGCCCATAGAGTATCATCTAACTTTCGTGCCCAATCTTTCCTATTGGCATTCACTATTTTTGGCAAAATCGCCTTTATTTCTCTATTGGACACCTCCACTTGGTCTCTGGTCTACGGATGATAAGTTGGTTCCACCTTGTGCTATTTAACCCTATATTTGACCATAAGTGGCTGAATACCTTGTTGCAAAAGTGGGAACTGCCTTCACTGATAATGGCTCTGGGTGTGCCGAACCTTGAGAAGATATTCTTCTTCAGAAAGCCAGCAACACTCTTGCCATCATTCTTAGGAAAAGCAACTGCGTCAACCCATTTGGACACATGGTCCATTGCCTCCAATATATACTTTTGTCCATAGGAGCTGACAAATGGGCCCATGAAATAAACTCCCTACACACCAAATAGCTCTACCTCTAGAATAGGTGTCATGGGTAGCTCGTGGCACCGAGAGATGGCTCCTTGCCGCTGGCACACATCATAACTCCTCACTATATCCATTGAATATTTATAAATTGTGGGCCAGTAATACCCACACTAAAGTACCTTATGGGCTGCCCGAGCACCTCCATGATGGCCACCTACTGGAGAGGAGTGACAGGCCTCTAGAATGTGCAACATGTCAGCTTTAGGGATGCATCGTCTAATGATATTATCAGCACACACCCTGTACAAATAAGGTTCATCCCAAAAATACTTACCCACATCATGCAGGAACCTCTTCCTTTGCTAAAATGTGATCCCCTTAAGCATTAAGTCACTATCAAGGAAGTTAGCAAAATCAGCAAACCAAGGAATAAGATCAAGAGTAGCAGCTAATACCTTCTCATCCGGGAACGAGTCATTGATTTCTAGCTCAAGTTCCTCTTTCTTTTCGACCTACAACCTAGACAAGTGATTAGCCACCTGGTTTTCACACACTCTTCTATCCTTAACCTCAAAATCAAACTCCTGAAGTAGCAACACCCATCTGATCAACCTTGGCTTGCATTTTTTTTGCCATTAGGTATCTCAGAGCTGTATGATCCGTGTGAACTATCACTCTAGTACCCAACAAGTAAGCTTTGAATTTCTTGAAAGCATATACCACAACTAGTACTTCTTGTTCAGTGACTGTGTAGTTTCGGTGTGCTACATTTAGTGACTTGCTAGCATAATAGATCGGATGGAACATCTTGTTGCGCATTTTTCCCAGCACAACTCCTAGGGCAGCTCCACTAGCATCGCACATTACCTCAAAAGGCTCAACCCAATTTGGGCCAATGATCACTGGGGAAGAAATCATCTTCTCCTTCAGGCATTCAAAAGGTCTTAGACATAGCCTCATAAAAAGTAAATCTCACCTCCTTCTCCAAAAGCTTGCACAAAGGGTATGCAATTTTTGAGAAGTCCTTGATGAAACGCCTATAAAACCTGGCATGTCCTAAGAAGCTTCGAATACCCTTCACACAGATAGGTGGAGGCAACTTTTCAATCACCTCAATTGTGGCCTTGTCAATCTTTAATCCCTTTTGTGACACCTTATGACCAAGGACTATGCCTTCCTTGACCATGAAATGTCACTTCTCCCAATTCAGCACTAGATTGGCCTCCCCGCATCTCTATAACGCCTTGCTAAGATTGAGAAAACAGTCATTAAAGGTATCACCTACCACTGAAAAGTCGTCCATTAATACCTCTAGAGTGTCCTCCACCATGTCCGAAATGATTGACATCATACACCTCTGGAAAGTTGATGGTGCATTACATAGTCCAAATGGCATGCGTTTAAACGCAAAAGGTGCCATAAGGACGTGTAAAGGTGGTCTTTTTTTGATCTTCAGGAGCAATTGATATCTGGTTGTAGCCAGAGTATACATCTAAGAACCAGTACCACCCTTTTCCAGCCAGCTTGTTAAGCATCTGGTCCATGAAATATATTGGGAAGTGATCCTTCATGGTCCACTTGTTCAGCTTCCTGTAGTCCATGCACACTTGCCATCCAGTGATTGGTCTTTGTAGGACCAAATCATTCTTTCCGTTCGCCACCACTGTCATACCTCCATTTCTGGGCACACATTACACTAGGCTGACCTGGTGATTGTTAGAAATAGGGTACACCACCACAACATCTAACCACTTGATGATCTCCCTTTTGACCACCTCTTGCATTGGTGGGTTTAACCTCCGCTGGTGCTCAATGCTTGGGCTGCATTCCTCCTTAAGTTGGATCTTATGAGTGCATATACCCGGAGGTATCCCGATGACGTCAGTAATAGTCCACCCAATTGCCCTTTTGTACCTTATCAACAATTTGATCACAGCTTGAACCTATTCATTATTTAAATCTACAGCCAAAATCATAGGCAAAGTATTGTTAGAGCCCAAAAATACATACCTCAGGTGACTGGGTAATTTTTTCAATTCCAACACCGGTGGCTCTTCAATGGATGGTTTTGCTGGAGGGCTTGGCCTGTTTTTCAAATCCAAGTCCAGTTTCTTTGGAGCATAAGAGTGTGTTCCCATACCCTGTAAGGCATTTACAGTTTCCACATAGTCAGTCCAGAAATCTTCTTCAAAATTCATTAACATGGCTGGTAATGTTTCAACAGCTAGCCTCTCCTCAGTGGTTGCTCCCATCTCTTTTTCATCAAAAACCTCTATCACAGACACCACATTCATGTAATATGGCTGTTTCATTGAAATGCAAATATTAAACTTTACCTCTTCTTTGTTGAGTCTGAATTTCAGTTCTCCTATCTCAACATCTACCAATGCTCGTCCTGTGACTAGAAATGGTCTTCCCAAAATTATGGGAACCTCTAAATCCACTTCACAATCCAAGATCACGAAGTCTGCTGGAATGATGAACGTGTCCACCTTTACGAGCACATCACATAGGATGCCTACAGGTCGCTTTGCTGACCTATCTGCCATCATCAACCTGATTGTTGTGGGTTTTGGAACCCCTAACCTAGTTTCTTGTAGATGGCCAGCAGTATCAAGTTTATACTGGCCCCTAAGTCACACAAGGCCTTTACAAATTT
This sequence comes from Solanum commersonii, assembly GCA_029007595.1. Lineage (NCBI taxonomy): Eukaryota > Viridiplantae > Streptophyta > Magnoliopsida > Solanales > Solanaceae > Solanum > Solanum commersonii. The sequence goes on from JAJTWQ010000012.1 coordinate 7,573,198, forward strand.
GATTGATCCTTTGGTGCACGATATGGTGAATGCACCCGAATCCTCCTTTTTCTGTACTAGATATCTGGTAGCAATAACATTGCAATGACGAACATTGTAAGTCAAATCAGTATTGACACCTTTTTTTTTTGTAACCAAGTCTTTCATAAACTTGGCATATCCTGGCATCTGCTCAAGGGCATCCACCAATGGTGTGTTCACTGACAACTATCTCAACATGGTGATGAACTTCACAAATTTCTCATCTCGGCTTTCTTTTTAAGCCGTTGAGGGAAAAAAGAAGGTGGTGTTGGGATCTACTATAAAGGCATAGTTCCCTCAGCCTCTTTTTCCTTTCCTCATGCGGGTTGCACTATTGGTTGAGCATTCTCCAAGTCATCTACTTGTTCAACTTCAACCTCCTCTCTTCTAGTTTGCTCCACCGCCTGTTCATACTTAGTACATGCAAACATTGGGTTATTAAAAATCTTACCACTCCTGGTGGCGATAGCCGTGCAATGCCCGTCCTTCTTAGGATTTTGAATAGTATCACTAGGCAGTGAACCATTTTTCCTTTGATTTAGTGATACTAAAAGCTGCCGCAACTGTTGCTCTATTTGCTTGATGGAGGTGGTGTGACAGTCTACCAGTTGACTTCTATTAGAGAAATCACCTTTCATATCCTTCACCCTTGTATCAGTTGACTCAACTTTTTGGAGCACCTTGGCCAACATGTCTTCTAGCTTAGACCCGCTGGAACTATCACTTGCCCGGTCTATATTACCTGGGGCACATACACAGCACTGTGATCATTTCTGTACCTGTCACGACCCAGGAGTACTCCCTATATGTAACATGGCATACTTGACGCCGAAAGGGGTCTCATACAAGCCTCTAGCATCATCATTACATAAAACATTGAAATAATGCGGAATTTAAAACCTTACAATTGAAATTCAACTTCACTTTCATAAAAGAAAGTAATAGGAAAAGTCTAGACTTTGTCTCATACCACCATCTAAAACATAGGAATACAAAGTTTGGGACTTAGCCCTTATACATCAATAAAAGTCTCAACATGAGAGGTACAATAGAATCAGAAAATAGGAAATCCCGTCCTCAAACTTGAGGACTCTCCACTACTTGGAGAAATAAATCCAAGTCTTCTTCAAAGGAGAGAGTGAAAGTCACCTAGCCAGAACCTACACTCATTAAGATGTAGAAGGAAGAAGGGGTTAGCACATAATATGTACTAAGTATGGAAACATGCATAAAAACCTTATATATGATAAAAAAGACATTTTTGTTAGAAAAGTATGCCTTTGCCACGTTTAGAAACCAACATGTATTTACAATGTACAACACAAGCATAATCACATTTATACTCACTACATGGTAATATAAACACCTTAGCAGCCTCTAAGGAACAATTGTGCAATGTATGGTTGGCATCCCGTAATACCAACCCTACTAAATGTCCCCTTGAAGTTCCCTTGGTCATGCATATCATCTTCAAACCTCATTATAATCATTAATCACCAATAAGGAAATAATCATGAACATTACTTTGAATACAAGGAAAGTTATTCATAATAACTAACCATTATATACGTATGTATTCGTATCTCATTACAATAATAAGGAACCATCCCACAACACCCTACCAAGTCGACTTGTGCAATGTGGGAGTGAAGTCCTATACCCCCATTCCTACTAAGTAAACTCACCTAGAGGTCATAGCATAGTCCATGTCTCATTCATTATCATTCATTTAGGGAAGAATAACATAACCGACATAGACCATTTGAGCTACATGGAATCCAGTGTTGTGTAAATCCACACCGAAAGAAGGTGTCCTACTTGCCTAGGGTAGGACTAAGTGTATAGCGTTTACGTGGACACACTAGCTAAGTCCTATGTTGGCACATAATTATGGGATAGGGAGATTGCTTCTAGAAACCCGCACTATTGCATTGGCAGAGGGGCTTCCATCTCATGAGTTCACTTTGGATGACCCTCCCTATTTCATTGGCGGAAGGGCCTTTACCTCATTGTCCATATCCACTCGATGCGAAGCATTATTTCCCAAATTATACATAATTAAGTCTTGAATTGCATTTACATGTGTGAAGGAATGCTCTATCCCTCATTCAATACAATCCATCAAATTAGCTCATAGATTCATGAAAGGTGAGAATGTACTTTCAACCTTAGAGTCAACATTAGTGTGTGAGTAAGACTTTCACATTACATTCGTAGTGTTTTCATGAAGATTAGACTTTCAATCAACACAATACATCATCATCATCCTAGACTATTCATGCATCATTAAGTATAAGGTAAACGAAGATCAATACTTTCAACAATACCCTACTTTACACATTAGTCATAGGAGATTAACTTTCTAAGTGAATCAATAGGTTATACACAACTTTCACCAACATGTACAAACCCTAGCAATTTACCCTGTCTTGAATCATGTCTCACAATTACACCTAAATATACTACAATAGGCATGTACAAAACAAGATTCAATAACTAAATTCACATAGAAACAATTCATAGTAATCATCTTGCATCAATACACCCATCACAATACTTGAAATTAGGGTCATGGGGGTTGTTCATGGGTTCAAGGGGAATTTTACAATGAAAATCACCTTTAAACATCAAATCATCCACAATATAAATCAATTAACTTAATAAAATTGTTTTTAGGAAGAACCCATGGTTGGAATAGAAACCCTAGTTTTTGAACAATATTTCAATTTCAAAATCAAGAATTGAAGGGCTTCGTGGAGAAAGATTTTCCATGAATCAAAGTCCCCATACCTTAATTGATGTTATCCCACGAAATTGGAGTGAAAAGATTGGAGCTTGAACCCTAATCTTGAGCTTTCTCTTTGTTCTTCAATGGAGTTTAGAGAGAGAATGTTTTCAGAGGGAAGTGGGTTTGCTTTTGAGTTGTGAGTTGTGAGTTGTGAGGGGTTAAAGACTTATTTTAATACTTACAAATACTTTAATATACCTAAAAAACTTAAAATAACCGTTCCCCAACATAACTTAATTAATTAAGGAATTACCAAACCACCCCTACCTTATGCCGAACCTAGGCAGTATGCCAGGCATGATCCACGAACCCCAAACCACGAAGTGTGGATGGGTCAACTGACCATCCTGGCTAATTGTGACTTGGTTCAGAGAGAGGTCAAGTGAGGCCTTGCTGAGGAGACTATGTCTCAACTCACGAGACCAATCCACGGGGTGTGAGTTGGTCCACGGATCGTACTGTACGCTCGTGGATTGGGGCTGTGAAACGACCCAAAAAGTTCCTAAAAATGTGCTTCGGAAGTTACCGGAAACTTGTTTTAGCTATATCTAAAAATCCATTTCATTTTTTGAAAATCCGACTTCATATTCTTGTTTAGGGGGTGAAATTGAGTGGGAAATGGGTCTAACCCAAATTTTAGAGCAACCGTATCAAAATCCGAAATTTCCAAGTGAAGTCTTTTTCGAGGGTCTACTTTGGAGGGTCATATATCCTAGCACACAAATAATTGGGTGGCCCATAACATATCCATGGAAATCCCATTGAGTTAGCTACCCAACGCACTTCGTTTCACCTTATTTGGAGTTCGGACGAAGAAGTTATGCCCATTTTCGTAAAATCTGTCCGTGCAGGAAATGCAATTTTCAGAGAGCGAATTTACTGTTCATAAGCCTCATTTTTTTTTCTAAGTGTTGGACCCATTTTTCCAAGGGCATATTTTATTTCCGATATAGCATTAATTCAATTTCCATCTCTAAAACATTTCCCAAAATACCTCTCCCATACTTAGACACATTTTCTCTCAAGAACCCTAATCCAAAACCTTCCTCAAGATTGAAGAGATTCTTGCTCCAAGTTCCAAGCTTCCATTGAAGACACTCTCAAGACCTTCATAAAGACTCAAGGTATGTGGTGTTGAACTCATGGGTCCTTCCACCCATAGTGCCTAGACTCTATTCTACTCACTAATTCATGGTTTAAGTTGAGATTCATAAATTAGTCTTGTTCCTTGTATAAATTTCTGCACGGTGAATTCTAGCATGAAAAGTGGTTGTTTTGAGCATGTTGTGACTCTAGAACTTGAATCTAAACTTGGAATTGATGTGGAGATTTTTCATGTGGTCTTGTGGGTGTTAAAAGGCGTTGTTGCAGGTTGTTCACTGGTTTTGCTGCATAATTACTACCCTATTTTCCATGCTCTTTGACCCCATTACATGCCTTCAAGGTGTTTGACAAAATGTCCAATTATGGAGAATTGATGAATTGATGCTTTAAGGCTTGAGTTATGAGATGTATGACATTCCAGAGATGTGTTGATGACAAACTAAGCTTGTGTATATGTTCATTCCATACATGAGATTGCATTAGAGCCTAATGTGAATTTCCTATATAAAGTGTTGCATGACCATTCCCGGATAACCATGTGAGGGGTTTATACCTCACCACCTAGGATGCTTGGGGTGTGACCAACATCAACCATGTGAGGGGTTTATACCTCACCACCTAGGATGCTTGGGGTGTGACCAACATCAACCATGTGAGGGGTTTATACCTCACCACCTAGGATGCTTGGGGTGTGACCAACATCAACTATGTGAGGGGTTTATACCTCACCACCTAGGATGCTTGGGGTGTGACCAACATCAACCATGTGAGGGGTTTATACCTCACCACCTAGGATGCTTGGGGTGTGACCAACATCAACCATGTGAGGGGTTTATACCTCACCACCTAGGATGCTTGGGGTGTGACCAACATCAACCATGTGAGGGGTTTATACCTCACCACCTAGGATGCTTGGGGTGTGACCAACATCAACCATGTTAGAGGTTTATACCTTGCCACCAGGGTGTCCGGGTGTGAACGGCATCCCCCATCCTAAGTTGGGGTTATAGATTGGTTGGATTATGCACACACATATGATATCTACTATTAGTATAGATCTACTTAAACATGTTTTGACGTCACTTTGATCATGCATCCTCGTATTGTTATTCATTATGCCTATGGAACTATTTCTTGCATTTCGATTATGTCCTTGTCTATTGTTGTATTGCATCCCGCATACTTAGTACATTCCAAAGTACTAACACATATTTTGCCTACATGATGTCACCATGTAGGGACCGGAGCTACTCTTGATCCTTCTCTCCATCCACGTGGCTAGTACGGTGCTTATCCGAGTTTGTTGGTGAGTCCTCAATGATTCAAGGGCTATGTTATGTTTCCTACTCCTATGTTTTGAGACTTTATGTTGCAATTGTATTTTGACTATGAGGGGAGCTGGTAGTATGTCATGGCCCCCGTCCTATCTATGTATGTAGAGGTGTGCGTTGGATAAGTATTTTGTAAATGAGCTTGACTCTTATTCTATGATGTTATTTTGAAATGGTTTGCCCTTAGTCCCTAATTCCCGTTATTTAATGATGAATGTACTTCCGCGACCGATGAAGTGTGATGACAAGTTTGAGAGGCTTGTTTGGGGTTCCTTCGGGTTCCTCATTCGCCATGTCACGTTTAGGCCCTAGGCTTGGGTCGTGATAGGCTGTGGCTAGGCAATTTGGAGGGCACTTGGTAGAAACCAAGTGTTGACTCACGACCCCCACCAACGAGGCGTGAGTCAACCTACGCCTCGTGGGTTGCCTCTCGTGGATGAGGTTGTTTTGGACAGCTTTTTGGACCTTCCCTTGGGTCCACCTCATGGACCCTTGGGGGGACCTAGGGGAGTCGTGCCTTGACGTTTAGGCACTAGAACCCTAGTACTAAATTAGGAACATTATTTTAGGAACTTAACCTTATTTTTAGACTTCATTAGGCTACTAGACTACACATTAGGCTCTAGCTTAGGTCATTAGAAATACGGGGTGTTACATTATCTCCCCCTTGGGAACATTCGTCCCCGAATATCGACCAAGACACCAAAACTAAGTTAGGAACACTAGACTAGCACCCCATCATGCATGAAACTTCAAAACGTGCAAAAACTAAAATGCAATAATCACATCATGCACATTTTCAAAGGAGGATACTTCAACTCCTTTTTCATAACATGGCCAAAGCAATACAAGAGAGTAGGAACTACTTCTACTAACTCAACATGCAAGAAACTCTTTAATTCACATAAGCATGGGAGGAACTAACTTCTCCAAATCAAATAAGCTCAACACAACAAAATAGAGCTAGTGTGTCATCTCATCAACACATCATTAAGCTTGTTCATCATTTCATCTCATGGAGTCAAAAAATGCAATCATCATACAAAATGCAAACAAACATGAGGAACATAAATGTCATGAAAACTCAATATATACTAAAACATGAATTCTCACAAGAACATGCACAATATAGGGAAATCATGGAAATTTCATACAACATATATGACTCCCAAAACACTAAACTTAAGAGGAGCTAGTTACCTCAAGCTTGAATAGGAGTAGAAGGAAAAAAATAAGGGTAGCGGGACATCATATCGGCCTCGGCCTCCCAAGTAGCACCCTCAACTAAATGATTCCTCCAAAGAACTTTAACGAAAGCTACTTCCTTATTTCGCAACTTCTTCACTTGCTGGTCTAAAATCTCAACTGGGACCTATTCATAAGAAAGGTTCTCATCAACTCCTAAACCTTCTAAGGGAAGGATGGAAATCGGATCACCAATACACTTTTTGAGCATGGAAACATGAAACACCGGGTGAACCGGAGCCAACTCATTTGGCAAGTCCACCTTATAAGAAACTTTCCCAATACGCTTTAAGATTTGGTATGGGCCCACATATCGAGGACTAAGTTTTCCCTTCTTGCCAAACCTCATCAAGTCTTTCATAGGCGAGATTTTCAAGTAGACCCAATCACCAACCTCAAATTCAAGATCCTTTCTTCTATTGTCGGCATAGGACTTGTGCCGACTTTGGGCCGTCTTCAAGCTTTCTCTAATGAGTCGAACATTTTCAATGTCATCGTAGATTAGTTCGGGACCAATTAGAGAAAACTCACCTACCTCAAACCACCCAACCGAAGATCTACACTTTCTTCCATATAGTGCTTCAAACGGAGCCATGGCAATGCTAGAGTGGTAACTATTGTTGTAGGCAAATTCTATCAAAGGAAGATGATCGTCCCAATTACCCTTGAAATCAATCACACTCGCCCTCAACATGTCCTCTAAGGTTTGAATGGTCCATTCCGCTTGACCATCCATTTGAAGGTGGAAAGCAGTACTAAGTTTAACATTTGTACCAAGCCCTTGTTAGAATACTTTCCAAAAATGTGAAGTAAATTGAGCACCTCTATCCGATATTATAGACAAAGGAACCCCATGTAACTTCACTACCTCCTTGATGTACAACTTAGCATAGTCTTCCACCGAAAAAGTAACCTTGACGGGAATGAAGTGGGTTGATTTCGTCATCCTATCAACAATGACCCAAATATAATCGTGTTGCCTTCGAGTGTAGGGAAACCCCACAACAAAATCCATATTCACCTCCTCCCACTTCCAAGTGGGAATATTCATGTCTTAGAGCAAACTTCTCGGTTTCATGTGCTCGGCCTTGACTTGTTGACAATTTGGACATTTGGCCACAAAACCCGCTATATCCTTCTTCATACCATTCCACTAATAGATTTCCCGTAGGTCATGGTACATCTTGGTGGCTCCTAGATGAATAGAATATCGTGAACCATGAGCCTCTTCTAATATTTTGTCCCTCAAACCATCAACATCCAGAACACACAACCTACCTTAGTACCTAAGCACCCCATCTCCCCCTTGGGAGAAAACCTCAATGTAATTATTGAGAATTGATTCTTTTAATTCCATCAAAATAGGATCAAGATGTTGCTTAGACTTTACATCAAACACAAAGGATGATTCGGAACTATGGTGAACCATGAATCCACCCTTGGCAGAATATAAAAGTTGGACACCTAGATGGGCCAACCTATGTACATCACGAACCAATTCCTTTTTCTCATTTTCTACATGAGCCATAATGCCCATGGATATTCTACTTAAGGAATCCGCAACTACATTGGCTTTGCCGGGGTGATAAAGGACACTCATGTCATAATCCTTCAAAAGTTCTAACCATCTTCTTTGTCGGAGATTCAAATCTTTTTGGCTAAACACATATTAAAGACTTTTGTGGTCGGTAAACACATCTACATGTACCCTATAGAGATAGTGTCTCAATATTTTCAAAGCAAACACCACTGCCGCTAGTTCGAGATCATTAGTTGGATAATTCTTTTCATGAATCTTGAGTTGCCTTGAAGAATAGGCAATAACCTTACCATGTTGCATCAGAACACATCCCAAACCCACTCGAGACACATCACAATAAACTACAAACCCTTCGGTACCCTCTGGTAAAGTCAACACCCGAGTGAATATGAGTCTATTCTTCAATTCTTGGAAATTTTTATCACACGCTTCCATCCACTCAAATTTGGACTTCTTTTGGGTTAAGTCCGTTAATGGAGAAGTGATAGAGGAGAAACCCTCAAGAAACCTCCGATAGTAATCGGCCAAACCCGTAAAGCTTCGGATGTCGGTGGGACTTAGGGGTCCTGGCCAGCTCTTAACCACGTCTATTTTCTTAGGATCAACTTCTATACCCATGCTTGACACAATATGACCTAGAAACGTAACCGACCTTAGCCAAAATTCACATTTGCTAAACTTAGCATACAATTGTTGGTCCTTAAGGACTTGCAAAACCATCCTCAAATGTTTCATGTGATCACCCTCAATCTTAGAGTAGACCAAGATATTGTCAATAAAAACGATCACAAATGAATTAAGATATTGTCTAAACACCCTATTCATAAGGTCCATGAAGGCCACCGGGGCATTCGTCTAACTAAAAGACATGACTAGGAATTCATAGTGACCATATCTTGTTCGAAAGGCCATCTTAGGAATGTCAACCTCCCTCACCTTAAGTTGGTGCTAGCCCAACTTTAAGTTGATCTTCAAAAAGTAATTCTCCCCTTGGAATTGGTCAAATAAATCATCAATTCTATGAAGAGGGTATTTGTTCTTTATAGTGACCTTATTCAATTGGCGGTAATCAATACACATCCTCTGGGACCCATCTTTCTTTTTCACAAACAAAATTGGGGCACCCCATGGAAATATGCTTGGTTGTATAAAACCCTTGTCTAGCAAATCCTTGAGTTGTGCCTTCAACTCTTTTAATTCGGCCGGAGCCATTCGGTAAGTGGGAATTGATATGGGTTGAGTATCCAGCAAAAGATCAATGCCGAAGTCTATTTCCCATTCGGGAGGAATCTCGAGCAAGTCATCAAGAAAGACTCCCAAAAAGTCCCTCACTACGGGGAACGACTCTGAAGGCGGAGTCTCGAACTCAATGTCCTTAACTCTTACAATATGATAGATACAACCCTTAGAAATCATTTTACAAGCCTTTAGACATGAAATGAATTGACTGTTAGGGATTGAATTTCCCCCCTTCCATTCTAAAATAGGCTTATTTGGAAATTGAAACTTTACTACCCGAGTTCTACAATCAATGGAAGCAAAACAAGCATGAAGCCAATCCATCCCCAAAATGACATCAAAGTCCAACATATCTAATTCAACCAAATCTACCAAAGTGACTCTATGAGACAAAGAGATAGGAAATCTCCTATACACTCTTTTAGCTACAACCGAATGACCTACCGGGGTAGATACGAAAAAAGGTTCTTTTAACTCTTCGGGAGGTACCTCAAAATTCATTGCTACAAAAGGAGTAACAAAAGATAGAGTGGAACCGGGGTCTAATAATGCATAAACATCAATTGAAAATACTTGAAATATACCAGTAACAACATTCGGGGACCCCTCTTGATCACTTCTAGATTGGAGAGCATAGAAGCGATTCTTCTTGGGAGCATCGACATTAGGACCACTTGGTGTAGTCCTTTGGCTGCACGGGTTGGACAATCTTTCAATTGATGCCCACTTTTGCCACACCCATAGCACACACCCATTCCAGCAAGACATTTCCCCTCATGTCTCTTACCATACTTGGCACATGTAGGTACATCCATGGAAGTTCCACCCCTATTTCCTCCTTGAGGATTAGGGTTAGACATCTTATCTTTGTTGGGTCTTGGAGCATTGGAGGAGCCTTGGTTGGAAAACCTCTTCTTGAACCTTTGTCCACTTTGACCCTCAAACTTACCCTTAGAAGAATTTCCATCGCCGGGCCTTGGCCTCTTCACCTCTCTACTCTTGTTTCTAAGCCTTGATTCCTCAACTTGTTGAGCATGGACCATTAGCCTTGAGATAGCCATGTTGTCATGGAGCATTGCTGCTCGACACTCTTCTTCAATAGCATCAGACATACCGGTGAAAAAATGACTCATTTCATCTCTTGGGTTAGACACCAAAGAGAGGGTATATTTGGACAACTTAGTGAATTTCAAGGAGTATTCTTGAACACTCATTCCCCCTTGACAGAGGTTGATGAACTCCTCAACCTTGGCTTCCCTCTTCTCACGGGGAAAGTACCTATCAAGGAACACCTTCTTGAACACTTCCCAACTTATGGGACCCGCTCTTACTGCGCTATTATCCTTCCATTGGGTAAACCATACTTGGGCCACATTTCTCAATTGATACCCTCCTAGTTCAACTTTCTCAATAGAAGTCACTCCCATAACATCCACTATCTTGTAGACCTTTTCCAAAAACTCTTATGGGTCTTCATTCACCTTGGAACCCAAGAAAATAAGAGGATTCATCCTAGTAAAATCTCTTGACCTTGAAGCCATGGTGCTTGCATTAGGATTAGTATGGAGCCCAACTTCCCTATTTGCATGAGCTGTCATGGCTTCAGCTTGAGTTGTCACGGCTGGTGCTTCCGCCATCATGACTTGAGTCAATATTTGGAGAGCCACCCTTATCTCCACATTAGTCATAGCTCATTCATCAGAAACTTGAAGCCCTTGAGCATCTTGAGGGCCTTGGGGAGGCATTCCCACATCATTCACCATCTCTTCTACCCTTCTTCTTAAGTTTTCCCTTATTGTAGTCATTTTCCTATAATCATAAGAGAAAGGTTAGAAGAAAGGATTTCATAGAGTACGAACTCAAAGCATGCCTAAAGAGTAATGAAAGAAGAGAATGTTCCTAAGCATCTTATAGCCTCTTACTCATTAGTGTGGCGCGCTTCACACTCATGAACAACAATCTACTAGATGTGGTGCATGAGACGTCAACCTAAATATTATTCCCAAAACCTTATGCTTAGATACCACATTTGTCATGACTCGGAAGTACCCCCTAGATGTAACATGGCGTACCTGACCCCGAAGGGGTCTCATACAATCCTCTAGAATCATCATTACATAAGACATTGAAATAATACAGAATTTAAAACTTTACAATTGAAGTTCAACTTCACTTTTCATTAAAGAAAGTAATAGGAAAAGTCTAGACTTTGTCTCATACCACCATCTAAAACATAAGAATACAAAGTTTGGGACTTAGCCCTTATACATCATTAAAAGTCTCAACATGAGAGGTCCAATAGAACTAGAAAATAGAAAATCCTGTCCTCGAACTTGAGGACTCATCAATACTTGGAGAAGACAAACCAAGTCTTTTTCAAATGAGAGAGTGAAAGTCACCTAGCCGGAACCTAGACTCATTAAGATGTAGAAGGAAGAAGGGGTTAGCACATAATATGTACTAAGTATGGAAACATGCATAAAAACCTTATATATAATAATAAGGACATTTTGTTAGAAAAGTATGCCTTTGTCACGTTTAGAAACTGATGCTTATCGTGACCAATGACACTATCCTACGGTATGAGTGTCTACGATCGTCGATAATATAGTAACCCAACCATGGGTTGGGGTCGTGTCCCAAATGGAGTGGTAGTGAAAATAGTAGTTAGGCTAGAATTTCGTTCTAGTTAGCTGTAGTTTGAGAAATTATCAAATAAAAACAAAGTAAATTCAAATGGGTGACACCAAAGTGTCAAATATCAATGGGGGTTTGTCACATGTATAGCTAAAACAACAAAAATAAAGAGAAAATTCAAGTATGGGGAGAAGTTCTTGGGGTATGACCACAATATATATTGATATAAATCATTGGGTACATGCTTTTGATAGGAAATTTGCAAGATAATAGTGACTAGGCTAAGCTTTAGATGGAAATAAGTTCCCTCTCAAGCAACTTTCCCCATTTCAAATGCGTTCCTCTCGGACACCCATTTGCTGCATGAAGACCAGCCTACGCCGTACCCCACTCACTCTCTCGAGCTGAGTGTTAGGATATGGGACTAAGGCTCACCCACTCCTTAGGCCATCGGTCTAGTGGTTTTGGTTTTGCGACCTCCCTCTCGGGCAAGCCGAAAATACATGGGTTATTTTGTATTTGAAACTACAACCCCATTAAATTAGACCACAACCACTAGGTGAAATCACCATTAAGATGCATCTAACCTATCAACAAGCAAGACCCAACAATAATATCAACACATATTTGCTAAATCACACCCCAAGAATGGGGGTTTTTAGCCACACATCAAGAAATAAGAAATTATACCTAAAATGATAGAGATATCAAATGGGTATAAGAAATTAAACCTCGATTTAAGCAAAAGGAAGAATAATAGAGAAGACCCACTTCCAATTTGGGGAAGATGAATTCCTTTTTTTCAAGTCTCCCACAAAACCCTCTCTAAACTTGAGAGAAAATATGAAAGCTAAAGTGAAAAATTACAATAATGTTCGGGTCTTGTTTAAAACTAATCGATAGCTAGTATTTATAGTTTCAAAAAATAGTGTTTCGGTGAATCGTTCGATAAGGTAAGTGGGAATCGCCGATTGACTCGGTGATTCACCCATCATCTGGTTCATTTCCTTCTGTGCTTGCCTTTAACATATCTGCGTCCTGGACCATTGGGCGATATTGTACTGCTTCACAGAACTATTTGGCGATTCGCCAACTGCTCCTTTCTACCGCCGATTTGATCTTCTTCCTTCAGGGCTCCACGTACTGGAACAAAAGGCGAAGTACATCCCTTTGGCTATTTGCCAAGTGTGCTTGCCGATGCTCAGACTTTTGTTTCTTCATTCTTTTCATCCTTTTTGTTCCTTGTTGCGCCTAAGTGTCCATGCTTCCACTCAAACTTTAAATAACTGAAACTTAAGAGTTTTTATCATATATTGGGATAAAAGAAGCATTTGAGGACACTAATTCTATTAAAATATGGCCCTAAAAGAGTCCAATTTGAGGACTCATCAACACCCCTAACTTAAAATTTTTCTTTTCCTGAAGTAAAACTCAAGTTCAGCAGTTCAAATAGGATGTCTCAAATAGTGCTACACAAGAATAAATCATGAATATATATAACAAGACTCAAACTACTCATGCAAAGATCAATTGTGTACTCAAAGATTCAAGTTGTGACACACCATTACCAAAGATTCTCATGCTCACAATACTTTCTACTAATGCAAGTTCAAGCTCAACCACAGTATCGTAATGCCCTCACACAAAGAATGGTTCCATATTCACACACATAAGTTAATCAATTTAAGATCAAGAATCAGATGCAATGCTCACACTTAGAAAGAGGAACACAATACATGTTTTTACCCATAGGTTTGCCCTTATTTTCCAATTGATCTTCGATTCGACTTACTCAAGATCGGAAAGGTCTTTTCAAGGCTTGTAATGGGGCTGAGTGCAAAGGTATGGTCATTTTAGGCTCAGTGACTAAAGATCCTCATGAATTGTGGAGCTTCCAACACTTCCTTTTCTTCACCTTCTTCTATCAATTTTTCTTCTAGTGCTTCGAAGTCATACTATTATTCACTCCATGGATTGCTTGGAAACTCCATTTCTTTTGGACTTTTATTCCACATTCTTCTTTTTCATTCTTTTTTTTCTTATTTTGTCTTTTTTGTTACATATGGAGGGCTTCCATTTTTCCGCAACAACATGAGTTAGAAGAGACTTTTCTTGCACTTCTTGACTTCTCCTTTTCCTTTTCACCACACCCCCAACTTAAGCTTTTGGATTAAGTTGGCTATTCACTACATCACAAGTCATGAGGATTACAGGTGGTGGTTGAATAAAGGTCTTGGTTTTATCGAGTTTTCTTTCAAAGAAGGGTAAGGTTAAAGGGGTGTTCAAGAGAGTTTCACACGCTCACGGGTAGGCGACAAAAAGAGGTATATGCTAAATTGGTTCACACTATTCAAAAGTTGCCTAAGACCATCTCAAGAGTACATCTTTCTAAATCAACCAGACTAATGGGGCAAATTCTAGGTTTATTCATGCATGGTTCAAAGTAAGCTAATCACACAAGGCATCGATACTTCAGTCAAACAAGACTAGACACGTTCGCTAGTGTGCAATGGTCCTCACAAGAAAATCAATTCGATAAATAGCTAGTCATAAGGAGATGCAAAGAGTGCACATATTGTCCATGTAACTTCATTTGGTCTCACTGTAGCCGCATATTCATGTTTGTTCAATTGAGAGCACTATTTAAGTCATCAGTATTGATTGAAATCGAGACTTAAATTTGTACGAGAACATCCACTCTAAACACAAGTGGTCGCGAAATTTTTTGAAAAACAAAAATTTATCGGAAGGGTCAAAATTATTTTGCAATTAAACCAAAAGAAAGCCATAAGCTCAAACAATCGCAAAGTAGTTTTTATAAATACAAGAAAAAATAGACAACCCAAATGTACACCAAAACACAAGTATCCCAAACAAGCAAAACAAGGTGAGCCTCACCCCACCACAAATAAAAACATTTGTCCTCAAATGCAAATATCAAATAAAAAATCATTGCAAATGAGTACAAAATTGCTAAAAATAAATTCGGGGTTCGGAAAACCAACCTTAGATGCCAATTAAAATACTTCTGAAATGCTAGGCGGCAATGTAATCCACTCCAAGCACTAATTATCGACTACAATACTAAAGGCAAGAAATAATCTACAAAATATTACCTTGATGTGAAGTTGAGAAGTTTAAAAAGAAGGAGAGTGGGAAAATTTAAATTTTTTTGAGATTTTTGGCACTTTAGCACCGTTCAATTCTTGTCCATTCGGCGATATTAGTCAACTCGCTAACCCACTCAACGGTTTGCCGAGTGGTCATTTATCTCACCCTTTCTTCAAAATCTTCAATTTTCTGGGGGTGAGATCGACGGTCTGCATTGAGATCGCCAAGAAGGTTGGTGATGCGCTGAGCTGCTTTTTCGAGTTCGCCGAGTTTTACAGGCTCTGTACAACTCTTGTATTGAGCCAAACGGCGGATCCAGTCGGGCTCACCGACCTGTGGAGCGACTCGTGGAATGGACTTTCTGCTCGCCAACCTGAGATTTTCCACACTTTTCTTGGTTTATCTACAACATCAGCACTCCATTATTTATAAAAGTAAAATCCTAAATTTATGAACTTGGGTTGCCTCCCAAGAAGCGCCTTATTTAACGTCATGGCACGATGCAAATCCTTACTCAAGTTCCATTAGTGAGGTTTGCCTCATTTTCATGAGGCCACCCCTCTTTTGGCTCTAGGAAAAAGACCTGCATACACAAACAATAAACAAAGAAAAATAAAACTAAAAGTAAAATTAGTAAAAAATACACTAAAAAGAACAAAAATCTCCAGTTAACTACATTTTCACGTGACACCACTCCTCGGCGGCGGCGCCATTTTGATGCTTATCGTGACCAATGAAACTATCCTATGGTATGAGTGTCTACGATCGTTGATAATATAGTAACCCAACCAAGGGTTGGGGTCGTGTCCCAAAGGGAGTGGTAGTGAAAATAGTAGTTAGGCTAGAATTTCGTTCTAGTTAGCTGTAGTTTGAGAAATTATCAAATAAAAACAAAGTAAATTCAAATGGGTGACACCAAAGTGTCAAATATCAATGGGGGTTTGTCACATGTATAGCTAAAACAACAAAAATAAAGAGAAAATTCAAGTATGGAGAGAAGTTCTTGGGGTATGACCACAATATATATTGATATAAATCGTTGGGTACATGCTTTTGATAGGAAATTTGCAAGATAATAGTGACTAGGCTAAGCTTTAGATGGAAATAAGTTCCCTCTCGGGCAACTTACCCCGTTTCAAATTAGTTCCTCTCGGACACCCATTTGCCGCATAAAGACCAGCCTACGCCTTACCCCACTCACTTTCTCAAGCTGAGTGTTAGGATATGGAACTAGGGCTTACCCTCTCGGGTTGAACCTCATGTTGACCCACTCCTTAGGCCATCAGTCTAGTGGTTTTGGTTTCGCAAACTCCCTCTCGGGCAAGCCGAAAACACATGAGTGGTTTTGTATTTGAAACTACAAACCCATTAAATTAGACCACAACCACTAGGTGAAATCACCATTAATATTCATCTAACCTATCAGCAAGCAAGACCGAACAATAATGTCAACACATATTTACTAAATCACACCCTAAGAATGGGGGTTTTTAGCCACACATCAAGAAATAAGAAATTATACCTAAAATGATAGAGAAATAAAATGGGTATAAGAAATTAAACCTTGATTTAAGCAAATGAAGAAGAATAGAGAAAACCCACTTCTAATTTGGGGAAGATGAGTTCCTTTCTTCAAGTCTCCCACAAAACCCTCTCCAAACTTGAGAGAAAATATGAAAGCTAAAGTGAAAAATTACAATAATGTTTGGATCTTGTTTAAAACTAATAGAGAGCTAGTATTTATAGTTTCAAAAAATAGTGTTTCGGCGGATCGTTCGGCAAGGTAAGTGGGAATTGCCGATCGACTCGGCGATTTGCCTATCATCTGGTTCATCGCCTTCTGTCTTGCCTATCACATATCTGCGTCCTGGACATTAGGCGATAATGTACTGCTTCGTGGAACTGTTTGACGACCCACCGACTGCTCCTTTTTACCATCGATTTGATCCTCTACCTTCAGGGCTCCGCGTGCTGGAACGAAGGGCGAAGTACGTCCGTTTGGTGATTCGTCAAGTGTGCTTGGCGACGCTCAGGCTTTCGTTTCTTCATTTTTTTCAGCCTTTTTGTTTCTTGTTGTGCCTAAGTGTCCATGCTTCCACTCAAACTTCAAATACCTAAAACTTAAGAGTTCTTATTAGATATTGGGATAAAAGAAGCATTTGAGGACAGTAATTCTATTCAAATATGGCCTTAAATGAGTCAAATTTATGGACTCATCAGAAACCAACATGTATTTACAATGTACAACACAAGCCATAATCACATTTATTCTTACTACATGGTAATATAAACACCTTAGCAACCTCTAAGGAATAATTGTGCAATGTATGGTTGACATCCCATAATACCAACCCTACTAAATGTCCCCTTGAAGTTCCCTTGGTCATGCATATCATCTTCAAACCTCATTATAGTCATTAATCACCAATAAGGAAATAATCATGAATAGTACTTTAAATACAGGGAAAGTCCTTTAGAATAACTAACCATTCAAGATATACGTATGTATTCGTATCTCATTACAATAATAAGGAACCATCCCACAACACCCTACCAAGTCCACTTGTGCAGTGTGGGAGTGAAGTCCCATACCCCCATTCCTACTAAGTAAACTCACCTAGAGGTCATAGCATAGTCCATGTCTCATTCATTATCATTCATTTAGGGAAGAATAGCATAACCGACATATACCATGTGAGCTACATGGTATCCGGTGTCGTGCAACCACACACCGAAAGAAGGTGTCCTACTTGCCTAAGGTAGGACTAAATGTATAGCATCTAGGTGGATCCACTAGCTAAGTCCTATGTTGGCACATAATTATGGGATATGGAGATTGCTTCTAGAAAGCCGCCCTATTACATTTGCGAAGGGGCTTCCATCTCACGAGTTCACTTTGGATGACCCTCCCTATTGCATTGGCGGAAGGGCCTTTACCTCATAGTCCACATCCAGTCGGTTTTAAGCATTATTTCCCAAATTATACATAATTAAGTCTTGAATTGCATTTACATGTGTGAATGAATTCTCTATCCCTCATTCAATATAATCCAACAAAATAGCTCATAGATTTATTAAAGGTGAGATTGTACTTTCAAACTTAGAAACAACATTAGTGTGTGAGTAAGACTTTCACATTACATTCATAGTGTTTTCATGAAAATTAGACTTTCAATCAACACAATACGTCATCATCATGCTAGACTATTAATGAGTCATTAAGTATAGGGGTAAAACAAGATCAATACTTTCAGCAATACCCTACTTTACACATTAGTCATAGGAGATTTACTTTCTAAGTAAATCAATAGGTTATACACAACTTTCATTAATATGTACAAACCTTAGCAATTTACCCCTTTTTAAGGTCATGAATCATGTCTCACAATTACACCTAAAGATACTACAATAGGCATGAACACAACAAGATTCAATAACTACATTCACATAGAAACAATTTATACTAATCATCTTACATCAATACACCTATCACAATACTTGAAATTGGGGTCATGGGGGTTGTTCAAGGTTTCAAGGGGAATTTTACAGTGAAATCACCTTTAAATATCAAATCATCCACAATATAATGCAATTAACATATAGGAAGAACCCATGGTTGGAATAGAAACCGTAGTTTTTGAATAATATTTCAATTTTGAAATCAAGAATTGAAAGGCTTCATGGAGAAAGATGTTCCATGAATCAAAGTCCCTGTACCTTAATTGATGTTATACCACGAAATTGTAGTGAAAATCTTAGAGCTTGAACCCTAATCTTGAGCTTCTTCTTTGTTCTTCAATGGAGTTTAGAGAGAGAATGTTTTGAGAAGGAAATGGGTTTGCATTTGAGTTGTGAGCTTTTAATATACCTAAAACAACTTAAAATAACCATCCCTCAACCTAACTTAATTAATTAAGGAATTACCAAACCACCCCTACCTTATGCCGAACCTAGGCAGTTTGCCAGGCATGATCCATGAACCCCAAACCACGGAGCGTGGATGGGTCCACGAACCATCCTATCTAACTGTGGTTTGGTTCAGAGAGGTTTCAAGTGAGGCCTTGGTGAGGAGACTAAGTTTCAACTCACGAGACCAATCCACGGGGCGTGAGTCGGCCCACAGACCGTACTGCACGCTCGTGGATTGGGGCTATGGCTAGGCCACTTGGTAGAAACCAAGTGTTGACTCACGAACCCCACCAATGGGGCGTGAATCAACCTACACCTCCTCGGTTTTCTCTCGTGGATGAGGGTGTTTTGGACAACTTTTTGGACCTTCCCTTAGGTCGTTCTCTTAGACCCTTGGGGGCTCCTAGGGAGTCGTACCTTGATGTTTAGGCAGTAGAACCTTAGTACTAAATTAGGAACATTATTTTAGTGACCTTAGACTTACGTTTAGACTTTATTAGGCTACTAGACTACACATTAGGCTCTAGCTTAGGTCATTAGAAATACGGGGTGTTACAGTACCCATCTCTGTTCTGTCAATTTCCCTGCTCTTGGTTTGCTTGCCTATCATACTGTCCTTCCCTAGAGTAGTTCTGACCTGCATTTCCAGAATTGTAACCCTGGTTTGCCAAGTTATAATTCCAGAAACCTCCTTGGTTGCCCAAGTATTTAGCCTCCTCATCTAGATCAATATCCTGATTTTTATACCTGTTTGGAGGTCCTACATCATTTACCTTTTCAGAACTTGTGACAATATGTTTTGTGAGTAGATATATCTGGGTCCTTATGTGTGCCATGTCTTGATCCTTTCTTCTTCTCTTTTCCTTTGTTCGGCTGAGAGTTCAAAAGTGAACCCAAGATCTCCTACCTCTACATCCTTGGTGTACCATGCCCTATTATTCTTAGACACATCGTCCATCAGCTGCATGCTCTCTGAGACTTCCTCATGAATGATCCTCCACACACTACATCAACAACAAGTTTAGTAACATAATTCAAAGATCTTTAAAAAGTCTATTTTCGATGTCTCTCAGTGAGACCATGGTTTGGACACTTCTTCAGCTTTTGGATGAATCTCCATCAGGTGTCAAGCATCGCTTCTCCTGGTAACTGCTTGTGGGCACTTATCTCATCTTTCATCTTTAGCTCTTTTGATTTCGAAAAGAATCGTTCTAGCAAAGCCTCTTTCAACTCAGTCCACATCTTGATTGAGTCATCCGACATCTCATTCAACCAGTTGGTTGCCTCTCCAGTAAGAGACAATGGAAATAACCTTAATCTCATCGCTATTTGGTTAACTCTAGGAATTTCTTGCAATTTGCAGATCGCCACAAAGTTCATCAAATGTTGATTTGCATCATCACCAGCTGCACCCCTGAACATACCTTTCAGATTCAGTAGTTGAATCATAGTGTTGGTAATTGTGAATTTCACACCTAGAGGTAGTGTAGATAACACTATCTCTCCTGTGGCTCCAGCTCCATCCAAGTCTAAGTCATCCTCTACATACATCATGTGAGATGGATGCTATGCTCTACCCCTTGGAGCTATTGGTTGGCGGTGGGGAGAAATGATTTCATCTACTACTATGTTTTCTTCCATTACCCTAGGCGGGTTGTTCACAACATTTTGCTGAATACCTCTTGCAGCGGTTTCAGTTTCCAGTCCTAGTCTTTGCCTCAAGTTCTTGTGCATTCACCATTTGTCAGAGTATCTTCCAAAGTTTTGGGTCGTATGGGATCAATGTGTCTGGTATTTGGCATACATAGGTGAGTAGACAAAAAACAAGACGTAACATTAGGAAATATAACTACACGTCGAATAAAAGATAGTAAAACACTTCTGAATTGAAATTCCCCAGCAGCGGTGCCAAAATTTTTACATCCAAACTTACACCTCAATTAAGAGGTATAAATAGTCAAAGTCAATTTATAGAACTCAACGTGAGTTGAGGTCGATCCCACAGAGAATTTCTTTACAGAAATGATTTTCGTGTCGTGTTTTACTCAAATGTCTTTATTATTTCCTAAGGAAACAATTACAGAAAGTAAAATGGGTTTAGCTATAAAGCTCTAGTAACCAAGGTTGTTAACTAAGATCTAATTTATCAATTAAAAGAATATCAGTTCAAAAGTTGTTTCGATAATTAAATGAAACTAGGATTGTGTTCCCCATAAAGTTGCATCTAATGTTCTTTCGTATTTGAGTTTCAGGCAATTTATCTTACAAAATACAGGCGAGCTAAATATATCTGATACTTCTCAGTCTAATTAGATAATTTTCACTCAAGTCCTATCGCTCCCAGAGTGTTACACATTTTACCCTAGCTTACAATAGTGTTAAAGTTCTTTTCTCTTGAACAGGAACTTTGACTCCGTTTCCTTAGGTTAATTTAGCTTTTTCCTAACTATCAATTTTCTCTCGAACAAATGATAGATAAATGCTCACCCTAATGTATACACTCATTGGAATACATGAATAATGAAAGCTAAGTTATAGTTTGCAAATGTAAATAGCCTTTCACTCATTTTACAGAATTACACTTAGATTTACGTCAAAGATCCCACAATCCCAGTTGTGGTATTTAGCCACTCATGATTTCACATAAACATATAGAAGAATATAGTGAAAACATGATGAGAAAAATACGTACGAAAATTAGCAAATTGATACGCATATTGATAATTCAAGAACTGGAAATTCAACTTCCAAACTTAATTCGATGTTAATTTTCAAAACCAAAAGCTAATAATATTTGAAAACTTGTTCTTCGTTCCAGATAAGACGAGGTAAAAACTAAAAACAACCTAATTAATTCAAATAAAGTCTTTAAAAAAGAGTCCTACTCGAAGTAGGATTGAACTGTCAGACACTTCACGACCCGTCAAGGGCTTCACGGTTCGTGAAGCCCTTCGTGGTCTTCACTCGAACTTACCCAAAATAGGTTCTTCAAGGCTTGTACACTTGATCATCACCACGGACACTACAACGAATTGTGACAATGACCACAGTCTATGTAGTTGTCCGTGGTCTTCACTTGATGAATTCCCTCTTTAACTTTATAACTCATCTTCACTGGATCATCACCACAGACACTACCACGACTTGTGACAATGATCACAATCTATGTAGTTGTCCATGATCTTCACTTGATGAATTCCCTCTTCAACTTTATAATGCCTCTTCAATGGATCATCACCACGACTCTCACCACAGACTGTTGTGAGGACTACAACCCGTGAGGTTGTTCGTGGTCTTCACTTGGTTCAATTCTCTTTCCGCTTCTCTAACCCTTAACACTGGTTCAACTCTACGAGCATCTCCACGATCAGTAGTGAAGACCATGACCCGTGATGTCGTCCGTGGTCTTTACTTTCAACTTTAACTGAATTTCTTTTTTTTTATCTTGTTTAACTTCCACCTGTTTCACCTGTACCAACACTACCAAACACATTATATCCACATAAATTCATTCGATTCTAGTATTGATCCTTAGTTTTCAAGCATTAAATATGCCAAGATTTCGCAGCACATCAACTGGTGGAGGAGCAAACCGCCTATATGCGATCACTAGTCGTCAAGAGCAAGAGAATTCTCCAGATGTTGCCACTGGTATGATCAAAGTCTTTACTTTTGATGTTTATGCTTTGCTAAATACAAGAGCGAGTCTATCTTTTTGTGACTCCTTATGTTGCGATGAATTTTGATGTTCTCCCTGAGAAACTTTGTGAGCCCTTTAGTGTTTCTACACCTGTTGGTGAGTCTATTCTAGCTGAGACAGTCTACTGTGATTGTACCATTTCCGTCAATCACAGGAGCACCATGCCTGATTTAGTTGAGTTAGACATAGTGTATTTTGATGTTATTTTGGGTATGGACTGGCTTCATACCTGTTATGACTCCATTGATTGTAGAACTCAAGTTGTTAGGTTCCATTTTCCTAATGAGCCAATCTTTGAGGGGAGGAGTAGTTTAGTAGTACCTAAGGGTCATTTTATTTCATACCTTAAGGGGGGAAAGTTAGTTTCCAATGGGTGTGTCTATCACTTAGTCTGAGTTAATGATTTTATTGTTGAGACACCTCCTATTAAGTCAATTCCTATTGTGATTGAGTTTCCAGAGGTCTTTCTAGAAGATCTTCCCCGAGTCCCTCCTGAGAGAGAAATAGACTTTGGTATAGATATTATTCCTGATACTCATCCAATATCTATTCCGCCATATAGAATGTCTCGAGCAAAGTTGAAAGAGTTAAAAGAGCAGTTGAAAGATCTCCTTGAGAAGGGATTTATTCGACCAAGTGTCTCACTTTAGGGTGCTCCGGTCTTCTTTGTCAGGAAGAAATATGGTTTCCTTTGAATGTCTATAGATTACCGTCAATTGAACAAGGTTACTAACAAGAATAAGTATCCTCTTTCGAGAATTGATGATATTTTCGATCAACTTCAAGGTGCCACTTAATTCTCTAAGATAGACATCAGATCTGGCTACCATCAACTAAGAGTAAGGGAATGCGATATTCTAAAGACAGCGTTCAGGACCCGTTATGGTCATTATGAGTTCCTATTTATGTCCTTTGGTTTGACCAATACTCTTGCAACATTCATGGACTTTATAAACAGAGAATTCAAGCCTTATTTAGATATGTTTGTTATCGTATTCATTGATGACATCCTTATCTATTCGAGGAATAAGGAAGATCATGTTAGCCATCTTAGAATAGTTTTCCAAACTCTCAGAGATAAGGAGTTATATGCTAAGTTTTCTAAATGTGAGTTTTGTCTTGAGTGTATGGCATTCTTATGCCATATTGTTTCCGATGATGGGATTCAAGTTGACCCTCAAAAGAGAGAGGTAGTGTAGAATTGTCCTAGACACACATCTCCAACTGATATTTGGAGTTTCTTGGGGTTACCTGGATATTATAGAAGGTTCGTAGAGGGGTTCTCATCTATTTTGTCCCCTTTGACCAAGTTGACTCAGTAAATAGTTAAGTTTTAATGGTATGAAGCCTGTGAGAAAATCTTTCAGAAATTGAAAACTAGGTTGACTACTGCCCAGTATTGACCTTACCAGAGGGTACGCAAGGCTTTGTTGTATATTGTGATACGTCCAAAGTTGGTTTGGGTTGTGTGTTGATGTAGAATGGTAAAATTATAGCTTATGCGTCGAGAGAACTGAAAGTTCATGAGAAGAATTAACCAACCCATGATCTAGAGTTGGCAGCCGTAGTATTTGCTTTGAAAATATGGTGTCATTATCTTTATGGTGTTCATGTGGATGTGTTCACCGATCACAAGAGTCTTGAGTATGCATTTAGTCAGAAGGAGCTTTATCTCAGACAGAGGAGATGGTTAGAGTTACTGAAGGATTATGACATGAGTATTCTATATCACCCAGGTAAGGCTAATGTTGTTGTTGATGCCTTGAGCAGGTTGTCTCTGGGTAGTACCGCCCATGTTGAGGAAGAAAAGAGAGTGTTAGCGAAAGATGTGCACATACTTGCACGATTAGGAGTTTGACTAGTGGATTCTACAAAAGGAGAAGTGGTGGTAATGATGAATGGGGCTGAATCATCATTAGTTTCTGAAGTTAAAAAGAAATAAGACCAAGATCCTATTTTGCTTGAATTGAAGGCAAATGTCCATAAGCAAAAACTAATGGCTTTTGAACAAGGGGGAGATGGCGTATTGAGGTATCAAGGTAGGTTGTGTTTACCAAGGGTGAATGAACTCCAAGAGAGCATCATGGAGGAAACTCATAGCTCCAGATATTCCATTCATCCTAGTTCCACAAAGATGTATCGTGACTTGAGAGAAGTATATTGGTGGAATAGTATGATGAAAGGTATTGTTGAGTTTATTGCTAAATGCTGGAATTGTCAACAAGTTAAAGTTGAGCACTAGAGGCCTAGCGGTATGACTCAGAATATAGAACTTCCGAAATGGAAGTAGGGGATGATTAATATGGATTTTATTATTGGCTTGCATCGGTCTAGCATGCAATATGATTCTATTTGAGTGATTGTGGATCGAATGACCAAATCATCTCACTTTTTTCTGATAAAGACTACCCATTTAGCAGAGGATTATGCCAAGTTATACATTCAAGAGGTAGTAAGATTTCATGGGTTCTAGTATCTATTATTTCTGTCACACCCCAACCCTAGGTGAGGTGGACAAGTACCATATGAACACATGCTTTACAAGTTACCTATGATGAGAAAGTAAACTACTACTATGCTGATATATTTACTAATGAGAAGCTTCATATACAACACATGTTGATTAGTTGAACCGATACATGTGACAAGTAAAATTATGAATTCAGATGATAGCTTTACAATGTCTACAAAGCCTCTACTGGAATCTATGAATGTACCACTATGAAATAATACTTATAGTAAAGACTCAACAAAGCCCCGAATCAACCTGGAGCTCACCAACAACCGCTGAGGATAATGTGCTTCTATTGGGAAGATCTACTAGTTGAGTACTTGTACATGCAACATGAAATGCAGCGTCCCCAATAAGGGACGTCAGTACCAAAGAATGTACTTAATATGTAAGGAATAATACAACCATATGTAAAATGAGAGCTCAAGTGAAACCAAATACCAATATATAAGGATTAGGTCCACCATTGCTTATACTTGTGGAATCGTGTATGTTACATTCTTTTCTTTACTTTTCTTTGCATTATAATATTTATAAGACATATGATACAAATGACCAGCTGATTAGCGGTAGAAGAGGATGACCCATGCTAGGTATTTTAACTCTGGGATGCTGTCCTCATAATTCCACAAATTGGGATCGGCTCATGCAAGGCTTTCGCCCCTGAGCTGCCACTCTCTTATACCAATTGGGATCAACCCATGCTAGGAGTTCGCCCCTGAGTTGCCACCCTTCTATACCAATTGGGATCGATCCATGCTAGGCATTTTTCCCATGGTTGCCACCCATAATTATATAGATTGCTTCACTTAGATTCTTTAATCTTTGAGATTGTTGTTTTGATGCTCATAAATCTTTTGAGATTGTTGTTTTGATGATCATAACTCTTTTGAGATTGCTGTTTTGGTGGTCACAATCATTGTTGAGATTTGGAACTATGGACCAGTAGTAGAAGACATATGAATATAGACTTATGATAATAATAATGACATGGGAAGAAAATGTAACAACGTGTAATACTTAGGAGCTTATATGACTCAGTAAGCATTTTAACATCTCAAATTGAAGCACATATCAAGTGAAGACATTTGACATTCAGCCAAGAGATTTGAACTCTATATGATAGCCAAATACTCACTAACTAATATCAAATACAAGGTATACGTGAACGTGGAACCAAAGGGAGAACGTGGGCATATTCAACTTTAGGATGGATACATATTCCAAGTAAGTACATAAAAAATGTATAGTAGAGCAAGTAGGGATCTTGTGAGGTAACATTATAGTCCAACACAATGGGAGTAATAACCAATAAAGGGAACATATGAACATGTGAAAAGATGAAATATATATAGATAATTGAAGCAAGTTGGCATGATATGGGCAGATTATATATCCAACATATAAACATATATACCATGTGTAATCTACGATTATTTTGATTTATATAAGGGAAGTACGTGCCAAGGGTACTTTGACGTTGAAACAAGTTTAAACCTTGCATGCTAATACTTGGTAGAGTAAGCATGTACATTTAGTAACAAACTCATATTAGAGTACTCACTTTACTGCT
The DNA here is from genome assembly GCA_029007595.1 of Solanum commersonii. Lineage (NCBI taxonomy): Eukaryota > Viridiplantae > Streptophyta > Magnoliopsida > Solanales > Solanaceae > Solanum > Solanum commersonii. Next base: position 7,599,908 of record JAJTWQ010000012.1, read on the forward strand.
CTAGGGAGTAGGAACTGCAACTATGAATCAGTCACTACCAAGGGCACTTAGAAAGCTTACTTTTTGTAATACAAGTGTTGGATTCATGCCAAAGAAATAGGAAATCGAATAGCCTTACATACCTTGCTATAAAATCCAATACGTATGACTTAAGCTCATTCTCTTCAGATTACTAATCTTGCTGGACAAAACTACTACTTGCTAAGACTTGGATTCTTCAAGGTAAAGGTTGTCCTCCTTAACTTGTCTTAAATTATACCTTCCAGTAGCTTGAACTCCCTAATGTTCAAGAAACCTAATGGTATTTAATGGCTGCTGTATGAAGCTAAGAGAGAGAAGAGAGAAAGCTCTAGAAATAAGATTTTTTGTCAAAGTAAAAATGGTTGGAAAGAGCTGATATCTATCCCTTTAAAGGGACCTGCTTCGACCGACTTTCTCACTCATTTTGGGCCATAATTTTTCAAGTAGGTGACCCACCTACTTGGACTTTTCACTTGGGCCTTTTTGGACTTAAGAACATTGGGCCTTTTTCCACCATTCTTGTACTTCAGTTGCAGCCAACATGTGTCTTTAATTTAGGCCACACATTTAAGTAGTTGATGCATCGACTTTTCCATTCAAATTATTTCTTGTGGGCTTGGAAATATTGGGCCTTGCCTATCCATTTTCCCCTTATTATTCTAATCAACTTGGGCCAGATTGATGCAAGTAGGTGGTAGTGTACTTGGCCCAATAACATGGTCAAAAGAGTCTTAGTAGGTGATATACCTACTTGGTCCTTTGGGCTAGTCAATAAGTCAAAGTAGGTGATGCACCTACTTGGTCCCTTGGGATGGTCAATAAGTAAAAGTAGGTGATTCACCTACTTGTTCCTTTGGTCTAGTCAATAAGTCAAAGTAGGTGATGCACCTACTAGCTTAGTGTAGTCAATCGAGCACCTCAATATCTTATTGCATTTCTAGACCTTAATACCTTTAATTTAAGTTAAAACTTATATAGACTATGTCAATTTAAACTTTAGACTCAAATACCACCTTATGATCTCAAGTTTAAATACTTCCATCGATATCAACTTAATTGGGTTGCATCAAAATCTATGGGCAGTTCACTTTAAACCTATTCTATTGTCACTAGTTGCATAGGAAACTGAGTCCATAAATATACAACACGACAATTTATAAGCATCATATAAATAAAGCTAGTACACGTAGAATATGGGGTGTTACAATTTCATATAGAGGTGCAAAATTTACTGCACATTTTTGGAAGTCATTCTAGAAAGGTTTAGGTTCAAAGGTGAAATTGAGTACTGCTTTTTATCATCAAATAGATGGTCAAGTGGTGCACTCTATTCAGACCTTAGAAGATATGTTGAGGGATTATGTGATTGATTTCAAAGGTAATTGGGATGATCACCTACCTCTCATTGAGTATTCTTATAACAATAGTTACCACTCTAGCATCCAAATGACTCTGTATAAAGCTCTTTATGGGAGAAGATGTAGATCTCCTATTGGATGGTTCGAGGTTGGTGAGGCTGGGTTGATAGTACCAGACTTAGTTCATCAAGCTATGGAGAAAGTGCAGGTTATTCAAGAGAGGTTGAAAACAACAGAGAGTCGTTAGAAATCCTACACTGATGTTAGGAGAAGGGAGTTAGAGTTTGAAGTAGATGATTGGGTATATTTGAAAGTTTCACCCATGAAGGGTGTTATGAGATTTAGTAAGAAGGTGAAGCTTAGCCCCCATATATTGGCCCTTCCAGAATATCCAAAAGGATTGGTAATGTAGCTTATGAGTTGGAGCTACCCGAAGAGTTAGCAGCGGTCCATGTGATATTTCATATTTCCATGTTGAAGAAGTGCATGGGAGATCCTTTACTTATCATACCTACTGAAGATATTGATATCAAGGATAACTTATATTATGAGGAGATTCCTGTTAAGATTTTAGATCACTAAGTTCGCAAGTTGAGAACAAAAGAGGTAGCATTAGTCAAAGTTTTGTGGAGAAATCAATTTGTTGAGGAAGCCACTTGGGAAGCTGAGGAGGACATGAAGAAGAGATACCCATATCTCTCGAATCTGGAGAAGTCCCAAATTACGGTACTAATCCTTTTCTTGGCATTTATTTTAAGATGGCATATTGTATTTACATAGTGCTTGTTGGGTGTTTGAGCTAGGTGTTAGATGTTACGCCTTAGCCTACTAAGAGTAATCTCTTTTGAGGAAGAATTTTTCCAAGGGGGAAATATTATAACACCTCACTATTTGAAAGCACTATAAAGAACTAGAATTTGAAAGAACCCATTTTTGGAAATAATCGAATTTGGAAAGTTTGACAAGTTAAGCTAAGTATGAGTTTTGGGTAAACTTTAGATGACCATAATTCCTAGAAAAGGATGAGTTAGGTAGACTAGGAGATATAGTAGGAAATATCATTGAATTATCTTTCCAACGCCATTGAGTTTGGTCATTTTCGAGTTCATATGAGGGAGATATGCCAATTTGAAGTCGGGCTGTCTAGATAAGAAAAGTCAAAATTGAATTTTAGAAGGGTATTATGGTCTTTTCACTACCCAATTAATTAAATTCATTGTTGGTGATTAAATTTGTGTCTAAACTGAATTGGTTCAGTTTACACAATTGAAAATCACACTAGGGTTTTTAGAGAAAGAACTTAAGAGGAGAAAGGAGAAGAAAATGTTTAGATTCATCGATTGCTTGAGGAATTGATTGCAGATTTCACCAAGAATTTGATCCTACGAGGTATGTGAGTTCGCATAGTGTTGGGTTCATTCACCCACGCGCTTAACATGCTTATTTCAGTGTAATTTTAATCCTAAAAGATTGAGGATTTGATGTTCTTGAGTTGTGTTCTTGAATTTCTTTCATTCTTGAACTTATATGGGATTGATGAATTTCTTGAGACATTTTTATCGATTTCAAGAGTTGTTTTGAGTTAGATTCTTGTGTTCATGTTTTGGGTAACTGAATCTAAAGTGATATTGAAAAAAAGAATCGAAATTAATCGAATTAAGGTCTGAAAATGAAAGGAAAAATTTGTCAGATTTGACTGGGGAGATGCTGGCGTGGCGTGCCCTTGTAGCACCAGAAAATTGCTCTCTGAACTTTGGGGTTGCCGCGGGTCACTAGCAGTGCGCCAGGTCGTCCGCCCCAATCCCTTTTTTGTCGTTTAGCCCGTTTGAGTCCTTCTAAAGTGTACTAACACTTCCTATCGATTCTAACTACTCTAAATGACTTTCAAACATTAGAAATCATCCATAAACATGAATCATAACCTTGAATCCATAAATTGAAATTCAAAGAATGTTAAGAGCCAACTCTAGAAAGTTCTTAGAGTCCTTTCAAGAAGCCTTTTACAAACGTTTTTATCTTATTTTAAGACTTGAGTTTTGAGTTAAGTAAGAGTAACAAATGAAGTTCATTTCTTCAAAAAGAGTATATGGGAACTAATTATTCCCAAAGAGTAAATGTTTTCACATTTAAACAAGAGAGGAAACATTGATTTCCAAAAGACTCTTTGAGCTAGTTTTTGAGTAATTATCTCAAACCACGTAAAGAGTTCTTATTTTAAAACATATGAGCTGAGTATTTTGGGAGTAGTATTGAGCACCGATGTGGGGACGAGTTCATAATAACTCAATGTGTCCATAAACCATGTAGCCAACATGGGTTAGATGATTCCTTAATGATTTTTAGCATAGACTAGTGGATCCTTTTTGTTGATGTGTTCTATATCCCGACAAGTTATAGGAAAATTCTGGCAGCGGGGGAGAGGCGCTGTATCATCACATGACTCATAATGATGATTGTCGGTTAGAGAATCTCCCAAATAGAGTTTATTTTTGTATTCTTATATACAACTAAGATGTTATGGTATTTTCCAATACTTTGAGATGTCATCTACTGTTTTAAATGCTTCATATAAAATGCACCTTTACTGTTGTTTATTTCTGCATTGAGTTGAGTTTCCATGAGTTGAGTAAAATTGAGGTAAATGTTTCTTTCAGATTCCAGTTCAAGCTTATGTATTATTTAGAATTCCCCTCGCATGCTCGTACATTCAATGTACTGATGACATTTGTCCTGCATCAATTTATGATGTAGATATAGGTAATCAGGATCAACATCCAGCGTCTCATTGATCCAATTGAGCATTCAGGGTCGTTTGGTGAGCCTCCTTGCTTTTTAGAAGATCCCTGTTTACATTGCTTTAGTATTTCTAGTTGTTAGGATGATCGGTGGTCTTGTCCCGACATCCCTCATAGTTTAGAGGCTTCATAGACTGCTAGTTAGTTCATTTGTCTTTACATTTCCTTTCATTTATGTTGAGACTTGAGTTTGCCTTTATGATAGTTGACTATTTTTGTTCATAACATTCTAGTTTATTTCATGGATTTATAGTTGTGGAGTAAAATCTTCCACTGAGTAGTAAGTCAGACCAAGGGTTCACTTGGGGCCAACAATGTTTCTCAAGTACCAGTCCCACCCAGGGTGTAGGCTGGGGGCGTGTCAAGAACAACCAAAATAAGCTGATAAAATCTGCAATATTGAGGGTGTCAAATAGAGTTGATTAGAGTAGTATCGTAAATAGAAAATTCTGGGAAAGTTAACTTTTATTATTAAGTGTAAGAAAAACTTACACTTTTTAAAGTGTAAGGAAAAGTTTCACATTATAAAGCACTTTATAAAGTGGAAATAATCAGTTTTATGTTAAAATATAGACGGTAACAGATTAACACCTATTGTTTATATTTTTTGGTAAAACGGAAGAAAAAACTACACTTAGCCTATTTTAGTTACTTTCAAAAATTGTGGTTTATTTGGGTCACTTATATCTCTTTATGACTCAAATAGGTTCCAGACTCCTCCATTGACTTGATGTTTTTTTATTTTTAACTTATTTCACCCCATTCTGTCCTGTATAAATTTTTTAATTTCTTTAATCATATTTGATACTAAAAATAAAATTTATTAATTCTTTTTTATTTTTTGCTGTTATATTAATATAGTAGATAATGATTTGAAATTAATCTTTTAGAAGGTTTTTAGAAGCAAATGAAAGCTAGAGATATTAGAACTCCAACCTCACAATCACATTTGACCTTCTCTTTTCCACTGTGACAAATACACGAATCATTTAATTTTTTTTTAGGATTCAACTATGAATATTTCAGTAAAGAACTGCCAATATTTGGATTAAACCATTTTCATTTCCTACTTTGACATTTTAGTATGCTATTTTAAATCACAATTGTAATAATGTAACAATGAAAAGACATCAATTCTTTGAAAGAAGTATGACCATATAGACACGTAAATTTTACTGAGATAAAATTCATACAAAAATTTGTGTTAAATTCATGTTCATTTGGGTTAAATAATTTTAATTTAAGCTTAGAAAATAAATAAGTTCATTTTATTAAATTCAAGTCCAATGTCTGTTTCATCTTGAGGCCCAAACTTATGCCACATGTCAAGGTGACTTGACATCCCATTCAAGTTCAAGACTAACAAAATGATGACACGTGTTCAAATGATGTGGCAATTTCAATCAGTTATAAGAACCAATCACAATCCACCAAGTGTCCAAAATGACATGTTTTGACAATCACAAACAACCTTATCACATAACATTTGTGATAAGCTTGATTACATACATGAACCAATCAGAAGAAGGCACAAGAGTTTATATACAGTTAGACTACCTACTTCCTACAACTATAAATAAGAGGCTTACATAATTTTCTGAGGACATTCGGGAAGAATTGGATAAAGCTACAACATCAACTATATAGTTCTTCAAAGGAGTGATCAACAAAGTTTTTCCCAAAGATCGACCTAAAATGATGAAGTGCTTTCCCACGTTCTTGGAGATCAAACACATTTCAAGGAGGTCTAAACCATCCTGCATTTGAGAAATATACTACTGTCGTTCCTCAAATCATGCAGAAAAGTTAAGAGAGAAGAATCAAGATAATAACGAGATTGTACTCATAAGAATTTATGAATAAATTTTTTTTTCTCTAATTTATTTTGGTTAAAGTTAATTTTCAGCACTACAAAAATTTATTGCAAACAAATTTGGCATGCCCCAATGGGACCAATTCTACTTTCATCTCTTCCTCTCGCAAATTAGGAAATTACAAATTCAACTACTGCAATGGACTTTGAAAAAACCCACCATGCTTCATTCAAGGACTCTTTATTGCATATTTGTTGAGCTCAATCATGCTGCCCCCATCACTCGATGTAAGCCCAAAGCTAATGGTTTGGATAGATTGAATATTTCTTCTCTTTGGAGATAGCAAAAGCAAGGAAATCTCAAATGTTCTATGTCGAACTCTCTCATACTAACTTTACCTTTGGTGAATCTAAGGGTTCAACTGCCTCAATAACTCTAACAAAGATCAACACCTTGATGGCTGATGCAACTGTCCTAAATGAGAAGTTCACAATGATGGACAAACCATTGTGGCCTTGAAGAAGTATGTGGATGATAAAAATCTTCAAAGCGCTCAACTTATTAACAAGATGAAGGCATTTGCACCTAGAGAGTCGAATCATTTCCTTGCTTGTCCTCATGGATTTGTTTCATAAAACAAGGACGTTGATGAGCCACTAGCTAAGTCCAAATTCAAAAGGAGAAACAACCTGCTTCAGTTGCAACATTGTCTAATGAGTAATTGCAAGACATGACAACAAATACCATCTGAGCTCAATATGGTGGAGCACCACGAAATTCATTGTAATACTCTAAGCTTTACACCAAATGGATTGATCGTCTAGTCATGCCAATGAACTATCAACAACAAAAGTTTCAACAATTTTATGGCAAAGGGAGCCCTAGGCAACACATCGTCCACTTTGTTCAAATTTGTAGAAATGTTGGAACGCATAATGGCCATTTAATAAGATAGTTTGTTCGTTCACTTAAGGGGAATATATTCGACGGGTATATCAACCTAAAACGTGACTCCATTGATAGTTATGAGCAACTGGATAAGGAGTTCCTAAATTATTTCTATAATACTCAACATATCGTGAGTTGACTGGCTTTAAGAAAAGAACGGACGAGCCTATGGTGGATTACATCAATTGTTGGAGAACATTAAGTTTGGATGTAAAGGATGTTTTATAGATATATTTGTGATGGAAATACACATTGGGGTCCTACGAAGAATCAAATCATAAACTTTGAAGAGCTTGCTACATGAGCACATGACATGGAGTTAAGCATCACGTGTCATGGGAAATCAGCTCCTTTTTCTAAGCTGACAAAAGAAAGAAGGAGCTTAAGAAAGGTACGACCTCAAATATTCAAGCTAAAGAATCTATGGCAGTGAGAGAGATTTCATTAAGGTTAGAACTAAGCAAAAACTAAAGGAAAAGAAACACTGAGTCAATACCAAAAGGATGTCACAACCCAAAGTATACCCTAGGTGTAACATGACGTATAGAACCCTGAAAGGCCCTACACAAGGCACTTAGCATACATCATACAAGAAAATAGAAATAAAGATTTTTTAGAAAGATTTTCATATTCCAAAAGAGTTTGACACAACAGAAGTCTAACAGTCTCAACAAGCCATCTAAAACATAGAAAGAAGTGGCTGAGACATAACCCATACACCACCTACATCATCCAAAAACTAGAAATATATAAAGCAAGTAAAATGTCTCGGTCCTCGGAACATGAGGACTCACCAACTCTTAAATTCGGTAGGATGATCAAGTAGCCATGAGTGTGAGAGGTGGGAGCATCAGATCCTACATTAATGAGATAATGTAGGCATAAGTAAGCATTAATACATGGAATGTACTAAGTATGTAGAAATAAGCATAAATAGATAAGATGGCATAAATATCTTAAACATGTAATGCATGACCAACACTTGAACATTTGGAATCTTTAAAAAAGCAACAACACATAAGTCATAAGATATAGTCAATACATTTAAAATAAGAGACATAAGAAATCCTTGAAGAAACATAATCGTTTTTGTGGGATATTAGCTTTAGCCGACAATAAGACCATGAGTGCTATATCATGGAATACGATATATCCCTCATATCGAAAGAAGGGGATTCTACTTGCCAAGGTAGAATCCATACACATCATATTTTGCTAAAGTTGATCCACTAGCTAGTTCATTTAAGACAATCCTACGAGGGCACGTAGTTAAGGACTGGAGGTTACTATTAGAGACTACTCTATTTGAGCCTCCACCTCAAAGCCATCGCGGTGCTAAGTTTTATTCCCAACATAATAGATAAAATACAAATATCATTATAGCATAGGAAAGGTAATGATCAATACCAAATCCACATCTTAAAGATCAAAACATAGAATAACTTCTTAAATTACAATTCAAGCATACGTGAGAAAACCTTTCCCCAATGTAAATCCATATGTGAGAAATGCCTTTCATAATCTTGATCGTCTTTGTATTTGAGAAAACCTTTCCCAAAAACACTGCTAATTTCATCTAAAAGCACTCTATCATCATAAACATCATTTTTATAAGACATGCATAATCCTTCAAAATTCATAGTTCATAGGTTCATAGTTGAAAAATTATGAATCATGCATGGGTTCATATGATTTCAACTAAATATCATGTAATTACATTAAATCATTCAATAGAAGATTGAAACAACAGTTTGAATAATAATTGGAGGAAATACCATGTAGACTTAAGAAGAGCCCCAATTTGACCAATTGAAATTAAATTGAGAAATTGAAAACCTTGGGAACCCATGGAGGAATGGATCCAAGGGTGAATACCCACATACCTTGTTACACAAAGCCCAAGATGAATGGTGAATTGAAGAATTTGGGTTGAATTCTATCTTCTTCTTCTTCCTTAGGTTGAGAGGGAGTTTATGAGAATGAATTTTGCTAGACTTTTGGATAATAGGAGAATTAGTTTGAAGTGGGTAGATTTAGGACTTAAAAGTCTTTATATGGTCTTAGGATGAAGGCCAAAACAATGCAGAACAAGCTTAAAACATTTAGGAAAAGAGCCAAAAACCCTTAATAAATAACTGCTGGAACTAGTCTACGGGTCAGACCTACGAAACATAGAACTTTCTATGGTCCGTACTGGTCAACCGTAGACCAAGTACTGTGACCTTAAAACCACCAAACTTTTTGCGGGACCCTTCTATGTTCCATAGGACTTCCTACGGTCCGTAAACCTTAGCTATAAAACTCAAATTTACTATAAAATTGCACTAGGTCTGAATAGTTTGTACGGAACACATCTAAAATCCATAGATCACTCGATGGATAGTACTGTTCATCCCTAGGATGAGGTACTGGAGTGTGATTTTCAAAAATTATTTTACCATTCCTACGAGACTGGTCATGACCTCTAAATATTTCTACGAATTGTAGACTAATCTTGTAGACCTAAACCAGTAGCAAAAAATCATGCAACCTATTCCCTTTTTGAAATTTGAGGTGATACAATATCTCTCCCTTAGAAGCATTCTTCCTCGAATAGGACTCAAGTTAGCCTAAAAAGGGTAGGGGAAAGAGACTTAACAACCCAACATTAATGCAATCACACAAATACACACAATCAAAGAGAAAATTGGCTTCAAGCTAACATATACTTCAAAGCATCTTTTTATAAAACATATATGCATGCATATAGAAACATGAGAATGCCTAAGACACATAAATCTACAAGAAAGAACCATGAGGAACTAAATACCTCAAGTTAGAGTAGAATCAGATGGAAAGAGATGAGGATATTAAGACATCATACCAGCCTCGGCCTCTCAAGTAGCACCCTCAACCAATTGATTCCTCCACAACACATTCACAGATGCAACTTCCTTACTCTTCAACTTTCTAACTTGCCGGTCCAAAATCTGAATCAGGACTTGTTCATAAGAAAGACTTTCCCTAATACCAAGACTCTCCAATGGTATAATAGATGTTGGATCTCCAACAAACCTATTCAACAAATATCAGATGTATCGGTGCTAAATCATTAGGCAACTCAAGTTCATAAGAGACTTTGTCAATACGCCTCAAAATATGATACAGGCCAACATACTGGGGACTAAGCTTTCCTTTTTTTCCAAACCTCATGATACCCTTCATAGGTGAAATCTTCAAGTAAACCCAACCATCAATATCAAACTCATCTTCAAGTAAACCCAATCATCAATATCAAACTCAATATATCTTCTATTAACATTGTCCAAGATTTTTATTGACTTTGAGCCATTTTCAACTTTTCTCTAATAAGCCGAACTTTCTCCATAGCATCATGTACCAATTCAGGACTTACCAAAGCAACCTCATCACCTTCAAACTAGCCTATAGGAGATTTAAACCTCTCACCATAAAGAGCTTCAAATAGAGCCATAACAATACTTGAATGATAGATATTATTATATGAAAACTCAATAAAAGGAAAATGATCATCCCAATTACCCTGGTAGTCAATCACACAAGCTCTCAACATATCTTCCAAAGTTTGGATGGTACGCTCTACTTTCCCATCAGTTTGAGGATGAAATGTCATACTAATCTTGACACGAGTACCAAGACCTTTTTGGAAAAATTTCTAAAATTGAGAAGGAAATTGGGTACCATGATCGGAGATAATGGATTTAGGGACCCCATGCAACCTAAAATTTTCTCTTAGATAAAACTTAGCATAATCTTCCGCAAAATATGAAACGTTCACAGGAATGAAATGATCCGACTTCATCATATGATCTACAATAACCTAAATCGAGTCATATTGCCTTTGAGTGCGGGGTAAACCAATAATAAAATCCATATTCAAATCATCCCACTTTCAAGTAGGAATACTAATAACTTGGAACAAACCTCCCAACCTTTGATGCTCAAGTTTCACTTGTTGATAATTAGGAAACTTAGCCACAAATTCTACAATATCCTTCTTCAACCCATTCCACTGTTAGGCCTCCTGCAAGTCACAATACATCTTGGTGGCTCCTGGGTGAATGGAATACTGAGAACTATGGGCTTTCGATAAATTTACTCCCTCAAATCATTAACATTAAGAACACACAAACAACTTTGATATTGAAGAACACCATTTCCCCCTTGGAAGAAAGCCACAACATGTCACGCCTCGACACTTCCCCATTGACGTAAACACGGGACCTAGGATCACGAGTGATCCCAAGCTAACCCTGAACTGGCATATCATGAACATACTACAATTTACTAAATTAAAGAAATAATGTGCGGAAGCTAAACCATGAAATATCTCAAAATACTAAAGCTGAATCTGTCTATGTATGAAATAAGCCTCTAAGTAACTAGAGATGCTGGGACATGCCCCCAGCTAACTCTAGCAAAATTTGAAACTAAAATAAAAGACAGAGTATAAAAGAACATGTCTATCATTCTTGATGAATGAGGACTCAACACTGATACTGCTGAATATAGCTCGAGAACCGATCTACATGTGATCTTAATGTTGAGGACCTTAACCTACATCACGAAAAGATGTAGCATAGAGTATGCGTTAGTACCTGAAAGGTACTGAGCATGTAGGATATGATAAAGCTGAACAACCATATAACTGAACAAAGCAAACTGAGCAATGATAAAATCTGAACATGATGAAGATAAATAAATATAGTGAATATGAACTAAACTGAATGCAATGACCAAGTACATAACATGCTAAAATTGAATACTAAAATATAACTCGAAACCTGCTCAATTGCACTAGAATCTAACTGTGGGAGCTACATTTAACCAACATAAAACCATGTGAGCTAAACATGGAGTCTAATGTATACGCCCCATCGAGAGGACCTAATATACCTTGCCAGGGTTATAAAGGCATGACTGGGGTGATCACTAAATCTAATGCCCACAGAGGGGACTTATAAACCTATGAGGGCACGTAGTTCTAGGACTATTAGGGTGAATGACCCTAGTCCAACTTGGTGTTAAGCCTACTACCAACTAGAAATATGTACAACACAACATAATTGAAATATTATGGATAGCTCAACATTCTGACATGCTAACTGAAAATGCGACATTAAGAACTGATAGTGAAACATTTGAAAATTGAGGCATGTATATCTATTTATCTGTCCTAGCTAGTGTAATTCAAGAACTAAACAAATCTACACAACTAGGGTTTTGAAGTTCATGCTAGGAACTAACCAACAGGGTTACAACAACGTGAAAATCTGATTAGGAATATTCTAACAGCTAATTCGCAACAATCATATACAGTTCTAGAAACCCTAGGTCTAGGTAATATAAACGAAATCAAGAATTTGACTGAATTCTAGGGACTTAATGGGTGAAAGGAACCCACTAGTGAAATCCCACATATCTAGTGAAGAATTTCATGGAGAAATCATTCGATTTTGGGGATGGAGCTGAAGAAAACCTATTGCATTCTTGGAGAGGGTTTGGTCAACTGGTTTCTCCTCTTTTCATTCTAATTTGATGAATTTTGGAGAATGAATTGACTAGGGTAAGTTTCGATTTAGTTACTAGGCTTAAACTAACCAAAACAACATAGTTTAAGGGTTAAATGATATATTTTAGATGTCCAACGCATAGGGAAAATACCAAAATGACCCCAATATAAAATCTGATGAGGCCACCAACGACCCCTGACCGACGGACCATGGACTGACCGATGGTCCATTCTTGCATGGAGTCATTTGACTTTAGAGGCTGAGCTAAGGGTCACAATCCATAGACCTGGACTGCGGCCCGTGGCCTGACCTATGTTCTGTGGGTCCGGGAGTTGGTCATGCCTCTTTTGAGATTTTCTGGGCAGGCTGTAGGTGGCCAACCACAGATTCCACCTACGGTCCTTGGGTCAACCTACGGTCTGTGGGTGGTCCCCATTGGTGGCACTTGCAACTTCTGAAATTTTGCAATTTGGTCTTTCAAGAATACAGGGTGGTACATTATCTTCCCATTGGGAATATTCGTTCTCGAGTGAAGTCTAAACTAGCTGAACATAGAGGGAAAGCGCTATAAACCTTACCACTGAGTACTAGAAACTGAAATCTGACTGAATTAAGTTCTAAGAACATGCAAATACACTGAAAATGTAGGTATAACTGACGAAACATGATACTAAGACTGAATTTACTCAAGAGTAATTGAAAGATCGGAGAGGAATTATTACCTCAAACTAGAATGGAATCAGAAGGAAAGAGATGAGGATACTTGGCCTTCATGGCTGCTTCTGCTTCCCAAGTAGCTTCCTTTATGGACTGAGTCCTCCACAAAACCTTAACTAAAGCGACTTTTTTGTTTTTCAACCTTCGAACTTGACGATCAAGAATTTCAACTAGCACCTCTTCATGAGTGAGACTATCCTTCATATCCACACTCTCTAAAGGTACTATGGATGCTAGATCACCCACAAACTTCTTCAACAAGGAAATGTGAAAAATTGGATGGACTGCTGCTAGTTCTGCTGGAAACTCTAACTTATAAGCCACTTTACCAACCCTTTTCAAGATCCTGTAAGGACCTACATATTTAGGATTGAGCATCCCTTTCTTGCCAAATCTCATTACCCCTTCATAGGTGATACTTTCAGAAAAACCCAATCATCGATTTGGAACTCCAAGTCTTAAGTATATCTCTGATGAACCAAACTTTTTCCATAGCATCATGAACCAAATCTAGCCCTATCATGGCTAATTCACCTATTTCAAACCAAACCAACTGGAGATCTGCACCTACGCCTATATAATGGCTCATAAGGGGCCATCTGAATACTGATATGGTAGCTATTGTTGTAGGGGAACGCTATGAGAGGTAGGTGATCATCCCAACTTCCCTTAAAATTGATCACACAAGCTCTCAACATGTCCTCTAAGGTCTTAATGGTACGTTCTTCCTGACCATCCATCTGTGGATGAAATGCTGTGCTGAGATTAACTTGAGTACCAAGACCTTTCTAAAATGACTTCCAGAAATGAGAGGTGTTACTAAGGACATCTATAAAAAATGATAGACAAAGGAACCCCATGCAACCTGACTATCTCATTAATGTAAAGCTTGGCGTAGTCCTCCGTCGAATCTGTAGACTTAACATCCAAAAAGTGAGCGAACTTAGTAACTCTGTCTACTATTACCCAAAATGAAGTCATGTTGTCTGCGAGTACGAGGTAAACCCAGAATGAAGTCCATATTGATCACTTCCCATTTCCATGTAGGAATGTTATTCTCTTGAGTCATACCTCCTAGTTTTTGATGTTCTACCTTTGCCTGCTAACAATTACGACACTTAGCCACAAAATCTGCTATATCCTTTTTCATGCGATTCCACCAAAAGACTTCTCGCAGGTCATGATACATCTGAGTGGCACCTGGATGAGTAGAATACCTGGAGTTATGGGCTTTTGTTAGGATCTATTGTCTCAACTCACCCAACTTAGGAACACATAAACAACCCTGGTAGCGAAGCACACCATCTCCCCCTTGGGAGAAAACCTCAACTTTCTACTGATTAAATTCCACTACTAATGAAGATTCTAACCTATTCTAAACTGTTACACCATCATATGATATGTTCATAAGGCAAACTCCTAAGCGATTAAGCCGGTGAACATCCTTCGCTAATTCCTTCCTTTGTTCTTCAACATGTGCTACACTACCCATAGATAGTCTGCTAAGACAATCAACTACGACATTGGACTTACCATGATGGTAAAGCACATTAATGTCATAGTCCTTGAGGCTTTTATAGTTTGTGAACACATCTATATGGACACCATACAAGTAATGTCTCCAAATCTTTAGGGCAAATACTAAAGCTGCAAGCTCGAGGTCATGAGTCGGGTAGTTCTTTTCATTCACCTTAAGCTATCTAGAAGCATAAGCTATAACCTTACCTCCCTGCATCAACACACAACCTAGGCTGACTCTGGATGCGTCATAATATATCACATAACCGTCTGAACCCTTTGGTAGAGTCAAAACATGGGCTGTAGTCAACCTAGTTTTTAGTTCTGAGAAGCTCTTCTCACACTCATCTGACCACTGAAACTTAACCTTTTTCTGAGTCAACTTAGTCAATGGGGAAACTATGGATGAAACCCTTCAACAAATATCGAGTAGTAACCAGCCAAACCCAAGAAACTTCTGATATCTGTAGGAGAGGTGGGTCTGGGCCATTGTTTCATTGCCTCTATTTTATGATAATCCACTCGGATCCCTTCTCTAGACACTATATGACCAAGGAAAGCAACTGATTGTAACCAAAACTCACATTTGCTAAACTTAGCGAATAACTGGCGATCTTTGAGAGTTTGTAGGACAACCTTCAAATGAGTCGTATGTTCTTTCTCATTCCTAGAGTAAATGAGGATATCATCAATAAAGACGATAACGAACAAGTTCAAATACTGCTTGAACACCCTATTCATTAAATCCATGAAAGCTGTAGGAGCATTAGTTTGTCCAAATGACATAACTACAAATTCATAATAACCATACCAAATTTTAAAGGTTATTTTTTGGGATGTCACTATCTCTGACTCTGAGCTGATGATAACTGGATTAGAGGTTTATTTTTGAAAAATGACTAGCACCCTGAAGTTGGTCAAACAAGTCATCAATCCTGGGGATAAGGTACTTATTCTTAATTGTGACTTTGTTCAACTATCGATAGTCAACGTACATCTTGAGAGAACCATCTTTATTTTTGACGAACAACACTGGAGCACCCCATCCAGAAATACTGGGTCTGATGAAGCCCTTATTTAGAAGGTCTTTCAATTCGTTAAGATCTACTGGATCCATTCTGTAAGGAGGAGTAGAAATAGGCTAGGTAGCTGGAAGGAGATCAATTTCAAAGTCGATTTCCCTTTCGGGAGAAACTTCAAAAAGATCTTCTGGAAACATTTCGGGAAACTCATTTACTACAGGCACTGATTCTAGAGCTGGGGTTTCAGAGCTTGAATCCTTAACCCAAACTAAGTTATATAGGTATCCTTTAGAGATCATCTTTTTGGCCTTAAAGTAGGAAATGAATCGACCCATATGTACTAAGCTACTACCCTTCCACTCTAAGACTGGTTTTCTTGGAAACTGAAAATGAACGATCCTAGTTCTACAATCGACTGAGGCATAATATGAATGTAACCAATCCATGCCTGGAATGATATCAACTCTACTATTTCTAACTCTACAAGATCTACTGAGGTGACTTTCTGAGAGACTGTGACAGGGTAATTTTTGTATACAGGGTCTAGCTATAACCGGGTCACCAACTAGAGTAGAGACTAAGAAGGGTTCTGAAGAGTTTTTGGACGGACACCAAAGTTTACTGCTATATATGGGTTACATAGGAAAGAGTAACCCTTGAATCTAAGAAAGCATAAACATCTGCATGAAAGACTCGTAACGTACCAGTGACCACAACACGAGAATCTTCCTGGTCCTGGTGAGCCTGGAGAGCATATAAACTCGTTCTGACACTGACCGCCACCTGTACCAATTGAAGTATCCTGCTGAGTTGGACCACCTGCTGGTGCTGCTGAAGCTGTAGACTGAGCCCTACTAATTATACCTCCTTGTCCCTGCTTAGAAGAAAAGGAATCTCTCACTATGTGACCAGTCTGACCACAACCAAAGCATCCTTCCTTGCCTGCAGGACACTCGGCCAGATGGTTCTTATCACACTTTGGACAAGTTGGGTAGGTTTTGTTACCTGAAATACTCCCCTGAGATTTAGAACTTGACGCCCTACCTTTCGGATCCTGTCGAAACCTGAGGGATGGAACACTAGCTGATGAAGGTGTTGGAGCTGAAGACCTTTTCTAAAATTGTGAGCGATTTCCACCACCAGATTTCTGCTGAGAGTACTCATAGTTACCTGTTCTAGCCTTTTTGTTGTCCTTAGCTATTTCTCTAAGCTTATCTTCATCAACCTGCTGAGTATGAGTTATGAGCCTAGCGATACTCTTATTCTCTAATAACATATCATTTCTGCACTCTATTTTCACTAAGTCAGATACCCCAAATAGGAACTTACTCATTTGTTCCCTGGGATCGGCAACCATAGTGGAGCATATTTGGAGAGTTGGGTGAACTTAAATTCGTATTCTTGGACTAACATAGAACCTTGTATCAAATTTATGAATTCCTGAGCCTTAGCCTCCCTCAACCCTCTTGGAGAAAACCTGTCCAGAAAAGCTTCGGTAAAACACTCCTAAGTCACTGGATCTACATTTTCACCCTTGTTTTCCTTCCACTACGTGAACCATATGTGAGCCACATCCTTAAGCTAGTAGGACACCAACTCTACCCTTTCATTTCCAGTCACTTGCATCACTCTAAAGATTTTCTTGACCTAATCAATAAAGTTCTCGGAGTCTTCACCAACATGCGACCCTAGAAACTCAGGTAGATTCATCCAAACATAATGCCGGACCCCTAACTGCCACTGATCCACAACTGGTATTTGCAGGAACTTGTACATGCTGGTTATTATGCTTTGCTACACTCTGGGCCAAAAGTTGGATAACATTTTGAAACTCTACATTCGAAACCTCATGGTCTGGGACTAGAGGGACTGTGTTAGTGTTCTGGGCATTGTCATTCCTTGCATAAGCTCTATGAGGAGGCATGATCTGAACACATAAAGTTGAGTTAGAAAGGCGATCATACCCACGCCTGATAAGAATAACAGAAAGTGAAGTTTTTCCTAAAACACTTCGTAGCCTCCCCCTCATAGATGTGGCACGCTTCACACTCCTGAAAGGGACTCTACTTAGTGTGGCTTTTCAGACATCCTAGGACTATTAAATCTGGCTCTGATACAAAGTTTGTCACGCTCCGAGGCTACCCCCTTGAAGTAAACACGGGGACTAGGATCACAAGTGACCCCAAGCTAACCTTGAGTTGGCATATCATAAGAATACTACAATTTAATGAATTAAAGAAATACTATGTGAAAGCTAAAATATGAGATAACTAATGGTAGGGAATACCCAAATCTGGTTTGAATACATAAATACTAAAATCATAGTTGAAGAGACTGTACTATAACTCAAAATATTAAAGTTGAATATGTCTATGTCTGAAAAAAGCCTCTAACTGACTAGAGATGCTGAGACATGCCCAAGCTAACTCTAGCAAAAATTGAAACTAAAATGAAAGACTGAATGTAAAAGAACATGTCTATCGTCCTCGACAAATGAGGACTTAACACTGATACTACTGAATATGGATCGGGAACCGATCTACATGTGATCCGAATGATGAGGACCTGAACCTACATCACGAAAAGATGTAGCGCAGAGTATGCGTCAGTACTTGAAAGGTACTGAGCATGTAGGATAGGGTAAAGATGAACAAGTATGTAACCGAACAAAGCATACTGAGCAATGATATAATCTGAATATGATGAAGATACATCAATATATTGAATATGAACTAAGTGAATGCAATGACCAAGTACATAACATGCTGAAACTGAATACTAAAATAGAATTGGGAACCTTGTCAATTGCACTAGAATTTGACCGTGGGAGCTATTATTAACCGACATAAAACCATGTGAGCTAAATGTGGAGTTTGATGTACACGTCCCATCGAGAGAGCCCAATATACCTTGCTAGGGGTATAAAGGTATGACTGGCGTGATCACAAAATCTGATGCCCACAGAAGGGACTTATAAACCTACGGGGGCACATAGTTCTGGGACTAAGAGGGTGACTGACCCTATTCAAACTCAGTGTTAAGCCTACTCCCAACTTGAAATATGTACAATACAACATAACTGAAATATTTAGGATAGCTGAACATTCTGACATGCTAACTGAGAATGAGACATTAAGTATTTATAATGAAATATTTGAAATCTGAGGCATGTATATTTGTGTATCTGTCCTAGCTAGTGTAATTCATCAACTAAACAAATCTACATAACTAGGGTTTTGAAATTCATGCAAGGAACTAAGCAATAATTTTACAACAACATGAAAATCTGATTAGGATTATTCTAACAACAAATTCGCAATAATCATATACAGTTCTAGAAACCTAGGTCTAGCTAATATAAAGGGAATCAGGAATCTGACTAAATTCTAGGGACCTAATGGCTGAAAGGAACCCACTAGTGAAATCCCACATACCCGGTGAAGAATTTCACGGAGAAATCTTTTAATTTCGGGACTGGAACGGAAGAAAACCTGTTGCATTCTTGGAGAGGGTTTGGTCAACTGCTTTCTCGTCTTTTAGTTCTAATTAGATGAATTTTGGAGAATGAATTGACTGGGGTAAGTTATAATTTAGTTACTAGGCTTAAGCTAACCAAAACAACGTAGTTTAGGGGTTAAACGATGTAGTTTAGGTGTCCAACGTATAGGAAAAAGACCAAAATAACCCCAATTTAAAATGTGATGAGGCCACCAATGGCCCTTGACCGATGAACCGTGGACTGACCGATAGTCCGTCCTGGCAGGATGTTGTATGGCTTTAGAGGGCTGAGTTGAGGGTCACGATCCACAGACCTGGACCACAACAGTGGTCTGACCAACGGTTTCTGGGTTTGGCCGTGGGTCGTGCATTTTTTGATATTTTTTGGGCAGGCTGCAGGTGGGCAACCACAAATCCCACCTACAGTCCGTGGGTCAACCTATGGTCCGTGGGTGGCACGTCCAACTTTTGAATTTTTGCAATTTGGTCTTTCTAGAATACTTCTGAATTTATGCAATTTTGTCTTTCTAGAATGTGTTACATAACAGATTTCTAAAGTACTTCTTTCTTCAACTTAACCAAAATTATATTAAAACTTTACTTGGGTTTCACATCTGACACAAATTACGATTCTAAACCATTATGAACAACAACATCACCCTCATCAGAATCTACCAAACGAACACCTAGGTGAGCTAGTCTATGAACATTATGAACCAATTCTTTCTTACCATCTTCATCATGTGCAACACTACAGATCAACAACCGACTTAAGGCATCAACCACTACATTTGCTTTGTTCGGGTGATAAAGGGCACCCATATCATAGTCTTTTAGATTTCTAGACATCTATGTTTGTGAAAATTTAGATATTTTTGGTTGAATAAATATAGCAAACTTTTGTGGACGGTAAATACGTCAACATGGACACCATACAAATAATGCCTCTAAATATTTAAGGCAAAAACAACTATTGCTAGTTCTAAATCATGGGTATGATAATTCTTTTCATGAATCTTAAGTTGTCTCGAAGCGTAAGCAATAACTTTCCCATTTTTCATAAGAACACATCCTCATCCATTTCTTGAAGCATCACAATAATTAACGAACCCATCGGACCCTTCCAGTAAAGTCAACACTGAAGTGGAGGTAAGTCTATCTTTCAATTCTTGAAAACTCTTATCATGCGCTTTCAACCTTAAAAACATAACATTCTTTTCAGTCAATGCAATCAATGGAGAGCCAATCGAAGAAAACCCTTCCACAAACCTTCAATAATATGCCTCCAAACCCAAGAAGTTTCAAATATCAGAAGGGTATAGAGGTCTAGGTCAAGTCTTAACTGCATCCATCTTCTTAGGATTTACTTCAATACCCTTACCGGAAACAATATGACTAAGGAAAGCCATGAATCTCAACCTTAACTTACACTTTCTAGAATTTGCAAGTAGTTGTCGATCTTTGTGAATTTGAAAGACAATACTCAAATGATCAGCATGCTCATCCTCACTCTGCGAGTAAATCACGATGTCATCGATAAACAAAATTTTAAACATATCAATATATTATCTAAATACTCTATTCATCAAGTCCATGAATGTGGCTAGAGAATTAGTCAAACCAAATGACATTACCAAGAATTCATAATGACCATTCCAAGTTTTAAAAGCCGTCTTTAGATGTCACTTTTTTCCACCCTCAATTGGTGATAACCCGACTAGAGGTCAATCTTAGAGAAGAAATTTACACCTTGGAGTTTGTCAAACAAATCATCAATCCTTGGAAGAGGATGCTTATTTTTAATTGCAACCTTGTTTAATTTTCGGTAATCAATACACATGCAAAGTGAACCATCTTTATTACGAACAAATAAAAGTGAAGCACCCCATGGAGAGATACACAGTTGGATGAAACCCTTATTCAACAAATCTTTCAATTGCTCTTTCAATTCCTTAATTTCTACCACAACCATACGGTAAGGAGGAATATAGATAGGTTTGGTATTTAGGAAAATTTCAATATCGAAGTCTAATTATCTTAAGGGAGGAACACCAGGTAGATCATCGGAAAACACTTCTAGAAACTCATTTACTATGGGACCGACTCAAGAATAGGGGTTTCAAAATTCGTATCCCTAACCCAAACAAGATGATATATGCAACTGATGAGTCCAAGAAACACGGGGCCTAGGATCACGAGTGACCCTATGCTAGCCTTGACTTGGCATATCATAAGCTTACTACAATTTAATGAATTAAAGAGATACTGTGTGGAAGCTAAAACATGAGATAACTAATGGTGGTGAATACCCAAATCTAGTTTTAATACATAAATACTAAAATCAAAGTTGGAGAGACTGAACTATAACTCAAAATACTGAAGTTAAATATGTATATGTCTGAAATAAGCGTCTAACTGACTAGAGATGCTAGGACATACCCCCAGCTAACTCTAGCAAAAACTGAAACTAAAATAAAAGACTGAATGTAAAAGAGCATGTCTATTGTCCTTGACAAATGAGGACTCAACACTTATACTGTTGAATATGGATCGGGAATTGATCTACACGTGATCTAAATGTTGAGGACCTGAACCTAAATCACAAAAAGATGTAGTGCAGAGTATGTGTCAGTACTTGAAAGGTACTGAGAATGTAGGATAGGAAAAAGCTGAACAAGCATATAACAGAACAAAACATATTGAACAATGATATAATCTGAACATGATGAAGATACATAAATATATTGAATATGAACTAACTGAATGCAATGACCAAGTACATAACATGTTGAAACTGAATACTAAAATATAATTGGGAACCTTGTCAATTGCACTAAAATCTGACTATGGGAGCTACTATTAAATGACATAAAACCACGTGAGCTAAAAGTGAAGTCCGATGTATACGCCCTATCGAGAGAACCCAATACACCTTGCCAAGGGTATAAAGGAATGACTGGCATGATCACAAAATCTGATTCCCATTGAAGGGACTTATAAACCTACGGGGGCACGTAGTTCTGGGACTATAAGGGTGACTGACCCTAGTCGAACTCGATGTTAAGCCTACTCCCAACTAGAAATATTTACAATACAACATAACTGAAATATTTTAGATAGTTGAATATTCTGACATGCTAACTGAAAATGCGACATTAAGTACTGATAATGAAACATTTAAAAACTGAGGCATGTATATTTTTTTAATCTATCCTAGCTGGTGTAATTCATCAACTAAATAAATCTACACCACTATGGTTCTGAATTTCATGCAAGGAACTAAGCAACAGTTTTACAACAACATGAAAATCTAAATAAGAATATTTTAACAGCAAATTCGCAACAATTATATAAAGTTCTAGAAACCCTAGGTCTAGCTAATATAAAGGGAATCAAGAATCTAACTGAACTCTAGGGACCTAATGGGTGAAAGGAACCCACTAGTTAAATCCCACATACCCGTTGAAGAATTTCACGGAGAAATCTTTTAATTTCGGGACTGGAACGGAAGAAAACCTGTTGCATTCTTGGAGAGGGTTTGGTCGACTGCTTTCTCGTCTTTTAGTTCTAATTAGATGAATTTTGGAGAATGAATTGGCTATGGTAAGTTCTAATTTAGTTACTAGTCTTAAGCTAACCAAAACAATGTAGTTTAGGGGTTAAATGACAAAGTTTAGGTGTCCAATGCATTGGAAAAAAAAACCAAAATGACCACAATTTAAAATTTGACTAGGCCACCGATGGCCCCTGAATGAAGGACCGTGTACTGACCGATGGTCCGTCCTGGTAAGGCGTCATTTGGCTTCAGAGGGCTGAGCTGAGGGTCACGATCCACAGACTTGGACCACAACCTGTGGTCTAACCAATGGTCCGTAGGTCTGGTCATGGATCGTGCCTTTTCTGAAATTTTCTAGGCAGGCTACAGGTGGGCAACCAAGGATCCCACCTACGGTCCGTGGGTCAACCTATGGTCAGTGGGTGGCACCTCCAACTTTTGAATTTCTGCAATTTGGTCTTTCTAGAATACTTCTGAATTTCTGCAATTTGGTCTTTCTAGAATATGGGGTGTTACATAACAGATTTCTTAAGCACTTCTTTCTCCAACTCAACCAAATTGGATTAAGACTTTTCTTTGGTTTCACATCTGGCACAAAATACGATTCTAAACCATTATGAACACTAACATCACCCTCATCAGAATCTACTAAATGAACACCTAGATGAGCTAGTCTACGAACATTATGAACCAATTCTTTCTTACCATTTTCATCATGTGCAACACTACTCATCGACAACCTACTTAAGGCATCAACCACTATATTTGCTTTGTCCGGGTGATAAAGGGCACTCATATCATAGTCCTTCAAGATTTCTAAACATCTACATTTGTGAAAATTTAGATATTCTTGGTTGAATAAATATAGAAAACTTTTGTGGTTGGGAAAGACGTCAGCATGGACACCATACAAATAATGCCTCTAAATATTTAAGGCAAAAACAACTATTGCTAGTTCTAAATCATGGGTATGATAATTCTTTTCACGAATCGTAAGTTGTCTCGAAGTGTAAGCAATAAGTTTCCCATTTTTCATAAGAACACATCCTCATTCATTTTTTGAAGCATCACAATAATTAACGAACCCATCGGACCCTTCCAGTAAAGTCAACACCTAAGCGGAGGTAAGCCCATCTTTCAATTCTGGAAAACTCTTAGCATACGCTTTCAACCTTAAAAACATAACATTCTTCCGGTCAATGCAGTCAATGGAGAGCCAATCGAAGAAAACCCTTCCACAAACCTTCTATAATATACCGCCAAACCCAAGAAGCTTCAAATATCAGAAGGGGATAGAGGTCTAGGCCAACTCTTAACTGCATCCATCTTTTTAGGATCTACCTTAATACTCTTACCGGAAATAATATGACTAAGGAAAGCCATGAATCTCAACCAAAACTCACACTTTCTAGAATTTACAAGTAGTTGTCGATCCTTGTGGACTTGAAACACAATACTCAAATGATCAACATGCTCATCCTCACTCTGCGAGTAAATCACGATGTCATTGCTAAACAAAATTACAAACATATCAATATATTATATAAATACTCTATTCATCAACTCCATGAATGCGGTTGGAGAATTAGTCAAGCCAAATGACATTACCAAGAATTCATAATCACCATACGAAGTTTTAAAAACCGTCTTTAGATGTCACTTGTTTTCACCCTCAATTGGTGATAGCCCAACCAGAGGTCAATCTTAGAGATGAAATTTACACCTTGGAGTTTGTCGAACAAATCATCAATCCTTGGAAGAGGATACTTATTTTTAATTGTAACCTTGTTTAATTACTGGTAATCAATACACATGCAAAGTGAACCATCTTTATTACGAACAAATAAAAGTGGAGCACCCCATGGAGAGATACACAGTCAGATGAAACCCTTATTCAACAAATCTTTCAATTGCTATTTCAATTCCTTAAGTTCTACCACTGCCATACGGTAAGGAGGAATATAGATAGGTTTTGTATCTGGGAGAATTTTAATACCGAAGTCTATTTATCTTTAGGGAGGAACACTAGGTAGATCATCGAAAAACACTTTCGGAAACTCATTTACAATAGGACCGACTCAAGAATAGGGGTCCCTAACCCAAATAAGATGATATATTCAACTGATGAGCCAAGATTTGGACTCATTTAGGGCTTTGTTTATGTAGATTTAGTGCCCTTAAATTCTTAATTTTTGCCATAAACTGATATTAAATCCTTGATTTTCAGGTATATGGATTGAGGAAGAAAGAAATAACACTAACAGGCAAAAAGGAACAAAACAAACTGATGAAATGAAGAAAGGCAAGCCTAGTGATCACCAAGAGCACTTGACGAATCACCAAGTGGCTAGATGGATCGCCTAAAGTTCCAGTGTGCCAGCCCTGAGGGACGAAACCAAGTTGGTAAGAAAAAGAAGTAGTCGGTGAATGGTCGAGCAGTTCCACGAAGCAGAGTTACATCGCCCAAAGTTTCAAAGCTCAAGGATGTTGAATACCAAGGAGAAAAAACGATGAAAGAGGTCAAAGGGCAGCTCGCCAAATGGTTCGGTGAGCCTGACTTACTTCGCAAAATGGCCCTTCGTAGCTTATTTTTGGTGACTATAAATTACATTTTGAACATTTTATTTATAGTTTTTAATCTGGATACATTTTTGGACAATACAAAATTAGCTTAGAATAATTTTCTCTTAAGTTTTTTTTAGTGTTCGAAGAACCTTAGAGATTCAATTTGGAGATTTTGGAAGTGGGTTTCAAATATTCTGCAAATTAAGCATTGTGAAGACTAAATCTCGCTTACCAGTTAATGGATAATCGATTTGGTAATCGTTTTTACCCTTTTATGATGTTTGGCTAAAACCCCAATTCTTGGGGTGTGATCATGTGATTATGGGTTGAATTTGTTTATGAGTATTATTAATTACTAGTTTAAATGCTATTTTGAAGTGAGTTTAATAATTAATTGTGGGTTAATTTATGAGTTGTAGGTTCAAATGCAACTCTACCTTTGTGTTGTTGGTTTGTTGGAGAGAGAGGTTTTAGAACTATGATTATTGATTGATGATTTGTAGGTATTGAGTTGAGCTGGGTTTAGCTCGAGAGAGTGAATCCTAAACCTAATCCCACACATTCAGCTTGAAGGAGTGAATAAATTAAGGTGTGGGCTGTTCTTCATTGTCATGCTCGTTGATGTTAGAAAGAAATCACCTGATTTAGGGTAGTTGTTCGAGAGAAACTATCTCCCTTATAGTCTAGCCTACTAACTGATATTTATCTATTTACTAGTAGTTGCAATTACCCATATGCCTATATTTGCCTATAATCGATCACATCCCGAGAATCCTTCTCCCTATTGTTATTTCAAAGTTTTTTTTATCTGTTTTATAGTTGTTAATTAAAACCAAAATCCCCATCTGACATTTGCATCACCCCTTTAATTTGATTAATGTCTTTTTCGATGATTTCTGTTCCTATGGCTAATTAGACAACATTTGCACTTCTTATTTCAATTTATAACACGTATCGCTCCCTGTGGGATTCGATCCTAACTCGATTTGTTTGGTTTTATACTACTTAACAATCGTTTGCACCTAGAATTGTATGAGGTGTGCTTGAAACGTTAAATCAAAATAGCGCCGCTGCTAGGGAGTGGTCTTGTTTAAAATTCTTTTGGTGAAGTTGAATTGTGTTCTTTTTAGTTATAGTTGAATCTACTTACTTTTAGTTTTGGTTTTGTGTTGCTTGTGTTAAAACAAAGGAGGATATGAGCATTAACAGAAGTAATAGTAGCCAAGTGGGCCACCAAGATGATATCGAAAACCTCAATAATGTCAATGACCCAGTCCAAGTGGGTGGTGTTTGGGCTATTCGTTTATCACCAGGTGAAGGAAACGTTGTTTTCCACATCATAAGCACCATACTTCAGCTCCTACAACTGAATGGTTTGTTTGGGGGGACTAGCTCATGAGGATCCCCATTAGCATATATCAGAAATTTTGTTGATGTCTGTGGACCGTTCTCATTTAAGAACATATCGCAAGAATCGGTCTGACTGAGGTTGTTCCTATTTTCTCTTTTGGGTGAGGAAGGCAAGTGGTTGGCTGAGTTGTCAAGAGATTCTATCACTTCGTGGGATGAACTTACAACTGTATTCCAAGTGCAATTCTTTCCTCCTTCGAAGATGATGACTCTTAGGGACAATATCCAAAGTTTCAAGCACTTAGAGGGTGAGCTAATCCATGAGACATGGATAAGGTTTAAGAAGCTAGTGTTGTAGTGCTCAACCCATAGACTGCCCAATAATGTACTACTGTAATATTTCTATAGAAACCTCAATTTAGTGAACAAAGAAGTGGCTGATCAACTTTCTCCGGGAAGTTTAAAGCAACAGCCCTATGCAATAGCACCCCAACTCCTTGATTGCATAACCAAGATTAACCGGGCATGCTACACTAGCGAAGACCAAGTCTCTCCTCTTACTTAGAAAATAGTAAAGGAGCAGATCGAAAAAGATCAAGTGAGAGACCAAAACATGGAAAATATGATGACCAAAACATGGAAAATATAAGCCAACTAAGGCGGAGGTTATCGTGTTAACTACCCAAGGCCAGGTGGAAATCAAAGTTGGAATAGAGATGAGGGTTGGAGAGACCGTGATAGATTGGCGTGATCATAACACAATTTGGAAGGAAAGAGAGGGGGAAAATGATAGGTATGTTCCTCCCCATGAGCGTCAAAAGCTTAAAGATTTTGAGGATGGCCGTACGGAATATATGCTCTAACATACTCTCAACAAGGTTGAAGGACTTGATAAAGTTTTGAAAGAAATGAAAGAGGATGTTTCGACTTTCAACTAAATGGTGACTTCTCACTCAGTCTCAATTAAGTAGTTGGAGACCCAAATGGGTCAAAATTTTCTCATCTACACCTAATACAACAAGGGGGGTTGCCTAGTGATACTATGGCAAACCCTAATAATGAAGCTTGAATAGGTACTTACGTCTTGCCACGACTTTATCTAACGCGCTTCTTGGGAGGCAACCTAAGTTTTTAATGCTTTAAGTTTGCTTTTGAATAATGGGTGTCGATTGTGCAGGTTGAAAGTGGAATGTGTTTGATAATACGCAGTTTGGCGAGCCAAGAGTCCAGTCGGCGACTCACTGAAGAGGTCAATGAGCCCTACTTGGACCACCGTTGGACCCACAAAACATGAAGTGGAACTCTGTAAAACTCGATGGGCCAATGGCTGAATCTGCGACTCAACGAACAGGTCACTGAGCCTATTTTGTCCGCCGTTTAGACCCCAAATTGACTGGAGGTCCTGTAAAACTGGTGAGGTAAATCACCACTCGACGCATTACCGAGTGGTTCGGTGTGGTTGACTAATAATGCCGAAAGTGCTGTGAACTAAAAAAGGCCAAATAATTTAAAAATTCAAAATCTTTCATATTCTCTCATTTCAAACCCCGTACACTATCACTTGCACCTTAGATCTTCCATATTTTCCAAATTTTATTGCTTTTTGTGTTAGATCTCATTCTCGAATTTGGATTACTTTGCCGCCTAGATTATCAAAATTTCTATTCGGCATTTAGGTTGGTTTTCTGAACCCCAAACTTTAGTTTAGTGGTTGAACTCAAATGCTATTGGTAATTATGTGTTATGATGTGTTGGGTCATTGTTTAAATGATGTTTTATGTTTCAAATTTCCCGTAATTATGTTTGAATTTGTGTCAAAATGCTTAAAAAGATGATTTCTCGAAGTTTTGTGTGTTAAAATTGATTGTAAATTATTGAGTTGCAGTTATTTTATGTTGGTTCTAGTTGGGTGAAGTCTAAGTAACCCCCAATTTTGCTAAATGACGTACTTTACCTAATGATGGAGCGTTTGACGTCATTCTTAAGGGCATAAATCGTCAAATGGCCAATTTTAGCCAAATCAGGGGAATTTTGAGTACCCCAGAGGAAAGGGTCGATTGGGTATGGTCCTAATTGCATATTGTGTGTTTTTTATTTTGATTTCAGGGTCTGTGGGCTTGATTGTGAGAAACGGGGTTGAAATTTGGCACGTTGGGCAGTTTGGCGAGCTGGGTCGAGCTCACCAAATAGTTCAACGTCCCCCTTTATCGCCCTTAATTTCTCAATTTGGCTTAGTTATAGTATGTCACTTTTGGCAGGAAGCCTGAGCTCGCTAAGTTGACTTGGTGACTCGTCAAAATGTCCCTTTGATCGCTCTTTCTGCGCCCCTAACCCCTAAAACACACTGTAAATTTTTGGTGGGCTAGTCTGAGCTCACCGATTGATGTCGGTGATTCGCTAAAAGACCCCGAACATCATCAACCTGCCATTTTTCTAGAAAATTTGTAGGCCAGTCCTTTCGGCAATCCTGATCTGGCACGCCGAAGTTACTCGGAGACTCACCACTTGGTTCGGCAAGTCTTTCTACAACTTGAAATTCTGCAATTTTTCTTGAAATATTTTCTAACTCTTTTTGATGTGTTTCGAATATATGTCTAGGAGTAATTGGAATGAAAGTGGCATGTCACCTCGCAAATGAGCATGGGGCATTGTGATAAATGAGGGAGCAGTTGCTTCCAACAAATAGGGCAAGAAAGCACCTCCGAAGGGAGGCAAGGGGAATGGTAAAGCGCCCGTTGTTGAGAGACTGGAGCACAACTCTGGCAGTGATGGGGAATCTATTGATTCTTAGGTCTCACTCTCCGAGCCTGAGGATGACCAACTACTCCAGACCTGGCAAGCAAAAATTCATGCTAGGGTTCGTTAAGATCCGTCTAGGATTATAGAGTCTACCCCTCCTACTGTTGCAGTGCCAGCTCCGGCACAGACGGTGGTTCTAGCACCACCAGTTCAGGGTCCTCCTCCTCGGTTACTCAACAGGATAAAGGCCAGGGGATTGAGGACCATTCTGGAGGAAAAGATACTATCCACGAATGGTGTAGTGCACACATATCCTAATTGTGGGACACTCTCCAGTTCCACTGGTTTGAGCAGATTACCAGGATCCCTGGCCCCTATATCCCTACATGGGTCCAAAAGTTCTATGCTACATACGGTGATCTAGTACCTAAGGGAAAGAAGAAGACCAGTGCCTTTAGACCGGTAAAGTCCGTGATGATTCGGGGGAATGGGATGCAGCATCGATCATATTAATGTTGAACTTGAGAGAGCTATAGGTTTTGAGCATGACTACCAAAGCATGATCACAAAAAACACTCTAGATGACCTCAAGGTATGGCTAGCTCCCCTTATTTTTGATACCATCCCGAGGTGGATTAAGGCCAGAGCCCCCATTGAGAAGAAGGACTCAAACATAGCAGCTCGATATTGGTTCGGGTTCATTAACAGCTCTGTCATGTCATTACATTATGAGTCCATCCTCCGCCACTGAAAGGCGGCATGCCTTGGGAGTATCATAGATCGAAAAACCCTAAATTTAGGTGTGATTATCGAGCAAAAGTTGGTCATAAGGGCCAAAGAGCGTCAGACGTCCCTTCTATTTCCAGTGCTTGTTACAGAGTTGTGTCGGTGGGTTGGAGTTCCTCTGGATGACACGATGGATGTTGAGGTCACACCTACATCCTTCATCGACATCTAGCGCATTGAGGCTGAGTACACACAGGATGAGGCGGATAGGAGGAGAGCAGCTCTGGTCGACACATCCCTAGAGGTTGATGTTGATTCTATACTTGCAGAGGCAACTTTTACTACTCCGGCCTCTGGGCCTTCAGGTATATCTACTTTCACTCCTTCCCAGGCCTCAGGCTTTTCTATTGCATCCCTACCTCCTAGAGCTACGTCGGTACCACTACTTTGAGGACTCTGATCACACAGGCCATGCTTCTCAAGATGGGGCACCTAGCCTATTCTGCATATGTGCGGGCTTCCCGACTAGAGGCTTAGGTGCCTTGGATGATTGAGGGAGCCATCTCAACTGCTCTGACACCCATCCAGAAATCTATTGATGCTCTCACAGCAAGAGTAGAGACTTGTGAGAGTCGACTTTAGATTATTACTGAGGTTACGACTTTGAAAGTCAAGGTTTCTGAGTTGAGGAAGGATGTGGACCATCTGAAGTCCATAGACTTCACTTCACTATTTGAGTCAGCAGAGGTCCCTGAGGTTTCGAGTGCAGATGTCCCGACCAGTTCTTATATGCCTCCGGCTACCACCAAAGATGAGACTATAGAGGATGTTGCTGCTGTAGACGGATGAGGAGCAACTCGATGTTCAAAAGGCAATAATCTATGGGGACTTGCCTGATTTAGAGGAGACGATAGTACAGTGAGCCATTTAGACACATCACTGACAGAGACATCTAGAGGTACAATTGTTGAGACCCCGGGCACAGATGCCCCAACATATGGAGTGACTGAGTAGACATGATCATCTTTACCTCTCTCTTTATTGTTTTTATTGATTCTTGTGTTTTTAGTTGCATTTGAGGACAACTGCATTTCTTTTGTGGGTGGGGTGAGGTATTTCCATACCTACCTCTTGTGATTACATTTTAGTTTGTGAATGTTGGGTTTTGTGATTTATATGTGTTTTGCTTTGGTTTTGATCTTATCTTATGGATATTTGAGTTTGTGGATCGTTGTTTTGAATGGAAATGGTTTTTGACCTATTTTAAGGATTTTCTGCCACCTCTTTCGTGTGTGATTGTGGTTGTTCTTGTGCAAATATGAGTATCGATTTTGATAAATACCGATGACTTAAATAGTACTCTTAATTGAACGAAATGAATGTGCAACTACGATGAGGCCAAATGAAGGTGCATAGACAATGTGTGGACTTTTTGCATCTCATTGTGACTAGCCGATTATCAAATGAAGTCTCTTGTGATGAACATTGCACACTAGCTAGAAAGTGTGTAGTCTCATTTGATATTGGTGCCAATGCCTTATGTGATGAGCTTACCTTGCATATTGTGTGTGATGACACCTAGAATTTATCCCGTTGGTCCGATTGACTAAGTGATGCAAGCACTTGAAATGATCATAGGCAATAATTTTTAAAGAGTGAAACAATTTGACAATATACATCTTTTGTGGCCAACCTTGTGGATCGCCTAAAGTTCCAGTGTGCCAGCCCTGAGGGAAGAAACCAAGTTGGTGACAAAAAAGAGCAGTCAGGGAATTGACGAGCAATTTCGTGAAGCAGAATTAAATTGCACAAAGTTACAGAACTCGACAATGCTCAATGCCAAGACGATAAGGCAATGGAGGTCAAAAGGCGGCTATCCGAGTGGTTTGGCGAGCTCGACATACTTCACCAAATGACCCTTCATGGCTTATTTTGCGCGACTATAAATTAGATTTTGAACATTTTATTTAGATTTTTTAATCTGGATACAGTTTTAGACAATACGAAATTAGCTTAGAACAATTTTCTCTTGAGTTTTTCTTAGTTTTTGAAGAACTTTAGAGATTCAATTTGGAGATTTTGGAAGTGGGTTTTGAATATTCTATAAATTGAGCATTGTAAAGACTAAGTCTTGCTTACCTAGCTGATGGATAATCGATTTGGTAATCATTTTTACCCTTTGATGATGTTTGGCTAAAACCCCAATTCTTGGGGTGTAATCATGTGATTATGGGTTGGATTAGTTTATGGGTATTGTTAATTACTAGTTGAAATGCTATTTTGAAGTGACTTTATTCATTAATTGTGGGTTAATTTATGAGTTGTAGTTGCAAATGCAACTCTACCTTTGTGTTCTTGGCTTGCTGGAGACAGGTTTTAGAACTAAGATTATTGATTGATGATTTGTGGGTATTGGGTTGAGATGGGTTTAGCTTGGGAGAGTGAATCCCAAACCCAATCCCACATATTCATCTCGAAGGAGTGAATGAATTAAGGTGTGGGTTGTTCTTCATTGTCGCGTTTGTTGATTTTCAAAGTAAATTACCTGATTCGGGGTAGTTGTTCGAGAGAAAACTATCTCTCTTACAGTCTAGCCTACTCACTGATATTTAGCTATTTACTTGTAGTTGCAATTACCCATATGCCTATATTTGCCTATAATTGATCACATCCCGAGAATCCTTCTCCATATTGTTACTTCGAAGTTTTGTGTCTACTTTGTAGTTGTTAATTAAAACCAAAACCCCCATCTGACATTTGTGTCACCCTTTTAATTTGATTAATGTCTTTTTCGATAATTTCTATTCCTATGGCTAATTAGACTATGTTTCCACTCCCTGTGTGATTCGACCCCAACTCAATTTGTTGGGTTTTATAACGCTTAACGATCATTTGCACCTAGAATTGGATGAGGTGTGCTTGGAATGTTAATCAACAACAACCTTTAAAATTTATTTTCCTAGATTTATGATAAGAAACAAACTTACCCTTAGACATAGAATTTCCTCATTTCCACTCTAGGACGGGCTCATTTGGAAACTGAAACTTAGCCACTTGGGTTCTACAAACAACATAAGCATAGCAAGAATAGAGCGAATTCATTCCAAGAATAACATCAAAATCTAACATATCAAGCTCTACAAGATCAACATATGTGACTCTATGGGATAAGGATACGGGTCAATTTCAATAGCTTCTCTTATCCACAATAGATTCACTATTAGGAGTAGAGACAAAAAAATTGTCTAATAACACATCTAGAAAAACATCAAATATCTTAGCCACCTATGGCATTAAGAAAGATGAAGTAACACTAGGGTAAACCAAAACATAATCATCAACATGAAATACTTTCAAAATACTGGTAATCAAATCGGGAGAACCCTTTTGATCATGACGAGTTTGAAGTGTGTGGAATCAGTTTCGCTTTGGAGCACTCGAACCCAAACTACTAGATATAGTTCACCTACTATTTATTCCCTTTTCGATTCTAGATGGACAGTCTCTTAAGCGATGACCACTTTTACCACAACCAAAACAATTATCCGTACCTATCAAATATTTTCCCGAATGACTCTTGCCACACTTTTGGCATGTGAGAATAGAAGATTTATTTCCACCCCCATTTCCTCCTTAAGTCTTAAGGTTAGATGCCCTATCTTGGTTGAATTTAGAAGATGGAGTATTGGAGGAACCTTGACTGGAAACCTTTGACGAAATCTAAAACGACCATGTCTTTCTGACCTCAAATGTGAAAAGTCACCATCACCGGTCTTTGCCCTCTTTGTCTTCCTAGACCTTTCTTTAATATTCTACTCTTCAATTTGTTGAGCATGAATAATTAGATGATAAATATCCATTTCCTTAATGAGAATGTCAGTTTGACATTCCTTAACTACTATTTTGGACACTCTCGAAACAAACTTGTTCATTTATGCCCTAGAATCGGAAGCCAAAGAAGGAGCATTTTGGACAATTGGTGAATTTCAAAGCATATTCCTTCACACTCATATTCCCTTAACGAAGGTTAATGAACTCATGTACCTTGTCCTCCCTCATCTCAAGGGGAAATAACCTATGAAGAATAGCAACTTTAGACTTCTCCCAATCAAGAGGACTCGCATCAACCACCCTCTCTTTCTTCCATTGATTGAACCAAACTTGAGCAACACCCTTAAGTTGATAAGTGGACAATTCCTCCTTTTCCACCAACATCATTCCCATGATCATCAAAACCTTATACACCTCATCAATGAACTCATAAGGATCTTCATCAACCTTGGAACCATGAAGCTCTTGGGGATTCATCCTAGCAAAGTCCCTTACTCTAGTTGCCATTGTACCCACATTTGGGTTCACAAAAGCATTAGCCTCTCTATTGGATTGAGTCATCATAGCTTGAGCCAACACTTGAAATGTGGCTCTGAATTTTGCAGTAGTTACTTGTTCGGCCAAAGGGTCATTCAGAACTTGAGGAGCTGCTTCTTCCACATTCTCATTCACATTCCTTCTAATGTATGCTCTTCGAGGGGCCATATCCTGAAAATATCATATAATGATTAGGAGATAGACAAGTAGAGGTAAACTCTATCTCACAAATTTAGAGTGCTGATAGGAGTGAAATTTCCTAAACGTCTTATTGCTTCCTATTCATAAGGGTGGCGCATTTCACACACATGAACAAGACTCTACTTGACGCGGCTTGTGAGGCCTCCTAGGACCTTTCTAAACCTTGTGCTTTGATTACCAATTTTGTCATGATTCAAAGTATACCCTAGGTGTAACATGGTGTATAGAACCCCGAAAGGCCCTACACAAGCCACTTAGTATACATCATAAAAGAAAATAGAAAGAAAGATTTCAAAGAAAAATTTTCATATTCCAAAAGAGTTTGACAAAGTGGAAGTCTAGCATAGTCTAAAAATAATAATCTAAAACATCAAAAGAAATGGTTGGTACATAATCCACACACCACATACATCATCCGAAAACTAGAAATACATATAGTAAGTAAAAGTATATCGGTTCTAGGACCATGAGAACTCACCAACTCTTCAATCCGATAGGATGATCAACTAGCCACGAGTGTGGGATGTGGGAGCGTCAGACCCTATATTAATGAGACGATGCAGGATCAAGTATGCATCAATACGTGTAATGTACTAAGTATGAAATAGGGTTTTTATGAAGGGAATAACGACATTGAGATATATAGTGCTTTTTCATCAGGTATGAAAGTGAAGGTTTTTTAATCAATCACCACTAATGGTTCATTGAAGGTGATAAGAAGTACTTCTTCTTCACCAACCAAATTTGCAGGACAACAAATGAGAAACAAGAAGAAACTATCATGTCCTTCAAATGAAGTTAAAGGGAAGATTCAAATTTTGTGTAGACATCATATCAGATAACAATAGAAGACAATATATGCCTTGATGATATGGATGATGATGTTCAAGATCCTTACCTTAATTCGAAGATGGAGTACTATCGTGTGTAGATGAACTATAGGAATTAAGTCTAGGTACTTTGGAAGATCCACGCCAAAGCTTCGTTAGTGTAATGCTTACACCTCAAGAAGAAAGAGATTACTTCAAGCTATTGACCAAACACAAAGACGTATTTACTTGGTAATATAAAGAAATACCAGACCTTAATTGTAAGTTAGTTATTTATTAGTTAAGGATTAAAAGCGGAGCACATCCTATAAAGCGTTCACAACACATGTTTTGTTCTAAATTAGTGATGGAGGTTGAAGCTAAAGTCAACAAGCTTATTGAGGTTATATTTATTCAAGAAGTGGAGTACCCATCGTTTATCTCAAACATTGTACCTTTAAACAAAAAGAATGGTAAAAAATGTGTCTATGTTGATTTTTGAGACTTGAGCAAAGCATGTCCAAAAGAAGATTTCCCACTACTAGTAATTGATCTCATGGTTGATGCTACCACTCGGAATGAAGCTACGCCATTTATGTATGATTACTCTCCATATAATAAAATTAAAATATCTCTAAAATATGAAGAATACACTGCTTTTTGAACTCTAAAAAGGAATATTTTGTTAGAACATAATGCCTTTTGGTGTAAATAATGTTGGTGCTATGTACCAACATGTAGTGCAAAACATTTTTCATAACATGCTTCATAAGAGGATGGAATATTATGTTGATGACTTAGTAGTGAAGACAAATTACAGGTGTAACCATCTTGAAGACCTTCAAATTATTTTTGACTGGTTAAGGAAACTTGACTTGAAGATGAATCCACTCATATGCGCTTTTAGAGTTAATTTAGGAAATTTCTTGGCTTCATTGTACACCACCGTGGAATTGAAGTTGATCCCAAAAATATTTAAGACATTAAGAAAGTGCATGATCCAAAGAATTAGAGAGAACTTCATAATTTTCAAGGAAATCTTGGCATTCATTCGAAGGAAATTTGGCATTCATGCGAAGGAAATTTGGCATTCATTCAAATGTGATAACACTCAAATTACCCTCAAAAGAAATTCAAAGAGTAAGCAGTCGTTGTCAATAAAAATATCCAACTAAAAGTCGGTGTCAAATTCTACTGAGAATGGTGTAACGACAAAAATTCAACTAGGAATTTAGGAATGCAAA
Source organism: Solanum commersonii (assembly GCA_029007595.1). Taxonomy (NCBI): domain Eukaryota; kingdom Viridiplantae; phylum Streptophyta; class Magnoliopsida; order Solanales; family Solanaceae; genus Solanum; species Solanum commersonii. The sequence continues at coordinate 7,636,688 of JAJTWQ010000012.1, forward strand.
CTTATTCATTGTAGCATATTAAGACAAATGGATGAATGCTTCCACCAAATTTACTAAAATGGTTTATAGTATCATATTGCCCAATTAAACTAAAATTCAAGAACTCAAGCAATTAAGAATTAATATAGGCATGCGGGGATTGAAATTGATGTCACATAGGGGAAATTGTGTTCCTCAATAGGGCTAAATAATCATGTATAGGCTGGGCCATCGTCAATGACACTTGTCTTCTTTCGATCTCATAGTACCAATTCATAGAATCTCCTTTTTTTCTCATCTATATGAATAACAAATCAACCTATTACCTTATGGAATATGTCTTTCAAGAAATTGGGCAAATAGATCTCAACCATAATCTCTTTTTCGAGAAAACCATAGAAATCAAACCTTAACTGCATGAATTAAACTAATTACCCACTCCAATTTATTTCTTTTGAGCATCAATCGAAGATCGAGAATAGGATTAAGTTTGCAACCTTAGCCCATTTATTAACGTCATACTAATTAGCCTAAATCCATGACCGAACAACAATAAAACAGAGTAAAACACATTACCCATTACATTAAATCAACACACAATCCCATAATTGCACCTACTAGAATTGGGGTTTTAGCCACCCATCAAAAAAAGTAAAGAGATTATACCCATGATGATAGCAGTCACGGATGTGATGAAATTAAGCAATTATAATCAACACCCACTTTGATTTCAACTTCCAATTATCAATTTAAGAGTGAAATTAAAACCCCAAAATTAAAGATGTTTATCCAAGGTAAAAAGTCTCATACAAAAAAATCTCAAAAACTCTCTAAAACCAACAAAACTCTAGCAAAAAAGCACTGCTTATTTTCTCTCTCCTTTGGGATATTTCTAATTTCCAAAAAATTTGGCCCAAATATCATTGTGTTATCAGCTTGGTGACGTTAGGCGAGCTCACCAAACAGATTTGATAGATCACCATCTGTTCCTTGGATTGCCTTTATTTTGCTTCAGGCTTCAGGTATTTGAATCTTAGTCGATGAACTCGTTTGAGTCTGCCTTTCACATTCAACGAATCATCGATTACCTTCTTTTTCCACCTTTTAAGCCTTCATTTCTCGTCCAAGTCCTGTCACCTTCGTCGATGGTCAATTTATTCGCCCTTCAAATTTGGTGAGTAACCATTTCACCTTTAGTTCACCGACCTACATCAAATATATTTAGTTGTGAGCACACGACATTTAGGTGATCCACTCTTTTGGTTAAGTGACTTCCAATGTGGAGTTTATACTTCTTTCAATGATTTTGTCCTTTCTTTCATATATTCATCCTTGCCTTATCCTTTAGCCTTCATAGCTGCAAATCATAAAAATATCATTATAATAAGGCATAATTAGGCATTGAAGAAACTAATTATTGAACTAGAAAGGCCTCAAATGAGTGTAAATATACAACTCATCCCAGAAGATTCATCTCTAACCTAGCTAGATGATGCCAACCCTTTAATCATGTAATGAAGAATGGTTCCTCTTTTGACTAGGATCAATTATGTCAGAATGATTTTGGCAGCATCTAAAAATACTTATTGCATCCACCCATGTTAGGGGAGACAATGATTTGGAGGACATTGATACTTTATATTGCGTCACAAGTCACTTGGCGAAAAAAGGAACAAACATTGTACTACCTAAGTTGGACTTTGATAAGTGTTGAGTTGAAGTATATGTCTGTTGGAAAAATGTTCTTAGCATTATTCTATGAGATTACGAAACTTAAACACTATTTTGAAGGTTCAACCATCAAGATAATTTCTTGAGTTGACCGTGTAAAGTTTGTAACAACTCCACCAATTATCTCTAGATGTCTAGTAAGATGGTTTATATTGTTCAACCAATATGACATTGCATACACACCTTAAAAGGCTATAAAGGATAATAACTTTCCAATTTCCTTACCGATTACCCTATCCCAAAAAAAAAGATAGGTGTTACCGAATAAAGATGCACTTTTCATTAAAGAATTGTCGGCATGAACAATGTTTTTTGATGGGACTGTACGTCGAGATGGTGTGGGGACAGTAGTTGTGTTGATACCCTATAAATATTAATCTTGTAGTTTTCATCTGTTCTAGGTAAAACATGTTCCAACAACATCGCTGAATGCCAAGCTTTGATTATTGGTCTTGAAATGGCATCAGATATGAAGGTCCCATAGTTGGATATTTATGGTAACTCTATGTTGATCATCAATCACCTATTGGGGGAGTTACGAAGTAAAAAAAGGATATTTTTCATATTATCATGCTATTTGTTTTCTTGACAGGTTTGATCAAGTGTTCTTAAACCATGTCCTAATCGAAGAAAAATGCATGGTTGATGCTTTAGCTAACTTGGCCACAACAATTTCAATTGGAGAGAACGAATCAACTAATGAAAGGTGTGTATTTCAATGATGGTTCATTCTCATATGTTCTGATCTTCAGATAAATGAAATCTATCATAAATCCTTTCAAGTGATTGAAGAAAAGGTTTGAAGCAACCACTAATTGAACACCTCGAACATAAAAGGTTGCCAAAATTACCTATAAAAAAGAGCATAAAGAAGAGAAGGGTACCAAAATTCATTTTATATGAGGGAAAATTATTTCTTCACTTAAACGAAGAACTATTCCTACATTTTTTTGACAAAGAAGAAGATTAGCAAACAATGGAGGAAGCACATTTTGTCATTTGTAGAGCGCACCAATCATGGCCCAAGCTTCATTTCTACATCAAGATGATGGGATACTACTGGACAATAATGGTGGACTGTGTAGAACATTTATAAAGGTGTGAAACGTGTCAATTCAATGCCAATTACATGCACCAACCTCCATAGCCTCGTCATCTAACAATGAATTCATGGCCTTTTGATGCATGGAGACTTGATATTTTTGGACCTCTTCCAAAGTCCTTAAAAAGGCAGATGTACATCTTTGGAACCATTGACAACATCTTGAGGTGGGCTGAAGTTGTGCCATTAAAAGAAGTGATGAAGAAGACAATTGTTGACTTTATCAAGTGAAAACAAAAATTTTAGGTGTGGAATACCAAGATACATAATTAGTGATAATGGAATGCCTTTTGACATAAGCTTATAGTGAGCTTGTACGAAAAATTTATTTTGAGCAACTTAAGTCTCCATTGTGCAATACATTTGTCAATGGCCTTGTTGATGTTTTTAACAAGACACTTGGTAACTTTTTGAAGAAAGTCACCACGAAGAATAATAAGGAATGACATGAGAAAATTTGTGGAACTTTATGGAAACATTGAACAACCTCCGGAACTTTTACACAAGCACTCCATACTTTCTGGTATATGATGCATAAGTCGTCCTTCCATTGGAGCAATAAGTTCCATCATTGCAAATCATAATCCAAGAAGGAGATATAGTCAAAAACAACACTCAATTCCATTTAGCAGAGTGGGAGGCATTGGATGAGAAAAGGCTAGAGACACAACAAAAGTTGAGATGCTTTTAAGCTCGACCAGCTAGATCATTCAACAACAAAGTGCGGCCACGATCGTTTCAAATGGGAGATTTCAACTTAGTTGTTTGAAGACCCATAATCCTCAATGGACACATAAGTGATAAGTTCACATCAAAATGAAATGGTCCATACATTGTGACAGAAGAATATTCAAATGGTGCATACAAAATAATTGATGAAGATGATCTAAGTGTTAGTCCGATCAGCAAAAATCCCTGAAATATTACTTCCCGTGAAAGTCACCAACTCTCCCCGGCTTATGAGAGTAAACTGCATGTACTCATGGCCCCTATGAGTTTAATCTGTTAAGAATTCATCACCAATTTAATTAATACCAAATACATTTCAAGAAGAATCTAGAATATTCAAGAGTCATAAAGAAATAGAAGAAGATTCCTAAAAAGAGTATTCTAGAGAGAACACTCTAGAAATGTTCTAGAAACGGTAGTTCTAAAATAAAGTAGTTGAAGGAACATTCTAAAATAGAGTAGAAAAATATCATTAGCTAGATTTTTCCATCAACACCTACAAATAAAGGTGGACCATTTGAGTTGTAACTAAGTAAGAAAATAAGAAAGAAAGTAAGCAAGAGAGCAAACAACAAGTGAGTGATAAATAAGAGAGAATTGCTAGAGTGTGAATGAAAGAAATATTGCACATAAGAATTGTAAGACGAGCTGCGCTTTACCTTACAATATTAAAATTTACATAGTGAGAAACCACTTGTGGCGTTCTCCAAATATATCCAACAAGTGGTATTAGAGCCTGGTGGATAAGAAAGGTAGCAACTCAAAAGAAAGGAGATCTTAGTTGCTACTGTCGGAGGATGCAAATCACTAGGAACTAATCAATGATAAATTTTGTAAGCACTCTTAATAGTGTTTAGAAGTTCAACGCAAGAAACTATAGATCATGGAGCATGAGAATGACATATAGCTTTCTTGTCCATGAATTATGGGATATCATCAACGGATTGGACAATACACCACCAATAGATGTGACAATGCTCAAATTACTCTAAAATGATTAGAAGAGTAAGCGATTGTTCTCAATAAAATTACCCAACTAAGAGTTGAGGTCGAATTCCATAAGGTGTGATGTAAGGATAAGAATTCAAAGAGTAAATTAAGATGCGACTAATTCATTCTAGCGATTAAAGAAATTGGGAGGATTATTCCACTAAATTTAATCAGGAACCTTTGGAATCAGTTATAACCAATTAACTAAAGAAAATATGGGTTAGACAATTTAGATTGGGTGTGGGGGTTTGCATTGCTATTAACTGGGGTACAATTTCTTGCATAGTAAAGCTCAACAACCATGGATAACCTGGGTAATCATTGGTAACACTAATCTTCTTTCGATCTCATAGCATTGGTTCAAATCTCCTTTCGGTCACATATATATAATTCACAAATTAACCCAACACCTTGCTTTTGCAACTAAAATAATCTAAGTTGTTCACATTGAGTTAATAACCACTTCTATTGATTTCTTTCAAGAACCAATTGGATATCTAATGTAGGACTACGTTGGCCACCTTAACCCCTAAGTTAAGTTCATGCTAATTAACTCAAATTCATGGCTGAACAACAATAAAACAAAGCAAGGCAAATGACCCACTAATTTAAATCAACACCCAACCCCATAATCACACCCCTAGAACTTGGGATTTTAGCCACACATCATAAAAATCAAAGAAATTATACCTATTATTTTAGCAACCATCAATGTGTTGAAATTGAATAATAATCTTCAACACCCACTTAGTTTTCAACCCTTAATTGTCAATTACAAGGTTAACCAAAACCCCAAAACTAAGAACAAAACTAAATACTATATTTCTTAATGTTGAAAGAGTAAAAAGGATACACTTTCTCTCTCTTCAAAGATATTTATACTTTCCCCAAAATTTCTTTCACACCACATTCGGTGTCATTAGTTAGACTTGCCAAACTTATTCGGTGAATCGCTATTTTATCTTTCATCTCGCTGTTTATTGATGTTAGGCTTCAGGTGTTTGAACTTCAATGGGCGCACTCGATAGAATACACCTTTCATGACCAACGAGTCACCAAATTTCACCTTGTTTTCCTAGTTTAGCCTTCATTTTCCCTAAGTAGTTTGTCACATTCGGCAATGAATTTGGGTTCCCTTTTATTAATTTGGCGGATCTCCCATATGCACTCTCTTTGCCAATCTGTCTTGACACTTGGACATCGAATATTGTCAATTTCGGCGAGTACATACATTGTGATAGAAGAATATTCAGATAGAACGTACAAAAATAATTGATGAAGATTATCTAAGTGTTGGTCCAATCAACGAAAATCACTGAAATATTACTTCCCATGAAAGTCACCAACTCTCCTCGGCTTATGAGAGTAAACTACATGTACTCATGGCCCCTATGAGTTAAATATGTTAACAATTCATCACCAATTTAAATAATATTAAAGACATTTCAATAAGAATCTAGAATATTCAAGAATGATAAAGAAATAGAAGAAGATCCCTAGAAAGAGTATTCTAGAGAGAAAACTCTAGAAATGATCTGGAAATGGTAGTTCTAAAATAAAGTAGTTGAAGGAACATTCTAAAATAGAGTAGAAAATATCCTTAGCTAGATTTTTCCATCAACTCCTACAAGTAAAGGTGGACCATTTGAGTAGTAAGTAAGAAAATAAGAAAGAAAGTACGCAAGAGAGCAAACAACAAGTGAGTGATAAATAAGAGAGAGTTGCTAGAGTGTGAGAGAAAGAAATATCGTGTGTAAGAATTGTTGGACAAGACCTGGGATTTACCTTGTGACAATAAAATTTATATGGTGAGACCGATTGTGCCCTTCTCCAAATATATCCAATAGGTAGTATTAGAGCCTGGTGGATAAGAAAGGTAGCCACTCAAAAGAAAGAAGATCTTACATGCTACTGTCAGTGGATGCAAATCACTAGGAACTAATCAATGATAGATTTTGTAAGCACTCTTAATAGTTTTGAGAAGATAAACGTAAGAAACTATAGATCATGGAGCATAAGAATGCAATATTACTTTCTTGTCCATGAATTATGGGATATCATCAGTGGATTGGACACTACACCACCAACAGATATGACAATGCTCAAATTAAAGAGAAAGAGAAAAACTGGATGCAAATGAACTTATATAGCCAGTGTATTACATACAAGGCTGAGAATAAAATAACAACTTAGAGAAACCTACGTAATTACACTTCTAAAGATAAAAAGGTTGATAAGCAAAATAAAAAGAGTCCTATAAGTAAGAAGAGTCCTACAGGTAACCAGAGTCTTATATGCTAGCCATTATTATCCCCCTGCAAGTTGGCGTTGAGGTTTACTACGCCCAACTTGGAGAAATGGTTAACAAAAAGTGCACGCGGAAGAGGCTTTGTAAGAAGATCTGCAACTTGATCAGCAACATGTAAATGGGCAACTTCAAGTTGTTTGAGCTCAACATGCTCACAGAAAAAATGGAAGTTGATGGCCACATGCTTCATGCAGCTATGGAAAACATGATTCACACAAATATAAGTGGTGTTGATATTGTCACATAGAACTCTTGGAACAACAGTCAGAGGAAACTGAAGCTCTTGAAGAAAATGGGTGAGCCAATTAGTTTCAGAAATAATAGCAATAACTGCCCGATATTCTACCTTTCTAGAAGAACGAGAAACTGAACGTTGCTTCTTTGAAGACCATGAAATAGGGGAACTACCAAGATAGATAACATAACCAGTGGTCGATGTGCGATTATGAGGATCCCCTGCCTAGTCTGAGTCAGAGCACACCAGCAACCTACGATCAGTTTCATTGGCAATGAGCACACCAAAAGAGCTAGTTGAACGGAGAGAGCGGAGAAGTCGTTTCAGAGCAACCCAATGAGACATAAATGGCTGATGTATAGCTTGGGACAACTTGTTGATAGAAAAAGCTATGTTCGGATGGGTGAATGAAAGGTAATGAAGTTTACCAATAATGCACCGATATAAGGAACCATGAACTAGATGATCATTAGGCGATAGATCAACAACTATATTAGATGTCATAGGTGTGGAAATACCTTTGCAGGTATCCATAGCTACCTCATGTAGGAGAACCATAGTGTACTTCTCTTGAGAGAGCAGAAGACTAGCAGAAGAACGAATCACGTCAATACGAAGAAAGTAATGAAGAGGTCCTAAGTCCTCCGGTGAAAAATGTTGAGAAAGAGCCTCAATGATATAATGGACACCTCGTTGGTGACTACCAGTCCCTAAGATATCATCCACATAAACTAAAATATACACAATGAACCCAACTATATGCATAATGAAGAGTGAGGAATCAGAATAAGACTTAACAAAACCCAAAGTAAGAAGATAATTTTTGAGTTCGGTGTACAAAGCACAAGGAGCCTGTTTGAGGCCAGAAATTGCCTTCTGAAGATGACATACATGGGTAGGATTCCCAGAGTTTTCAAATCTTGGTGGCTGTAGCATGTAAACTTCTTCAGTTAGAGAAACCTACAAGAAGGCATTGTTAACTTCCAACTGATAGACATGCCAGTCAAGTTGAGTGGCGATAGTTAGGGCGAGACGGACAGTAGCAGGATTGATTACTGGATTGAAAATGGAATGATAATCAAGTCTGGGGTGTTGTGTAAATCCCTTGGCAACCAAATGAGCCTTGTACCTATCAATAGAATCATCAGGTTTATGTTTAACTCAGAATAACCACTTACGATCCACCACATTTTTGGAAGAGTCACATGAACCAAATCCCAAGTATGGTTGCGAACAAGGGCATCAAATTCAGCTTGCATTGCTGAATTCCAATGGGGAATTAGCTTGGCTTGCTTATGAGTTATGGGGATTTTTGTAGACACTATACTGGTTGTGAGAAACTGACGAGGTTTAAGGCTATGAGTTTTTGATCTAGTAGTCATTGGGTGTACTTTGGTGGCTAGCTAGTTTGGCCGGATTTGGGTTGGTGGGTCAGGTTGACTAAGAGTAGCTATTGGTTGAGGTGGGCAAGAAGTCATATGTGGCTTATTTTGTGCCGAAGTAGATGGATTATGAGGAGGACATGGAGTTTGACTAGGAATGGGTGGTCTTTTTCGTCTATTATACATGATAAGTGGCCGTGAGGGCAATGGCTGAGGTGCTGCAGAAGAGTTAGTTTTCTATTTGTGTGGAAAAGATGAAGAAGTGGAAGTTGAGACAGGAGAAGGAATATTTACCTGATTGTGTAGAGAAACCATCTGGAGCGGAGGAGATAGCTTGCAGGCGTTGAGTGATAGTGGGCAACGTAGTTACTAGTGGGGGAAGTTGATAAGAGGAATGCAAAATTGAATTAGTTTCCTCTTTGGATTGTTGTTCAACAGAAATATTATCCCAAGAAAAATTAACTTTATCACGGAACCTGGAAAAAATATTTTGAAAAGGAAAATTGTCTTCCAAAAACAATACATCCCTGGATAAATATAATTTGGAGTTAACTGGATCAAAATAGTAATGATTGTAATATTTGTTAGAAAATCTTAAATAAACATATGGGGCAGATCGAGGTTCCAATTTATTTCTGGAATACGGTTTAATCCATGGATAGCATAAGCAACCAAAAACTTTGATGGAATCATACTTAGGCATAACCTAACATAGGATTTCAAAAGGTGATTTATTTTGTAGATTGGGAGTAGTCATCCCATTGATCAAATAAATAGCTTGATGACATGCATCACTCCAGAACGTTGAAGGTAAGGGTGCTTGGAGTAGTATGGTGCGGGCTGTCTCGATGACATGCCGATGTTGGCGTTCAACTAAGTCTACCCTTTGTGGCGTGTATGGAGGGACACTAAGTGTTTAATACCATGTGTTTTTAGATAGGAATCTAATTTTTGAAACTCACCACCACCATTAGTGTAAAAGGATAAAAATTTTGCGCTAAAATGTTTTTCAAGCATGGGATGTAAAGTTTGGAAGATTTCTAGAACTTCAGTTTTAGCTTTTAGTGTGAACAACCAATATATCTTGAATATTGATCAACAAATAAACCACAGTATCATTTTTTGTCAATTGATAAAACCGGAGACGCCCCCCACAAACCACTGTAAAGTAAACTTAATGGATTGGCACTGTGCAAAGAACTTTTAGAAAAAGGCATCCTATGGATTTTATTAGAATAACATGAATGACAAACAATACTATTTTTTGAACCAACTACTGGAATAGAAAAATCATGCAAAAACTTATTTAGAACTTGACGATTAAGGTGGCCTAGTCGTTGATGCCACAGGTGGTAAGGAACAACGACGTTGCATTCTAGTGGACCATCAACATCCCCAGGTGGCTACTCATACAACCCGTTTTTACTCTATCCGTGAGCCAATGGCGCCCCTGTAGTCAGATCTTTCACAAGGTAAGAAAAAGGAAAAAATTCCATAGAGGAGTTATTATCTTGACAAAATTTAGAGATATATATCAGATTATTTGTAATAGATGGAGATCAAAGGACATGTTGAAGATGGAATTGGTGATTTGATGCATTAAAATTCACATTACCAGTATGAGAGATTGGAATGGTATTACCATTACCCATGATGATCTCCTTTGAACCATGGTAGTCTTGCGTAGTAGTTAGACTTTGTGTGTCTGAGGCAATATGGTGGGTAGCACCACCATCAACAATCCATGGAGCTGACTGGTTCTGGAGGTGTGCAACATAATTAGCACGCGCTTGAAGATGATTGTGAGAGCGTGATCGGTAGACACGAGCAGTATGACCTCTACCATCACAGAGTTGGCAGTAGAGGTTGTTATTGGAAGATTGATGTTGTTAGTTGTTGAACCAAGGTTGCTTATTGTTATGCTAAGATTGATTACAAGTTTGCTAATTTTGTGCATTGGATCGTCGATAACTGTTGTGGTTATTGTTGGAGCCTTAACGGGTAGGAGCGGAAGCAGTCATTTGAGCAAAGTTGGCAATAATGGGAATAGAAGGTATCTTTTTGGCTTCCTCATGCTGAAGGAAAAAAACTTGGTCAAGGAGCTTTTCATATACTTCTTCATAGGGGATCGCCAAAACTCGAGCACAGATAGCGGCTGAAATTTCTCAAAATTCAGACCCAAGACCAGTGAGAATCTTGACAACCAATTCTTCGTTAGAGATGGGGGAGCCAGTAGTGGCAAGTTCATCACAAAGAGAGCGAACTTGATGGAGATAGTCTGCAATAGGACGAGATTCTTTTGAGAGATGGGATAGATGGTCTCTAAGACTAAAGATAGGAGTTTGAGGTTTATTTGCATAAGCAGTATGCATGGCATCCAAGACGACTTTGGCATTTGGAGCAGAAGTGACTTACTGCCAATGACCACATCCACAGTTGCCAAGATAGCATTTTGTATGAGCTAATCTTGTTGAAACCAGGAAACATACGCAGAATTGGATACTTCGAGGTTGTTTTCAGAGATAGTTTTTGAAGGGATTGGGATCGATCCACAAGATGACCAAAGAGGTTGTGTCCACACAAAAGCATGGACACCTGAGCCTTCCACAACAAAAAGTTATGGCTACCAGTAAGTTTGGTGGGGAGTTGAGTAACCAGATTGAACCTGACAACAATCTTTGAACCGGAGAAGTTGTTGGCATTGACGACACTTGAATTTGGGGCCATTTTTGGCTGGAGGTGTGTGGACTGGGAGGGAAAAAAAGGATCAAGCTTGTTAAATCGATAGAGCTCTGAATACCATAAAGAGAAAGAGAATAACTAGACACAGATGAACTTATGTGTATTGATTACTGTATTGGTCTTTTATATAGACAGTGTATTACATACAAGGCTGAGAATAAAATAAAAATTTAGAGAAACCTACATAATTTCACTTCTAAAGATAAAAAGGCTGATAAGCAAAATAAAAAGAGTCCTATAAGTAAGAATAGTCCTACAAGTAACAAGAGTCTTAGATGCTAACCGTTATTACAAATTACTCTAAAATGATTAGAAGAGTAAGCGGTTGTTGTCAATAAAATTACCCAACTAAGAGTCGGGGTCGAATCCCAATCCCATAAGGAGTGATGTAAGGATAAGAATTCAAAGAGTAAATTAAGATGAGACTAATTCATTGCAGGAATTAAAGAAAGTGGGTGGATTATTCCACTAAATTTGATCAGGAACCTTTGGAATCAATTATAAACAATTAACTAAAGAGAATATGGGTTAGACAATTTAGATTAGGTGTAGGGGTTTGCATTTATGATAACTGGGGTACAATTGCTTGCTCAGTAAAGCTCAACAACCATGGATAAGTTGGGTAATCATTAATAACACTAATCTTCTTTCGATCTCATAGCATTGATTCATAGAATCTCCTTTTGGTCACATATATATAATTTACAAATTAACCTAATACCTTGCTTTTGCAACTAAAATCATCTAATTTGCTCTCATTGAGTTAATAACCACTTCTATTGGTTTCTTTCAAGAACCAATTGGAGATTTATAGTAGGATTACGTTGGCCACCTTAACCCCTAAATTAAGTTCATACTAATTAACTCAAATTAATGGCTGAACAACAATAAAACAAAGCAAGGCATATGACCCACTAATTTAAATCGACACCCAACCTCATAATCACACCCCTAGAACTTGGGATTTTAGCCAGATATCATAAAAATCAAAGAAATTATACCTATGATGTTAGCAACCATCTCTATGTTGAAATTGAACAATAATCTTCAACACCCACTTCGTTTTCAACCCTTAATTGTCAATTACAAGGTTAAACAAAACCCCAAAACTAAGAACAAAACTAAATACTCTATTTCTCAATGTTTACAGAGTAAAATGTGATAAAAGGATACACTTTCTCTCTTTTTAAAGCAATTTATACTTTCCCCAAAATTTCTTTTGCACCCCATTCGGCGTCATTAGTCAGACTCATTAAACTTATTCGGCGAAGCACTATTTTATCTTTCACCTCGCCTTTTATTTATTTTAGGCTTCAGGTGTTTGAACTCCAATGGGTGGACTCGATAGAATACACCTTTCACGACCAGCGAGTTACCGAATTAGTTTAGCCTTCATTTCACTAAGTAGTTTGTCACATTCGGTGATGAATTTAGGTTCCCCGTTATTAATTCGGCGGATCTCCCATACGGTCTATTTTTTCCAATATGTCTTGATATTTGGACATCAAATAGTGTCAATTTCGGCAATATTCATCCCATTGAGCGATTCTCTCTTTTGTTTAGGCGATCACAAGTTTGGGGATTTCTACTCTTTTCACTGTTTTTGGCCTCTTGTCTCATTCATTCATCCTTGCCTTGTATTTTGGCCTTCATAGCTACAACTTATCAAAATATCATCAAAATAGGATATAATTAGGAATTGAGGACACTAAATATTGAACTAAAAAGCCTCAAATGTGTGCAAATCTGGCACTCATCAACACCCCCAACTTGAACTTTTGTTTGTCCTCAAGTAAATAAAAAATACAATTAGTTCACTAAAAGTGTCTACAACAGTTCTCAATGATAGTTAACATGCTAGTGTCACCGCAATATTACTATCAAGCAGATGCAACACTCAATCATGCTAACAAAGTTTCAAATGATGACTAGCCGGTATCAACCCAAGCTCAAGATCACTAATACTTTCTTTATAATGCAAAACCATTGTTTAAAAAATGCATCCAGGTTCCCTCACACAAAGAATGATTCCATACTCTCACAAAAAGAATCAATAAAGAAGTTAGGAATCAAAACAACTCTCACACTCTAATAGAGAAATACATGCAAGATTCATCCCATAGGTTTGCCCATATTTGCCAATCATCACACAGCCTAATTCATGCAAGATATCGAAGGTCTTTTAGGCTTGTAATAGGGCTTAGGGTAAATGTATGGTTAACTTGTTCATTGACTTGACCTTTTCAAAACATTGTTGTATTCATCTTCACATCTTCCAAAGTTCTTTCCATTCTTTTCACTTGGAGACTTAAACTTCAAGTTTTCAATCAATTTGTTGTCCGCTCCTTTTATTTCCTCAAACTTTAGTTTTCATTTTAATTTTCAAACTTTTGCTCATCACAAATAACTTTTTATAAGAAGGGGTTCCTTCTTTTTGTAACATACTTCAAAGTTGAGTCTCACTCTTTCTTTCTTTCTTTTCCTTCTACTTGGCTTTATTTCCTCCTTCCTTTCCACACCACCAACTTAGGCTTTTGACCTAAGTTGGTTATTCAAACAAACCAATATGTAGAAAAAGATTTATGGTAAGAAGTTAGGGACAATTTATCTTAAGAGGTTTCAACAAGCTTGACAACAAATGGTTCAATCTCAAATGGTGCCAAAATGGTTGTACACCCTCACAAGGTAATCACTAAAGGTATAAACATTTGGGTTTCCTCTCAAAAATTTCACCCAAGATCATTTCTTGAATTCACTAAGGCTAGACAATAAGACTGAAAAGGAAAATTCTAGGATTCAACAAGCATGATTTCAAATAAGCCTCAGTACCCAAGGCACTTCAAACACAATAATTTAGCACAACTTTACAAAATCAAAAAGTTTGCATGCGATGTGCATTGCAAGGCTAACATCAATACACAAATAGTCAACATAAGAATCAAAGATCATTCAAAAGTGAAACCACACCAATTCCATATTTCCATATCAATGCAAAACACATTTCTCATAATGAGTACTATTCAAGACATTCATATTAAACACAATTGATCCTCAAACATCAACACTTACAACTCAAGCATTCTTAATCATTTCAAAAGTCCACATTCATTGGGCAATAAGTAGAAAGAAAAAAATGAAATCAAGCACACAAAGAGTGAGAGTAAGCACTAAAAGTGCTCCTCACCCCACCAAAAACAAAACAACAATGTCCTCAATTCTAGAAGTAAAGAGAAAAGTAAAGGGTGTTCAACTCCCTATGAGAAGTGAGTTAGCATCCCTAAGCTTGCTTATCAAGTTAGGTGAGTCATTGATCATGCCCAAATCACCGACTTTGCATGTAGGGACCAAGGCTATTCCAACCCCATTAGGTAAAATCATTAATGAGCACCTTGTGGAATAGATGGATCGCCGAAACTACACACCAATCGCCCAAAGTGATAGTGTTGTTGCTTGAAATCTTAGTAAAAGAAGGTGGACTGAGTTGGGTACACCAATAGTGCTTGGTGAAGTACCTTTTTGTACTTCAATCCGGCGAAGTTGACAAAACCTTCACCATCTAGAATTACCCCAAGGGTGAATCTAGAGGTAGTTCACCCTCTAGGATCGGTGAATTTCTTGACATGTCTGTGATCACTTAGTACTTCTTGCCTTCTTGCACAAGTGAAACACATTATAGAAAACAATGAATAATTCGATTGCCTCCCATTAAGCACTTGGTTTAACATAGTGACACAATATGGACATGATCTCACGCATCATCTAAGTACACCACTTCAATAACTCTTACATTACAACCCTCCCCAAAGTAGACTTTCAACCGTTGACCGTTAACTTTGAATCTGATACCCTTAGTATTTTCAATCTCAATTGTTCCATTTCCATACAGTCTAGTCACCTTATACGGACTAGTCTACTTTGATTTTAGCTTTTCCTGGAAAGTTCCAATCATAAATTGAATAGGAGAACTATCTCACCTACCCTAAACTCCTTGTAGGATTTGGCATCATGCCAATGTTTAACTTTCTACTTGTAGAACACAGATCTCTTAGATTCCTTTACTTGAAATTAATCCAATTCAAGTAGTTAGCCAACACAATTCTTCAAAGCCAATTCCCCAATGCCCATGAGGATTTGTGCTTTAATTCAAATTACAAGTGACAGGCCTTTCCAAACACAAATTGGTATGGCGACATTCTAATAGAAGATTTGAAGGTTGTTCAATAGTCCTAAAGTGCATCGTCATGCTAGTTGGACCAATCAGTGTGGTAGATATTAACTTTTTTAGCCAATATATTGTTTATTTCTTGGTTAGACATTTCAAATTGTCTACTTGATTGTGGGTGGTATGGTGTGGCTACCTTGTGTTTAACCCCATACTTAGACAAAAGTGCTTTAAATTGGCGATGATAGAAATGGAAACCACCATCACTTATAATGGCCCTTTGGGTACCAAACCTTGTAAAAATATACTTCTTTAGAAACTTTGTTACACTCATCCCTTCATTGTTAGGAAATCCACGGCTTCAACCCATTTTGACACATAATCGATTGCCACAAGGATGTTTTTTTTCCCGAAAGAGCTAGGATAAGGTCCCATGAAATCAATTCCCCACACATCAAATAGCTCAACTTCAAGAATTCTTTCACATACCTCCTTGAAATACTCCCTTGAACTTGACATTGCACATAAAACTTACAAAAAGAATGAGTGTCCCTGTACACTATAGGCCAATAAAAACCACATTGCAATACCTTTGCAGATGTATGGATACCTCCATGATACCCACCCGCCTGTCACGACCCAAGCCTAGGGCCTAGACGTGACCGGCGAATGGGAAACCCAAAGGAACCCCAAATAAGCCTCATAGCATATCATTACACATTCTTGGTCGCGGAAGCAATTAAAATGACCATAAGCGATAAGCATAGTCAAGGGGAAATCGGGACTAAGGGAGCAAGATAAAAAGAGAATGATACATAAATACCATAGATGAGTCAAGCTCAAGCATAATACACAACTTGTCTAACACCACCTCTAAACATGGGTACTTAGCGGGGACCAAGCCAAACTACCGGGCTCACCCTCATAGTCAATACATAATTAAAAGGAAAAGTCTTATACATAGCAAGAGATCATAAGCAACGACCCCGAAATGGAGGACTCACCAATAAGCTCGATAGAAAATCGTATTAGCCACGTGAAGGAGGATGGTCAAGCGGTGCTCCGGTCCCTACATGGTGACATCATGTAGGCATAGAGTATGCATTAGTACGTTTGAATGTACTAAGTATATGGGATGCAATGCAATGCAACAATAGATGGACATCATAGGCAAAATGCATAATCATACTCGATAGATAGCATATTAATGAGAAGATATGTATAATGATGCTTACATAAAAATCATATTTAGTGGGGCGTAGTACATGTGTAGCGAGTGACCATCAATATAATATTTCCAAGGCCTACCACCCCCTTGGAGAGGCGAAAGAGATACAAACCCCTCAATGTGGTTACCCGGGCCTACCACCCCCCGAGCTAGGGACCAAGGTACAAACCCCTCTATATGGTTATACGGGCCTACTACCCCCCATACTAGGCAACCAAGGTACAAACCCCTCGATATGGTTATACGGGCCTACTATCCCCGTACTAGGCAACCAAGGTACCAACCCCTCAATACGGTTACCCAGGCCTACAACCCCCCGAGCTAGGCTTGGTGGACTCACAACACTATATATAGAAAATCATATACATATATCAATTTCATCATCATTTCAATAATTATATATCCATCTGACTCATAGGACGTACATTGGACCTTCCATTTTCTAAGAATTCTATAAATGGGCATTTTATCAAACACATGGTGGGCTACTGTTCATGTAAATAAAATCATGTATTTCAAGAGTATTAAGTCCAACCAATTCCAAAATCCATATAAATCAGCCACCAACAACATACATATATATATATCCACCTTCATAATTTGATCATGGAAGCATGAAAATAATAAACATCACATAATAATTCTATTTTATGATAATATGCAAAATAGACTATAATAAGGTGTGTAGTAGTAATTCCATACTCAAGAGTTCATAAATAACCATAAGGACCCATAAACTTAAAGTAATAAGAGGGATAAATGGTTGGACTTGTGGAAATGAAGGTTTCCACAATCAAACCCACATATCTCAACTTTGGAGAATCCTTGATGAAGATTGGAATGGAGAATTGAAGCTTGAGATTGAGTCTTGAATCCGGAATTAGAGCTTGAGATCTTTGAATTTGGTTAAGGATCTTGGTGGAATTTTGGAGAGGGCTTAGAGTGTGTTTTTGAGTGTTTTGAAATTAAAAAAATGACTAAGTATGGGACATATCCCCTTTTTATAAAAAACGTCCCCAACACTTAGCCTAAAAAATGAGGCTTAAGGAGTAAAAAAAAAAAATAGATTACTGGAAATTGCAAATCTGCACAGTCAGGTTTTACGAAAATGGTCATAACTCCTTCACCCTAACTCAGAATGAGGTGAAACCAAGTGTGTTGGAAAGCTAACTCAAAGAGCTTTAATTGGATAGGTTGTGGCCCTTCGTGTTCCTTGTGTGCTAAGAGATATACCTCTTTAAAGTTGACCTTCCAAATCACATTTTTTGCGATTTTCGAATTTTGATACGGTTGCTCTAAAATTCGGGTTAGACCCATTTCCCACTCAATTTGACCCCATGAATAAGAATATAAAGTCAAATTTCCAAAATCATGCACAGATTTTGAGATATATAGAAATTACAATTATAGGTGTTTTCGCAGCACATTTTCGGGCATTTTTGGGGTCGTTTCAATATCTCTCCCTTTGAAACATTTGTCCCCGAATGTCAAAGAAACGTACATGAGAGACACAAACATGACAATTTCAGCTCACATAAGGATGCAACAATGCACTTACACCTCATTTCAAAAACCTCAACATAGTTGTAAAACCACAATGAACTTGTCAACTTAAACATGAATGTATTCAATGACATGGGGGCTGAACTTAAGACCTGAGATTTTATAAAGGGCTTAGATCAATACCTTAGGCTTGAGTGAAGTGGAAAAGATAAGGATATCGCCTTTGCATGTCCGCTTCGGCCTCCTAAGTAGCACTTTCAACTTGTTAATTTCTCCAAAGAACTTTAATGGAAGCCACATCTTTGTTTCTCAACCTCTTCACTTGTCTATCTAAAATCTGGATCGGAACCTCTTCATAGGTCAAATTATCTTCAACAATACCCACAACATCAAGAGGCACAATGGCATTCAGATCACCCACACACTTCCTCAATATAGACACATGAAATACCGGATGAACCAAATCCATTTCGCTAGGCAATTCCAACTCATAAGCTACCTTGTCAATTCTCTTCATCACCTTATAAGGACCCACGTATGTTGGCCTCAACTTGCCCTTCTTACCAAAATGAACCACACCCTTCATGGGTGACACCTTCAAATAGACCCAATCACCAACTCGGAATTCAAGAGCCCTTCTCCTCACATCAGTATAGGACTTTTGGCGACTTTGGGCCATCTTCAACCTTTCTCTAATCATCCTAACCCTCTCAAGAGCCTCCATAACTAGATCTGGTCCTAACAAGGCCACCTCACCAACCTCAAACCACCCAACCGGTGATCTACAACGCCTCCCAAAGAGAGCCTCAAAAGGAGCCATACCGATGCTAGAATGATAGCTATTGTTATAGGCAAACTCAATCAATAGAAGATGATCATCCCAACTACCCTTAAGCTCCAATACACAAGCCCTAAGCATATCCTCAAGTGTTTGGATAGTCCTTTCGGCTTGTCCATCCATTTGCGGGTGAAAGGTCGTAGTAAGCTTAACTCTCGTACCTAGACCCCTTTGAAAGGACTTCCAAAAGTGTGACGTAAATTGAGTACCACGGTCTGATATGATGGATAGAGGAATCTCATGCAACCTTACCAAGTCATGAATATATAACCTTGCATAATCTTTCGCCCCATATATTGTCTTTACCGGTAGAAAATGAGCTGATTTCGTCATCATATCAACCACCACCCAAATAGAATCAAAACCTTTTCTAGTCTTGGGTAAACCAACTACAAAATCCATATTAATTTCTTCCCACTTCCAAGTAGGAATCTCTATGTCTTGGGTTAGGCCACCCGGCCTTTGATGTTCGGCCTTAACTTGTTGACAACTATGACAATCGGAGACAAATTTGGCAATGTCCTTCTTCATGCCTCCCTATCAATACACATCCCTCAAATCTCTATACATTTTGGTGGAACTGGGTGGATGGAGTAGGAAGAATTATGAGCCTCCTCAAGAATTTTCTCCCTCAAACCATCAACACAAGGCACACACAACCTACCTTGGTACCTAAGGGAACCATCTCCCCCTTGGGAGAAAACTTCCACCTTGCCCTCTTTCACCAAGGCCTTCAATTCTAACAAGGAAGAGTCAAGATCTTGTTTTCTATCACCTCATCAACCAAGGAAGACCTAGCACCATTAGCAACGACCACACCACCATTACCAACCTCTTCCAACCTAACCCCCAACCTAGCCAACCGATGCACCTCCCTAGCCATTTCCCTATCACCAATATCAACATGAGCTAAGCTACCCATAGACACTCTACTCAAAGCATCCGCCACCACATTAGATTTATCGGGATGATAATGCACACTCATATCATAATCTTTAAGAAATTCTAGCCACCTTCTTTGTCTCAAGTTGAGATCTTTTTGGTTGAAGACATAATGGAGGCTCTTATGATCGGTGAACACATCAACATGTACCCCATACAAGTAATTACGCCAAATCTTTAAAGCAAACACCACCGCGGCTAATTCAAGATCATGCGTAGGATAGTTCTTTTCATGCACTTTGAGTTGTCTAGAAGCATAGGCTATCACCTTACCATTTTGCATTAGAACACAACCCAAGCCAACTCTAGAAGCATCACAATACACAACAAATCCCTCAAGCCCATCCGGTAGTGACAATATAGGAGCGGACACAAGTTTATCTTTCAAGGTTTGAAAACTCCTTTCACACTCATCGGTCCACTCAAACTTAGTCTTCTTTTGTGTCAACTTAGTCATGGGAGAAGCAATAGAAGAAAACCCATTCACAAATCTCCGGTAGTAACCCGCTAAGCCCAAGAAGCTCCTAATATCCGACGGGGTCAATGGCCTAGGCCAATTTCTAATCACATCGGTCTTCTTAGGGTCCACCTTAATACCATCCCCGACACCACATGACCTAGGAAGGCAACCTCCCTCAACCAAAATTCACACTTTTCATACTTGGCATACAACTTCTCCTCTCTCAATCTTTGCAACACAACCCTCAAGTGACCTATATGTTCTTCCTCGCTATGCGAATAGATTAAAATATCATCAATGAAGACCACAACAAAGGAATCAAGGTAGGGTTTAAAGACCCTATTCATTAAGTCGATGAAGATAGTCGGTGCATTGGTCAATCCAAAGGACATGACCACAAATTCATAATGCCCATACCTAGTTCGGAAGGCTGTCCTAGGAATGTCACACTACCTCACTTTCACTTGATGATACCCGGATCGAAGATCAATCTTAGAGAAGTGGCTAGCCCCTTGCATTTGGTCGAACAAGTCATCAATCCTAGGAAGAGGATATTTATTCTTGACGGTGACCCTATTGAGTTGCCGATAATCAATACACATCCTAAGGGACCTATCTTTCTTCTTCACAAACAACACCGGTGCACCCCATGGTGATTGGCTAGGCCTAATAAAACCCTTCTCCAACAAGTCCCTCAATTGTTCCTTCAACTCCTTTAACTCCGCCGGGGCCATACGGTAAGGGGGAATAGAAATGGGTTGAGTATAGGGGAGGAAGTCTATGCCAAAATCTATTTTCCTTTCGGGAGAAACACCAAAAAGGTCATTAGGAAAGACATCAAGGAATTCATTTATGATCGAAACTTACTCTATAAGAAGGGTTTTGCACTCCACATCTCTAACCCTCACAAGGTGATAGAGACACCCCTTAGAGATCAACTTACGGTCTTTAATGCAAGAGATGAACCTACCCTTGACTACCGCATTTTGGCTCTCCCACTCAAGAATGGGTTCACTTGGGAATTGAAACTTGACCCTACGGGTTCTACAATCAATGGAAGCATAGTATGCATGCAACCAATCCAACCTAAGAACAACATCAAAATCGACCATGTTCAACTCAACAAGATCACAAGGCAATATTTTATGCAAGATGCAAATAGGACAATTTCTATAGACCTTCCTAGCAACAATATATGCAGCAATAGGAGTAAACACCTTATATGACTCATGCAACAAGTCGGGCTCAACATGAAATTTTTTGGCAACAAAGGGGGTGACAAAAGAAAGAGAGGCACCCGAATCAATTAATGTATATATATCAAAGTCAAAGATTTTCAACATACCGGTAATGACGTCGGGGACTTCATCGACCCCTTGCCTCCCATGCAAAGCATAAAATTGATTGTGTCTTAGGGCACCATCTTGTCGGCCCCCTCTCCCCAAAGGAACCACATTGGCACCTTGTGGACAGACCTCTTTACCCTTGTTGTGATTCTGAGGACAATCTATTACCTTGTGCCCCATATCCCCATAACTGTAGCAAGCACCGATATTTCTCAAGCACGGGCCACCATGGCCCTTACCACACTTCGAACATACATTAATAGGACCCATACCACCAACACCTTGGGCCCTTGGAACTCATTGGCAAACCCCCTATGGGGCTCATGAGAAGACCCTTGGCCTTGATGAAACCGGCCTCCCCTTCGACTTTGGAACTTGCCCCCAAAACGGGCCCTCTTGGCCTCATGACCCCTCCTCTTCCTCAACTTCTCCTCCTCCATTTGCTTGGCATAGACCATCAAGCGGGACAAGTCCATGTCACTAATCAACATTGCGGACCGACATTCTTCACTCACTAGGTCGGACACACCCATCATGAATTTGTTCATTTTAGACCGTGAGTCGGCAACCAATTGTGGAGCATATCTTGAAAGTTGGTTAAACTTGAGGGCATACTCCCTCACACTCATAGACCCTTGTTTTAAATTCATGAACTCCACCAATTTGGCTTCCCTAAGCTCAAGAGGAAAGAATCGATTAAGGAAAGCCGTTTTGAACTCTTCCCAACGCACCACATAGTTTCCCCCCTTCTCTTCCTTCCATTGGTTGTACCATATTTGGGCCACCCCTTTTAGTTGGTAGGCCGCCAACTCCACCTTATCTTCTGACCTCACGCCCATGATAGCTAATATCTTGTAGATTTCATCAATGAACTCTTGAGGGTCTTCATCTAACTTAGACCCATAGAATTCCGGGGGATTCATCCGCACGAAGTCTCTCACCCGAGATGCCAGGGCAGGAGCCGAGGGGTTTGGGCCCCGTGGTTGGCTTGATTAGCCATAGCTTGTGCAAATAAAGTAAGGGAATCCCGAAGATCCTCATTGGTCGGTTGTTTCTCGGGTGCGCGGGCTCGTCTTCCTTTTGTATTAGGCATGTTCTAGCATAGCAAAGAACAACCGTTAGGGAAAAAAACTTAATTCAACTCTACAGCACGACTTAAAACATGGAGAAGGGAAACATTTCCTAAAACGTGTCATAGCCTCATACTCATTGTTCTAGTGCACAACACAACCACGAATCGGACTCTAATCAACGCGGTGTTATGGACTCCGAAGATCTATCAACCTAGTGTTCTGATACCAAGTTTTGCATGACCCAAGCTTAAGGCTTAGACATGACCGGCGAATAGGGAACCCGAAGGAACCCCAAAAAAGCCTCATAGCATATCCTTACACATTCTTGGTCGCGGAAGCAATTAAAATGACCATAAGCGATAAGCATAGTCAAGGGAAAATTGGGACTAAAGGAGCAAGAGAAAAAGAGAATGATACATAAATAACATAGATGAGCCAAGCTCAAGCATAATACACAACTTGTCCAACACCACCTCTAAACATGGGTACTTAGCGGGGGCCAAGACAAACTACCGGGCTTACCCTCAGAGTCAATACATAATTAAAAGGAAAAGTCTTATACATAGCAAGAGATCATAAGCAACGTCCCTGGAATGGAGGACTCACCAATAAGCTCGATAGAAAATCGTATTAGCCACGCGGAGGAGGATGGTCAAGCGGTGCTCCGGTCCCTACATGGTGACATCATGTAGGCATAGAGTATGCATTAGTACGTTTGAATGTACTAAGTATATGGGATGCAATGCAATGCAACAATAGATGGACATCATAGGCAAAATGCATAATCATACTCGATAGATAGCATATTAATGAGAAGATATGTATAATGATGCTTACATAAAAATCATATTTAGTGGGGCGTAGTACATGTGTAGCGAGTGACCATCAATATAATATTTCCAAGGCCTACCACCCCCTTGGAGAGGCGAAAGAGGTACAAACCCTTCAATGTGGTTACCCGGGCCTACCACCCCCCAAGCTAGGGACCAAGGTACAAATCTCTCGATATGGTTATACGGGCCTACTACCCCCCATACTAGGCAACCAAGGTACAAACCCCTCGATATGGTTATACGGGCCTACTACCCCCCATACTAGGCAACCAAGGTACCAACCCCTCGATACGGTTACCCAGGCCTACAACCCCCCGAGCTAGGCTTGGTCGACTCACAACACTATATAGAGAAAATCATATACATGTATCCATTTCATCATCATTTCAATAATTATATATCCATCTGACTCATAGGACGTACGTTGGATCTTCCATTTTCTAAGAATTCTATAAATGGGCATTTTATCAAACACATGGTGGGCTACTGTTCATGTAAATAAAATCATGTATTTCAAGAGTACTAAGTCCAACCAATTCCAAAATCCATATAAATCAGCCCACCAACAACATACATATATATATCCACCTTCATAATTTGATCATGGAAGCATGTAAACCATAAACATCACATAATAATTCCATTTCATGATAATATGCAAAATAGACCATAATAAGGTGTGTAGTAGTAATTCCATACTCAAGAGTTCATAAATAACCATAAGGACCCATAAACTTAAAGTAGTAAGAGAGGATAAATGGTTGGACTTGTGGAAAGGAAGGTTTCCACAATCAAATCCACATACCTCAACTTTGGAGAATCCTTGATGAAGATTGGAATGGAGAATTGAAGCTTGAGATTGAGTCTTGAATCTGGAATTAGAGTTTGAGATCTTTGAATTTGGTTGAGGATCTTGGTGGAATTTTGGAGAGGGCTTCGAGAGTGTTTTTTAGCGTTTTGAAGTTAAAAAAATGACTAAGTATGGGACATATCCCCTTTTTATAAAAAACGTCCCCAACACTTAGCCTAAAAAACGAGGCTTAAGGAGTAAAAGAAAAATAGCTTACTGGAAATTGCAAATCTGCACAGACAGGTTCTACGAAAATGGTCATAACTCCTTCATCCTAACTCAGAATGAGGTGAAACCAAGTGTGTTGGAAAGCTAACTCAAAGAGATTTAACTGGATAGGTTGTGGCCCTTCCAGTTCCTTGTGTGCTAAGAGATATACCCCTTTAAAGTTGACCCTCCAAATCACATTTTTTGTGATTTTCGAATTTTGATACGGTTGCTCTAAAATTCGGGTTAGACCCATCGCCCACTCAATTTGACCCCATGAATAAGAATATGAAGTTGAATTTCCAAAATCATGCACAGATTTTGAGATATATGAAAATTACAATTATAGGTGTTTCCGAAGCACATTTTCGGGCATCTTTGGGGTCGTTTCACCGCCGGTGAAGCATGACAATTTTTAATTATCTCTCACACCTCTACTTCAGACACATAACGCTGGATAATATTATCGGCACATTCCCTAAAGAGATAGGGTTCATCCCACATATTTTTTTTCATGTCAAACAAGAACTTTCTCATTTGATAGATACTCAACCCTTCATGTAACAATGCACACACAATGAAGTTTTCATAATCGACATACCAAGAAACTGAGGTTTGAGAGATCAACATCAATTATTCATCAGGAAAGGCATCGACTAACCAACACAACACTTGATTCTAGCCTCGATATGTGGTCAGCCACTTAGTTTTTGCGACCCTTCATATCTATCACCTTGAAATCAAACTCTTGGAATAGAAGCACCCATCAAATTAATGTAGGATTGGCCTCTTTCTTTCCCATCAAGTGTTGTAGAGCGACATGATCAATATGCACAACAACTTTGGTACCCAATAAATATGCTCTAAACTTTTCAAAACCATACACAATGGCTAGCAAATCTTGTTGTGTCATGGTTTAGTTATTTTTGCCACAATCAAGGTCTTGCTAGCTTAATAGATGGGGCGAAATAATTTTTCTTACAGTGGCCAAGTGCCAATCCACTTGCATCACATATCATTTCAAATAGGATACTCCAATCATGTGCGAATATTATAGGGGCTGAGAAAAACTTTTCTTTCAAGCTCACAAATGCCTTCAAACAAGCATCATCAACCTTAAAAGTACTTTGTTTTTCAAGTAGCCGACACAACGGAATAGCCACCTTTGATATATCTTTAATAAATCGTCGATAGAATCTGACATGGCCTAGAAAACTTCGCACACCCTTCATCGAAATTGGAGGAGGTAATTTGGCAATAACCTCAATTTTAGTTTGATCTACTTTAATTCCTTTTCCAGAGATTTTATGCCCTAGAACTATCTCCCCTCCCCCTCCCCTTCACCATGAAGTGGCACTTCTCCTAATTGAGAACCAAGTTTGATTCAAAACATCGTTGTAGCACCATCTTCAAGTGGTTCAAACACTTTTCAAACGAGCCCCCCAATGACAAAAAAAAGTCATCCATGAAGACTTCCATAGACTCTTATACCATATCAACATATATAGACAACATGCACCTTTGTAAAGTGACCGGTGCATTTCATAATCCAAAAGACTCTCATTTGAAAGAAAAAGTCCCATAGGGGAAAGTAAATGTGATTTTTTCTTAATCCTTCAGGGTTATTGAGATTTGATTGTAACTGAAATACCCATCTAAGAATCAATACTATCCTTTTCTCACAAATCTAGTGATGCATTTGGTCAATGAAAGGCAAAGGAAATGGTCTTTCTCGGTCCAGAAATTTAGTTTATGGTAATCCATACACACTCACCACCCAGTTACGGGACTAGTAGCCACAAGTTCAACCTTCTCATTTGAAACTACCATCATGCCACCCTTTTTAGGAACACATTGAATCAAACTCACCCATTTTCTATCCGGAATAAGAAACATTACTCCCGCATCGAACCATTTTGTCATCTCTTTCTTCATGACTTCTTGCATTGGATAATTTAACCTTCTTTGTTGCTCAATGCTTGCTTAGATATTTCAGTTAGATGTATCTTATGAGTGCACACCCCCCAAAACCAAGCCAATGCTCTAATATGCTTCTTCAACACCTTGATCAATAAATTTACTTGCCATTTTTTGAGGTCGTTTGCAATTATCACCGATAATGTATTATCGGCCCCCAAAATAATATATCTAAGATGAGGAGGAAGAACTTTAAATTTAGTTTTAGGGGCTATATAATGGATGGTTTGGTTGGTGGTGCCTCTCGACTAGACAAGTAAAGGTCTAATTTTTCTGATAAGATGCATATGACCCCACACCAACAAGCGCATCAACTACCTCATCACAATCACTTATTTCTTTTTCTTCATAGTTGAGTAACACAATCACCAATGATTCTCCACTATTGCCGCCTCACCAATACTCACCTCTGCGTCATCGATTTTATCCAAGTGAGACATGCCATGCATGCCACTTGGGTACTTCATAGATTTGCAAATGTTGAAACTAACCTCTTCTTCATTTACCCAAAATTTTAACTCACCCCCTTTAACATCAATCAATGCCTTGTTGGTAGCCAAGAATGACCTACCAAGTATGACTGGGATCTCAATATCAATCTCACAATCTAATAACATAAAATTAGCAGGGAATATGAATATATACAACTTTACTAAGACATCATATACCACACCAACTGGTCTTTTAATTGAGCAATCAACCATCAATAATCCCTTATTTTTCAGTTTCAGTTCTTCAAGCCCAAGTATATTAAAGACCATCAATGGCATTAGGTTTATTCTTACCCCAAGATCACAAAAAACTTTGTTAAATGTGCATGCACCAATGATATATGGTATAGTGAAAGCTCCCGGATCATCTCTTTTCATGATTGTATTTTTTGTCATGACCGCACTACAAGTTTGTGGGATTTCGGTCATTTCACAATCTATCAACCGCTTCTTTGTTACCAACTCCTTCATGTACTTTGCACAACTGAGCGTCCACCAAAGAGATATTTACCTTAAGTCTTTCACTATCCCCAATTTTTTTTAAACTTGGCATTATCATATTTCTTCCTCAATCGTTGAGGAAAGGGAGGAATTATCTTGATTAAAGGTTGAATGGTTGGAACTATCACATAACCATCATTATCATTTGACTTTCGATCACTTTAAACATCATTCACTTGCGTTTCAACCCTCTCTTTAGGTGGTTCATGGTCGGCAACCACCTTTATCTTACCAATTTTATCAATCACTTGTTCATTTTCAGCATATTTCCACTTCGAGTTACTCTGGCTGATACTTGAGTAGCATTCGGTGAGCCTTCATTCATATACTCTACCGATTCTCCCTTCGAATTTGAATACACAAGTGCAGCCAGCTGACCCATCTTCTCTTCAAAAAATTTAATTGACAATGAATGAGAAATGACAATGGTGAAACATCATTCATCATCTCTTGCAAGATCATATCGGACCCTTCAACATTATCAAGAATCTTGGCTAGCAATTCTTCGGTCTAAGTGCTTTCTGGATTAGTTAAGTCATGAAGTGACACACACTTGCCTCTATCACATTCACTTACTTCCCAACTTTCCTTTCTTTCTCACCCATCAAGATCCTCCCAATTGCCGTCACTACTCTTATTCCAACCTTGATTTATGGCAAACTTTGGATAACTTGACCAAAAACCCTCCAATCAGTCTCCTCTCGAGTGAAGTTTAACATTATATGCATTCCTAGACGTAGCATTTCCATGGCTCACCTCAATCATATTCAATGAGCTTGTACCATTTCCCATCACATGTTTAGACAACATATTGAGTTGAGCCGTCAACTTAGCAATACTTTCTTCATGCTTTCGATTTTTTCTGACCTTATTCCTTGAACATTACCAAATGTGGAAGCAATACATGATCTTATCTAGTATGAGAAGCTTGATTAATCTTTTTCATTTCATCAAGTAATCTTCATGCCACCACAAATGGTTGCCTCACTATACCACCTTGAATGAGAGGGTCAATCAATTCTCTATTTACCGTATCGAGACTCCGATAGAAGTATTGCAACATCAGCTTGTGCAGAAAACCATGGTTTGGGCATTGTAGAAATACCCATTAAAAGCATAGCCATGCTTTATGGACAAGTTCTCCGTTTACTTTTTTGAAATATTGAATGTCTTCCCTCAATTTCATCATCTTTGAAGGGGGAAAGAATCTCTGGAGAAATGGCTTAGTTAATTCTTCCCATGAAATGATGAAATTAGGTGGTAACTCGAACAACTACTTAGCTGCTTCACCCATCCAAGAAAAAGGGGAACAATCTTTGCCGAATCGACTCTTGTGATCCTCACACATTCACAAACTTGCGAAGGTGGTCATGAGGATGTTCATGTTCAAAATCTCTAAATAACCCCCTTATTTTGATTAACTGCAACATTGGTTCAATTACACTGAATGTGGCATTCTTTGGAGAAGGAGGTAACTGAAGTGCTCAAATCTTCTTGATGACACTAAGATTCATGTCATCCACTTCTCTGACATCATTATTTTCCCATGAAGACTTGAATTATTACCGCAGTTGATACTCATTGTCCCACCTGCCCTTAGGACAAAACAACAAAACCAAGTATAAAGGTGTTCAACTACAAGCAAATGAGTACACAAATTTCTTCGCAAATTGAATTCTTAGCTACCACTCCCTGGCAGTGGCACCTTTTTTTATAACACGCAAATTACTATAAAATGACTAGAAGAGTAAGCAGTCGTTGTCTATAAAAATTACCCAACTAAGAGTTGGGGTCGAATCCCCTGAGGAATGATGAAAGGATAAGAATTCAAAGAGGAAATTAAGATGCAACTAATACATTTTAGCGATTAAACCAAGTGGGTGGATTATTCCACCAAATTGAATCAAGAACCTTTAGAATCAGTTGTGAACAGTTAACTAAAGAAAATGGGGGTTAGACAATTTATATTGAATCTAGGGGTGTGAAGGTTCACATTGATATTAACTAGGGGTACAATTAATTTCTCAATAAAGCTCAAAACCATTAATAAGCTAGGTAATCATTGGTAACACTAATCTTCTTTTGATCTCATATCATTAGTTCATAGAATCTCCTTTCGGGTCTCATCTATGAAATTTATATAGCAACCCAATACCTCACTTTTGAAACTAAAAGCATCTAAGTTGCACACATTAAGTTAATTACATATTCCTATTGGTCTCTTTCAAGAACCAATTGGAGATCTAGAGTAGGAATAAGTTGACCACCTTAACCCCTAAATTAAGTTCCTGTTAAATTGTAACACCCCATAATTTAGTGAGTTGCACTACTGAGTTCTAGATCCTTTGGTAAGGGTTTTGGAGTGTCGTATGAGGATTAAAACTTGTAAAACTGGTTCCCGTACCTAGAATAGGGGTTTTAGGGTTTAAACGTCCGGGTAACACTCCCCAAGGACCACCCAAGGGGTCCTTGAGGAGGACCTCAAAGTAGTCCCTAAATCTGGAAAAGTTTGGTGAACCACGGATGGCCAACCACGGCCAGTAGACCAGACTACGCCCCGTAGGTCATGGGTGTAGGTCAAGGCCTGCACCAGGCCTGCAAAGCTAATCCTCAGGTGAAAACTACGGAGGTGATTTCCATCCAGTAGCTCCACCTACAGTCCGTAGGTCGAGGGGAGTAGGTGTTGCCAGTTTTAAGTAATTTAGTTTTAGTTAGGTGTTTGGGAATTAATTAGGTAACTAATTATGGGTTAAGGGAGGTCAGTTAGTTAGTTAATTAATCACCTATATAAGCTAATAAGACCCTAAACTAAGTCATGAATTCATGATAACCCAAACCCCAAATTAAAACCCAACTACTCTTCTCACCAAGAATCTTCTCTCTACAACCTCCATTGAAGAACAAAGAAAGAGATCAAGGAAAGCTTGAAGGAAGGAGTTTTTCAATATTAAATTGGAATGATTCTACACCTAAGGTATGGGAGTTCTTCATCCTTGTGAAGGTATCACCCAAGGAGCCCATTCAAAAGCTTTTAACTCAATTCTAGAAAACTCAATTAGCTAGGGTTTCAACTCAACTCAATGGATTCCTTTTAAAGTTTCTTTTAAAGGTTGAATGATGTTTGTTTATGAATGTATGATTGATTTTATATAACTTTAAGTAGAAATTCCTTCAAGAATACATGAGGACCCCAACCCTAGCCATGGTTCTTCTGTACATTATGTGATGGTTTTTCAAGTTGGTCATGTGAGTTAATTATGATGTAATTGCATGATCGAAGTGTGATTTTACATGTATACTTGATTAATCTAAGATTTCTAAGGTGAATTGATATATTCTAGGGTTGTGCCATGAAAAAGGCTAGTTGAGGGTTTAAATATGACCCTCTAAGAATGATGAATTTCTTCATGTAATGCCTTAGATAGATCACCTAGACTTGAATTGATTTAGGATAATGCTTCTAAACATGAATTGACTTGATCATGATATTATATGAATGTTTATGAATACTTGAAGTATAAAGTGCCAATCATGATGAGATTAAGGTATTGATGAGTTGTTGGATCGTGGTGTTTCCTTATCTAATGTACTATTGCTACATGTTTGGGATTAGTTGGTCCATAGCCCTTGAAGGGCATATTGTGAAGGTTTGTGCATGTTGACAAGATTGTGTGTGAACTTATGATTTATTTAAAAAGTGAAGGTCCTATCACTATTGTGTATATTGTGGTATTTTTGAAAGGTCCTTCTTCCCTTACCCATACACTTTATCATAAATGAATTGTCTAGGATGATGATGATGTTGATGTTGTGTCATTTCAAGGACAATTACACACACACACACTCCATGCATAAACATGATATTGACGTATCAATGGTGTTAATTGAAAGTATAGTTCTCATATGCACCTTTACACATTATTATGAATCAAATGTACATGAAAATGATGATCCTATTGTGTTGGTTGAAAGTCCATTCTCATGAGAACACATGATCTTGGTGTGAAAGTTATTCTCACATACAAATTATGAATCTACAGGTGAAAGTACATTCTCACTTTAATGAATCTATGAGCTATTTAATGAATTGTATTGAATGAAGGGTAGAGCACTCCTTCACACATGTAAATACAATTGAAGACTAATGATGTCTAATTTGGGAAATAATGCTTAGTACAGAGTGGATATGGAAAATGAGGAAAAGGCCCTTCCGCCAATGCAATAGGTTGGGTCATCGAAAGTAATATCATGAGATGGAAGCTCCTTCACCAATGCAATAGGCTAAGTTCCTAGAAACAATATCCCTATCCCATAACTATGTGCCAACATAGGTCTTTAGCTAGTGGATCCACCTTATAGCTATACATTTAGTTCTACCTTAGGCAAGTAGGATACCTTCTTTCGGTGTGGGGTTACACGACACCGAATTCTATGTAGCTCACATGGTCTATGTCGGTTATGGCTACTTATCCTTATATAATAAAGATAATGAATAAGACATGAACTATACTATGACTTCTTAATGAGTTTTACTGAGTAGGAGTGGGGGTACGGGATTTCACTTCCACATTGCACATGTAGACTTAGTAGGCTGTCATGGGATGGTTCCTTTATATTATGATGAGATTTGAATGAATGCATGTATATTAAATAGATAGTTGTTATGAATAACTTTCTTTATAATTCAAGTAATGTACATGACTATTTCCTTATTTGTGGCTATTGCTTAGGATGAGGTCTAAAGATGAAATGCATGACTGAAGTAGTTTCAAAGGAGTACTTAGTAGGGTTAGTATTATGGGATGCCAAGTCTTTCTTAGGGGTTGATTATGTGATGATTACTTAATGATGAGATGATCTTGGTATTTGACTTTGTATTGTGAAGATTGGGATATGTATTGTGTTGATGTTGGAGACTATGCTTGTTATTATAATGATATCTCTCATGTTATAATGAAATGTATGTGAGTTGCCTTATGGGTTGTACTCTCCAACAATTTCAAAAATGATGTTCAAAAATGGTGTTCAAAAATGGCAGATAGCATGATTTCAAATGAAATGTCCCTTTTTATGCATGTTTTTATGGTTTTTGTGTCACGACTCGAGAGCACCCCCTAGTCGTAACCGGCGTATTCGACCTCGAAGAGGTCAAATACAAGCCTCATGGATCATTCATTGCATACAATACTTTAAAAAAAAAGAATTTAAAACTTCCTTCACACATGAAGATACTTTCATTAAATAGCAAGTGGAAGACTTTCTAGACTTTATCCAAGATGTCTCAAAACCATCTAATACTTGAATACAACATTGGGACTAAGCCCACTCAAAACTATACCAAAACTACAAGACAAAAAGCAACATGTTGGTTATTGTCCTCGAATCTATGAGGACTCACCAAGTCTTCATCTTCAAACATCTTAGAAACCTATCCATCAACCATGGAATATTATCATCTCCAAATCCCTACACTTCAGTCAAAAGGGAAAGAAAAGGGTTAGCACAATTAAGCACTAAGTATGGAAACAATGCAAAAACATGCTAAAAGGGACATTTGGTTGAAAGTCATGCCTTATGCCATTTTAGTAAAACTTCATGAACATTGACATATTAGACATATTATAGAACATAACCAACATATAAGACATTAGCCACATTATAGACATACTCAACATTTTCACCACGTAACTCATTTCATCATCCAAGGACCCTTATCTAAAGTTACCCTAAGACACACTTGAGTGAGACATGAAATGGCTGCCCATACAACCTCTTCATACATACCTAAGTGTTCCTCAAGGCTACTATAAACAAGAACCATCATGCTTCAAGGTAACATACCAAGTAACTCACTTCATTAACATAAGCTATTCATTCAACAAATCATTTAGGACACATTCATGCCTTTAGGGGACTTCACACTTTAGTCATATAGACTTAGAAAACTCACTTTAGCACCTTCAAAGGCTACTCGTGCCATGTGTAGATAGCATCCCATACTACTACCTACACGGTGTAGAACCTACCAAGTAATTAGAGTTCACATTAAGGGCATCAAGTTCTACACTTAAAGATCCAAGTGTCAAGAATGCTCATAGCACCAATTTCCAAGAGATTCAATAACAAGGCTCGCCCAAAATATACATCATGTCGTCACACCAAGCACAAGCAAGTATCAAGAAGGGCTGATGCCCTGTATCAAGAAGGGTCAAACCCAATAATCAAGATAACCAAGAACCATATTAAAAATGGCTTTCTAATTCATCCTTAAAATGGACAACTTCCATACTTAAGATGAACCAAAAATCCGGAGTCAAGATGGTAAATGATTTGAATCAAGAGGCATGCCAATAGTGACAAAGTCACAGCCACAAGAAGGACAAGGTCCCGACAAGAGTGCCAGGTGATCAAACAATCCGTACAAGTGGGCGAGTTACATGAGCATCTTTAACATCTTAAAGGATACCAACATGACAATGCAAAGTGACAAGAGGTAGCCAAGGTACCAAGATCAAATTTCAAATATTCCCACAGTTAAAAGATTGCAAGTACAAATTTATACACAACCTCAGTGCTTTAGCAAGGAACAGTCCAACATAACTTTGCGAGTTCAGACCGTAGACCAACTAACGTTTCAAGGTCCTCAACTTAATCACGAGTATATATAACCTTAAAAATACAATTAAATAATTTCTTTAACGTCTATTAGCTCAGTAATGTTGACGTAAAATAGGATCATCATCACAAGTAAGCCTAGCATGTACAAATACCCTTATGCTCCCAAAACAGTGAATCTGTCCACCTTGGTACCTCAAGTCGCAAGCTAGATTTGAAAAGTAAAACGGCAAAACTAAACTTTATAACCTTCATGAAAGATGTAGGTACATCTCTAAAGGTTGAAAATAAACAAGAATCACTGCAAAATATATTTTGTACAAAAAGATATATTCAAAACACTACAGCTGATCATACCGGATTTCAATTTCCAAAATCTGGGCAGAACTTGCCCTATGTTGCGTCCCATATTTCGATTCCATAACAGCTAAATCAGAGTTTTACAAAAACATAAAAATTGTAGGTCTACGAATTATCTTTCCAAATAATATTTATTCACTTCAAACTAAGTTATATATCGACAGATATGCATAAAATACTAAACACTACCCAGCTCAAAAACAAATTTTGTCACTTACCAAAAAGAAGTGTGTGTCTCGAATTCCAGCCAAACGAACCAAGTTTTCTCTTGTGATTTTGAAGAAAAATCTGTTTAGATATGTTTCTAAGGTTCTAAGGCTTGAGGAAAACGAATTTCTAAAGGAGGGGTGAAAATATATAGTCAAATAAGTGATGTGTATCCCTTGGGCAACTGTCCTTCAAAGGTGCTGCCCAAATATTTGTGTGCTGCCCAAAATGCATACATATACACCTAT
Source organism: Solanum commersonii (assembly GCA_029007595.1). NCBI lineage: Eukaryota > Viridiplantae > Streptophyta > Magnoliopsida > Solanales > Solanaceae > Solanum > Solanum commersonii. The sequence goes on from JAJTWQ010000012.1 coordinate 7,671,727, forward strand.
ATATATATATCCCTCATCTCATTTTAAAGTTCTACATAATTCCAATTAGAATATTAAGTAAACACCCCATCACAATCTCTTAAATTACTATCACAATTTATGTGAAGCAAATTAGCAATTGTCATAACATGATTACCTTTCCTTCATTAAATTCTCATTCAACTCATTTACATCACATTCACATATATGCTATCATGTCAACACTTCAATTCCTCATATAATGCCTTCAAGGCCATAATCATAATACATTCAATCAGTAACCACCTCCACCATAAGTGGATCACACATCAATCTATATCAATTTTACATTAACAATGAAGTTAGGACAACTTACCCTTTTCCAAAGCCACAATCACCATTCCTCAATTCTTCAACAATTCTCAATAGATAAGCATAGATAATAATAGCAATCAACTACTCAACTCAACCTAAGCATTTTTCCATCATCATTCAATCATAACCATTCAACCCACTTCATAAACCAAATTTAGGAACTTGGAAAGAAATGGGTTCATGGACTTTTGTTTCTTAAAACCATCAATAAACATCAATAATAACATAAATCATTTAATGCAAGAAACCATGCTAGAAGCGAAATTAGGATTTTTGTGGTTTTGCAAAAAACTTTGAATCATTTGGATTGAGCTCCTTGAAAGGAAAAATAATCAAGGATCAAGGATCTCCATACCTTTGTTAAGATTCCCCAAGAAGTTTGATGAAGAGAACACCTTCAATCCAAGCCCTAGCTCCAAGTTCTTGACCTTCTTCAATGGAGGGTTGTAGAGAGAGATATTTGAGAGGAGGTGGGTTTCTTTTTTTTATTCTAATTGGAGTGACTTAAATGGAAGAATTTTGGTCAAAAAGGGTTTTATAATTGCTAGGAAAGGCAAAGAATAATAGGGACTCAACTTAGGAAAAGAATTAAGGACCCACAAAGTTAAACTTAAAAGTTTTCCCTAAACCCGTCTAAGCTCATCCTTTTTGACAGTGCTTTACTATTTTGGGCATAACTTTTTACTCCGAGATCAAAAAAGGGCAAACTCGGTGGCGTTGGAAAGAGGACTCAGAGACCTTTAATTGGATAGGTAATGTTCCACCTAATTCTCTTTTACCTAAAAGATATGACCATTTAAAGTTGACCATCACTCCTAACTTAAAACTAAAATCTGTTTTTAGGGGACTGTTTTGAGGGTCTTGGTTCTAAATGATTTCATGACTTATATTAAGGTCTTGCTAGCTTATAAAGGTGATTAATCAACTCTCTAATCAACCCCTTAAGCCCTTAACCAACTCTCCAAACTTCAACGACAAGACCCTTACAACTCAATAGTTCAAATGACTAGTTTCTGGATGCCACGGTCATTTCTTGATGTTTGACCTCAAATCTCTTTAAACTAAACTTCTAAAGACATTTCTCATCATTTTTCTCAACTCCAAACTCACATGTTTTGATAGTTTGAGATCCTTCCAGTTCCTTGTGTGCTGAGTTACTTTTTTTGGTACTTTTGTGCTAACCCCATCTTTCTACATTTTCTATAAGTGTAGGCTTTGGAGATATTCCATCCTCGTGGCTAGGTTCATAGGAGATCAAGAATTAGAAAATTGGTGAGTCCTCACCGTATTCGAGGGCTCAACAATATGTCCTTTATTGTCTTTCTTTTATGTTTTAGACTTTGGTTGTAAGGGCTATGTCCCTAACATTGTATTTCAAGTGTTTTATTCCAAGTATAATAGATGGTTTGAGACATAGTGTAATGGATTCTCTTTCATTTTATAAGAGACTTCGATTGTAAAGAAAAGTTTTAAATTTCGCACTATTTTCCTATGCTTTTATGTTCATGTATGCTATGAGGATTGTATGCGATCCCTTTGGGGTCAAGTATGTCGTGTTACATCTAGGGGGTACCTCTGGGTCGTTACAAACGTGGTATTAGAGAATAAGGTTTTTGGGATGATTTTTAGGATGTCTCAAACCACATCTAGTAGAGTCTTGTTCATAAATGTGAAGCGCGCCACATTTTATGAATAGGAGGCTATCGTATGTTAGGAAAAACTTCACTTTTTCAGTCTTTGAGTCATGCGATAGAGTTTAACCTTATAGTGTCTTTCTTCTAATCCTTATCGGGTGATCTACATGATATGACTACTCAAAGAGCTTGCATCGGTGGGTTTGAAAAAGACTAATGATCAAGGAGCTTCTCCTCAAGATCCTCAAGTTCCTATTGACTTAATGTCAAATGAGAGGATTAGTTATGGTTTTCATTGGTTGACTCAAGTTGGGATAGAAATTCCAAATTTCTATGGGTCAAAGATATAGGAAGATGCTCTAGAGTTTATAGAGGAGGTATCTAGGGTGTTGAACTTTGTAGGAGTAACACCGGTATAGAAGGTGGAATTGGCTTCTTTTTAATTGAAGGATGTTTCTCTAATGTGGTTTAGTCAATGGAAAGAAGTGAGGCCGGTAGAAGCGGATCCCATGGAATGGGAAAGATTTAAGAATGGGTTCATTGATAGGTTTTACCCTTTAGAAGTGAGAGAGGCTAAGATACTTGAGTTTGTTAACCTTCGTCAAGGTAGGTTGAATGTAGAAGAGTATGCTCGGGTGTTCACTAGGTTGTCAAGATATGCTCCATCCATAGTGGCCAACCCTAAGATGAAGATGAGTAAGTTTGTGTCGAGTTTATCCGACTTGATAAAAAGGGAATGTAGTATGGTTATGCTTGAGAATGATATGGATACAGATCATCTTGTGATTCATGCTCAACAATTTGAAAAGGAGAAACTTGAAAAGAGGTCTAGAGGAACAAAGAGGTATAGGCTTGAAGATGATGACTCCTCCCAAAAAGGGTTTTATGGTCAAAGCTCTTCTAATATTCCCCCTAAGTTTAACCAAAAGAAAGTGTCTACCCCAAAATCTCAAGGAGTGAGTGGTAGTGGATCTTATGTGATTAGGCCTACTTGTGCTAGGTGTGGAAAGAAACATGATGGTAAGTGTCTAGCCAGCACAAAGGATTATTATGAATGTGGAAGCAGTGACCACAAAATAAGAGACTGCCCGGTACTTGCCACTAAGGGAAAAGAAAGGAAGAAAATTAGGTCCGATGCTCTTCAAGCTAGAGGGGAACAAGAGTATCCTCCTAATGTTACTCCCGATATAAGTTTCATGCTTATTTTTATTTCTGTAATACTAGTCTTTTGTGACTTGATAAATTGGATATGATGAAAATTTGTGTTGTCCTTAGTATTCACTGGTTTAATTATGGCCATATGTGGTTGTTGGTATAACCCAACCTAGCCATAATGAGTTGTATGATGTGTTGGATTTTGATGAATAGTGTGTTTAAGTGATGCCTATAGGGGTTGAGTGAGTAAACTCCTTTAAAAGAGGATAAAAGTGTAATCCTCCATGGTTTAGAATCATATTATGTTATGAGTGTGACGGTTTAGTTATGACTTACTCCGACCTTAGAGTTGAAGGAAGTGATGTTGTAAAGAGTTTGTATAGGCTTACCCCAAGTGGGGGATAATGTTCTTAGATGGTGAGGTCATTGAGTGTCCTTGATGTTCATTGATTAGAGTTGCTTGATAATCTCACCTTAAGAGGTGTAGTGAGTTTGAAAGTTTGGCCCCGTTTGGTAGGCTCATATGAGGCTTTGAGTGGTGTTTTAGTAAGGGTGTTAGTTGAATGTGCTTAATTGGGAGGCCAAGGGCCAATGAGATGTCCCAATATCCTTATGTTCCCTTCTATTTCTCCTCTAGCCTTAGATGACAACTTCTCCTTGACCCATTTCTTAATCAAGGAGTCTTGGATGTTATGTGTGTCCTAAAATTTCCTTGTCCCATAGAGTTACTTTTGGTAATCTTGGTAGGGTTTGGATGCATGATTATTAAACCTCTATTAGTTTTAGAGCCCGGTAAGGTTATAATCGGTCTTAGAAATGCTTTGTGTTTGAGGAAAGGGGTAGTAATTGAGGCTTTTGTAAAAAGAGGCTTACTCCCAATGGGAAGATCATGTGCTTGAGTAGCAACATTAATTGAGAGTCCCGATATTCTCATATTTTTCTTCTATTCCTATTCTGGCTTGAGACCAAGAGTTACTTATTGGACTTGCTTTATGTTTAGGAGTCATGACTGTTTAGAAATTTCCATGATCTCCTTATGGTATACATGTTTTTGAATGATTCTTATATTTGTAGAAAATAGATTTTTCATGATTTACATGTTCATGATTGTTGTGCATTAAGTATGGTGATGGCATATTTGACTTCATGCGATGATGTGATGAACGTGCCTTGTTAAGTTTTTAATGAAATGCTACATTTGATCCATAATGTTGTGATTGAGCTTGCTTATAGTTGGGAAAGGTAATTCTTCCTATGTTTATGTGATTAATGATGTTAAAAAGTGTTTGTGTAGGCTCAGTCCCAAGGGGGAGATGGTGTGCCTAGCTAACATTGTGATTATGTGCTAATGTGTTGCCATGACTTCTTTATATAATGCATGTTCATGAAACTTGTGTTTTGAAGGAAAATGAGTTCATGTGAATTGTTCCCTCATGTTGTGGTGCTTTGAATAAGAGTTGCCTATTGTATTTCATGAGAAGAATATATGGACATTGTTTTAGTTAGGAGATGGTAGTTCCTCCTTGAACATGACAAGATGTGAGAATCTCATTATAAATAGGTTGTTAGATATAGTTCATACTTCCTTGTAATTGCATTGATCATGTTGAATTGAAGTTGATGTTTCCTCCTTGAATAAGTGCACATTGTGAATAGTGTATTTTAGGTTGTGCATTATTGTGATGTTTCATGCATGTTTGGGCTACTAGTCTTGAGTCTTTAATTGCAAAAAAAAAATATTTGAAGTGTCATCCGAGAACAAATGTTCCTAAGTGGGGGATAATGTAACACCCCGTAATTTAGTGAGTTCTAGAGCCTTTGGTAAGCGTTTTGGAGTGTCGTATGAGAGTTAAAACTTGTAAAAATGGTTTCCGTACTTAGAATGGGGTTTTAGGGGTTAAACATCTGGGTACGACTCCCCAAGGACAACCCAAGGGGTCCTTGAGGAGGACCCCAAAGCAGTCCCTAAATCTGGAAAAGTTTGGTGAACCACAGATGGCCAACCACGGCCAGTAGACCAGACCACGCCCCGTAGGTCATGGGCATAGGTCAAGGCCTACACCAGGCCTGCAAGCCTAAGCCTCAGGTGCAAACCACGGAGGTGATTGACATCCAGTAGGTCCACCTACGGTCCGTATGTGTAGGGGAGTAGGTGCTGCCAGTTTTAAGTAATTTAGTTTTAGTTAGGTGTTTGGGAATTAATTAGGTAACTAATTAGAGGTTAAGGGAGGTTGGTTAGTTAGTTAATTAATCACCTATATAAGCTAATAAGACCCTAAACTAAGTCATGAATTCATGATAACCCAAGACCCCAAATCAAATATTCTTCTATCCAAGAATCTTCTCTCTAGAACCTTAATTGAAGAACAGAGAAAGAGATCAAGGAAAGCTGGAAGGAAGGATCTTTTCAATACGAAATTGGAAGGATGCTACACCCAAGGTATGGGAGTTATTAATCCTTGTGAAGCTATCACCCAAGGAGCCCATTCAAAAGCTTTTAACTCAATTCTAGAAAACTCAATTAGCTAGGGTTTCAACTCAACTCCATGGATTCCTTTTAAAGTTGCTTTTAAAGGTTGAATGATGTTTGTTGATGGATGTATGATTGATTTTATATAACTTTAAGAAGAAATTCCTTCAAGAATGCATGAGACCACCAACCCTAGTCGTGGTTCTTCTTTACATTATGTGATAGTTTTGCAAGTTGGTCCTGTGAGTTAATTATGATGTAATTGCATGATCTACATGATATGACTACTCAAACAGCTTGCACCGGTGGGTTTGAAAAAGACTATGATGATCAAGGAGCTTCTCCTCAAGATCCTCAAGTTCCTATTGACTTAATGTCAAATGAGAGGATTAGGTATGGTTTTCATTGATTGACTCAAGTTGGGATAGATGTTCCATATTTCTATGGGTCAAAGATATAGGAAGATCCTCTACAGTTTATAGAGGAGGTCTCTAGGGTGTTGAACTTTGTAGGAGTAACACCGGTATAGAAGGTGGAATTGGCTTCTTTCCAATTGAAGGATGTTTCTCTAATGTGGTTTAGTCAATGGAAAGGAGCGAGGCCGGTAGAAGCGGGCCCCATGGAATGGGAAATATTTAAGAATGGGTTCATTGATAGGTTTTACCCTTTAGAAGTGAGAGAGGCTAAGATACTTGAGTTTGCTAACCTTCGTCAAGGTAGGTTGAGTGTAGAGGAGTATGCTAGGGTGTTCACTAGGTTGTCAAGATATGCTCCATCCATAGTGGCCAACCCTAAAATGAAGATGAATAGGTTTGTGTCGGGTTTATCCGACTTGATAAAAAGGGAATGTAGTATGGTTATGCTTGAGAATGATATGGATACGGATCATCTTGATTTGTGCTCAACGGTTTGGAAAAGATAGACTTGAAGAGAGGTCTAGAGGAACAAAGAGGTATAGGCTTGAAGACGATGACTCCTCCCAAGAAGGGTTTTATGGTCAAAGCCTCAGGTGCAAACCACGGAGGTGATTGACGTCCAATAGGTCCACCTACGGTCCGTAGGTGGAGGGGAGTAGGTGCTGCCAGTTTTAAGTAATTTAGTCTTAGTTAAGTGTTTGGGAATTAATTAGGTAACTAATTAGGGGTTGAGGGAGGTTGGTTAGTTAGTTAATTAATCACCTATATAAGTTAATAAGACCCTAAACTAATTCATGAATTCATGATAACCCAAAACCCCAAATCAAAACCTAACTACTCTTCTCTCCAAGAATCTTCTCTCTAGAACCTCCATTGAAGAATAGAGAAAGAGATCAAGGAAAGATTGAAGGAAGGAGCTTTTCAATATGAAATTGGAAGGATTCTACACCTAAGGTATGGGAGTTATTAATTGTTGTGAAGCTATCACCCAAGGAGCCCATTCAAAAGCTTTTAACTCAATTCTAGAAAACTCAATTAGCTAGGGTTTCAACTCAACTCCATGGATTCCTTTTAAAGTTGCTTTTAAAGGTTGAATGATGTTTGTTTATGAATTTATGATTGATTTTATATAACTTTAACTCGAAACCCTTCAAGAATACATGAGACCCCCAACCCTAGCTATGGTTCTTCTTTACATTATGTGATGATTTTGCAAGTTAGTCCAATTGATTGAATGTGAGTTAATTATGATGTAATTGAATGATCTAAGTGTGATTTTACATGTATACTTGATTAACCTAAGATTTCCAAGGTGAATTGATATAGTCTAGGGTTGTGCCATGAAAGAGGATAGTTGAGGATTTAAATGTGATTCTCCAAGAATGATGAATTTCTTCATGTAATGCCTTAGATTATATCACCTAGACTCGAATAGGTTTAGGATAATGCTTCTAAACATGAATTGACTTGATCATGATATTATATGCATGTTTATGAATACTTGAAGTATAAAGTGCCAATCATGATGAGATTAAGGTATTGATGAGTTATTGGATCATGGTGTTTCCTTTTCTATTGTGCTATAGCTACATGTATGGGATGAGTTGGTCCATAGGCCTTGAAGGGCATATTGTGAAGGACAAGCATGTTGACAAGATTGTGTGTGAACTTATGACTTATTTTTAAAGTGAAGGTCCTATGACTATTGTGGTAATGTTGAAAGGCCATTCTTTCCTTACCCCTACAGTTGATCATGAAAGAATTGTCTAGGATGATGATGATGTTATTGTTGTGTCATTGCAAGGACAATTACAGACATGCACACACTCCATGCATAAACATGATATTGACGTATCAATGGTGTTAATTGAAAGTATAGTTCTCACATGCACCTTTACACATTATTATGCATGAAATGTACGTGACCATGATGATCCTATTTTGTTGATTGAAAGTCCATTCTCATGATAACACATGATCTTGGTGTGAGAGTTATTCTCACATACTAATTATTATTCTAAAGATAAATGCACATTCTCACTTTAATGAATCTATGAGCTATTTAATGAATTGTATTGAATGAAGGGTAGAGCACTCCTTCACACATGTAAATACAATTCAAGACTAATGATGTCTAATTTGGGAAATAATGCTTAGTACCGAGTGGATATGGAAAAAATGAGGAAAAGGCCCTTCCACCAATGCAATAGGTTGAGTCATCTAAAGTAAACTCATGAGATGGAAGCTCCTCCGCCAAGCAATAGGCTGGGTTGCTAGAAGCAATATCCCTATCCCATAACTATGTGCCCACATAGGTCTTTAGCTAGTGGATCCACCTTAGAGCTATACATTTATTTCTACCTTAGGCAAGTAGGACACCTTCTTTCGAGGTGGGGTTACACAACACCGGATTCTATGTAGCTCATATGGTCTATGTCGGTTATGGCTACTTTTCCCTATATAATAAAGATAATGAATGAGACATTAACTATACTATGACTTCTTAATAAGTTTTACTTAGTAGGAGTGGGGGTATGGGACTTCACTTCCACATTGCACAAGTAGACTTAGTAGGATGTCATGGGATGGTTCCTTTATATTATGATGAAATTTGAATGAATGTATGTTTATTGAATAGATAGTTGTAATGAATGACTTTCCTTATAATTAAAGTAATGTACATGATTATTTCCTTATTTGTGGCTATTGCTTAGGATGAGGTCTAAAGATGAAATGCATGACTAAAGTAGCTTTAAAGGAGTACTTAGAGGGTTGGTATTATGGGATGCCAACCATACATTGTACAAATGTTTCTTAGGGGTTGCTCATATGATGATTACTTAATGATGAGACGGTCTTGATATTTGACTTTGTATTGTGTTATGATTGGAGGCTATATATTGTGAAGATTGGGATATATATTGTGTTGATGTTGGAGACTATGCTTGTTATTATAATGATATCTCTCATGTTATAATGAAATGTATGTGAGTTGCCTTATGGGTTGTACTCTCCAACTATTTCAAAGATGATGTTCAAAAATGGCATATAGCATGATTTCAAATGAAATGTCCCTTTTTATGCATGTTTTATGGTTTTTGTGCATGCCTTCCATACTTAGTACTTTTTGTGCTAACCCCATCTTTCTATATTTTCTATAAGTGTAGGCTTTGGAGATATATGATTTCATCCTCATGGCTAGGTTCATAGGAGATCAAGAAGAAGAAGATTGGTGAGTCCTCATTGTATTCAAGGGCTCAACCATATGTCCTTTATTGTCTTTCTTTTATGTTTTAGACTTTGGTTGTAAGGGCTATGTCCCTAAGATTGTATTTCAAGATTTTCTTCCAAGTATAATAAATGGTTTGAGACATAGTGTCGTAGATTCTCTTTTATTTTATAAGAGACTTCGATTGTAAAGAAAAGTTTTAAATTTCGCACTATTTTCCTATGCTTTTATGTCCATGTATGTTGTGAGGCTTGTATGCGACCCCTTCGGGTTCAAGTACGTTGTGTTACATCTAGGGGGTACCCCTGGGTCGTGACATAAACAACTCAAATCCATGGCTGAACAACAATAAAATAGAGCAAGGCAAATAACCCACTAATTAGAATCAATACCTTACCCTATAATGACACCTTTAAAACATGGAGTTTTAGCCACACTTCATAAAATTAAAGAAATTATACCTACGATGTTAGCAGCCATCAATGTGTTGAAATTAAACGATAATCTTCAATGCCCACTTTGTCTTCAACCCTTAATTATTGATTACAAGGTTAACCAAAACCCTAAAACTAAGAACCAAACTGATTATTCTATTTCTCAATGTTAATGTCACGAACCGAGCCTACATCCTGGAAGTGGCTGGAACTTGAGAACCATTGTTGGTCCCCAAGCGAACCCTCATCCTGCCTGGCTACAAGCGGAAGACTAACTCAAGCATACATAAGCTTAAAGCTGAATTAACTTCATTAAACTCCAATAGTGAACTTTAAGAAAGTCTGGACAATACTCAAAAGAAAGTAAGTACAAAAAACTCTTTAACTCTGTCTATCTATGAATCCTCTACTATTACAGAAAGATATCAGGACAAGACCCACGATATCTCAAAACTACTAACTATAAGGTAAAGGTAAAGTCCGAAATATAAGAAGGCTCACCAAAGTTGACTAGAATATCACATGACCTCAACAACGCCTGTTGATGATCCTGAATACCTGTATCTGCATCATGAAATGATGCAAGCCAAATGGCTCAGTACGTGGAATGTACTGAGCTTGATATAAAGCATAAAACATAGGCTTGAGCTTGATAAAAGGAAACATACATACCTCTTCTCAACTGACTCAACTAAACTCAACTCAAGAATAATATACTCAACTCAAAGATTAGATACTCAACTCAAAGATATGATACTCAACTCAAAGGTACTCAACTCAAGATAAAGCAACAATAAAAGGTGCAATATATGGAAAGCTTTTAAAATAATACATAGCAAATAAATATATTGAAGAATACAATAATAACTCAGTTTGTATATAAAAATACAATATAACTCTGTGGGTGTTTCTTTAACTGACAACCATCACTATGAGATATGTGAAGATACAACGTCTCCCCCACGCTTCCAGAACTGTCCTATACCTTGCCGGGGTATAAAACCTCTCAAATAAATGGATACACTAGTCTATGCTAAAAAGCACTAAGTAATCATCTAAAAAGTTTGAACCTTTCTACCCATGTTGGCTACATGGTTTATTGGGCGGTGAGTTGTCTGAACTCTCCCCCATATCGGTGCTCAATACTACTCCCAAAATATAACTATCTCATATGTTTAAAAACATAACTCTTTATGTGTTTTAAGATTCTTACTCAAAAATCATTCTCTTAAAAGACATAGTATGCAAACTGCTCAAAACTCTTTTGGAAATCTCAATTTCCTCTCAACTTAAATGTAAAAACATTTACTATTAGGAATACTTAGTTCCCATATATCATTTTAAAGACAAGTGAACTCAGCTCTACTCTTCCTCAACTCAATGTTCAAGTCTTTAAACCAAGTTTTAAAACAATTTGTAAAAAGACTTTTTAAAATAGGGCTCATACCGAATTATGGACGTGAACGACTCAATTCAAGGTTTTCAATAACCATGCATAGAACTCAATACTTGGAACTCAACAACTCTAGAACTCAAGGAGTCAATGATACTACTCATCTCAAGAATGCTCGACTCAGAGGGTTCATGTGAAATTATGGGCATGAACTACTTAACTCAAGGAATCAATAATACCTCTCATCTCAAGACTGCTCGACTTATAGGGTTCATGCAGAATTATGAGCATGAATTACTCAACTCAAGGACCTTCATGGGTAACATGTAGTAGCCTCATGATTAGGAATATAATCCCAAAATGATTAGGAACACAATACTCAAGACTTAGAACTTGAAGATACTACTCCTCTCAAAGATACTCAACTAATGGAGTTCATGCAGAATTTATGGGTATGACCGAATCGACTCAAGGGTCTAAATAACAATATAAAACTCATGTATATGACTCTTCTCATTCTCATACTTACTTCCTCAAAACTCAGTTTAAAACTCAAGTGTTGGCTTTGAAAAACTTCTCAAGATTTATAACTAAAAATAGGGTTCATGCTGAATTATCGACATGAAAAAATCAACTTAAGGATCTCAATAAAAATATGGATACTCAATAATTAGGAATATAATTTCAAACGAATGAGGAATTCAAGAACTCAAAATTAACTTATCTGAAAAATACTTAAATCTAGGGGTAGAATTCTAGATTTCTCTTTTACTGATTTGAAAGTAGATGTAGGGTGTGAGGACGAACTAGTCCAACACTATGATAGCCTTACATACCTGTAAGAACAAGGTTCTTGAACAATCTTGAAGAAGAACTTGATTAGAAGCTTTGAAACCCTAGCTTGAAGGTAAACTATCAAGAAAACCTTTCTTGAGATTCTTGAATTAGTTTCTTGAAATCTCTATGGAAAAGAATTATGATTTTCATTAGTGATTCATAATTGTATGGAGAAATTTGAGTTGAAAAGAATGAAATTCTTGGAGAAAGACTTACCTTGAAGAAGAATCTTGAAAAAGATTGAAAAAATCTTGAAAGGAGTCTTCTACTTTGATTTTTTCTTAGGGTTTTGCCCTGGGGTTTGAGAGAGAAGAGAATGATGGATTAAAAGATGAAATTCTAATTGTTTTGAGCCTATTATTAGTCAAGAAATTCTTTTAGGGTTTTCTTGGAGGTAAAAAAACAAAAACGACCCTTTTTAATGTTTTCCCGACGGCTAATTCGTAACAGCATTGTATCAGGTTACTAAAATGGTCATAACATTTTACTCAAAAATTGGATTGACACAAAATTGGTGGCGTTGGAAAGTAGATTAAAATACCTTTAATTTAATAGGCTATGACCCACTTAACTCTTTATATTCTAAGAGATATAGTGGTTTGAAGTTGACCCAAGTAGAATTTTACATCAAAACTTAATCGATAAGGAAACTTCAAGAACACTTATCAAGAACTCATCAAGAAATTAAATTGCTCAATATTTATGGATAGATTCTCAAAAGAAACTCTTGATTGGTGTGTGGGTGAATGAACCCAACATTATGGAAGCTTACATACCTCAAAGAACTAGGTTCTTGGTGAAATCTTGAATTTCTTGAACGAACGCTTGAAACTTTGAACTTTTTCTCCTCTTGAATCTTCTCTCTAAAACCCTAAATGCTTTTAGGGATGAATGAAACTGATTCTAATCAGTTTAGACCTTAATTAGGTGTAATTCGCGTTTAGAATAAGTGGGGGTAAGGAAAAGACTAAAATACCCCTTCTGTTTTCAGGTAGCTTTCCTTAAATGGATAGTCTGACTTTAAAAGGGCATATCTCCCTCATATGAGCTCAAAAATTAGCAAATTTAGTGGCGTTGGAAAGAGGACTCGGAGATCTTTTATTTGATATCTTGTAGGTCTCCTATCTTATACTATACTGAAAGTTATGGTCATTTTAAGTTGATCTAAAACTTAGAAGAACCTAGTAATGACTTGAATAAATTCTCTTTAATTCTTTTTGGAACTCAAGGTGTTATATATAGTGACCTGACCTTAATACTTAAGAAATTTTAAATTCCTTGATAAAATCCTACTCACAATGAAGGATGGTTCGAGTCTTAGTTCAAAAAAGTTTCCTGGGTTGTTACAGTTTGAAGAGTAAAAATAGACAAAAAGATACACTTTCTCTCTCTTCAAAGTTATTTATACTTTCCCCAAAACTTCTTTCATACCCTATTCACTTACATTAGTTGGGCTCACCGAACTCATTTGACAAATCGTTGTTTTATCTTCCAGCTCGCCCTTTACTGGCTTCAGGCTTCATGCGTTTGAACTCCAATGGGTGGAATTGATAGAATATGCCTTTCACAATCGGCAAGTCACCGAATTTCACCTTGTTCACCTAGTTTAGCCTTCATTTTCACTCTGCAGCCTGTCACTTCTGGCGACTAATTTGGGTTTGCCTTAACTAATTTGGCGGATTGCTGATGCGACCTCTCTATTCAAATCTTTCTTGATACTTGGACATCAAATATTGTCAACTTTGGTGATATTCATCCTATTGGGTGATTCTTCCTTTTGTTTAGGCGATCCCCAGTTTGGGGATTTCTACTCTTTTTAGTGTTTTTGGCCTTTTTTTTATTCATTTATTCTTGCCTTGTCCTTTAGCCTTCATAGCTGCAAATAATTAAAATATCATCAAAATAGGACATAATTAGACATTGAGGACATTAAATGTTGAACTAAAAAACCTGAAATTAGTGAAAATCTGGCACTTTTCAAGATGCTAAAGTAGAAAAAAGGTGGGAGGTCAAAGCTAGAAAGACCATGTATGCTCTCACTATAGACATTGAGGATGAGTTCCTACAACGAATTAAGAATTTCAAGACACCCCAAGAAGCTCGGGACACATTCACAACAATTTTTACAAATAAGAATGATGCGATATTACAAAGTTTTGAAAATGAGCTTTTGTCGATCTTTCAACGGAATATGAAAATCAACCAATACTTCTCAAAGGTAAAAAATTTCATCTCAGGAAATATCAAAATTAGATCCAGATAATGCTATCACGAAGACAAGAATGAGGATAATCGTTGTTCATTGCCTAAGGCCATAGTACAAAGGGATAATTACAGCCACACGAGGTTGGTCTATAAAACCAACTTTATCTAAGTTGAAAATTATGTTCACAAATGAAGAAGATTGAGAGAATCCCATTATCAAGCCTCTCCGTAAAAGATGAAGATAAGGTATTTTTTAGCATAAAAAACAAGGTTATCGAAAAAGGGACGAGAGAAAAATCTCACCTCCAGGGTAAGAACAAAAGAATCAACATCAAAGAAGTGAGTGTCTTAACAAGAAGGAAATAAAAGATTCAACAAAAAACAAACACAAAAGTGCTAGAATTGTGGACAGAAGGGCATTATGCAAGAGATTGTTGGTACAAGAAAGCTGAAAGTAACATAACTATTTCTTCCAAAAACTAAGAAAGATAAAGAATAAGCTTGGGTTTTTGAGACCTATTATGTAGTTGAATAAGGCAATCAATAGAGTAAAGAAACAACTGATCTACGACATGCACGTCTTGGGCAGGTGAGCTACAACAAACTAAAAATCATGATGCAATAGTCAAAATTAAAAGGTCATCTCAAGCTTGAGATTAGAGTATACACCACATGTGATGGATGCCAATATGGTAAATCATATCAATTCCTTATGGAGAATGAATGTATCAAGCGAAGGAGTCATTGGAGCTAGAGCACTCAGGAGTGTCTGGACCAGTGAAGTAGTCCTCCATCAGTGGTTACCGTTACACGGTAACATTCATTGATGAATTCTCAAGGTAAGTATAGATTTACTTCTTAAAAGAGAAATCTGAAGCATTTGAGAAGTTGAAAGAGTTTAAATATACCGTTGAAAATGATATTGGAAGAAAAATTAAAAGTATGCATACGAATAGTAGGGGAGAATACACGTCACAAGATTTCAATGGCTATCTTAAAGAGAAGATAATAAGACGATAGTTGACTTGCCCAATTACACCACAATAAAATGGTGTGGCTAAAAGAAAAAAAAATAGACAGGTGACAGAGATATGCAGAAGTATGTTGCATAGTGTGAATGTACCAACAAGGTTTTGGGCTGAATGCATCAAGACTATTGTCCACATCACTAACAAGCTGCCACTGGCGATATTGAGATTCATCTCACTATTCAAGAACTTAAAAGATTATTCCTATAGTAAGTCACTTTCGAGTTTTCGTTTGTGTGTGTTATGAGAAAGTTGTTCGCTGCATCTTTGCTGGTTACGACAAACAAAGAAAATGATGGAGGTGTTGTGATCCTATTAAAAATCAAACATATGTGTCAAGAAATATGGTATGTGATGAAGCATTAGCTTGGTGATCCAAAGAAGTCTCTCGACCAAACTCAATAGCTTCTGAGAAAAAGTTGCAAGATAAGCTAAACGAAGTAGAACAAAGGAAAAAGATAGAATTTAAGTAGGCGGTATCTCCTCAAAAAGGAAAATATGAGCTAATGGAAAACTAAAGCTTGTGAAACGCCAGATGTGGTGCAAGAAGAAGTCCAAGAAGCATCATAATTGCAACTAAAAAGGTTTACACGATGAGGCGTCAAAACCTTAAGTATGTAGATGCGCCATTAGTAGAGGTGGTTAACAACATAGGGGATTTTGATTTTGAATAAGCTTTAAATAATAGGTATTGTAGTAATCCAATAGTTGAGATCCTAATAGGGTATAAACTTCATGATGTTTGCAGAGTTTCAAGAATCATTTACAACAGACGCAAAGAAAAAAAATAAGTTGGTTTGAGGGGGAGTGTTAAGAATTCATCACCAACTTAATTAATATCTAAGACATTTCAAAGAAGAGTCTAGAATGTTCCAAATTTGTAAAGAAACAAAGAAGATCCATAGAAAGAGTATTCTAGAGAAAAAGTACAAAAATATTCTGGAAAGGGTAGTTCTAGAATTAAGTAGTTGAAGGAACATTCTAAAATAGAGTAGAAAATATATTTAGCTAGATTCTTCCAACACCGCCTACAAATAAAGGTGGATCATTTGAGTTGTAAATAAGTAATAAAGCAAACAACAATTGAGTGAGAAATAAGAGAGAGTTGCTAGAGTGTGAGTGCAAGATATATTGTGTGTAAGAATATAAGACAAGAATCGGTCTTTACCTTGTAATAATAAAATTCAAATTGTGAGAAGACGATTGTATCCATCTTAAAATATATCTAATATAAATTGTGTACGATGCCAAAAATGGGTCCTCTAGGTTGAAATCCTCAAATGGAAAATAAAAAATATAAAACAATAAAAAAGTAATAATAACTCATCTTTTTGAATGTTATGAGTTGATCCTCTTCATCGAGGTTCATAGGCAGCTTAGGGTATTAGTATTTGTTTAGTAATATGAGTTATAAAGGAGGGGTGCGTCATTACTTGAGTAGAAAATATATTTAGCTAGATTCTTCCAACACCACCTACAAATAAAGGTGGACCATTTGAGTTGTAATTAAGTAATAAAGCAAACAACAATTGAGTGAGAAATAAGAGAGTTGCTAGAGTGTGAGTGCAAGATATATTTTGTGTAAGAAAATAAGACAAGAATCGCTCTTTACCTTGTAATAATAAAATTCAAATTGTGAGAAGCCGATTGTATCCATCTTAAAATATATCTAATATAAATTGTGTACGATGCCAAAAACGGGTCCTCTAGGTTGAAATCCTCAAAGAGGCAGCATAGGGAAAAGTTAGGATGAAAAATAAAAAATATAAAACAGTAAAAAAGTAATAATAACTCATCTTTTTGAATGTTATGAGTTGATCCTCTTCATCGAGGTTCATAGGCAGCTTAGGGTATTAGTATTTGTTTAGTAATATGAGTTATAAAGGAGGGGTGTGTCATTACTTGATCATCATAATAGTTCTTTGAATTGGAATTAATAGAATGTGAGTTAGATATCCCTTTGCTGTGTCGTGAGTTTTCTACCACAAACATGTGAAGTTGAAGAGTTGAGCGACGCACAATTCAAGCTAAATTTGAAAAATATATGTAGAAATCTGGAGATCCTTTGGCCGTAATGTTTATACTGATTGTAGTTAATTGTGTTCTTTTTCTAATGGAACAAGAAGCTTGCTATTTTAGTGCTCCTACTTTGAGTTATAAATTTCCCATCACAGATGCTCAAATCTGAGAAGTTGAGTAAGGGAGAATTCGAGCTAACTTTAAAGAAGTAGGTTGACAAGTTTCGAAAGCTTTTGACTTTGGTTTTTATATTGATTGTAATTCCAATCCTACTAGATCGAGATATAATTTTTTTATGTAAGCTCACAAAGCTGTGAAGTGAACGTATCAGATTTGAAAAAAAACTTTAGAAATTTATTATGGTTCACCCTAGAATAGTTTAGCTATACGTTGTAGAACTTCCCTTTGGATTAAGAATCTCTCAATTTTAAAGCTCCTAGCTTGACATATAATTTTTTTATGAGAGCACACAAAGTTGCAAAGCCAGCCCATATGATTTAGAAATTAAGTTCAAAAATTCATTTTGATTAATCAACGAGGAATTTATCTATGAATTTTTTATATGTTACAGATCGCTGATGATTTAAGATATTGTAAAATTCAGTGTCCTAGAATTTGAAACACTTCTAGCTCAGGATATTAATTTCGCGGACAGAGCGCCCAAAGATGGAAAGTCAATACGATAGTAATCTTGATCAACATAAAAAAATTTATTACAGACAATCCTTAAGGTATTTGGATCTGAGATTTTTTTTTATATATGTCGCACTCTTTGAAGACTAGCTTCTACAAAATAAAGTGGATCCCACTCTCATTGCTCTTGCATCGAGAGATAAATATTTTAGTGAAGGTGTGCCGAGTTGAAAATCTACAAAGATTGAAGGATGCTCCTTGTACATTTATGCCAGAGTTCAAAGGATACACATTATGTACTTCTCTGGAAACAAAACACACACCATGTATCCTTCTGTCAAGCCACGAAAAGGATTCTCAATGAAATTGTTTTCCAAGTTGGAATAAAGAGTTATTCCACACCAAAATAGAAAATAAGGAGATGCTTCATGTTCTATACAAGTTATAACCAAGGCAAGAAAATAGAGTACTTTGTATCTCTCATCAAAAATTCAAAAATATGAGATATTCCTAGTTTCCAAAGCCCCCACGATGATTTAAGGAGGATGCTCCGAGTCATCTCCGCCAATACCGCAAAGAAGGTGGACTCTCCAAGTGGTATCTTGCCAAAGTCGCAATGAAAATTAAAGCAACAAATTGTATCAACCAAAGCTACAACGAAGGTAAAAAGTGCAACACCAAGTTGTTGCTTCCAAAAGCCTCAACTGAAAAGGATCAAATGGCTCATAATTTGGACACACCAAATTCAAGACACATACAATCGGTAGGGGAGGAGAGGGAGCACAAAATTGGCTAGATGTGCAATCAACTTAAGAAATTAATTCATGAAAATCGTGAGTAAAGTTTTTCATCAGTTATCAAAATTTTGTATACCTCCGAGTCTAGTTTCCAAAAATAAAGGAATCAAAAAATTCACAATTTGGACACCCCAATTGCGTGTTACGAAGAGCCAAACAAGACATAATTGTGATCCAACTTCGAAGCAGTATTTGTATCAATCCTTAATTCTTATGGATGTGATTTAGATATATCTGCTATTTCTTGGAGTCCTTTTTTCTATTGAACAAGTGTCTCATGAATTTGGCACTTCTACTCTAAGTTATGATTTTTCTACCACAAACGCACAAAGCTGAAGAGCCTAGGAAGGCAAAATTGTGAGATGACTTCAATGCAATATCTCCACCAGTTCTTAACTCCGATTGATGTGATTTTTGTGTTGATCGTAGTTCTTGGAGTCCTCTTTAATTTCCTGTGGAATAAGAACCTTGTAATTTTGGTACTCCTACTATGAGTTATGAATTTTATACCATCGACATGCACAGTTGAAGAGACGAGCAAGGAAGAATTGTGAGCTAATTCTAAAGCAATATTTGTACCAATCCATAAAGCCTTTTACAATGCTTTTTTACATAAATTGTAGTTCTTGGAATTTTCTTTCTAATGAAATAAGAAGCCCGTGATTTTGACACTCTTACTTTGAGTTTTTGAATTTTCTATCACAGTTGCGCAAAGTTAAAAAATAGACAATATTTTATTTCAAAGTGAACTTCAAAAATTAATTATGATCAATATGGAAGGAATTTTGAACTTAAATATTAACAAATTTTAGACCATAGAGTTAATATTTTATGGGATAGAGGAACTTGTAGTTTTCACTCTAGAAGCTCAAGTTATAAATATTATACTGCAAAGTCACAAGCTGAAAACTAGTGTTGTACATAAAAAAAATTGCACTAGAAGTTGTAAATTATATATAATTTTTCTGGATATAAATTATCAATAAGGATTAAAGATTATTTACAAAGGGGAAATTGATGACATGACAAATTTTTGAACAGGTTTTGATAATGATAAAGTGAATCAGGTTCACAAACTGGAATAAAGAAACAGAGTAAAGAAAACCGAAGCAAGAATAGATGACACTTCTAAAAGGAAGAGAAATCCTAATAATGAAAGATATTACCTACAAAGAAAACTACTTTCCCCGTAGGACTCAACTAGAAGACACTTCTAAACGGCAGGGGAATCCTAACAAGGCAAGAAGTTACCCACAAAGGAAACTACTTTCCTTGTAGGACTAAACTAGGGTTTCATACACTCCTATAAAAAGGACAATTGAAACATGAGGATCACAACTTTTTGCATATTCATAAACAACACTGAAAGAGCAAGATGAAAGAAGAAAGAAGAACTAGAGTTAGTTTTTCTTTCTAAAGCTTAGTTTGTGGCACTGAAAGTGAAAGACAGTAGAAGAAAAAAGAACTAAAGTTAGATTTTATTTCTTAAGCTTAGTTTGTGTTATTTCAACTCAGAATCATTGTTTAGAGATAATTGTTCTAGTTGTGAAAGAAATGAGGTTCATTAACAAGAAGTGGGTTTGGCTCTTGTAGAGTAGAGTATATGATTATAGTTAATCATTGAACAATTTGAGTAAACTGTTGAGGCGAGGTACTAGTTGCACCACCTATTGCACATGAAGGAGCATCACAAACACGACTCACACTATTGAACGAAAAATATTATGGATGGTGGAAAAATAGAATGATGAACCATCTGATAGCAAAAAAATCATATATATGGGGAGTTATTCTAGATGGTCCCACCATTCCTATGAAAAATTGAACAACTCAAGTACCAAAGAATAAAAGGGAGTGGGATGTTGACGATAAATTGGCAAATCAGAAAAATGTGAAAGCAAAGAAGATTTTGATATGAGGAATAGGTAAAAATGAGTACAATCGGATTTCAGCATGCCCAAATGCAAAAGTTACAAGGGAAACTCTGCATATAGCTCATGAGGGAATAAGTCAGGTAAAAAAAATCCAAAATTGATAACTTAAATAGACAGTACGAGTTGTTCAATATAATGGAATGTGAAACATTTCAGGACATGTACACCAGGTTCACAATAATCTTCAATGAAATCTACTCACTAGGAGAAGTGATCCCTACTGGAAAAGTAGTCAGAAAACTTGAGTGTTCTTCCTGAATCTTGGGAAAGCACAGTTGAAGACATTACGGAAGCATGCAATCTGGATGCCCTGATGATGGATGAGTTCATTGCAATTATCAGGACCTATGAATTAAAGAAGAATCAAGAAAAGGAAATAAGCGGCAAGAGAAAAGAGAAGAACCTAGTTCTCAAGGCAACAACACAAGATGACTTCGAGGATGAGAACATTGCCCTAATGACTAAAAGGTCACTACAACATTTTATGTCTACAACCACCGTAGAAATGTGTGGCCTAAACTATGAAAAAGTGTGGCCTTTTAAAGGCCACACTTTTTCAGGGGTGGTCGAAAAAAGTGTAACCTTAGAGTTTAGGCGACACATTTCAAGTGTTGCCTTATCAGCTACGCTTAAAAGCGTAGCCTAAAAGGCAATAAGGCCACGCTTTCTAGTACCTCATATAGCAACATTTCTATCTCATACAACTACACTTTCAAGCGTGGCCTTTGCTTCCTTAATGCCCACGATTTTAAAGTGTTGCTTTTTCTATCTAATGTATGACCACACTTTGAAGTGTAGTCCTTGCCCATGTGCATACCACAATTTACAGTCCCATGGCTACACTTTTAAGTGTGGTAATATTATTTTGGCTATAAAATATTTATATGCCACAATTTCTAATTAAAAAACACCAATATTGTTTTGCAATAAATAATCTCAAGCATTAAATTGTCTAATAAGTAATTCAAATATATTGATTTGCAATAAACCTCAAAAGATAGTATGTCTTGTGTACATACACATACTTATAAAGCAATATTCTAAATATGTGTACACAATAGTTCAAAAAGTACTCTTACAATAGTTCGATATATTCTAGCAATGAATATATTTCACAAAATCAAACATAATGTATTCAAACTTTTACAATAGTTCAAAAACTCTTCATCATCCACTTCAATGAGATCAAATTGACTTGTGGCGACCCTTCAAATTTATTCACCTTCATTTCCCTACACATTTAATATCTGAAGGGGAACATTTGAGGAGAGCATCTTAGATAAGATGAAATTAAGAATTTGTCATTATTGGCTTCATGCACATTGTGTAATGGACCATGAACTAATTAAACAATCATTGCAAAATAAAATTTTTTGACTATTTCCTAAAAAATAAGATCATTCAAGAAATTGCCTCATCTTCTAGCTTTCGTAAAATCAACTAGACATAAATCTGGGAGCATTCTCTTCTTCCAAATTCTTTACGTATGCATATTTATTAACATTATACATTCTTCTTTTGTTAGAATGACTAACAACAACAAGAACAACATAATTAGTGAAATTTCACTAGGTGGGGTCTGAAGAAGGTAGAGTGTACACAACTTATCACTATCTTGTGGAGTGGAGGTAAACATGCTATTTCCAAAAGACCTTTAGCTCAAGTGCATTAAATACAAGTGAAAGAAGGAGAAAACAATGAAAAAGAACATTAGCAATCGATAAGAAAAGAAGTGTAAAGTGTACAAGAAAGAACAATAACAACAACAAAATAGTGTGTGTTATTTAATTGTTCCTTTTTTTTTTTAGGAAAAGAACACTTGTACCCAAAAAGAGAAATTGTTTATAAGCGGCTACCCTTTTACTTTCATACCCATGTTTTTAACTATTAATTCACGTTTACTGCATGACATACTTTGATGATAATAAAGAGGAAGAAGTAGTGCTTCAGTGTAACTAGTCAGTCTCTCCTTGATACCATTAGAATATATATGCATCAAGGAGGAAGAAGTAGTGTTTCAGAATTTTAGTGAAAAAACCGTTCAATTACTGCTTGATACTATCTATCTGAGTGTGTGTGTATATATATATATATATAAAGAAGACAAAGCATATATATATATATATATATAAAGAAGACAAAGCATACGTAGGGATCGCTGCTAGTACATACTTCAGCACAATCTCTTTTCCCGCAATACTTGAAAAATTTAGGCTTCTATCCATTTATTTTTGTCTTGACTCTCTCCTTTATAAACTTTAGCATCTTTTGTTGAAACGTCCCACAAAAGACGGTAAACACAAATACATAGCCATGTCTTTTATTTATCGTTGTCCAAGCAACAACAATATATCAACTTTGTCCTCCTCTCTCACATTTTTACTAAAACGTATTGCTGATTTATCTAGATTAATTACTTTCCTAGAGCTTTGATCATATTTCCTTAAAATATTTGCTACATAACTTGCATTTTGATTGTTAGTTGCACAAAAGGATTAATCGACAAAAAATAAATAAATTATGCTTAGCCCTTAGATTTCATTTCTTATATAAGCATCATAAAGAAGACAAAATTAATATTTTCTAGAAAAGACTTATCTGGATAATTAATTTATGTTCAATGATAAATTTGGTACGAATATCTTTAAGATTTTCTACACACCTAACTAGGATGTGTATATAAAATAAGAAGAATTATCTGACAATATACTAAAAGGAAACATCAAACAAAATTCAGCAAGTAAAGTCTCTTCTCCCCATTTTGCTGTCTATATATATTTCTGGGTGTGTGCACTATTTAATTGTTCCATTTTTTTTTGGGTGATTTTGATGCATTTTTCAGGTAAAGTTATATTTTTTTATTCTTGAATTTTTGGATTTTACCTAATATAGGATCTAAGGAGTGATAAATGTTAGTTTTGTTGTTACCGGATATAGGATCTATATTGTTCATTCAACAAATCAACTATGCGTCAATCTGAACCTAGTTGAGTTTATCTGACATTATACTAAAAGGAAATATCAAACAAAATTCAACAATTAAACTCTTTTCTCCCCTTTTTTGTCTATGTTTTTTTTCACTCATTTTTTGCTCATTCAATACTCTTTTTGTTGTTCAAGAATAGAGAAAAAGGTTCTCATTTGATTCCTCTCTCTCTATATATATGTGTGTGTGTGCGCGCGCACGTGCGCACCATTTAATTGTTCCTTTTTATTTGGGGTGTTTTTGATGTTTTTTTTCAAGTAAAGTTTTGTTTTTTGTTCTTGAATTTTTGGATCTTTACCTGATATACGATTTGATGAGTGATAAATATTGGTTTTGTTGTTACCTGATATAGGATCTATATATGTTCAATCAATCAATCAACTATGCTTCAATCCGAACCTAGTTGAATTTACTGGTAATGTTAGGATTTTTCTGTCTATTTTGCAGAATTCTGATGATTTTATCTGATTTTCCAGTAATTTAGATCAAGTGTTTTGAGGTTTAATACCTGTTAGTTGCTAGTAGTAAATTAGTTTGAGGTTGTTACTCATTAGCTATTGTATTGTACTGCATTGTTAGATACAATATTTGTTTTACTTCTTTTATGTTTTTTTTTGCGAGTATGAATGTTCTGTTTCTCTTCTTTCATATTGTATTTGATATTTTTCCATATATGGTTGCAGGGTGCTACTAGAGGAGTGTGATCTTGTGTTCTACGACTTGGATGTGCTTGATTGATATCGTCTCGAGATGGAAAGAAAAGCTTTAGCTTTAGCTGATTCTGGAATCATGCCAGTTTCAAGGAACGAAGAGGTCTCAATCTAATTTTTTATTTGCTATTGAAAATTGGTCTAACTATGTAATACTTTCTTAGTTATTTAATATTAATATATTTCATCATGTATTTGCAGCCTGGAGTTGTTGTTTGGTAGTCTAGAAACTCTTCGTCTCTTCTTCTTTATAAGAAGAGGTACTATGTGCTCTATCCACATGCACCTATCCATCCTTCAAGAAATGTTGATTCAGGAATCATGCCAGGGAATGAAGAGGTCTCAATCTGCTCTTATTTGCTATTGAAAATTATTTAATTGTGTAATACTTGCTTTGTTTTTTAATATTACTCTATTTCATCATGTATTTGCAGCCTGGAGTTGTTGCCCGACAGTATAGTAACACTCTTCTTCCTTATAAGAAGAGGTACTCTTTGATGTATCCTCATGCATTTATCCATCCTTCAAGAAATGTTGACGATCTAGTGAAACCAACATTGGCTGAAAAATTAGCTGGCCAAGAAGCTGTAGGTACGACAAAAGTTTATGTCAAGAAGGAAGTTGTTTCCAAAAAAGGGGAAAGCCACAGTAAACTTGAACTTCCTGCCGATTCATCAGGGCACATTGAACTGTCATTAGGCCCAAAGAAACTTTATGTTTCTTCTTTGGTTGATTCAAATACTATTCAAAGTTGTCTGATGTGTGGAACAATAAATCCTTCATTGCTTTCTCCGACTTTGAATAACAATGATGTTGATGATACTGCACACACTAATAGATTTAATTGGGATCTAAATATTCCTGTGTATTTATGGGAGGCTTCTGGTGATGATTTGGTTGCAAGTGGTGAGGGGTCGACAAATGATGGGGAAAAGATAAGTACAGAGGAAGAATGTTATGTTTTTGATGCTTTTGCGAGATGTGTTGACATTGATAATGTGGGGTGTGCCAGAAAGGATGACATATATGAAGACGGTGAGATCCGAGAACCATTAGTGCACTCAATTGCAGAAGATCCAATGGCTGAGGGGGTGGATTCAAGAAAAAATAATGAATTTTCAAGTAAAAATGTTCATTATTCTCTTTGCTTCACCAATGAAGAAAAAAGTTACAGTATGCCACTTCATACTCATGAGTCTCATGATGACTTTATGAAAGCCTGTGATGACAAAGCTGTAAAAATTCTTCACAGTTTCGCTGTCTTCAGACCTGCAATGGGTAGCTCGCTGCCTTCAAGAAGTGGAAGAGAGAGGTATTCTTATTTGGAGGAGGAGAAATTCCATCTACAAAGGAATAGGTGATTTATTTCATTGTTGTTTGATTTGTAATTTTCTTTTATGATGCTGTTCAACTCTTGACTTTTTACTACTATGCTTTTTCCAGAGATGACATTTATGGTTATGGTTCCAAATTTGCTCGAGATAGGTTTCAGGATCGTTCATTTGGTGGGTCAAGGGGGGACTTCATGCATGGAAGAGATACGGGTTGGCTATGGGGCTAGGGTCGGTATAGACATAAACGTACAACTCCTACTTGGGAGTCTGCAAATGAACGTAATGATTATGATGGTGCTGCCTTTGGTTCTAATATGAGAAGGAAGCCATTAAATGATGACTTGCCTTCATCACGACATCTACTTACACATCAACAGTCCCCTAGTGGAAGAGAAGATATTGCTATTATGGGCACTCAAATGCTTCGTAGAGCTCCCAGGAATATCAGCCCAAGAAGATGCACTGGTGAAGATGGCTTTATGTATGTTGGTGTTTGGCATAGTGAGAAGTTTAATAGAGACTTTCCAGCTGATATTAGTGGTCCTGTTTATAGTCACCAGCAATCTATGTACAATGGACCTAATCGTCATTTCGTTCAGGGTGATATAGAGTTTACTACAATGTAGAGAAGCGGTTTTCCTCAAATGTGGTCGAAATGTCCTGTTAGATCCCGTACTTAGTCCCTTCCTCCAAGGAGACTGACAGAAGGATTGGATGGTCATCAAGATTTATCTCAACAAAGGACTCCGGTTATGTACAGGGACGATAGAATAAGGTCTTCTTCACAAACTTCTTTTACTGAAGAAACAATAGCCCCTCAAAGGCATGACCCTCCATCTTATACTACTTACCGTCTGAATGATATGAGGGATGTGGATGGTGTACAGGAGTGGGGGAATTCGAGGTCTCTTTCTAGCAGAAGAAGTTCACCTTATCAGGTATTTACTAGAACCAATAGGCCGAGAGTTGATATTTCAGATCAGCATGAGAGGGCTAATGGCGTTTGGTACTTTGATGGGCCGATACACACTAGTAGATTTCCTGAGCACCACAGTGGCGAAAGAAGTAATTATGGCGAGAGGCAAGGAGGACCTAGGCAAATGAGAAATGTCAAAGATCAAGAAGGTGGTAATCATATACTGTGGCATGAAGAAGAATTTGATTGGTTCAAATTGAAGAAAAGAAGATTTTTTGTAGGGGTTCCATTATTATGCAACACCATGGGTTAAATGAGACTTTTCCTGTACTTCTTGAGTTCTCCTTTTCCTTTCCACCACACCCCCAACTTAGGCTTTTGGCCTAAGTTGGCTATTCGCTAAACCACAAATCAAGAGGATTATATGTAGTGGGTCAAGTAAGGTCTAGGGTTCATCAAGGTTCTTCCAAAGAAAGGTAAGGCTCAAAGGGTGTTCAAAAGAGTTTCACACACTCATGGGTAGGCCACAAAAGAGGGATATGTTAAATTTGGCTCACACTCTTTAAAGTTGCCTAAGATCATCTCAAGAGGACACCTTTCTAAATCAAACAGACTAACGGGGTAAATTCTAGGTTTATTCATGCATGGTTCAAAGAAATTGAGAGCACTATTCAAGTCATCGATATTGATTGAAATCGAGACTTAATTTTTTTGCAAAAGAACAGCCACATTCAACTCACAAAGGGTGGCAAAAATGTGCGAAAAATTCAAATTTTTTGAAAGGGTCAAAATCATTTGCAATTAAAAAATTAAAAAAAATAAAAGGAGTCTCAAGCTCAAACATCCACAGAAAAACAGATAAACATAATTTTGACACAGAGCAACCCAAACATATACACATAACACAACTATCAACACAAAGCCTCACCCCATCACAAATAAAAAATATTTGTCGTCAAATGCAAAGAAAAGTAGCCCAAAAGTAGATCTAAGTAAGTCAGAGATGAAGGTAGAGAAAGGTCTTGTCTACACAGTCTCTTTATCTATCGGGGCATCAGTGCCCGGAGTAGTCTCAGATGGAACAGTAGTGCCAGATCCACTAGGAGCTGTTGTGGACGTCTCGGTCGGCAATGTCTGGATCACTGGCTGCATAACCATCTCTACTAGATCTAGCAGATCTCTGAATATGCTCACATCTTGGCTCTCTCTCATCTCCTCCTTATCTGCTATCAGCTCCTCGTCGGTCTCTACATCCGACTCTGCATGTGTTGTGCCATCCCCCTGCATATCTCCAGTGGTCTCAAGAGCATCCACATTATTTGCCCTTTCTATTAGTGAAGTGAAGTTAGTAGACTTAAGATAGTCTACGTCCTTCCTCAAACTCTCTATCTCGGCTTTTAAAGTCGTCACTTCAGAGGCCTCCCCCTGTCTTCTCTCGTAAGCAATGACTCTCACTGTCAATGCATCAATTGAAGTCTGAAGGGGGGTGAGTGTTGCTAGTATGGCCCTGTCGATCATCCCTGGAACAGACCTCTAGAGTTGGGTAGCTCTTACGTCAGCTGAATAGGCCAACTGCCCCATCTTCAAGGTCATGGCCTGAGTGATCCTGGCAGGCTGGGAAGATGAGGGAGCACCTGGAGCCTGTGAGGAAAAGGAATAAGGAGTGGGTATACCTAAGGGCTCCAAGGCCGGAGTAGGCGAAGGTATCTTTACTGGTAATGAGTCAACATTGACCTCTTGAGTGGTATCTATTGGAGTTGCTCTTCTTCTGTCAACCTCCTCTCGTGTGAACTCAACCTCTATACGCCGGCTCTCTATGGAGGAAGACGGGGTGACCTTTATATCACTAGCAGGATCCCGGGGTACTCTGGCATACCTAGATAACTTAATGATCAAAACAGGAAATAGCAGAGATGTCAACGTCTGTTTGGCTCTCACAGCCATCTCCTATGAAACCAGCACTCCCAGGTCTATCCGCCTCCTAGCCATGATAGAACCAAAGTATGCCGCCTTAGGCTGACGCAAGATGGACTCGTTCTGTGATAGCCTGATAGTGCTGCTGATGAAGCCAAACCAGTATCGGGAGGTGATGTTCGTATCCCTCTTCTCAATAAAAGTGATATACCGTGAGTTTACGGTATTTTTAATACATTTAACTTACAAGTTGTGTGTGTCTAGGGCCTTATCGTATTGGTTTTTATGTGTTTTATTATGTTTTTGCAGGAAAGATATTCAGGCGTAGAAGTATCGAGACAACTAATCAAATTGCAGAAAAAGAGCATTCACGGAGCCGATCTACGGACTGTAGGTCCATTGATGGTCCGTAAGTGATGATCGTAGATCAGCAGCCAAGGGACGGATGACAAATTAGGGAAATCTGATCAAGTGTGGAACCACGGTGTCAATCGACGGTCCATAGATCAGCCTACGGACCGTACTGTTAAACCGTAGAAAGTGACAGAGAAGGGTTCCAGTACCTGATTTTTGAAGATTTTAAGTATGGAGCTACGGAGGGGATCGACGGACCGTGGATAAATCGACGGACCGTACTGTCTGTCCGTCGTTTGCTTTAGAGAGGCTGATTTTTGAGAGCTCAAATATTTTCTAAGTCCTGGCTTACGGAAGGGACTTACGGACCGTAGATCCATCGACGGTCCGTAAGTCAGTCTCGTTGATTGAAGACGCGTACCTGAACAGACTTTCCTTAAATTGTTTCCTTTTTAAATTAGGATTTGTTTTTCTATAAATAGGGCATGTAAACCTCGTTTTTGGGGGTTAGACATTATTATGGTAGTTCTACTTTTGACTTTGGAGATTGAATTACAACTTTGACAATTATTAAATTTACAAGTTCGTTTTGAAGATTTTTGGCTTTGCAACTCAAGTTGAATTTCTGGGTTTATTATTTTCATTACGTAAGTTCATGATTTCTTCTTCTAAAATTATGAATTGTGTTCTTGCTAATATGAGTAACTAAATCCACAACTAGGGTTGTGGGAACCATGAGCGATTAACAAAATATAAATAGTAATTAAGCAATTTGTGAATAGTGTTTTGCATGCATTGATAATTCTTTCGTTTAGAAGTCTTTTTAACGGTGGCCAACGTTAGAACTCGCCTTGTTGCTACTTGCCGGATCAAGGAGGTAATCAACAAGAAAAGAATTATCAACATAGATTTAGTGTGATACTATCTAAATAGACTAGTATCAATTGCTGCGAAGTAATAACTAAGCCAAACATCGATTATGATGTCTAATATGAGGTAAAGGTAAGGGTTAGTAAAGTGTACACACGTAGACGGATCAAGGTACGGGGTGAAATTCTCTAGATGCCGGATCAAGAATTTAGAGATACCTAACTTATCACTTTGCATGTAATACACTAGGAAGGGATTGCTGTTACTAGGATTATTGCGTTATGAGCTTGTGGGGAACACGTACGCCCTAGTTATTTCTCTCATCTTGATAACAACCAAAAACGAGTTTTGTTTAATTACTGAATTTTATTGAATTCTTATTATTTATTATAAACAAATCCCCCTTTTTAGTTATTTGTTTCTGGAAGATCTTTGACTAATCGAATATAATTGTAGGCTAAAGTAAAGTCTAAACCATTTTTCCTTGTTGGATCGACCCCAACCTACAAGTTGGGTTCTCTACTTGATAACGATCGCTTATGCTTCTGTAGGAAAGTGTAATTTGAGCGTATCAAATTTTGGCGCCGCTACCGGGGAAATTTGGCTTTTAGAGTTATTTTAACTACATTATTAAACTTTAGTCAAATATTTCCGTATTTTACTTTG
Organism: Solanum commersonii; assembly: GCA_029007595.1. NCBI lineage: Eukaryota > Viridiplantae > Streptophyta > Magnoliopsida > Solanales > Solanaceae > Solanum > Solanum commersonii. Next base: position 7,701,994 of record JAJTWQ010000012.1, read on the forward strand.
TTCTTTTTGTTTTTTGTTTCTCTCAGGTTTTACCTCTAGTGTATGCCAAGTACACGGAGTCAGGGTGAACCACTCACTCCTTACGATCCAGAGCTAAGCCGCACTTTACGAAGAATGAATAATCCAAGAGGTCAAATTAATCCTATCAGAGGAAATCTGGATCATGCAGAGGATTTACAACAGCAGAGGGTAGTAGGTGGTGACAACCAGGCTCCAGCTGAAAATCGATTGGGAGATCCACTAAGAGCGCAAGATCCACTAGGCCCACGATAATATGACAACTATCGGGGCGACTTCAACATAGAAAACTCTGATGGACCCATTGTCCTACCTCCTTTACCTCCAGGGCACACATTTGTGGTGACGAGCAGTTCGATGCAGATGCTTACAGCAAGAGGCTTATTCTCAGGATTGCCATCGGAGGACCCACATGCTCACCTAGCCAAGCTAAGGGTAGTTTTCAAGAGTTGTGTGGGTAGACCAGACCTAGATATGGACGTCATTGGGCTACGAGTGTTTCCTCTATCACTCACGGGTGATCTTTGCGGTATGGTTCACCGAGCTTCCTTATAACTCAATATTTACATGGGACCAATTGGCGGAGGTGTTCAAAGCAAAGTACTATCCAAGTATCCAAGAAGCTCAATCACAAAGACAGGGTCAACAATTTTGTAGCATTACCCGGAGAGTACGTGAGCAGCTCTTGGGACAGATTCACTTCATTCGTTAGAAGTGTTCCAAATCACCGCATTGATGATGACTCGAAGGAGTACTTCTATCGAGGACGGGATGATAACAATAAAGCGGTCCTTGACACTATTCTTTGGGGGTTCATATGGTGATTGTTCATATGCACAGATTTACGAAAAACTAGAAAGGATCTCTCGCAACAATAAAGCATGGAGCACTAGGAGAGCGAATCTTGGGAGAAACACATTTGCCGTTCATAATGCAAACTGTTAACTCTGCGAGATGATATTCGTGAGGAGATGGCTCGGATGAGGGACGAGTTGGGATTGGTTCTCAAGCATGTGAGCGGAGGAGCGAGAAAAGGTAAATGTTGTGAACTATTTGACAAGAACTCCACCACTAGTTGAGGAGTGTTACTATGAAGAATTCACTTATGCGGTGAATGATCAGACGGGGGGTTTCCGACCAAATGCCCAAGGATCCAACACGGAAAATTGGCGCCAAGGTCAAGGAAACCAAGGTCGGAACTATGGAAATTACAACCGAGAGGGTCATTATGTTCGGGATGGGAACTTCAATCGTGACAACAACTATAACAGGAACAATTATGGCAACAGAAACGATAGGGTTGGACCCTATGTTCCCCCTCAAAATCGGGAATCTAGTGCTAGGGAAGCTGGAGGTAATTTGGCGCGGATTGAAGATATGATGCAGAAGATGATGAGAAGGTTTGATGCAACTGATGAGAACGTGAAGGAGATGCGAAATGACTTATCTGGCATTGGTCAAAAGGTTGATGCCCATGCAGTGTCAATAAAGCATCTGGAGCAGCAGATGACTCAGTTGTCTACTATAGTGAACCCACGTCAATCTGGCACTCTTCCTAGCAATACCATCCAGAATCCCAAGAATGATAGTCATTGTATGGCAATTACTACTCGAGGAGGTAAGCAAACCATAGATCCACCTATGCCATCTGTGGTGGATACTGAAATCAGAAAAGCAGATGATGCGGTGAAAGCTAGAGAGGAGTCTGAGACTGCGACAAAACAAGAAGCTGAAATACCTCAGAAAGTGGTCCCCATACCTAGACCACCACCACCTTTCCCATAGAGGTTAGTAAAGAAGACTGAAGATGGCAAATATCGCAGATTTATCACTATGTTGAAGCAGCTTTCTATTAATGTTCCTTTGATAGAAGCACTTCGGAGCAAATGCCTGGGTATGCCAAGTTTATGAAAGATCTGGTGACAAAGAAGAGGTCTGTGAGTTTTGAAGATGACGACAAATTGCAGCATTGTAGTGCTATTGCTACAAGATCTCTGGTGCAGAAGAAGTAAGACCCTGGGGCTTTCACGATCCCATGTACTATAGGGTTGCTACACTTTGCTAAGGCATTGTGTGATCTTGGTGCTAGCATCAATCTCATGCCTTTGTCTATTTACAAGAAGTTGGGTGCAGGGGACCCAAAGCCCTTGCAATGCGGTTACTAATGGCTGATCGGACCGTGTGAAGAGGCCCATAGGTGTGCTCCATGATGTGCTCGTGAAAGTGGAGTCCTTCATCTTTCCGGCGGATTTTGTGATTCTTGACTGTGAGGTTGATTTTGAGGTCCCCATCATCCTTGGGAGACCATTTCTTGCTACAGGGCGTGCGTTGGTTGATATGGAAAAGGGCCAGATGAAGTTCAGATTGAATAATGAAGAAGCGACTTTCAACATTTGTAGGTCCATGAAGCAGAATGGGGAGCTCCAAACAGTATCTGCCATTACCTATAGAGTGGAGAGTAGGTCAGAAGTACAGATTGAAGAGCGACTAGGTGTCGAGGCACTTGCAGCGGTTATGATGAATTTCGATAGTGATGGTATTGAAGAATATAATGAGTTGGTGGCTGCACTTGATAAGCATGAATACCGGTCCAAACCAAAGAAGTATGAGCTAGACATGAAGAATCGCGAGTCCCCACCCACAAGACCATCTATTGAGGAGGCACCAAAATTGGAGCTTAAGGCTCTACCACCGCACTTGAGGTATGTATATTTAGGCGAAGAGAATACTTTGCCGGTCATCATTGCAGTAGATTTGAACTCAAGGCAAGAAGAGTGTTTGGTGACCGTATTAAAGAGGTTCAAGCGAGCTATTGGGTGGACTATTGCAGATATTATTGGGATTCCCCCTGATATTTGCTCTCATAAAATCCAACTCATGCCAGAGCATAAGCCCAGTATTGAGCACCAAAGAAGATTAAATCTACCTATGCAAGAGGTAGTTAAAAAGGAGATCATAAAGTGGCTTGATGCAGGAGTCATCTATCCCATTGCAGATAGTAGTTGGGTATGCCCTGTGCAGTGTGTGCCCAAGAAGAGAGGTATGACTGTTGTTCCAAATGAAAAGAATGAGCTTGTTCCAATGAGGCCCGTTACTGGATGGAGAGTTTGCATGAATTATCGAAAATTGAATGCATGGACTGAGAAAGATCACTTTCCCATGCCATTCATGGACCAGATGTTGGATAGACTTGCAGGAAAGGGTTGGTATTGTTTTCTTGATGGGTATTCTGGCTACAATCAAATTTCTATAGCTCCAGAAGACCAAGAGAAGACCACCTTCACTTGTTCATATGGGACTTTTGCTTTCAAACGGATGCCTTTTGGGTTGTGCAATGCTCCAGCAACCTTCCAGCGGTGTATGATGTCGATATTTTCAGATATGGTGGAGGATGCTATTGAAGTGTTCATGGATGATTTTTCAGTTGTAGGTGATTCCTTTGCCCATTGTCTAGATAATCTGTCCGAGGTGCTTAAAAGATGTGAAGACTGCAACTTGGTGCTGAACTGGGAGAAGTGTCATTTCATGGTGAAAGAAGGTATAGTATTGGGTCATCGCATTTCTAAGAAAGGTATTGAGGTTGATAGAGCTAAAGTTGAGGTAATAGAAAAGCTTCCACCACCTATCTCGTAAAAGGTGTTAGAAGTTTTCTTGGGCATGCAGGTTTTTATAGAAGATTCATCAAAGACTTCTCCAAAATTGCACATCCATTATGCAAATTGATTGAGAAAGAGTGTAAGTTCTATTTTGATGATGACTGTCTTAGAGCATTTGAAGAGTTGAAGAAAAAGTTGGTTACAACACCAATCATTATTTCACCGGATTGGGGACAACCGTTCGAGGTGATGTGCGATGCAAGTGGATTGGCGCTTGGTGTAGTATTGGGTCAAAGGCGAGAGAAAATTCTTCACCCTATTTACTATGCCAGTAAAGCTCTAAATATGGCTCAAAAGAACTATACTGTGACTAAACAAGAGCTTCTTGCAGTGGTTTTTACATTTGAGAAATTTTGATCATACTTGCTTGGTACTAAGGTCATAGTGCATATTGACCATTCTGCATTGCGGTATTTGATGGAGAAAAAGGATGCAAAACCGAGATTGATTAGATGGGTATTGCTGCTACAAGAGTTTGATTTTGTAGTAAAAGACAGAAAAGGGACTGAAAATCAAGTCGCCGACCACTTGTCAAGATTAGAGGAAGAGGCTATGCTAAAGCTTGGAGATAGGGCTGAAATCAATGATGCTTTTCCAGATGAAAAGGTATTGGCTGCTTCTCATGATTTGATCCCTTGGTTTGCCGACTTTGCTAATTATTTGGCAAGCGACATTGTGCCCCCCGATTTGTCTTTTCACCAAAGAAGAAAATTTATGCATGATGTGAAGAGATTCTTTTGGGATGAACCCTACTTATATCGTAGTTGTGCTGATGGGATTATTCGTCGATGTGTGCCTGAGGTGGAGATGTTGAGTGTACTTGAAGCATGCCATTCATCACCTGTTGGTGGGCATCATAGTGGTATTCGGACTGCACATAAGATTTTGCAATGTGGGTACTATTGGCTCACCATTCACCAAGATTCTCATGATTTCGCCAAATCTTGTGATCGTTGCCAAAGAGAATGAGGGATTTCAAAGAGGCAAGAGCTCCCAATGAATCCGATATTAGTGATAGAGTTGTTTGATGTATCGGGTATTGATTTTATGGGTCCATTTGTTAGTTCATATAGGATGAAGTATATTCTTGTTGCGGTTGATTATGTATCGAAATGGGTAGAAGCAGTTGCACTCTCCAACAATGAAGGTAAAAGTGTCACCGCATTCTTGAAAAAGAATATTTTCTCCAGATTTGGTACACCGAGGGCCATAATTAGCGATGGAGGTTCTCACTTCTGTAATAGGTTCTTCAAGGCACTACTTGAGAAATATGGTGTCCGTCACAACAATGTAGCCACTCCTTACCATCCACAGACTAGTGGTCAAGTTGAAGTATCCAACAGGGAGATCAAACAGATATTGGCAAAGACTGTGAATGCTAATAGAACGGATTGGTCAAGGAAGCTTGATGATGCTCTATGGGCATATCGCACTGCATACAAGACCCCCATAGGTATGTCTCCTTACCAACTTGTATATAGGAAGTCTTGTCATCTTCCAGTGCAGCTAGAGCATAAGGCTATGTGGGCAATGAAGAAGTTAAATTTGGACTGGAGCGCCGCATCTAACCAAAGGATGAATGACTTGAATATGCTCGATGAATTTCGCCTACAAGCTTATGAAAGTTCAGCCTTGTATAAAGAAAAGATGAAGAGGTATCATGACCAAAGAATTGAAAAGCGAGAATTTGTGGTTGGTGATCTGGTGTTGTTATTCAACTCTAGGTTGTGCTTATTTCCAGGCAAACTCAAGTCTAAGTGGACAGGGCCATTTTTGCTCACAAAAGTGCTCTCGCATGGAGCGGTTGAGCTTGAGAAGAAGGATGGAGCAAGGTTCATGGTAAACGGGCAAAGGATTAAGATCTATATGGGAAATGCTGAAACTGTGCAAGAAGTGATTGAGGCCTATAATCTTGATGAAGTCTGAGTAATCAAGACACCTGCGTCGTGCCGCGACGTTAAATCAAGCGCTGCTTGGGAGGCAACCCAAGATGTACAATCTAGCCAATGATAGGGTTAAATTTTCTCATTAGTAGTTTAGTTTGCTCTGTTTACTTGCATGTTTGCATTAATTTAGTTATCGTGTTGGCTAGAATTAGTATAGGGTCCGTGTCTAAAAAGTGTCAAAGAAAATGTAAAAAAAAAAAAAAAAAAAATAGCTTAATGGTTGCTACATGTGCAGGTACACCATCTCGTTGTATCTGCAGAAATAGTTCTGGTGCAGAGATCTACGGAGACCATCGACGGCCCGTCGATTGATCCACGGACCGTCAGTGGTGTCCGTAGATCCAAGGTAAGTCCCTAAAATTTCAAACTGTAGAAGTGATCTACGGTACCCATCTACGGATCGTAGATCGACTCACGGACTGTAGACGGGGTCTCGTGAGTCCAAACCCTAGGACTATCTGACTCGACCCGGACCCCCTATTTAAATAACCCCTTATTTCAAACCCACTCCCAATTCCCTCCATTTACCCATAACCGTTTCCCCCACCCTTTTCATCTCCCTAATCCACTCCATAACCGCCATACGCCACTCTCCCTTCCTTATATTACCACACTACCATCAATTTAGTTTACCCCCATCCTATATTTCACTTTTTAAAATCCGGTGTTGGGTTTGATAGCACTAGAAGTGGTTCAATTGTTGTGCTAAGCCGTGTCATCACACAATCCCCCACTCCTCGTTGCTTACAAGGTAATGAATTTGATCCTCACTTTGAATTTCGATTCATAGCATGAATATAGTACGTCGGGAATTGGGTCTTAACTAGGGTTATTGTTTAATGTAATTACATGATTAATTTACAAGTTACAATACCCTTAGAATGATAGATAGTGATTGTGTAGTTTGATTATATGTGATTGTAAGCCTTTATGTAAGTTTCGACTTAGGGTTCCAAAATTTCTCTAAATTATGTGTTAAATAACCAATCGGAATCGTACGAATGAAGAACTAGTATAATTGAGTGTTAAAATGCATGATGAGGCTTGTTAATGTTGAACTTTAGGACCTTGGATGCCTAATTAACAAGATAGGGTAAAATCTGGGCATAAATGGCATCCACGATACCCCGTCTACGGACCGTAGATCCATCTACGGACCGTAGATGAGGTTCGTCATTGGATACACACACGAAAAATTAGCCAAGTGTAAAACCACGAAAGTGGACTACGGTCCGTAGATTGATCTACGGACCGTTCTGCACATCTGTGGTTTCCATCTACAACTTATATTTTCTGGTCTCCTGATCCACGGTAGAGTCCCACGGACCGTAGATCAGTCTACGGACCGTAAGTACCCTCCGTGGATGACCACTGTGGCCTGTTTCTGAAAAAAAAATTCTGACTTTGTTATTGTTTGTTTATCGTTTTCCTTCTTCGTAGTATAGTTTTGGTTACTTTTGGACACTAAAATCGTTCACGCAGGTACAATGGCACCTAAGAAGATGGTCACCTATTCAAAAAGGGGCAAGTCCAAATCTGTTGCCCCTAGTTTCCGGTTGATTGATGAGGACACAGACACCGATAGTGATCCAGCGTACGTGTCTCTCAACACTAGGACTTCTCGCGCCAGAGGCACACCCCGGAAGGTGATTCCCGACGTAGTCACTGTCTCCGATAAGGAGCACACACTAATCGGGGCACCAACTGGGGCTGCTTCCAGTTCAGAGGAGTCTGCCTCAGGATCGGGATCTGACCATGCCTTCGGCTCCCAGTCAGCCAATTCTTCACGATCCGATCCGCCGAGCTACAGGGTCCCATGCTAAATCTTCCACCGAATCGGGAGAAAAGGATCAAGCAGCCTCATCTGACGAGGCCACTAGTTCAGAGTCCATACCCGTGCCCCCGAATGATGCTGCTACTCCTGTAACCGGTGAGCAAAATAGATGGTGTGTCGAGGGCCAATGGCAAATATACAGGGATGCTAAGATGGTAAATGACAAACAAGAAATGGCCCGACTGATCACAGAAGAGCGGAGAGTTCTGACGGGGAGCTTGCACACTGTTCCAGACATTCACCGGTTATTCACCCTCCACAAGTGTGACTGCATGGCTCAAGACCCAGGGACGTACAGTGAGGAGATGGTGCGGGAGTTCTATGCTTCCTATGCTGCCACTCTCCGGAGCTCCATTTCGAAGAGGTCAAAGCCCTTAGCTCAGGACCCACTAACTTCCACATTGGTCCGAGGGTGCTCGGTTGACATATCCCCTGCCACCATCCGACGGTTTCTCTATGATCCCACTGCGGGTCACTCTTGGTCCCCTGCTCCACGTTTGGGTATCAGGAAGGCGACATTGACCTTTGTGGCCAAATTCTGTTGGTTACTGGTGCGGAACAGGGTGTCACCGACTAAAGCAGATAATCAAGTCACGTGGGACAGAGCAATCATGGTAGCGGCATTGGTAGCGGGAGTAGAGATTGACTTTGCCCGCATTTCGCCGGGCAAGAGATCCACGAGAGGGCATTCAGGACCTCCACGACTTACCCTTTTCCTTGCCTTATTTTTCAGTTGTGCAGGGACTCTGGAGTGCCGATCTGGCATTGTGACAGACTAGTCCACCTTACAGGCGCATTGGACATCGGCCTCATTTGGGATAAGGCGAATGTAGCAGCACCGCGCAGAGAGCCTCAGGTTGAGGTACCTCCTTTGGGTACCGATCTTGCAGACACAGTGGGGCAGGCACAGGGCGATGATTTCAGCGCTCCCGATCACACCGATAATGCCCCGGGCTCCTCTTCTCAGGCAGCTAGCATGGGCCCCAGTTCGTCCCGATCCACACCGCAGTTGGGCGCATCTGTTGTTCCCTTGGCCAGAGTTCAGAAGCTGGAAGCTCAGATGGCTACGTTGCTACACCACATTCACGGATGCAAAAGTCGATAGCTGAGTCCGTGGCTAGAGTGGAGCGCAGGATGGAGGATATGATGGACCGGAAGGTCCAGGCTGTCAATAATCGCCTGGATGCCTTCGAACTGAGAGTCCTCGAGCGACCAGCCCCGGCCACAGACATCTCTTCTTTGCAGGCGGACATAGCTAGTCTCCGGTTCGACATCGAGACCATTCTTGCTGCACTTGCCGTCGAGCCCCAGATTTCCCCCACCGCACTGGCTGATGATACAGTGCTAGATGCCCTTTTCAGTGGGACCGCAGAGGAGGGACTTCCAATTACACAGGCAAAAGGCAAACGGCATCGCTCTCACCGCACTGAGGAGGAGAAAGCCCTCAAGAGACAGCGCAGGCAGGAGAAGGAGGCTAGGAGGGCGTCTATAGTCGATGAGGAGTTGCGCCAGCAGAGGGAGCGTGAGCGAGTGGCAGGGGCGTCGAGCTCTGCCCCAGTTGTAGCGGCCCAACCTGTTGCGGGAGACGCCGAGAGAGTGAGAGTGAGCACTACTGAGGGTGCTACGATTGATGCTGTGGGCACTACTGAGGGTGCCCCCACTGAGGTTACAGCGGGTTCCGGGCAACCGGACCCTCCTGCTTGTTGAGGATTCGCCGGCGCTTTGCGCCACAGGTTTGCTTTACCCAATCCATTGTCTTTTACTATTATATATGCGTTGGGGACAAGCTGCATCTATTTTTCTTGGGGGTGGGGCAAATGGATTGTGAGTGATAGGGTGAAATCTCGAATAACCCAACTCATAAATCCTCCTTTGGGGTTTTCTTGCCTGTGTTCTTTTTCCCCAAAGGACTGTTTAATTTCTGTTGAACCGACATGTGTTAGGATTGTATGTGTAGAAGCATAATACAGAATGAAGCATGATGGCTTATAAAAAAATGATACCCGTCAGATTTTAGGATGTATGCTAGATGTTTTAGGCTATGATTAGTTGATTGTGCTGATTCTGAATATGACATAATAAATCAACTTGATGGTATGACTTGAGCTGAAACTTGAACTAAGTAATCTAATAATCTGATAATGAAACAATGTGCCAAGAGTGGGTGAGTATTGTTGTGTTCAAACAGTTTTGTGCAAAGCTAGAACTTGCCCGGTTAGTCCTGCTAAGACAACTCAATCTAGAGGTTAGGAAGTGATCATAGGCCGTTGTTCTGAAAAGTCAGCAAATTGCCGAGAAGGATTCAATCAAATGAAATAACTGTTCCCTTTGATCCAGTTTTTTGAGCCTAAAATTAACCATTTCTTTCTATAAACCCTAAACTCACCTTCCCATAATCTAATATGTTGGCCCCGGTCCCTCCTTGGACATGTGCACTTCGGTTTAGGCCAAAAGCCTAAGTTGAGGGTGGCTAATGTAAAAGTAACTTCAAATCTTGGCCCTGACCCGACAACGGGTATTGTGCACCTCAACTAATAAAAAATTCTATAAGTTGAGGGTGGCTATGAAAGAAGATACTGAGATACAAATGGGTATGAAAAGAGTGAGGTGAAAAAGAGAGAAAATGTGTAGAAAGGATGTGATTGATTGAAAGCTAATAAGAAATAAAAAAAAAAAAAAAAAGATGAATGAGAAGAAAATAAAGTGTTACAAATTCCGAATACACATTCTTGGTTGAAGGAAATCAAGCGAAAGAAGGTAAAATGGTATGATGCCAGAAATAGGGCCAAAAGAGGTTAAAAGCCAAAGTGTAATGTCGAGGTGGGCAGAAAGTCACTAATCAGTACCCAAATGTACCACACCTGACCCTGAACCCACGTTACAAGCCAATAAAGTCCTGTAGTGATCCTAGAATCTAGTTTGGAGAGTCTAAGCAGTGAAAATAAGGGCAAGCTTATGGTATAAAGCACTGATTTGTATTTGAAATTACTTCGAGCGTGAGTGTTGAATAAATCCTTACACCATAAATGACATTCAATTTTTGTGAAAGAAAGGATTTCGTTTGAAGTAAGGGCACAAGTTACATTGTTGGAAAGTTGGTGTCTTGGTAATAGTGATAAGGTGCAAGTTGTGTGTTAGTTGGTCGATCTGTGTCATAGTTTGATAGGCATGGATTAGCTTGTCAAGTCTAAAAGCACGAAGTTGCATCTAAAAAGTAAGGGGGGTAGAGAGCCATGTGATTGCTTGGGTTTGAAACGCTTGCTGCTATACAAGAGTCGTTTAGAGTTGTATTGCGTCGCTTGAGGACAAACAACGAATTTAAGTTGAGGGTGTTGATATACCGTGAGTTTACGGTATTTCTAATACATTTAACTTACAAGTTGTGTGTGTCTAGGGCCTTATCGTATTGGTTTTTATGTGTTTTATTATGTTTTTGCAGGAAAGATGTTCGGGCGTAGAAGTATCGAGACAGGCGATCAAATTGCAGAAAAAGAGCATTCACGGAGCCGATCTACGGACCGTAGGTCCATTGACGGTCCGTAGGTGATGATCGTAGATCAGCAGCCAAGGGACGGATGACAAATCAGGGAAATCTGACCAAGTGTGGAACCACGGTGTCAATCGACGGTCCGTAGATCAGCCTACGGACCATACTGTTAAACCGTAGAAAGTGACAGAGAAGGGTTTCAGTACTTGATTTTTGAAGATTCTAAGTATGGAGCTACGGAGGGGATCGACGGACCGTGGATAAATCGACGGACCTGCTGTCTGTCCGTCATTTGCTTCAAAGAGGCTGATTTTTGAGAGCTCAAATATTTTCTAAGTCCTGGCTTACGGAAGGGACTTACGGACCGTAGATCCATCGACGGTCCGTAAGTCAGTCTCGTTGATTGAAGACGCGTACCTGAACAGACTTTCCTTAAATTGTTTCCTTTTTAAATTAGGATTTGTTTTTCTATAAATAGGGCATGTAAACCTCGTTTTTGGGGTTAGACATTATTATGGTAGTTCTACTTTTGACTTTGGAGATTGAATTACAACTTTGACAATTATTAAATTTACAAGTTCGTTTTGAAGATTTTTGGCTTTGCAACTCAAGTTGAATTTCGGGTTTATTATTTTCATTACGTAAGTTCATGATTTCTTCTTCTAAAATTATGAATTGTGTTCTTGCTAATATGAGTAACTAAATCCACAACTAGGGTTGTGGGAACCATGAGCGATTAACAAAATATGAATAGTAATTAAGCAATTCATGAATAGTGTTTTGCATGCATTGATAATTCTTTCGTTTAGAAGTCTTTTTAACGGTGGCCAACGTTAGAACTCGCCTTGTTGCTACTTGCCGGATCAAGGAGGTAATCAACAAGAAAAGAATTATCAACATAGATCTAGTGTGATACTATCTAATAGACTAGTATCGATTGGTGCGAAGTAATAACTAAGCCAAACATCGATTATGATGTCTAATATGAGGTAAAGGTAAGGGTTAGTAAAGTGTACACACGTAGCCGGATCAAGGTGCGGGGTGAAATTCTCTAGATGCCGGATCAAGGATTTAGAGATACCTAACTTATCACTTTGCATGTAATACACTAGGAAGGGATTCCTGTTACTAGGATTATTGCGTTATGAGCTTGTGGGGAACACGTACGCCCTAGTTATTTCTCTCATCTTGATAACAACCAAAAACTGAGTTTTGTTTAATTACTGAATTTTATTGAATTCTTATTATTTATTATAAACAAATCCCCCCTTTTTAATTATTTGTTTCTGGAAGATCTTTGACTAATCGAATATAATTGTAGGCTAAAGTAAAGTCTAAACCATTTTTCCTTGTGGGATCGACCCCAACCTACAAGTTGGGTTCTCTACTTGATAACGATCGCTTATGCTTCTGTAGGGAAGTGTAATTTGAGCGTATCAAAGAGCTCCTGCATCCATCCACCTCGGGGTGATGTTAGAAATCAATGGAGCTAACCAACCCTTAAAGTCATCTAGGGACGGAACAATAGGCAAACCTTGGTAGGGCAGTACTGAATACAGCGGTCAACCCAATACAACATTAATATGCTCGCTGTGACACTCCACCTCCTTGCCTTTGACCATAACCGACTTCACCAGTCGAAATTCACTAGCCTCTTTCTTATTTTTCAGGACCAACTCCCCATAGGATGAGTAGAATTCCCGAACCCAGGAAGGGATGTAAGGTCCCCGTGGTCTAGTGAACTGCTTGAACTCATGATACCTGAGTGTGTCAAGCATCTCAGCATGCTTACCTTCCAAACCCTCCACATATAGTAACTTTTCTTCTAGAATGGTTCGTAAACCATACCTTTCAATCTGTTCAGCAATCTGGGTGGAGGTGGAGCTACAGGGAGTGCAGGGGCCACTGGAGGTGGTGCCAGAGTTGGCACTGATTCATTAGTAGGAGGATTTATAACTGATGGAACTCTGGTGGGTATGGATTGATGTTTATCTCTGAACCTATTTTTTCGGTGAATCAAGGGTTGTTCATCATCTAGTTCAGAGATATCTGGCTCAATAGCTGACCCTTTTCTAGCGATATGCTTCTTTCGTTTGCCTTTATCTCTCGGTGGGAGATCTTGCTTTCTTTTCTGTGAAGGACGTGATCCTCCTTCATTTATCGTATTTCCCTTTACCTTTTTCTGAGGTGGCTCGTTTAAGTTTGTGCATACCATATTTGGAAAAGATAAAGAGATTAGGCAAAACTCAACACAACCACATAAAATATTTTTGCAGAACGACTCGCCGACTGGATCGGCGAGCCGCCAAACCTCTTTGGTGAGTTAGGTTGAGCTCGCCGAAAGGATTTCCTTAAACTTTAGGCAAATTGGCGCTGAAATAGCCTATTCGGCGAGAACCGACTACTTTCGGCGAAGACAAGGTTATCTGCCAAAAGATACAATGAAAGAGAGTATAATGGGTATGCAAAGGGCGATCTAAAGTCCTATCGACGAGTCGCCAACAACTTTCGGCGATCACGAATGTGTCCGCTAAAAGTTATAGATTTTACAGTACTAAGGATATGGATTAAGGGCGATCTATAACCCTTAGGCGAATCGCTGAATCATTCGGCGAGCTCGACCCAGGTTGCCGAATGACACAACATGCCTATTTTTCAACCCAACTCTCAAAACCGACCTTACGAGCTTCAAAAGCAAAATCAAAGCATGCATACACGAAATTTACACAGGACCCATACTTCCCATTACACCAGAGTACTCAGACTTTTTTTGGTTTTGCCAAATTTGGCCTTTTAACTGCAAGTACCCTTAAGAATGCAGTCACCCATTACTAGTTCATTCAAATCAAAGCACAAACACTAAAGCATTCGACTATTAAAGTATTTCAGGAAAAAAATTCGAATTAACAATAGCATCACAACAACCTATTTCTATCAGAAAGGCTTAGCACATGTCATCCTGATACTATAATTGCAAAAGAGTGCAAAATTATCACAAATAAGTTTGGAGTTTTAGAAACTAACCTTCGATGTTGATCAATTTGCTTTCTTTTTGAAATGCTAGGCAGCAAAGAAATCCAACCTCAAGCACTAATCACCGACTAAAATATTAATATAAGGTAAAATCTAAGAAAAAGTACCTTTGGTACGATTTTGGGGAATTTAAAACAAGGGAAAGTGAGAGATTACAAAATTTGACCTTTGGCCTTTATATAACCGTTCAGTTCTCAGCCATTCGGCGACGTTAGTCTTGTCGCTGATCAACTCGGTGACGTGCCGAACGCATACTTATCTCGCCGAATTTTACAAGACATCCCTTATTTTGGGGCCACAACGACGGATTAAATTGGAATCTCTGATAGGTTCGGCGATTCGCCAACTGGATCCTTAGCTCGCCAACTTGCACTTTTCAACACCTTCCTCACTTTAACGTACAAAACCAACACACCTTTATTCTAACCTAGTAATTAAAAGCAGTAAAACCTTGGGTTGCATCCCAAGAAGCCTTATTTTATGTCGTGGCACGATGTAAATCCTGTCTCATTCTCCGTTTTTGGGGTAGCCGTAGTGTCACTAGGTGACCCCAATATGTCATTTGGGTGGAGATGAGGCACTGCAAAACCAGGAGTGACCTGATTAGCTGGATTGATCTAGAGTGAGATTCGATCATTTGATTCAACACTTCGATATTCTCCTTCATTTCTTCCAACACTCGATCTTGATCGATGATATTTTGGAGAATGATTTGAAGTATGTCCTCGACACAATTTTTTCCCCCATCTCTAGACTTCCTCTGCTCATGAGGGGCTACGTACCTCCCTTCACTATTGCATTGGATTTCTACCTCTGAGATTTTGGTGGCCAAGTCGTTTAGTTGAGATGCCAGTGCGGTCAACGTGAGGCCCTTTCGGACTCCTTAGCTCATTTCAACCAATTTGCCACTACTCTGCTCAGCCATGCTCATCAAAATGGATAACTCAACAAAAAACAAAACTAAAAGTAAAGTTAGTGAAACTACAACTAAGAAGATAAAAAATTCTACTAATCTAAAAATTCTCAAATAACACCACTCACTCGAAGCGGTGCCATTTTGATGTTTGCCGTAATCAATGACACAACTTCCAATTCAAGTGTCTATGATCGTGCATTAGTATAATAACGCAACCAAGGGTCGGGGTCTTCCCAAGAGAGTGGTTTTGGAATTTATAGAAAAATGAGATTTAGTTCTAACTAGTCGTAGGAAAAGACATTAACGAGTAAAAATATAGTAAATAAAAAGGAGTGACACAAAGTGTCAAATATCAAATGGGGTTTTTGTCACAAATAAATAAAAATAGCAAATTAGCAATGGAATCTCAGCAATGAGAAGGGGATTCTTGGGATGTGACCAGAATTCGGGTTAATCTAAACTATTGGGTACATGCTTTCGATAGAAAAGTTAGAGTAATAGTGACTAGGCTAAGCTTTTTGTGGAAATAAGTTCTCTCTTGAGCAACTTACCTCGTTTCAAATGGGTTCCTCTTGTACACCCACTTGCCACATGAAGGACAGCCTACGCCTTACCCCATTAACTCTCTCGAGTTGTGTGTTAGGATATGGGACTAGGGCTCACCCTCTCGGGCTGAACCTCATGTCGACCCACTCCTTAGGCCATCAATTTAGTGGTCTTAGTTTTACGACCTCTCTCTCGAGTAAGCCAAAAACACATAAATAAACTTGTATTTGCATTCAAATGGTTAAGAAGATTTAAGTCTTGCTACAGGCCAAGAATGAAAAATCTAAGAGACCCAAGTCCAAATCTTGAAGATGAAAACCCTCTTCTCCTTCAAGTCACCAAAACCCTCTCACTTAAAGCAAAAAGTACTATTCTATTGTGGAAATTAAAATAAATGTTCCACTCTCCAACATTTAATAAATATTTTAATATTTATAGACTTCAGAAATTAGGGCTGGCGGATCATTCGGCGAGGTTAGTTGGAATCGCTGATTAATTTCGCGATTTGCCCTTTGGTGTAGTACGTCACAATCTTGCACTAGCTTTCAGCATCATCATGCTTTGTGTCATTGGGCGACATAAACTACTTCACGAAACTATTCTGCGACATACTAACTGCTACTTTCATCACATTTTTTATCCTGCTCCTTCAGGGCTTCATGTAATGGAACAAAGGGTGAACTGCGTCCATTCGGCGAATCGCCAAGTGTGTTTGGCGATGCTCAGGTTTCATCTTCTTTGTTCTTTTTGTTCCTTTTTGCACCTATGTGTCCATGCCTCCACTGGTGGAGCGGGTTCGCGACGCGGAGCCACTCCCTCCATGCACAACTTCAAGCTGCCTTGGCAATTTGCTTGGCCAAGGTTTAGGTTCTCCTCGGGGACCCTTAGGGTGGTCCCGGGGAGTAGTACACGAACGTTTTGACCCTAAAAATATTTATTAAGACACTAGGGTCACCTCCACTGATTTTAGACTCCAAACAACACATAAAAACATAAACAACATACTAGAACACACTAACACGCAAAAGACTAGTTTTCAAATGTCTTGTCGTCCCTTGACGTTTGACTTGCAAACTCTTTAAAATTGACCAAAAAGGCTATGCTTCATTATTTTTAACAAGTTATTAATGCATAAAACCAATATGATCCTCTACTTTACCCTAGTTCATTTTGAGGGTTGTTACAATATCTCCCACTTAGGAACATTCGTCCTCAAATAACACTTAAAACACTTTTGAGGACTCAATGACCCAACTAGCAGCTCACAATACACAACATACAACATCAACTCCACATAAAAGGCTCAAAACAACTTTGTGCAATTCAAGAAAGTAACAACACATCTACCAACTCCTTGTGCATCACCTTTATTATTTCCCATTTCATTGGAGAAACTTCCTTCTCAAAATCATCATTCTCATTTCAAACACCAAAGAAAGACAACATGAAACTGTCTCATTAAAGCACTTTATGCAACTTTATCATAAGAAATCATTTAAGCATTCACTTCAAATCAACCCATGCAACACAAGCAAGTAGAAACTTTATTCACCGACTCATAATGCATCAACCACATAGGCCTTTCTCATGTTCATAGTAGGAACTACTTTCTCCTAATCATGACATGATATTTATCCATTTTATATCATCATAGGGTCCAATATGCAATGGCTTTCAAATGCACACATAGACATGATCAACATTTCCACTCATGAGGCAATTAAGCAATTCATACTAGTTGCACCCTAACATGGGGATTATAGATCATCTACTAGTCTTATCATTTAATCATCATACTATCAAGAACATACATGGCATTACCATGTTTAGTTATGTTCAAGGAGGGACTACCTTCTCCTAGTCAAAACATACACACATGGCATCATAAACTCATAGGCAAGCATTACACAATAGTACTTAACATAATCAATCATGTAGACCACACCTTATCCCTAACATTATCATTCACATTATACTCCTCATCATCAACATACTTTAAACATCATGCTAGAATTGAGGATTTCATACATAACCTTTATAACACAACTTCATAAACGTATGTGTCATAATCATCAATTCACTTCACATCTATTGCCTTCAATGTCATGATCTAAACATGCATAGATAGACAAGAAGTAAACACCACCACCATAAGTGGACCAAACCACACAATATCAATTCTCATAATATAGATTAGAAGTTAGGTCAACTTACCAATTCTCCAAGCCATGATCACCATGGATCAATCCTCAACAATTCATACTCAATTGACATAGATAGCAATGGGAATCAACAATGTAATTCAATAACATGAACGTAATCTAAGTTCAATTCTATAAACAAAGGGATCAACCCATAACTTTGCCCCTTAGGCCATACTTCTCAACTCATCAATATACCAACAATTCATCATGAATAAGTATAGATAATCATAGGAAACGTCAATACAATCTAATCTAATAATAATTTCACCAATAGAGATCATATTCAGAAAGACCCAAATCATAGGCCAATTTTTGAGAATTTAGGGATCATGGTTCTTCAAGAATTCCTTTACAAATTATCTTAAAAACCTTTATTCCACTTTAAATCATCAATAGAATGATTGAGAAAATCGTTTGACAACGGACCCATGTTTAGATTGAAAATTGGGAATTTTGGTCTCTTAATCACCTTTGAAAATCTTTGATAGAACTCCTTGAATGAGAGGTTATTCAAGAATCAAGAGTTACCATACCTTAATTAGTGAAGACCATGAAATTGAAGAAGAAATCAGTTAAAAATTCATCTTCTAGCTTGAGGTTCATCAAAGTCTTCAATGGGGTTTTTGAGAGAAACTATTTTGAGAGGGAAGGGTCAATTTGAAGAATGGGGTTTAATTCTAGGTTTTGGGGTTTTAACCAACTTAAAAAACCCTAAAATAGGTAGAGTAACCGTTTATAATAATTCCCCAAAGTACCCAAACTACCCCTCACTTAGTTGGACCTTTTAAACAAGTCAAACTTGAGTTTTATTTTTGCAAATTTCTTCGGGAACCAAGTCCACGACGCGGAGGTGTTCCATAGAGTTTTTTGAGATTAAATTTCGAGACAGAAGAGTCTGCGGTGTCTCCGCGATGCGGAGACACTTTTGGGCCATTGGTGGAGCAGGTCCGCGACACAGAGCCACTCCCTCCTTGCACAACTTCAAGTTGCCTTGGCAGCTTGCTTGCCCAAGGTTTGGGGTCCTCCTCGAGGACCCTTAGGGTGGTCTCGGGGAATCGTACCCGAAAGTTTTAACCCTAAAAACATTTATTAAGACACTAGGGTCACCTCCACTGATTTTAGACTCCAAAAAAACATAAACAAAATACTAAAACACACAAATACGCAAAAGACTAGTTTCGAAACGTCTTGGTCGTCCCTTGACGTTTGACTTCCAAACTCTTTAAAACTGACTAAAAAGGCTATTATTTGTTACTTTTAACAAGTTATTAATGCATAAAACCAATGTGAGGCTCTACTTTACCCTACTTCATTTTAAGGGTTGCTACAATATCCCCCACTTAGGAACATTCTTCCTCAAATGACACTTAAAACACTTTCAAGGACTCAATGACCCAACTAGCAGCTCACAATACACAACATACAACATCAACATAAGAGCACACATCAAGGAGGAACATCAACTCCATATAAAAGGCTCAAAATAACGTTGTGCAATTCAATAAAGTAGCAACATATCTACCAACTCCTTATGCATCAACTTTATTATTTTCCATTTCATTGGAGGAACTTCCTTCTCCAAATCATCATTCTCATTTCAAACACCAAAGAAACACAACATAAAATTATCTCATTAAAGCACTTTACGCAACTTTATCATAAGAAATCATTTAAGCATGCACTTTAAATCAATCCATGCAACACAAGAAAGTAAAAACTTTATTCATCGACTCATAATGCATCAACCACATAGGCCTTTATCATGTTCATAGTAGGAACTACCTTCTCCTAATCATGACATGATATTTACACTTTTTATATCATCATAGGGCCCAATATGCAATGGCTTTCAAATGCACGCATAGACATGATCAACATTTCTACTCATGAGGCAATTAAGCAATTCATACTAGTTGCGCCCTAACATGAGGATTACAGATCATCTACTAGTCTTATCATTTAATCATCATACTATCAAGAACATACATGGCATTACCATGTTTAGTTATGTGCAAGGAGGGACTACCTTCTCCTAGTCACAACACACACACATGGCATGATAAACTCATAAGCAAGCATTACACAAAGGTCAATTCATTTAAGGAGAAATTCTCAACTTCTAACATAAGCATGCTCATACTCTCTTCCTCATGAACTCAAGAGTGCATTCACCATATAAAGATGCATATTGACATGAGAAACATGAATTTTATTACAAAAATTCCATTTTTATGTAATAAGAATCCTTCAAAACATGCATAAATTAGTGTCTTCTAGGACATGCATAACATACGGAGATTATGCAACTCATAATCATATGCAATATTCCAAAGCATGAACAAGCTACTAGGAACTCTTTGGTCTCAAGCTTGAATAATAATGTAAGGAAAGGATACGGTTATCAACAACCTTACTACTCACTCATCATCCCCCACTTAGGGTAAACCCATCTAAGAGCACATTAAAGTAACCAAGAGGACTATCACTTACCAATTAAGCACAATGTCCCCCTCTTGGGATCCAGTTATGCAAACTCCTTTAATCATTACCTCCTTCATCTTAAAGGTAGGAACCATTCTCCACTAAATCTTCACTATAATCCCTTAGGTGAGGATTTCAAGAACCAAAAAAAAAAAGTATCTATACCACTTCACTTCATATCTATCACCCAAAGTGGTTCTCAACATGGAGAACTCAAGGAAGTTCAATGTAGAAATATTAAGGGCACTCAAGATTAACCATCTAGGCACATTATCCCTCACTTGGGGTGAGCTTAATCAACTTTTTATCACATCATACCCTTATCACCACCTTTGGTGTAACTTTCTGCTCAACCATGCCTATGTATTATCTAAACACCCTCTTGAATGACCATACTTAAGATCAACCTTACAAGACAACTATCCTCTTTAGAGTTGGTCAACAACTATTCTCTTGTCCTTCCCATGAACTAAGGGGTACATGCAACTCTCCTAGTTAACCTTAGAGAAAAACACTATCCTAACTCATGGAACAAAGCCCCTTTTCCCACTCTTAGGGAAAGCCTACACAAGAACTATGATTCGCACAAGGACAACCATAAAGCATCACTCATAAGAAAAAAGCATCTTTCAACTCACACTAGTTACCACATTCATTCAAAACTCCTCAAATCTACACCATGACTTTCTACTATCATTACCCATCACCATAAAGCAACTCATCATACTAAAAAGGATTTCATTCTTACCATACGACTCTTATCATATGAGAACTACACTAACATACAACATTTTCAATGTAATGCTTCCAACCTCATAGGTCACACATTGCCATGATTGGCATCACTATATGGTTTCCAAATCTACCTTCATACATACTCATATAGTCACCCACATCATAATAAGCATTAAAACTCACTTTTTCTTCCCTCAATCCTTGCAGCATCACCCCTTCCAGGTAATCACACTAGGAGACCACCGGACAAGGGAAAATAAGAGAGAGAGATCACATGGAGTTAATCTCTACGGCATGACACAAGATTAATGAAGAAGGTGAAACTTCTATCGCCCTATAGCCTCTCACTCATAGTGTGTCGCGACTCACACCGATAAACAAGACTCTACTGAACTGGCTCATGAGACATTTAATACTAAGGCCATTTTCATAATATTATGCTCTGATACCAGGTTTATAATGACCCGAGAGCACCCTCTAGCCATTACCGGCGTATTCGAACTCTCAAAGGTCTTATACATTCCCTTAGCATTCGTCATAGCATTTATCATAGAAAAATAGCGAAAATTTTAAAAATATGTCATAATATAACACAAGACTTAAAACTGACCTCATTTAAACTTTTACTACAAATTCGGAGTACTACGTCCCAAGGTAGCCATCTTAAAACACGACTACAACACAAGCGGGACATAGCCCTTACAATACAAAAGAAACTACTATCTAGTACATTGAACTTAAGGAAGCTCTTTAACATAAAGGTCCTTGAATCTTTAAGGACACACCCGAACTTGGGAATAGTAAGACAAGCTCATCACTTCTAGGAAAGGCCCTTTAGCCACCACCACCTACACTTGGTGTAAAAAGATAAAGAAGAGTGGTGTTAGTACAAGAATGCACTAAGTATGATAACCACGCAAAAACATGCTTTTAAAAGGACATTTAGTTGGAAACCATGCATCATGCTTTTTTTGCGAAACTTCCAGAACATTTAGTATAATAGGCACAATATAAACCACATACATCATCATACACATGGAAACCATTCATAATAGCACATAGAGTCACTTATAACATTTTAGGCACATTCAATGCATACAATACATTACCTTCATCTTTATCTTAACTCCTTTCCTCAAGCAACCCTTAGGGAATATTTGGTGCAATGTATCACATTAAGGTTACTAAGGGTGAACTTAC
Source organism: Solanum commersonii (assembly GCA_029007595.1). Classification (NCBI taxonomy): domain Eukaryota; kingdom Viridiplantae; phylum Streptophyta; class Magnoliopsida; order Solanales; family Solanaceae; genus Solanum; species Solanum commersonii. The sequence continues at coordinate 7,724,050 of JAJTWQ010000012.1, forward strand.
ATATAGCCTTCATCAATCCAACCACATATATTCATAGAGTCATAAGCACACTATAAGACATAGTCTTCACACAGGAACCATCACATAAAACAACCCCCAAGTCACACTAGTGCAATGTGCAAGTAGCATCCCATAATACTACTCACACCAAGCGTTCCTAGGAAGCCACCATAGACTAGGCACATTATATTCAACAAGTCATAACATCTTCACTTAACAATAGACATAAGACAACATACTTCATAACATCATATAAGGACTCATTCATCTACTATATCATTAATCATAACTCATTTAGTTCATATCATAGGTAAACTACCCTCACAACCCCTTCACAAGCTCACTTGTGCAATGTACACATGGAGTCCCATGCCCCCATATATACTAAGCAAACCCATTAAGAAGTCATAAGTGTAATTCACAGGCATAATCATAGTTCATATCTTGACATAAGTAAAGTCAACCTTAACATGCTTTCATATTAACATACATAGACCATAGTCTTCATTACATAAAGAGCCTAATCATAACCTCCCTTAGAGTCCACTTGTGCAATGCATAAGTAGGGTCCACAATCCTACCTACACTAAGTAACTCTTCAAGAAATCATGACTAGAATTTATATTATTATCTTAGTTCATTTCTTAACTTTCGGGAGACATTGCATTAACCGACATAGACCATGTGATCTACATGGAATCCGGTGTTCTACTCCCACACCAAAAAGAGTGGGTACTACTTGCTAGGGTAGGACCTACATACATAATAGCTATTTAGTGTATCCACTAAGGTAAAACCTATGGGGGCACGTAGTTATGGAGAAAGGAGATTGCTACTAGAAACCTTGACATACTAGGCGTGGAGATTTCCATCTCATGAGACATGATCTATGTTGGGAATCCGGACTTACTAAACGCGAAAGTTCTCTTGTGGTAAGCCGGACTTGCTAAACGTGAAGCTCCCACTCTCATTTTTCATGTTCACTCGTGAAACGACCCCAAAAATGCCCGAAAATGTGCTTCGGAAACACCTATAATTGTAATTTCCATATATCTCAAAATCCGTGCATCATTTCGGAAATTCAACTTCATATTCTTATTCAGGGGGTCAAATTGAGTGGGAAATGGGTCTAACCCGAATTTTAGAGCAACCGTATCAAAATTCGAAAATCGCAAAAAATGCGATTTTGAGGGTCAACTTTAAAGGGGCATATCTCTTAGCACACAAGGAACTGGAAGGAGCTCAAACTATCAAAATTAAAGCTCTGTGAGTTAGCTTTCCAACGCAATTTGTTTCACCTCATTCGGAGTTCGGACGAAGAAGTTATGCGCATTTTCGTAAAACCTGTCCGGCAGAAAATGCAAATTCCAGTAACCGAAAACACTGTTCACCCGCCTCATTTTTTTTTCTAAGTGTTGGGACGTTTTTTTATAAAAAGGGGACATATCCATACTTAGTCATTTAACTTCAAAACACTCAAAAACTCTCTCTAAGCCCTCTCCAAAAATTCCACCAAGATCATCCACCAAATTCAAGAATCCCAAGCTTTAATTCCGGATTCAAGATCCAATCTCAAGCAATTCTCCATTCCAATCTTCATCAAGAATTCTCCAAAGTTGAGGTATGTGGGTTGATTGTGGAAACCTTCCTTTCCACAAGTCCAACCATTTATCCTCTATTACTACTTCAAGTTTATGGGTCCTTATGTTTATTTATGAACTCTTGAGTATGGAATCACTACTACACACCCTATTAAGGTCTATCTTACATATTATCATGAAATGGTATTATTATGTGATGTTTATGGTTTTCATGCCTCCATGATCAAATTATGAAGGTTGTTATATATGTATATATATATGTACGTTGTTGGTGGGCTGTTTTATATGGATTTTGAAATTGGTGGGACTTAGCACTCTTGAAACACATGATTTTATTTACATGAACAAGTAGCCCACCATATGTTTGATAAAATGTCATTTATAGGATTCTTATGAAATGGAAGGTTCAATGTACGTCCTATGAGTCGGATGATTATATAAATATTGAAATGATGATGAAATGGATACATGTATATGATTTTCTCTATATAGTGTGTGAGTCGACCAAGCCTAGCTCGGGGGGTTGTAGGCCCGGGTAACTGTATCGAGGGATTGGTACCTTGGTTGCCTAGTACGGGGGGTAGTAGGCCCATATAACCATATCGAGGGGTTGGTACCTTGGTTGCCTAGTCCGGGGGGTAGTAGGCCCGTATAACCATGTCGAGGGATTTGTACCATGGCCCCTAGCTCGGGGGGTGGTAGGCCCGGGTAACCACATTGAGGGGTTTGTACCTCTTTCGCCTCTCCAAGGGGTGGTAGGCCTTGGAAATACTATATTGATGGTCATTCACTACACATATACTATGCCCTACTAAATATGATTTTTATATAAGCATCATTATACATATCATCTCATTAATATGCTATCTATCGGGTACAATTATGCATTTTGCCTATGATGTCCATCCATTGTTGCATTGCATTGCATCCCATATACTTAGTACATTCAAACGTACTAATGCATACTCTATGCCTACATGATGTCACCATGTAGGGACCGGAGCACCGTCTGACCATCCTTCTCCGCGTGGCTAATTCAATTTTCTATCGAGCCTATTGGTGAGTCCTCCATTCCGGGGACGTCGCTTATGATCTCTTGCTATGTATAAGACTTTTCCTTTTTAATTATGTATTGACTATGAGGGTGAGCCCGGTAGTTTATCTCGGCCCCCGCTAAGTATCCATGTTTAGAGGTGGTGTTGGACAAGTTGTGTATTTTACTTGAGCTTGACTCATCTATGGTATTTATGTATTATTCTCCTTTTTTTTTATTCCCTTAGTCCCGATTTTCCCTTGATTATGCTTATTGCTTATGGTCATTTTAATTGCTTCTGCGACCAAGGATGTGTAATGATATGCTATGAGGCTTGTTTGGGGTTCCCTCGGGTTCCCCATTCGCCGGTCACATCTAAGCCCTAGGCTTGGGTCGTGACAACTCGGTGCTAAGCTCCAATTCCCTTTTTAAACATCTTTAAGCCTTTATTTAACATTAGTTCATAAAGTAGGCTTTAGAGACTTAATCCCTCATATTATATAGCTCAAAAGTTTCTAAGATGAAAATGACCTTTCATCATAGAACCTACATTATGTGAGAATGACCTTTCACATAGTCATACCTTATTCATAACATAGTCTAATTTAGAGTACAATTGAGCAAAACGTTCAAAAGACTCACTTTCACTAGATTATCATAAACCTCATTCATTCATTCATGTGCGTGTACATATGTGAGAAAGCCTTTGACATAAACAACTTTATACAACACATATTCATACGTTGGTAATTATATACTTTGCAATCATAATAAGATGTAAGGGTGCATATAAGAGTTAACCTTTTAATAGATACCATAACACATCATATTCATAGCTATACATGTATAGTGTGTTTGTGCATATTGGTCCTCATAGTGACATAATAGCAACAACATTGATATTAAGTGCACTTCCCCTCAAGGGATCACAACACATTCACAATGTCCCCAAATCATGAGCAATTCACATATAAAGCCTTTAGGGATTCTAGACCACACACCCACACTTCATCATAGGAGACAAGAACACATTCAACATTGAATAGGTACTCATAACATGTATATGATCACACATTCATACAGGGGTCATATAGGTAGGGGTCATTCCACAATAGTACTTAACATAATCAATCATATAGACCACACCTTATCCCTAACATTATCATTCACATTATACTCCTCATCATCAACATACTTTAAACATCATTCTAGCATTGAGGATTTCATACATAACCTTCATATCACAACTTCATAAACATATGCGTCATAATCATCAATTCACTTCACATATATTGCCTTCAAGGCCCTGATCTCAACATGCATAGATAGACAAGAAGGAAACACTGCCACCATAAGTGGACCAAACCTTACAACATTAATTCTCATACTATAGACTAGAAGTTAGGTCAACTTACCAATTCTCCAAGCCATGATCACCATGGATCAATCCTCAACAATTCATACTCAATTGACATAGATAGCAATGGGAATCAACAATGTAATTCAATAACATGAACATAATCTAAGTCCAATTCTATAAACAACGTGATCAACCCATAACTTTGCCCCTAAGTCCATAATTATCAACTCATTAATATACCAACAATTTCACATGAATAAGTATAGATAATCATAAGAAACATTAATACAATCTAATCTAAACATAATTTCACCAATAGAGATCATATTCACAAAGACACACATCATAGGCTAATTTTCGAAAATTTGGGGATCATGGGTTCTTCAAGAATTCCTTTGAAAATTATCTTAAAAACCTTAATTCCACATTAATTCATCAATAGAATGATTTAGAAAATTGTTTGACAAGGGACCCATGTTTAGATTGAAAATTGGGAATTTTTGTCTTTGAATAACTTTCAAAAATCCTTGATAGAACTCCTTGAATGAGAGGTTATTCAAGAATCAAGAGTTACCATACCTTAATTATTGAAGACCCATGAAATTGAAGAAGAAATCAGTTGAAAATCCATCTTCTAGCTTGAGCTTCATCAAGGTCTTTAATGGGGTTTTTGAGAGAAACTATTTTGAGAGGGAAAGGTCAATTTGAAGAATGGGGTCTAATTCTAGGTTTTGGGGTTTTAACCTACTTAAAATACCCTAAAATAAGTAGAATAACCATTTATAATAATTCTCCAAAGTACCCAAACTACCCCTCACTTAGTTGGACCTTTTAAACAAGTCAAACTTGAGTTTTATTTTTGTAGATTTCGTCGGGAACCAAGTCCGCAACGTGAAGGGTTCCATAGAGTTTTTGGAGATTAAATTCCAAAACCGAAGAGTCTGCGGTGTCTCCACGACGCGGAGCCACTTTTTGTCCATTGGTGGAGCAGGTCCGCGACGTAGAGCCACTCCCTGCATGCACAACTTCAAGCTACCTTGGCACCTTGCTTGGCCAAGGTTTGGGGTCCTCCTCAAGGACCCTTAAGAGTTGTCCCGGGGAGTCGTAACCAAACGTTTTGATCCTAAAAACATTTATTAAAACACTAGGGTCACCTCCACTGATTTTAGACTCCAAACAACACATAAAAACATACACAACATACTAGAACACACCAACACGCAAAAGACTAGTTTTCAAATGTCTTGGTCGTCCCATGACGTTTGACTTCCAAACCCTTTAAAGCTCACTAAAACGGCTATTCTTCATTATTCTAAACAAGTTATTAATGCATAAAACCAATGTGAGGCTCTACTTTACCCTACTTCATTTTGAGGGTTGTTACAATATCCCCCACTTAGGAACATACGTCCTCAAATGACACTTAAAACACTTTCGAGGACTCAATGACCCAACTAGCAGCTCACAATACACAACATACAACATCAACAAAAGAGCACACATCAAGGAGGAACATCAACTCCACATAAAAGGCTCAAAACAACTTTGTGCAATTCAAGAAAGTAGCAACACATCTACCAACTCCTTATGCATCAACTTTATTATTTTCCATTTCATTGGAGGAACTTCCTTCTCCAAATCATCATTCTCATTTCAAACACCAAAGAAACACAACATGCAACAATCTCATTAAAGCACTTTACGCAACTTTATCATAAGAAATCATTTAAGCATGCAATTCAAATCAATCCATGCAACACAAGCAAGTAGAAACTTTATTCACCGACTCATAATGCATCAACCGCATAGGCCTTTCTCATGTTCATAGTAGGAACTACCTTCTCCTAATCATGACATGATATTTATCCATTTTATATCATCATAGGGTCCAATATGCAATGGCTTTCAAATGCACACATAGACATGATCAACATTTCCATTTATGAGGTAATTAAGCAACTCATACTAGTTGCACCCTAACATGGGGATTATAGATCATCTACTAGTCTTATCATTTAATCATCATACTATCAAGAACATACATGGCATTACCATGTCTAGTTATGTTCAAGGACGGACTACCTTCTCCTAGTCACAACATACACACATGGCATGATAAACTCGGAAGAAAGGATTACACAAAGGTCAATTCATTTAAGGAGAAATTCTCAACTTCTAACCTAAGCATGCTCATACTCTCTTCCTCAGGAAGTCAAGAGTGCATTCACCATATAGAGATGTATATTAACATGAGAAACATGAATTATATTACAAATATTCCATTTTTATGTAATAAGAATCCTTCTAAACATGCATAACATAGTGTCTTCTAGGACATGCATAACATACGGAGATCATGCAACTCATAATCATATGCAATACTCCAAAACATGAACAAGCTACTAGGAACTCTTTGGTCTCAAGCTTGAATAAGAATAGAAGGAAAAAATAAGGATATCAACAACCTTACTACTTACTCATCATCCCCCACTTAGGGTAAACCCATCTAAGAGCACATTAAAGTAACCAAGAGGACTATCACTTACCAATTAAGCACAATGTCCCCCTCTTGGGATCAAGTTATGCAAACTCCTTTAATCATTACCTCCTTCATCTCAAAGGTAGGAACCATTCTCCACTAAATCTTCACTATACTCCCTTAGGTGAGGATTTCAAGAATAAAAAAAAAAATGAGTATCTATACCACTTCACTTCATATCTATCACCCAAAGTGGTTCTCAGCATGGAGAACTCAAGGAAGTTCAATGTAGAAATATTAAGGGCACTCAATATTAACCATCTAGGCACATTATCCCCCACTTGGGGTGAGATTAATCAACTCTTTATAACATCATACCCTTATCATCACCTTTGGTGTAACTTTCCGCTCAACCATGCCTATGTATTATCTAAACACCCTCTTGAATGACCATACTTAAGATCAACCTTACAAGACAACTATCCTCTTTAGAGTTGGTCAACATCTATTCTCTTGTCTTTCCCATGAACTAAGGGGTACATGCAACTCTCCAAGTTAACCTTATAGCAAAACACTATCCCAACTCATGGAACAAAGCCCCTTTTTCCGCTCTTAGGGAAAGCTTACACAAGAACTTTAATTCACACAAGGACAACCATGAAGCATCACTCATAAGAAAAAAGTAACTTTCAACTTACACTAGTTACCACATTCCTTCAAAACTCCTCAAATCTACACCATGACTTTCTACTATCATTACCCATCACCATAAAGCAACTCATCATCCTAAAAAGGATTTCATTCTTACCATACGACTCTTATCATACGAGAACTACTCCACCATACAACATTTTCAATGTAATGCTTCCGACCTCATAGGTCATACATAGCCATGATTGGCATCACTATACCATTTCCAAATCTACCTTCATATATACTCATATAGTCACCCACATCATAATAAGCATTAAAACTCACCTTTTGTTCCCTCGATCCTTGCAACATCACCCCTTCCAAGTAATCACATCTAGCAGACCACCGGACAAGGGAAAATCAAAGAGAGAGATCATATGGAGTTAAGCTCCACGGTACGACACAAGAGTATATAGACAAACTTATTATATATAAGTTTGTATCATCACAAACATCCATATATAGAAAATATGGCGAAGATTATTTTCTACGTTATCATCAAGCATTAATTTTACGAATAAAATGTGAATTCTCAAGGGATAATTAGTTTTTAGCTTTAGTCTGATAGTGCTTTTTAGCAATGATCATTTAGCTCAGGGTACATTCCAACAATTTGTATGGAGCTAACAATTGGATAGGACACATTAACTTTGTCTTGTCTAAAATGCTCCTCCTCAAATACTTTATGTAGACAATTTTTTTTTATGGGATTTCACGAGACGAGTTCAATTTCACTTAGGATTTTTGAAGGCTACTCTACCCCAAATCCTAGATCATGCCTACAAAAAGGGTAAATGTATTTCATTGAAGAGGCATCCTGAATATTCACATAGATAAAGATGTGAACGAACTATTCTTGACAACCAAATACTTCAAGAAGATCCACAAGATATTTTTATGTGGATATCAAACAAATCCCACGTGATTCAAATCATCTTATATTTGAGGAATATGCTACTAAAGAGCTCGAACTACGGAGAAAATTCAGAGAGAAGAATCAAGTGAGAAACAAATTTGTACCCACATTGCTTTTGAGAAAAATTATGTTTCTTCGTATTTAATTTATGATTTCAATTTATTTTGTAGCACTTCAAAATTTGTTGCAAACAAATTGAAACATTTCGTGGGACGAAATCTATCCATCATCCCTTATCTCACAAATTAGCTCTGCAAATCTAAAGCCATAAAATCGCACAGATGGAAGGTTCAATTTTTATGGGTACTTCAAGTCTTGTCATTGAGTTTCATCGAGTCTACACTCACTACAAGAAAATGGACTTTTAACTACCAAATTTTAGCGAAAGAATATAATTTCAGTTGTTAAAAGTATATTTATAACGTCAAAAAAAAATTCCAATCATTAAAAGACAATTTTAATGTAATATTAGTAAAGCAACAATATCCGCACCTCAAGAAAATTTATACCCAAACGTTAATAATAAAAAATTGCACATATTTTTACTTTCACCTTGTATTTTTCACAAAAGACTTATTACTCCCCTCTATTACCTCACCCCTTACCGTTGGTCTCCCATTACCCCCACCCCTACTGTTGGTGCCCCATTACCCCTACGTCCCTTCCGTAAGAAAACATAACGAAGAAAATCAATTTTTCCGCAGACACAAATCACACACAATCCCACTCCCCCACCCCTCAAAAAAGATACGTCCAGCAGAACGTGTCTTCCATCTCCGCTGCTAGAAATAGAGATACCTAAGGGAGTGAATAACCTAAATCCTTAATCAGAGTGACTCTTAATTTCCAATGCAAGACTGATTTGTTGGAGAAAAATCAGCAACACAAACCACAATAATGGTGGTATCGTTCCTAAAATCCAGGTTTGCTTGCAAAAATTAAGCTATAGCTCTCTATTGAAGGTCTTTATAAATGAAATCAATGTCTATTTTTTCTAATTGCAGAAGTCACCTTTTTCTTTTTACTTCAAGTTTCACATAAGTTTTGCTGGTCTTTGCTGATATTTCACCTGAGTTTTGTTGGTCTTTGCTGCGTGTGATTGTAACTTGACATATTCTTGGACTTTCCTTCCTTTCAAGTTAAGTGTTTTGACCATGAATTGTTATGTGGATATTCTGATTTTGACCATTTTTGAGTTTTTGTTGTATGATTCATAAGTTTTTCAGTAGGTTATTGGTGCACATTCTCTTAAATTATCTATATATACTAGTCATTGTAGGCATATGTTTGTGGGTATTGATGTGTGGACTGTTGGTAGCGTCAATTGCCAATCAAAAGAAGTCACAATAATGAAATTATTGAATAAATTTGTTAGTCTCATAATTTCTAGGAAAAAATTTTCATTATAATTTTTGATGTAGAGATAAGCTTTTCTTATTCCTGTTTTAACTGACCCCTTTAACTAGGTCAACGTGTTCCTTAAAGAAGAATTCAGGTATTGGATCATGATGATTCAACTCCCTTTGATATTTTGAAACAAAACATGTTTTTTTTACTAGGATGTTCAACAACATCTGCTGTGTTTGATCGAAAGCAGTACTTGTGTGATAGCGGTTCGGGTTCAAATGTATGTAAGGGAATGTATTCATGTAAAGGGGTGACTAGGACTGGGTTAGAACCAAATAATCCAATTTGAACATGTTGTGTTTATGATCCACCAATTCCTGTTGGTTCATGTTATGGTTTGAACTTGCCTTGGCTTCAGTGTTCTTCGTATTCAATGATATATAGTTTTGGAGGTGATGAAGGAGATCCTATGAAATGGGAGTTTGGGATTTCTTTGTTGTATAATGATTTATATTATGTTGATGAATCTTGCAAGAACTGTTAGGATAGTGGTGGATCTTGTGGTTTTTCTGGTGCAGATGAGTCTTTTGCTTGCATTTGTAGGAATGGTGTCCTAGAAATGTATTCAGCCATTTCTTTGTTAAGCAATAAATAACTCATGTTCTGATAGGAGTGATAGCAGCATCTTGATGTTGCTTTATCAGAACCTCCTTGTTTATACCTTTACTAGTCTAAAAAGGCTAACATCATTGTAATCATATCATTAGCTTGAATTCCCCTTCCCTTTCTGGCCAGCATCTTCAATCTCTCTATTTTCCTTCATTTTATAGATTATTTAGTGTAGTTGTTGCCTTGCCCTTACAAATAGTTTTAGTTGGTGAATAAGACAAATCTCTCGGTATTCATAAATCACTCTCAACTAGCATCTCCATTAAATACGATTCTCTTTGATCCAATTGTTGGCTTTGGTTTTTTATGTTATTAAAAGCGAGTGTTTCGTTGTTTAAAGCGAGCAGCAAAGTGAAGCGAAGCTCTATTGCTTTTTTGCAGTGAAGCGAAGCTATGGTAAAAATAGCAAGTGCTTCAGTCTAGAAGCGGGGAAGCGATTTCTCGCTTTTCTATTTAACTGAGGTTGATAGTAACTAGGGCTTTTTTTATTTCGTAAAAATATTTCGTGCCTTCTTTTCAAACATTTCCCTTTATTTCACTTCTCATGCTGTAACACTCTTTCAAGTGAATGCAATTTTCCCACTTTTGTTTTTTTCTTGTGTATCAATATAATCTTCTCTGTTTTTTTTTCTTAGTTTCGCAATTGTTTTCTCTGCTTTCTATTGCTTTCTCTGTTATGCTCTATCTTTTTCCATATTCTGCAATTTTTCCTTTGTTCTATAATTTTTTTTTTGCTCTGCTCTGTTCTTACTCTTCAGTTTTCTTTTTTTAGGTAAATTATATTTACTTTTTAATTTAAGAATTGAAAGATTTGCTAAATATGTTTTTTCTATTGAGTTCTTGGTTATTTATCTATGCATATTTGAAATTTTTTATTTTTGTACTAAATAGCGCTTTAGTTGAAAAAAGTGTGTGCTTCGCTTCATGCTTCTCGCTTTGGTGAAGCGAGCCCTTGTCGCCTTTTTTGGCTTCTCGCTCTCCAAAACACTGCTCTTCCAGCGTTGTCATTTCCTAAGAAATAACTATTGGCCTGGGTGACAAATTCTGGTGGTCCATGGCTCAGGTTGGGTCGACTTTTCAAAATTTCACAGTATGTGGTACTATAAGCATGATTAAACTCTTCTGTTTCTGTTCAAAATGTATAGCCTGCTAACGATTAAAAAATAAATATCTCTGTTTAATATAATTTTAGATATGGGAAAAATGTTGTATATTAATCTATCAAATATCAAATAGCACTAAATCAATACCTATGTTTAAAGAGGTTTTTCATGTGGAGTTTTGACCGTGAATACATGTTCTTTCCCTATGTATCATCTACTTTGAAAATCCAGTGACTGCCTCTCTTTATCATTCTTCCATGTTAGTACCAGAGAATCCATCCAACAAATTTAACCCATGTTATTTCCCAATCATTAAGTAGCCTCCAGAAAGTCATATTCCACCCTTGTGATGACCATATTTCTTGTCTGCCACACTTAGGGTTAACACATCCTTTTTTTCTCCATGTATTTTTTATTTCATTGAAAATGGATGAACTCTTTGAAATTGGCAATATATATTATTGGAAAGACTATACTGAAATTATGTCTATATGATTTCAAGTGGCTTGTTGATTTTTTATAGGCTCTTTGTTGCATTTCATATTTTCTTTTCTCTTAAGTGTATCTCATGTTCACATATTTCTTTCTTGGTTGTTGTAGGCTGTGATTTCAAATTTGTCGGTGGTGGTGCTTGTTATTGTTGTTTAAAGTGTTTCCAAAACCATTCTTTTAAAGGCTCTGTTGATTTATTTTGTAAGGTACATTTTTTTCTTTTTCTTAACCTTTCTTCTTTACTGATGTGTTTTTGTAGATATTCCAAGTATTTGTCTCAATTTTTGTGGCCATTTGTTTTGCTATGTTTTTTAATCTAGTTTTATTGGCCAATTTTTAAGAGGTATTGTTGGTTGCGATCTTTTACTGTGTTTCATCAATTTTTGAATAATAGTATGATCATCATAAAATGTTGAACTATCGCACACTATCAAAACGTTGATGTGTTCAATAGGTAATAAAAAAGTGCACAAGTGTAACAAAATTTAAATGCTACAAACAAAAAAATATAAAATACTTCACTTTTTTTCTTAAGTCTTTACATACTCTTCTAGTAATATAATCAAATTAGATTGTAGGACTTCTCTAACCTTTGTTTATAGTTTTATAAATTTGTTGTGAACCTGCTTTGTATATTCAGTTCATAACCATAAACATAGAAACTACTTGGTCTTTAACTATTGATGTTTAGAATATAACTGAAAAAATTATTATTTTGAAATATTTGGTCTTTTACTATTAAATGTTGAATTTTCTTAAATTGCTAGTCTTTTGTCATGCAATTTGGACTATTCCAATTTTTGTAATCTTTTTATCACCATCTTGTGAATATTTATGAGTGTTTCTTGTTTAAGTGTAGATTAAGTGTTTGTTTCTTGATTTTTTGTTGTAATACGTATATAACTATATGCATCTATTGTGTATGAATCTATAACTCTAAAAGTAAATATCTAATTAGTACTACTTTGTTGTTATACTAATGTATTATTATATCTCTTTTACATGCATGAAGATAATGGCGCCTAATAAACAATGGATGGAACTCATTAAAGATAGACTTGCTATTGCTTATATATATGGGGTGGAGACTTCCTTGGATTATGCTTTTACAAAATTAGGAGAACCATAGTTGATACGCTATCCATGTATTAAATGTGGTAATGCAACTTCTAGAACATGTGTTGTAGTTAGGTCACATTTAATAATACATGGGATAATACCAAGTTATACTCTTTGGTATCACCATGGGCAGATGTCAAGTGAAGAACAATCAAATTTTGAAAATATAGATGATAATGACATTGAAGAGGATGATGGTGAGGATGAAATAGATGGTTTGCTAAGAGATTTGTACCCCAATTTTAATGGAGATAATATGAATAATAGTGGTGATATTTGCTGGAGGAGGAACCAAATGATGAAGCAAAAAGATTTTATAGGCTATTGAAAGATCTTGATCTACCATTATATATATGAAAGTGCAAAACTTTCTAAGCTTTCTACTTTATTTAAATTGCTTCACCTTAAAACTATTGGTCATTGGAGTAATGAGCCATTTACGATGTTGTTGAAGTTTTTGAAAGATGATTTATTGTTGGATGGAACAAACTTGCTGGATTCATATTATGAGGCAAAGAAGGTAATTTGAGATCTTGGGCTTTCTTATAAGAAGATTGATGCATGCAAGAATGATTGCATGTTATATTGGAAGGATGATAATTGTCTTCAATCTTGCAAAGTTTGTGGTGCATCTAGATGGAAGGATGGTAAACATAGTGGGGAAACAAAATTGAAAAAGGGAAAAAAGATACCATGTAAGATTTTACGTTATTTTCCTCTAAATCCAAGGCTTCATAAGATTATTTATGTGCTCAAAGATATCTCCTTTGATGTCCTAGCATCATGACAAAAGAGTTGATGATGGAATAATGAGGCATCCAGCTGATTCAATGGCACGAAATTTTTTTTGATGAGCTTCACCCATCTTTTGTTGTTGAGCCTCGTAATGTACGACTTGGACTTGCTAGTGATGGTTTCCAACCATTTGGAATGTAGAAAACTTCGTACAACATTTGGCCCATGGTACTTATTCCCTATAATTTGCCACCTTGGCTTTGCATGATGCAAGAGAACTTTATTTTGTTAATGCTTATACCTAGCCCAGAGAGTCCTGATGATGCAATTAATGTCTATCTGCAACCTTTGATGGAGGAATTGAATGAATTATGGGAGAGTGGAGTCGAGACATTTGATGCATCAAATAGAATTTTTTTTACGTTACATGCATCTTTGTTGTGGACCATTAATTACTTTCTAGCATATGAAAATTTGTCTGGATGGAGTACAAAAGAAAAATTGGCTTGCCCATGTTGAAATAATAAACACACTATACAAGGCTAATAAATGGCCAAAAACAGTGTTATATTGGCCATAGACGCTATCTTCCTCTTAATCATAAATGGAGAAATGATAAAGCGTCATTTGATAACACTATTGAGCACAGGCAACCACTTGAAATGTTTTCCAGTGATGATATACTTGATCAGGTTACTGATTTAGATGGGTTGCCATTATCAAAGGATCCACAGAAGAAGATTAAAATATCACACAAGAAAAGGGGTGATGATTGGAATAAGAAGAGTATATTCTTTAATCTTCCATATTGAAAAACCTTATTGTTGCGATATAATCTTGATGTGATACACATTAAAAAGAATATATGTGTCAATAATTTGGGGACAATCTTAGATGTCAAAGGGAAAACAAAAGACACCTTGAGTACTCAGTTGGATTTACAACAAACGAAAATACAAAAAGAATTGCATCCAATACAAAATGGAGATAAATATGAGTTGCCAGTAGCATCTTACACATTATCTGATGAAGATAAGGAATAGTTTTTCAAATTTTTGAAGAATTTAAAGGTCCCAGATGGATTTTCCTCAAATATTTCTCAATGTCTCAACCTTAAGGATAAAAAAATTGCAGGATTAAAAAGTCATGATTGCCATATAATTCTACAACATTTACTCCCTCTTGCCATGCATGGTATGCTTTGCAAATCTGTGTCTGCACCACTTATTGAGTTGTCAATTTTTTTCAAAGTGCTTGGAGCAAAATGTTTGAGCATAGAGGAGTTGGAACAAATAGAAGCACAAATACTAAAAACATCATGCAAGTTAGAAAAGGTGTTCCCTCTTGCATTTTTTGATGTCATGGTGCACTTGTCTGTTCATCTACCTGATGAAGCTAAGATTGCCGGACCAATTCAATATCGGTGGATGTATCCAATAGAGAGATACCAACACTTTTTGAAGTGTTTTATTGGTAATATGGCTCACCGTGAAGGTTTGATTGCAGATGGATATTTAGCAGTTGAATGTATGACTTTATGTTCAAGGTATTTGAATACAATAAAGATAAAGTTTAATTGTCCGAAGAGAAATTATGAGGGTGGTGTAACCGAATGTAAGGGTGATTTGACAATATTTTGTGAACCTGGAAAAACTTTAAAGGGTAGCATCCCAGACAAACTTGATTCAAACGATATGGAGGACACACATTTTTAAATTTTGAAGAACTGTGCTAAAATTCAACCATTTCTCGAGTAAGGATTGATTTAATCTAATAATTTATTTATACCTTGTCTATATGTTTAATTTAAAATAACATGTAAAACTTCAATTCTTCGTTAGAGAATTTTCATAAATTTATAGTGAGACCTCTCAACAAAGTTCAGATGTGGAGTGGAATAGAAAATTCATTAGTTGGTTACAAAAAAAGGTTAGTAGAAATTAATCAATTTTCTTAAATCAAGTATGCAATTAAATGTTGTTTTCTAAAAACCTATTTGATGTTGTTAGGTTGCAGGATTATACAAACATGATGATAGTAAGAGAATGGAAGATCTGCTATATTTATCACATGGCCCTATGGCATATGTCACAAGATTCAAAGGCCATGTTGTTAATGGATATAGGTTTCATGTGAAAGAGTATGATCAATATTTGAAAACTCAAAATTGTGGAGTGGTTGTAGTAGGTGAGACCGGTGAAGAATAAAACCATATGAATTACTATGGCAAGTTAACCGAGGTTCTTGAATTACAATTTGTTGGGGGAAGAAGAGTGATTTTATTCAGATGTATTTGGTTTGATGTGTATGATCAAAAGAGGGGAGTTAAAATGGATGAATATGGCTTTGTAAGTGTTAACCGTCAATGATATTTGAAAATAAATGAGCCATTTGTATTAGCTAGTCAAGCATCACAAGTATTTTATGCTATTGATCATTCCAATAAAGGTTGGCAAATAGTGCAAAAGGTTCAACCTCGTGATTCTTTTGATAATTCGGAAAAAATGATGATGACTTAGAAGAGTTAGATAACTCTACACAAGTGAAAAGAAAAAGAACTCATTAAGGTTTGGAGCTTTGTCATGCTTTCTTTTAATTTATTAATTTTTTTATGGTAATGATTCTCTATAGTATTTCTATGAAAATTTGTTTGATGCACTTGGTATTTAATGTTACCTTGATCTTACTATAGTTGTAATGGTTCATGCAAGGAACCTATGTTACATTTACATGTGTCTCTTTTCTAAATGCGTTTTCAATTCACATTTCTTCTTATGAAAAACTTCCTAACCTATTTGAACTTTTGTTTGGAAGACTTTGCTCTTATTTTTATTTTTTTTGTATTATCTAGGTTGACATGAATCCCGCAAAAACTCTGAAGTATGAAATGGGACAAGCTTCAAAAATCCCCAAGCATGAACTCATTCAACTAGGTGCCTTAGCAAAGGGACTAGGTCAAAGTTTGAAAACTATGAGCACTATTAGAGTTAATGCTGAACAAAGGACTCTGATTGCCAAAAATAGAAGTTACTATACCACAACTTCAAAGTTGAATAAGCTAGCAGATAATAGTTTCCATGTGCATCCTTGTTTTGAGGAAAAGGAAGTCAATGCTCCCCTCCATCAAGAAGCTGAAGTGAATCAACACATTTTGACCAGTGATGCAAGGGGTCATGGACAAAGCTTAAGGATTATTACTGAAAAAAAGACTATGATTGGCGAAAATAGAAATACTACAACAACTTCTAGTCAAAACAAGCCAACAAAGAAAAATATCCATCTGTCTCCTGATTTTAATCCAATGGAAGACAATGACGCCCTCTTTCTAGAAGCGGAAGTGACTCGAGATACTCAAAGAAGTGATCATTTGCTAAAGAGTTAGTCTGGTTAATCTATTTGATCAAGAAATTCTGCTTAGTTTTCTATACTTAATCTCCTTTGTATTCGTTTTGTTACTAATGGAAATAAACTTTTTATTTTTGTTGACTTTCATCAAAATGTGCAGGTCCATTCGAATTTGATAAGTCCAAAAAAGTGATTGAAGTGCCTCGAGTTGCCAAAAGAAGTGATACTACTATTTTATTTTATTTGTGCAACTTCTTTTTGTTAGTTGAATTGAAGTCTTGTTTCTTTTTACTTGCACTTAAATTTGCAAGTCCGTTTGAATATAGAAAAGCAAAAAAACTAGTTGGAGTGGCTCAAGGTTCTAAGGGAAATCAAACTAGTAAGTATTTTCTTGTTGTTACATGTAAAGCAGCAAAAAAATTATCTATGAATCGCTTCCCTAGAAAAATATGTTAGCATATAACTAGCATTTTTAAGAACAGGGACCTTCGAGATAAGGGCAATATTAGTAGTTATTTGTCTCAGTAACTCTCCATTCTGAAAGAATTGCAATCCTGCTTCAGCAACATCTTTCTTAGATGTTGTCCATTCCCCTTTCTGTATCACATTTTGTTTTTTGGCAACTTAAGGCCTGATCTCTTGCAATAGGCACTAATATTAAGCTTTGTTATCTCTATTAAAGTGAAGATTTAATTTTATTTTAGTCAAACTAAGATGATGTGAGTGGAAAGTTATCTGCCAATGTTATATTAAACAATAATGTTGTTATCTCTCATGGTGAAAGAAGAAGTAACTTTTAGAACCTTGAAAATAAATAAGTATTATTTGGGGAGCCTGATTTATATTTCTCAAGTACAAAGTAAAATGTTTACACATGACAATGCATTTAAATTATAGTCCACTTATACTCATTCTATCCTCATGGAGTGGAAGCAGTTGTGCTGTGGAATCACATGGATAAAAGAAATATAGTTGTGGGGATTCTCACATTTGTTCTTCCTGATTTGTCTAGTTGTCCCTAGATTTGGAACTGTGGATTGGTACCTCTCAAAGGCGAAGGAAATTTAGTGTTCCGATAGCATGGTATTTTGGATATTATGTATTACAATCTTATAGAGACCAGACCATTGTATACATTAATAATTTCAGAACTTGACACCTGAAACATAACTACTGGATCATTCTCCAGATTCTTTTGATTATTTAGTGCTAATGATCAATTTATATCAAAGAGCATAGTTGACTTATTTTAAACTTTGCAGGTCCAGTTGGATATGATAAGGGAGAAAAAATGACTGAAGTGTATCGAGATGTTCAGAGAAGTAATACTAGTATATATTACTTTCTTTTGTGTAATTATTTGTTGTTGTTAGTTGGCTTGAAGTTTTATTTTGTTTTAATATTATAATTTGCAGGTCTATTAAAGTCTAAAAAGGCAAAAAAAGTGATTGAAGTGGCTGAAGATGCTACGAGAAATGAAACTAGTATGTATTTTCTTGATGTTACTGGTAAAATAGCCGAAAAGGTATCTTTCCTATGTATTTGACATCTGATGCTTCATTATGTTTTTTTCACTAGTCCTTACCATATTAACCTCCACCTATTCTTGATTCATCAATTGTGATTTTTTGAATTAAAGTTTTTAAAAATTGAAAGTCTGATTTGGGATCTTAAGTTTTCCAATATTTATTCCACTGCTAGTTGCCCCTTTCTGTATCACATCTTTTTTGGCAACTTGAGGACTTATCTCTTGCAAAGGGCAATGTTCTGCCTGTTTTGTCTAGTTGTCACTTGGTTTGGAACTGTGCTGTGGAATCACATGGATAAAAGAAATATAGTTGTGGGGATTCTCACATTTATTCTACCTGTTTTGTCTAGTTGTCCCTTGGTTAGGAACTGTGGATTGGTACCCCTCAAAGGCAAAGGAAATTTACTTACCCGATAGCATGGTATTTTGGATATTCTATCTTACAATCTTATAGAGACCAAACCATTGTATACATTAATAATTTCAAAACTTGACACCTAAAACATAACTACTGGAACATTCTCCGTATTCTTTTGATCATTTAGTGTTAATGATCAATTTATATCAAAGAGCATAGTTGACTTACTTTAAACTTTGCAGGTCCAGTTGGCTATGATAAGGCAGAAAAAATGACTGAAGTGTATCGAGATGTTCAAATAAGTGATACTAGTATATATTACTTTCTTTTGTGTAATTCTTTGTCGTTGTTAGTTGGCTTGATGTTTTATTTTGTTTTAATATTATAACTAGTAAATGGGCCCGTGCTTCGTGCAGTTAGATTATTTTTCTTTAAAATTTATTAGAATTGAACTTTTCTTGTATTTTGATGTTATAGCATTTTTATATAAATCTATTTTCAAAAGTATAGAGGTTATTCAATTGTAGTTTACCATTTGTTTTATTAAAAGAAAAGGCAAAATTACAAATCATAACACTCTTTTCTCCTAGTTTACATAATTTATTTTATAGATTCATTAATTTGCTTTTGAAATTTTACAATGGTTAGTTTAGTTTTATCATCTATATGCATGGATACATAGTGTCTTTAATTAGAGAGTCAAATAAATATTTTTCTCAATTTTCTTCTTTGCAAATTTCGCTAGTATAACACTATCAATTACTTCAAAATTATATATATATATATATATATATATAACTAATGTGTTTATCAAGAGCAAAGGTTCCATAATCATATGATAAATTAATAAGTAATATGTAGTCATTATGTGTTTTAAAATTAAAATGCAATCTTCCAAAATCCAAATTTCATATGTAATATAGTTATGATGGTGTTTGGGAATTGAAGTTGTTCACGAACAAAATATTAATGATCCTTGAAAAGGCTGAAAGAGAAGTAAGAGATAATGGGAAAAAAGTTCAAAAGAGTACTTTGGTGAGAGAGAATATTCATTATTGTGTATCATACAATTGTAATTAATTGCTAGTTTTAGTTCTATCATTTGAGTTTCTAATTATTTTTTTACTCCTGTTAATATTAACATTATTATGACAACAATAAAAAATCATATAAATTTCTAGGCTTGATCTCTTGGAGAAGCATATATATCTTTGGAGAATGTTATAAAGAAATGTATTCTGTAAAAAGTTATTTGTGAATCTGCAGTAGTTGGATTTACATAGAGTCTGTACTAACAAATACTTATAATAATAACTTTACAGAAACATAAACATAAACAACAAAGTTTAAAACATGTACTCAAAAACAACAATTAATATCATAAGTATAAATTAATGACTGTAAAAAAATATACCAGGATTTGTAACAATAGAATGAAACAGAAAGGAAAAATCGAGCTCATTTAATGCACACTGTTTCCTTAAGGAAATCATTCCCCTCTAGTACCCGAGGTTTAAAAAAATAGATCCTCTTAGGATGAAACGATTTTATTCACCAGTGTAATGATACAAAAACAATAGTGTCAGTGAGCCACTCAACATGAGCAAAGTACACAATATTTAATTGTGCAGAAGAAGAAAAAGAAAAAGTTTAGAATCAATATTTAATTGTGTAGAAGAGTAAGAAGAAGTTCAGAGTTTTCGTTGTTTTAAAATGAGAGGGAACCCCTCTATTTATAGACAACAAAGGATATTGTGAACAAATGCTTATTGTGCCTTACCGGAAAGGTCACAACTCTTTGGAGAAGTCACAACACTTCGAAAAGATCACAACCTTTCATAAATGTTACAACCTTTCATAAATGTCGCAACTCTTCATAAAAGTCACAACTTTTAATAACAACCACAATTTTTCATGAAAGGGAAGAATAATTTTGGAAATAAATAATAAATTAAAAAGGAATCCTTGTTTGTGGTGGCGCCACGTAGGTGCGCATAGGGTTCTCTTTATATATATATATATGATATGTGATATGATTTGCGGGTCTATTAAAGTCTAAAAAGGCAAAAAAAAAAAAAAAGTGATTGAAGTGGTTGAAGATGCTATGAGAAATGAAACTAGTATGTATTTTCTTTTCTTGATGTTACTGGTAAAATAGCCGAAAATTTATTTTTCCTATGTATTTGACATCTAATGCTTCATTATGATTTTTTTCACTTGTCCTAACCATATTAACCTCCACCGATTGTTAATTTATCAATTGTGATTTTCTGAATGAAAGTTTCTAAAAATTGAAAGTCACGTATTTGGGATATTAAGCTTTCCAATAATTATTATACTGTTAGTTGCCCCTTTCTGTATTATTTTTTTTTGGCAACTTGAGGCCTTATCTCTTGCAATGGGCAATGTTTTGCCTGTTTTGTCTAGTTGTCACTTGGTTTGGAATTGTGGATTGGTACTTGTCAAAAACCAGATAAAATGTTATTTTGCATATTTGGTCTTATAGATCTAAAAAAACTAGACCATTGTATACGGTAATAATTTCAAAAGTTGACACCTAAAACTTATCTACTGGAGTATTCTCCAGATTCTTTTGATGGTTTAGCATTAAAGGTCAAATTTATATCAAAGAGCATAGTTGACTTACTTTAAATTTTGCAGGTCCATGTGAATATGATAGGACAACAAAGGTGAGGGGAACAAACATTTGTAAGAATGTTTTGCGATTAAGACCTGGAGAAAAGTTAAAATTCACTTTCTATCAAAATCGAGTCGTTGGGCCCAATCACACCTCATTTATGAGACACTTGGGTTTGCTAGTTCGTGATCGCAATATGTGCCCATTGCGAGTACACTAATGGATGGATAATGAAGAGCATAAGCTTGAGCATATGTGGGCAGCTGTTACAATAAGAATTACAACATTACTCTCTTTTATTTTCGCTGACTTGATACCGCTGCTACTGTAACAACAATATTTTTTCCTTTTCTTCTTGCATTTGTTTAGAGTATACTATGGTATTGCCTTTGTTTAGACCTTATTATGGTCTTTGTTTAAGAATAGCTATTACCAAAACAAACAAAAAATTCTTCTCCTCAGTCTTACTATATCCATTTAGTTTCGTAATCCATTCACACTCGGTGTTGAGGAATTTCTACTACCCTGTTAAACATAGACAACAATTTGCATCTTGCACCTGCATGTTCAGTTTCATTATTCGAGTCTTCGTAAGTTCCTTTGTTCTAGTTTGCCAACCAGAGGATAAATTTAATTATGCTTTGGTTGCACAACTTTTGCCCAAGATATGCTTCCCAAAGAGTGGACCCCTACAAGTTGGATATAGACTAAATTGAGACAAACATCTTTCGCATTTACACAATTCAGAAAGTTCAACGAGTTTAGAGATCATTATTCTAAAACTATAAGATAGTAAGGATTTAACATGCAACACAAATACTAAGGTGAACATTCAGGAAAGAAATTCAGTTCATAACAAAGGAATACATCCTGATTAAAATAGAGATATATATGCATAATTCTATAAGCATGTAGTCTCGTTCATCATGGAAAGTAGTACAACTACAGACTCTCTATCTTGTAAAATCAACTTATCATAGAAAGACAGACCATTGCATTAGCGAAGCCCTTATCAAAGATGAGCATTTGTTAATGACATCACTAAATTCATTGAAAAATACACATCATGGAATAGCTAATGAAAAGTTTGCAAACCTGGTGGAGGTGATGGATGTGATGGATACTAACGAACCACTATACTTTCAAGGCAATCATATTTACTCTCTAGAATATCAATACGCTTTTGTAGTGATTCCTTTTCTTTTCGAGTTGTTTTCAGTTCTTCCAACAACGCAGCCTTAGAAGTACTACCACCTTTCAACTCCTTAGTGGTTATCCCACCAACAAATCCAACTGCATGAGTTTTGCATTGAGGTCCAAAGCACCGTTCCACTACCTCAATACTAGTAAGAGACGGTTCAGATTTTACAAGCTCATGAATTTCAGCCTATAAAATACAAGAATGTTTTTCAATGAATCAATCCAGAGAGAAAATGTTAAATGAAATTTATTGATAAACATACATATTTTTCATTGGTTTCGGATTTGACAAGCTCATTTCCCTTTAACGAGTCTCAAAGAAGATAGTTGCCATGTTTGGTGGATTACCATCTTTGCCTCCCTTAACAATAAAAAAAAGTAAGTACTATAAGATCTTTTATACAAAAAGGAGGTTTTCTTGTAGGGTTTCAGTTCGTAAATAATCTCTCTTATAGGCTTGCTACTCGTACGATGAGGCATACACAACTTAGACCTGTTGATTGTGTTTCTTGTACTTGATTCCTGCATTAACAACACAAGCTGAAACTATCACAAGCTTGTTTAATGATTCTATTTTATTCTTAAATTAACTTTTGTAACTACTTTGCTTACTCTTGATCACAAATGAAATCATTTAATCAAAAGAACTATGCCAAAACAGTAATCATATGTGACTTGGAAATAAAATGACATTAATCAATAGGTATGCAATCATACCTTAAACTTATCAGATAAAAAATGTTCCTTGACCAACCATTCCCAATCACTCTTGTCTACTCCTATCGACACATTTTAGAACCTCGTGCAATGATTGGATTTCATATTCTTGTGCAACGATCCTCTCCAATTGTTCCAAAGCTTTCTTATATGTTGCAAAACATTATCTCTTTTATCATTCATGTTATCACAGTCAAACTTTTCCTAAAATAGAGAAAAATATCATCAAAATCAGAGAAAGTTACCTTTGATTGCAAATTAATGTTCTTGATTAATGGATTGAAGGGGTGATCTTACATGTCAACTATGTAAGAACTTTGTATGGGGAGGTACTGCAGATCAGAGAAAGACACCTTTGATTGCTTGGAATAAGGTGTGCCTCCCATATATAATTTTTTAGGACTAAAAGTTAAGGGATTTATGAAATGGAATGAAGTTTCTGTTGGCAAACTACTATATGGAATGTTTAAGAATATCAAGACATCCTTTGGGTAATATGGACACATGCAGTGTATATGAAGTAATATGGCAATATATGAGATCACATACCACCTACAGATTGTTGTTGGTACTGGAGAAAGTTAATGTCTCTAAAAACTTGGATGGTTGATTAGTACCAAAAGAGAAAGTACAAGTTGACAAAGAGTGAAACGTACGTAATCAGCCACCAGGAGTTGTAGGCAGGGGCGGACCTACAGTGGTTCAAGTGGGTTCATATGAACCCACTTGGTTGAAAAATAACACTGTATATATATGTATATTTAATCAGTTTTTAAAATTTTATATGTATATATTAAATTTTGAACCCACTAATACAAGTTTGAAGCCTAGCCGAGTGGTTGAAAGGGTTCAATTTTCCCAGCCAACCCGGGATCGAATCCCTATAGCCACATTTTATTTTTAATTCATTTTTTTATATATATAAACTTCCACACACGTTTTGTCCTCAAAGTAGGTGTAACTTTTGTCCTTTTAGTTACTTAGGTACTATAAAAGTAGAATAACTTTTTACTTTTACATTTAAAAGTCCAATAGTCAACAACTTTTGTCCTTTTTGTTTTTAGTTTTTTTTTTTTTAAAAAAAAAAAACTCAACCAAAAAGGCACTAATCCCTATTATTCTCAATTCTAAAAACTCTTTTATCTTCTTCTTTGTTGAAATCTTCTTTGAACCTCTCTTACTTTTCCCCCCAAAATTTTGAGTATATTTTTTTGTTGAAAGAAAAAAACTCTCCTCGTCTCTCAAATCTCGCACAAGTATGTTTTTCGCTCTTGATTCTAGTCTTTATTATACATATATGATTATTGTGGTTATTTTTTATTTCTTCAACTAAAAAATCCCTTATCATTCTAAAATCAACAAAAAATTACAAATAATATTAGGTATATTTCTATGTATTCGATTATGAAATTAAGGTTATAATTATTTGTTTAATATTTTGTTTTTATTTGTTAAATGTTGAATGAAGAGAAATCCTTCATAATATTCTTTTATCTTCTTAGTTTATATTGAAGCCTAGTTTTTCATCCATCTTGTTATTTACCGTCTCAATATTCATAAGTCAATGTAATTTTTTTCAAATATATTAACATTGTTTAGTATAGTTAGATATGTATGATGTTAGCCTCATAAAAGGGCATTATCTAAATTGTAGTCTTTTGTTTTATTGATCTAACTTGAGGAGAATGCTTTCGACATAGTAATGTCAAGTTAATAAGATGCTATGGCAATTTATTAAAGTTAAACAATGCAAATTGCAAGATCATTTAATTGAAATTCCATTTATTTAACAACGCTTTGTTTAGTTACTTTCTAATTAGAATTTTAATTTGGTTATACAAGTTGAATATCAAATGAAGAGATTTTTCTCTCCTATATCCTCCAAGTTGCCACAATCAAGTTCATCCGCTCAAAATGCTCCTCGGGTGGAAGAAAACTTGAACCAATTAGACGAAACTCATCATTCCGCTAAAAGATTTAAACAAGGGGTAGATTTTGATTCTTTACCGGCGAGATCCAAAGAAAAGAATACCCATTCGAGACTATCATCCGGATGAACGTGATGAGATTAGACGAGCATATATCCAAAGAGGTCCTCATCAACCTCGAATTCGCGAGTTTCCTCAAAGTGATCTTTTTGGATTAAAACGCCGTTTTAATCGCAAATGGTTTAAAAAATATCATGATTGGTTGGAGTATAGTGTGATTTGAAGATGCAGCTTATTGTTTGTGTTGTTATTTATTTCAAGATGAAAGCATTCATCAAGGTGGAGGTGAATAGGTTTCAAGAAAAGAATATTTAATACTATTTCGATGAGAGTATTATGAATAGGTTTCAAGAAATGAAAACTCGTAGAATAGAATTGTAATGACATATGTTAATTAATCAAAATTTGTTTTGTTTGCATTTTTGCTTATTTATTTTTTATATCTTGAACCCACTTCGTGAAAATCCTGGGTCCGCCACTGATATCCATAATAAGGTTCACAGTCACATGTATAGAACAACTTGTATTTATAGAAAAAGTGGTCAAAGGTAGATAATACTACTTCATCCATATATTTCTTATACTGTTGGATGTTTATTTCTTGGTAATCAGAATATTTGTTTGGTTAGCATGTATTGTTCATTCATAACCAAATTATTTAGTACAAACAAAGCACTGATGGCTTAACTGCTATATATCATTCCTAGGGATACAAATTTAGATTTTGAAGTACAGGCAACTAGTTTGCCTTTTGCTAGCCGCGGAGATGAATATGCATCACGACCTCCCTCAAGACCATGTTTGGGCACATTCTTTCCTTTTGGAATCTGATTTTGTTCCTTCTCTCTATATAACATAGACTAGCATGACAAACACACTAGTAGAAATTTCGGCTCGTCCTACACTCTTTTTGCAATATCACTCTCTGGTAAAAAATAACCTTGTGACATCCCAACCAGCTGCACAGTCTACCCCATAAAAGTCTGATCAGAAGTTTCCCCTGTTTTAAAACAAAACACACAGTCATGTGGCACTTGTATACCAATTTTTTCAAGCATGTCTACTTTTGCTAGTCTTCTTTGGACAGCCAGCCACATAATAAACTTGAACCTAGGGCGCACTCCATGTTGCAAGGTATTACTCTTCCACTTGAGTATGGGAAATATGGTCATGAGATAGGTATTTATACATCTTCTAAGTAGAGAACTTGCCTCCCCTCTGTACCTTTGCAAACTCAGCCATCAAAGCACTCTAACTAGTTTGTCCTTGTAATAATACATCTCCAGACCCCAATATATTCGTCACTATCCATGATGATGCAGATTTAGGTATGAGGACAGTTTCAATCTCCCTTGTTTTGATAAAATAACTGTGTACCCATAAGATCCATAGACAATCCTTTCTCGCTACATTCTGTAATTTCTAATTAAGTATTGCTACCATGTTCCATAGCTTTATTTAGTTCTATGATATTGAATAACCTACAGCATGTGGTTTGCATATTGTTTCCCATGACACAAATGCTCTTCTGGACATTGTTATTGTCCGTGTCCATAAGAAGGTCGTGCAGGTTTGTTCTATATCTTTGATCACTTCCTTGGGTAGAAGAAAGACATGTGCCCAGTAAGCATGGACTCCAAAAATTATTGATTTAATCAGCTGAACTTTACCTGCATAGGATGATAATTGGTAATTAGGATTTATTGATCACCAAAGTGGATAATTTACAAATCTAATTAGCCCGTACTACCTATATAAAAAACCAGGGGTTATTACCTGCTTACATAACTCAAAAAATTAAAAGTTACATCTATCTAATAAAATCTGGTTGTGCAGTAGCTCTAACACAACAAACACAAGCAACTCTACAAGTTATATCTTCCATTGTTGCCTCATTCTTCTCAAAACCTTTAGTACTCTTGTCCTTCAAATTAAAATGAATTATGTGTAGTCTAGTTCAATAGTTGAGCCTGATGGCTTTCTTTAAATGCTAGGACACTATTGGGACCTCTTTTTAGCAATATAGGTGATGTATGGAACATACATTGTACATTTGCTTCTAAAAAATGATAGAGATAATTGATGTTGATATGATATAATTTCTTTATAAAACAACTTGTAACAAGTCAAACATGTTGGCTCTTGTATAAAAATGATATTTTTCACTTGGACTAAATGATAGCAATCTGGAAAAAAACTTAGAATGCTTTTTATGTTGCTTTTAAGCCATATAATATTTTCTAACCAAAAAAACTTAGTAACAATTATTGAAACAAGTTGTCATATAACATAAAATAGAAAAAAGATCAACTGATCAAGGTTGCTAGACGAGAGAATGAATAGTATCTCTTGTATTTCTTTCTTACTATCCATGAAGCTTGTCTAGTGTTAATTAGTATTCCATGCATTTCTCCTTTTGATTGAGTTTTTTTTATAGCGTTCTTTGGGTATATATAATATTGTGTTTAAAGATTTGGGTTCTTTGGTGATTAAATGATTGATTTATGCTTTAAAAGTTATAAGTTATAACTATCTGGTATTCTGTTACGAATTGACCTCAAATTGTTTTTCTTAACAAATGAAGAATGTGATAAATATTAAAGAATGTGTTGTTGAAGAATTGTGGAGCCAACTGAAAAGAAAGAATATATTTTTATTGTTGGTGCAGATCTAGAGACGTTTTAACCTATGCAGCTATTTGATTTTCTCAATTTTTAGGATTCGATAGATGTCGAACTTGTCTGTTTTATTATATTATGTCGAACAGCTATGTTATTTAGATCTTATGTTGAACATGTATGTTTTTTAGATATTGTGTTGAACACACATATTTATATGTAAGTTTTCCAGTATGTTTTCGTTCATGGCAAAACAATTATGAAATTTTATATAAAAAATTTTATGACTTGTGAAAAAAAAGAGATGATATTAAGATCCGGAACTGCTTGAGGACATGAAACTATTTATAATTATTTGAAACTAAATTTGAGAAACAAACTTGGTCATTAAATTTATTAAAATCAACGGTAAAAGTAATGTAATCAATGAAAGAATCTGACCACTAAAAGTACTTGTAACAACTGGAAATTGTGGTTGTACTTCAACGTTTTAACGACCAAATGACCATCAACGAAGGGAATTTGTGGTTATTGTTAGTAAATGTAGCGACCGGATTTATCGTTGTAGCTAAGTGATATCGAACGAATGGCTATGCAATCTAGTTGTTAACCTTTAATGACGAAGCTTTTAACGACTGGTGATGACCAATTTTTGCCCGGTCGTTATAGACCTTTAACGACTGGATTTGGACTTTTAATGAACGGATTTCCTTTCGTTAAAAGTCATTTTTCTTGTAGTGACTCTGATAAGCCTTTTAGTAGGGGACATTTGTAGAGATCGAAATTTCGTACTATAAAAAACAAGTCCAATTTTGTTAGAATTTTTGGACACTACTAGATCTACTATAAATCCTAGTTCATACTTATATAAAAGGTAATGCATCCTGTGAAAAGGCATCTTAAAATTACTCAATTTTGAAGTGGATTTGGCTTTTTTGAGATATTTTAAGATGCCTTTTCACGGGATACATTACCTTTTATATAAGCATGAACTAGGGTTTGTAGTAGATCTAGTAGCCTCCAAAAATTCTAACAAAATTGGACTTGTCTTTTAGAGTACGGAATTTTGATCTCTACAAATGTCCCCTACTTAAAGGCTTATCAGAGTGTAAACTTGATGAAACTCAATGACAAGAGTTGAAGTACCCATAAAAATGAACCTTCCATCTTTGCGATTTTGTGGCTATTTGTGAGATAAGGGATGATGGACAAATTTGGTCCCACGAAATGTGTCAATTTGTTTGCAACAAATTTTGAAGTGCTAGAAAATAAATTGCAATCATATATGAAATACGAAGAAACATAATTTTTCTAATAAGTATTGTGGGTATAAATTTGTTTCTCCCTTGATTCTTCTCTCTGGATTTTCTCCGTAGTCGAGGGCTATTAGTAGTGTATTCCTCAAATATAAGATGATATGAACCACGTTGGATTTATTTGATATCTACGTAAAAAATATTTTGTAGATCTTCTTGAAGCATTTGGTTGTCAAGAATAGTTCGTTCACATCTTTATATCTATGTGAATATTTGAAATGCCTCTTCAATGTAATACATTAACCCTTTCTGTAGGCATGATCTAGGATTTAGGGTAGAATAGCCTCCAAGAATCCTAAGTGAAATTGAACTCGTCTTGTAAAATCCCATAATTTTTTTCTGTCTACATAAAGTATTTGAGGAGGAGCATTTTAGACAAGAATATTTTCTATAAATGGATGTTTGTGATGATACACATTTATATATAATAAGTTTGTCTATATCCTTACCATTCACCTCATTAATATCTGAAGGGGAACATTTGAGGAGAGCATCTTAGATAAGATGAAATTAAGAATTTGTCATTATTGGCTTCATGCACATTGTGTAATGGACCATGAACTAATTAAACGATCATTGCAAAATAAAAAAATTCGATTATTTCCTAAAAAATAAGATCATTCAAGAAATTGCCTCATCTTCTAGCTTTCGTAAAATCAACTAGACATAAATCTGGGAGCATTCTCTTCTTCCAAATTCTTTACGTATGCATATTTATTAACATTATACATTCTTCTTTTGTTAGAATGACTAACAACAACAAGAACAACATAATTAGTGAAATTTCACTAGGTGGGGTGTCGAAGAAGGTAGAGTGTACACAACTTATCACTATCTTGTGGAGTGGAGGTAAACATGCTATTTCCAAAAGACCTTTAGCTCAAGTGCATTAAATACAAGTGAAAGAAGGAGAAAACAATGAAAAAGAACATTAGCAATCGATAAGAAAAGAAGTGTAAAGTGTACAAGAAAGAACAATAACAACAACAAAATAGTGTGTGTTATTTAATTGTTCCTTTTTTTTTTTAGGAAAAGAACACTTGTACCCAAAAAGAGAAATTGTTTATAAGCGGCTACCCTTTTACTTTCATACCCATGTTTTTAACTATTAGTTCACGTTTACTGCATGATACCATCAAAGTATATATATACTTTTATGATATCAAAGAGGAAGAAGTAGTGCTTCAGTGAAACTAGTCAGTCTCTCCTTGATACCATTAGAATATATATGCATCAAGGAGGAAGAAGTAGTGTTTCAGAGTTTCAGTGAAAAAACTGTTCAATAACTGCTTGATGCTATCCGAGTGTATAGATACCATCAATATATATATATATATATATATATATATATACACACACTCCGATGGTATCAACAGTGGTTCTTAAAAATATTGGGTCTAATTTGGGTAAATACTTCACCGAATAGATCCAATTTGTGTAGTTTTTCATTTCTTTCAGCTTATTTGGTTGGAGGGTGCTACTAGATAGAGGAATGTGATCAGTGAAAAAACTGTTCAATTACTGCTTGATACTATAAGAGTGTATAGATACCATCAATATATATATATATATATATATATATATATATATATATACACTCCGATGATATCAACAGTGGTTCTTAAATATATTGGGTCTAATTAGGGTAAATACTTCACCTAATAGATCCAATTTGTGTAGTTTTTCATTTTTTTCCAGCTTATTTGGTTGGAGGGTGCTACTAGCTAGAGGAGTGTGATCTATTGACTAGTGTTTTCAGCTTATTTCGTCTATGCTTCCTATTAAGAAGAGGTTGTATCTTCGTGTACCTATCCATCATGAATACTCTTTGTTTGATGAAAATAAATTCAAGACCGAAGATGTTGAGACCGAGGACATTTGAATAACATATGTTTTATATCTTCAGGTCCAAAGTAGTAAGTAACCTGATTTAACTTCTTAGTTTTGTGTTGTTGTATGGTTCCATATTAACCAATCATTATAACCTGTAATAGAAATCGAGATTGACAATATATATAGCATCGGCATCTTCAGCTTCAATAATCGTATTTAACTCTTGTATTTTTCATGTGTGAATATTTTTCGGGTTTTAAAAGATATGAATGGAAAATGACGAGTTATGACTTTTATGAAGAGTTGTGACTTTTATGAAAAGTTGCGACTTTTACGAAGAGTTGTGACTTTTCTAAAGAGTTGTAACTTTTCTGAAAAGTTGCGAGTTTTCCGTAGAGGTGTGATTTTTTCAAAGGGTTGTGACCTTTCTGATAAGACACAATAAGCACCCATTCACACTACCCTTCGCTGTCTATAAATAGAGGGGTTTTCTCTTATTTTTCAACAACGAATTTCTATACTTCTTCTACTAAATCTAGTATTTTAAGTGTATTTTACTGCCGTTGAGTGGTTCGCTGACATTGTGATTTTAGATACCGATACACCGGTGAGTAAGATCGTTCTATCTTGGAAGGATATATTTCATTAGCCTCGAGTACTTGAGGGAATTAATTTCCTTAAGGACATACTCTGCATTCAGTAGGCTCAATTTTCTTCTTTGAGAAAAATATTTTGTATTTTATTTCTAATATGTTCCCAGTTCTATTTCTTTACTGCTTTTAATTAGTTTCTAACTTTGAAAATACACTTTAAAATTTATTGTTTCTTACCAAGTTCTCAAAATGCATCTTTATTTTCTCATTTATTTTTCCCCACCGGTAATTTGAAAAGAGGGATGTAAATTCCTTATAATGACCATCACAGAGTTGGAAACAAGACAAAGCATACATAGGGATCGCTGCTAGTACATACTTAAGCACAATTTATCCTTCCATCCTTTTATTTTTGTCTTTGACTCTCTCCTTTATAAAATCTAGCATCTTTTGGTGAAATGTCCCACAAAAGCTGGTAAACACAAATATTGTGCTTTTTCCAGAGATGAAATCTATGGTTATGGTACCAAATTTGCTCGAGATAGGTTACGGGACCGTTCATTTGGTAGGTCAAGGGGGAACTTTATTCATGTAAGAGATAGGGGCTGGGGATGGGGCCAGGGCCGGTATTCTGGGTGTGATTTTCAAAGCTATGGAGGTGTAGCAGATTATCCCTTTAGACATAAACGTACAGCTCCTGCTTGGGAGTCTGCAAATGCACGTAGTGACTATGATGGTGCTGCCTTTGGTACTAATAGGAAAAGGAAGCCATTAAATGATGACTTGCCTTCATCACGACATCCACCTGCATGTCGACAGTCCCCTAGTGGAAGAGAAGATGTTGCCATGATAGGCACTCAAATGCTTCGTAGAGCTCCCAGGAATATCATCACAAGAAGATGCACTGGTGAAGATGGTTTTGCATATGTTGGTGTTCAGCATAGTGAGAAGTTTAATAGAGACTTTCCAGCTGATATTAGTAGTCCTGTTTATAGTCAGCAGCAGTCTATGCATCATGGACCTGATAGTAATTTCGCTCAGGGTGATACAGAGTTTACTGTGATGCAGAGAAGAGGTTTCCCTTGCATGTGGTTGAAATTTCCTGTTAGATCCCATACTTGGTCCTTTCCTCCCAGGAGACTGACTGAAGGATTGAATGGTCATCAAGATTTATCTCAACACATGTCTCCGGCTATGTACAGGTAAGTTAGAATAAGGTCTTCTTCACGAACTTCTTTTACTGAAGAAACAATTGCCCCTCAGAGGCGTGACCCTCCATCTTATACTGCTTGTCGTCTAAATGATATGAGGGATGTAGATGGTATACAGGAGTACTAGAATCCAACATCTCTTACTAGCAGAAGAAGTCCACCTGATCAAGTATTTACTAGAACCAATAGGCCGAGAGTTGAGATTTCAGATCATCATGAGAGGGCTGATGGTGTTGGGTACTTTGATGGGCTGATACACACTAGTAGATTTCCTGAGTATCGTAGTGGCGAAAGAAGTAAGTATGGTGAGAGGTAAGGAGGACCTATGCAAATGAGAAATGTCAAAGAGCAAGAAGGCGGTAATCTTAGACTGAGGCATGAAGAAGAATTTGATGGCTTCAGATTGAAGAAAAGAAGATTTTGAGTTGATAGCTCACTGAAATTGTAATATTATCAATTTCCATGGATAAAAGCAACCTGCTCTTGTATAATAGAAGTAGACAGATTTCTAAAGTCATCTAGAAGAATGATAATTATCGAAGAGAAAGAACGCGATTTAGACACAAATGATCTCCTTATTGAAAGCACTTTTTGGCTTAATAGCTAATCAAACCTTGAATTTATGGGGAACTAGCATTTATACATGTTTTTGCTTCAATCCTATTGGCAATAAGTTGTCCAACGATCACACTTCTTAATTTGTCTTTCTAGAAGGAGAAAAGAACTAGTTTTAAGATGCTCTATTACGCTGGCTTGAAAATAACTTCCTTTGTTTAAATTGTTAATATGCATGCTGCCTTTGTGTATTGTTTTTGTCTATGTTTTTTTTCACTTATGTTTTTGCTCATTTGTTTCCACATATATATATATATATATATATATATATGTGTGTGTGTGTGTGTGTGTGTGTTCTGTTTAATTGTTACTTTTTCTAGGGTGTTATCTATGTGCTATTTAATTGTTACTTTTCTGGGGTGTTTTTGATTTTTTTACGTAAAGGTTTTTGATTTATTATTCTTGGATTTTCAATCTAATCAAAAAAAATATCTACCACTCCAGAAATCACCCCCTTTTTATTATTAGCTTTCTTAAATTAACTTGATGATAAATTTAGGAGCAATCTTTTCTTCTAGATTCTTTACCTATGCATAATTGTTAACATTATAAATTCTTTATTAGAATGATAAATAATATTTGTATATAATAAGTTTGACTCTATCCTCGTTGCTCACCTCATTGACATACCTCATTGTATATAATAAGTTCGAATCATTTTCAAACTCAATAATTTTATTTGTTCTTACTTGCTTGCTTGAGTCAAATTATTTATGACATGAACACTTAAGACATATTAATTACAAAACCTGGCAAGGAAAGCTAATCAACTTAGAAGTTTTGTCTAACTTTGAGTGCAATAAATAAAAATGTCAAGTTTGTAT
The DNA here is from genome assembly GCA_029007595.1 of Solanum commersonii. Lineage (NCBI taxonomy): Eukaryota > Viridiplantae > Streptophyta > Magnoliopsida > Solanales > Solanaceae > Solanum > Solanum commersonii. The sequence continues at coordinate 7,758,381 of JAJTWQ010000012.1, forward strand.
TGAATCTAAGTATGCTAAGCATTCTTATAAATTTTTTGGAAGGAATTTTAACCCCTTGAGTTTATTTACACTGACATTTGTGATATGAAGTCAACATCATCTCCTGGTGGGAAAAAGTATCTCATAACTTTTATTGACAATTGCGTTAGATACAATTATGTCTATTTACTGAATGGTAAGGATGAATAAATAGAAACGTCTAGGCAATATAATTTTGAAGTTGAAAATCAGTTGAGAAAAAGATAAAAAATGATAGGGATGGAGAGTATAAATCTCATTTTGCAGAAATATGTTTGAAAAGTGAGATGATGCATCAAACTACTGCCATATTCACCTTAATCTAATGGAGTTACAGAATGAAAAAAAAAATCTTTGAAGGAAATGATGGTTGCATTACTTAGAAGTTTAGGTTTACCATAAAACTTGTTTGAAGAAGCTATCCTTACAGCAAAAGGGAACAACAAAACGTTTTATTTTGTTTGTTCATAACACAATCTATTCCATATGAGAAATGGAAAGGAAGGAAACCCAACTTGAAACATTTCAAAGTGTGGGGGTGTCTAGCAAAAGTCCAAGTTCCTATCCCCAAAAGAATCAAAATAGGACCTAAGACTGTAGACTATAAAATTAGACTTGAGTAGTCTAGTGAAGGGTCTAAAAGACCTTGGAAAGAACCAAAGGATAATGTACTTAGTAAAGAGATTCAGAGGCGCAGTAAATGTCAAAGGACATCTACTTCCTTCGGATCAGATTTTGTAACATTGCATATGTCTTTTGTGGGCTTATCCTCTTGGAAAGATGTTGTCAATAGTGAGATTGATTCAATCTTGAGCAATCATATTGGAAGTTGATTGATCTTCCTCCAGGAAATATACCTTTGAGTTCAAAGTGAATCTTTAAAAGGAAAATGAAAGCTGATGAGACTATTGACAAATATAAGGCTAGACTTGTAGTCAAAGGATACATACAAAAGGAAGATCTCGATTACTTTTATACATACTCTCCAGTAACAAGGATTACATCTATTAGGGTGTTAATAGCACTAGCGGTCATGCATGATCTTGAAATCCATCAAATGGATATTAAGACAACCTTTTTAAATGGAGAGTTAGAGGAAATTTTTTACATAAAACAACTTCAGGGGTTTGTAGTTCCTGATAAAGAAAAGAAAGTGCGCAAGCTTTTTAAGTCACGTTATGGGCTCAATCAAGCACCCAAACAATGGCATGCTAAATTTGACCAAACGATGTTGGCAAATTGATTCAAAATCAACAAGTGTGATAAATGTGTCTACATTAAAAACATTCTGAATCATAAAGTCATTGTTTGTTTATACGTTGATGACATGTTAATAATGAGTAAAAATATTAACGATATAAATGCTACTAGGCACATGTTCTCCAACAAGTTCGATATGAAGGACTTGAGAGTTGTTGTTTGATCTTAAGAATCAGAATTCATAAAACTCCTCAATAACTAGCATTATCTCAATCTCATTATATTGAAAGGGTATTGGATAAGATCAAATAGTTGAATTTCAACGATGTCAAGACTCCAATTGGTATAAGTTTTACATTTCAAAAAAATGAAGGTGAAAGTGACTCTCAATTGGACTATGCCAAAGTGTTGGGAAGTTTAATGTATATTATGAATTGTACGTGACCAGATATAGCATGTGTTATTCGCAAGCTGAATCGATTCACTAGTAATCCTAACCAAACTAACTAGATGACAATGATACGTGTGTTGGGGTATCTGAAACATACACTACACTATGCCTTGCATTATTATAAATATCCTATCGTGATTGAAGGATATAGTGATGCAAATTGGGTCACCGGGTCAAATGAAGTAAAAATCCACAAGTGGATATGTATTTAGTCTTAGTGGAGGAGCAGTCTCTTGGAAATCATCCAAACAAACATGTATCACTTGATCTACAATGAAATTTAAGTTTATCGCTCAAGATAAGGCCGGTGAATAAGTTGAATGACTCCAGAATTTCTTGAAATATATTCTTCTTTGGCCCAAACCTTTGGCATCAGTATGCATACACTTTGTTAGTCAAGATGCAATAGTTAGGACATGGAGCATGATGTATAACGGAAAGTCTCATCATATAAAACGTAGACATAATACCATTAGAAAAGTACTCTCTAGTGGAATTGACTATGTAAAGTCAAAGGATAATGAGTTAGATCCACTAAAAAAAGGCCTAGTTAGGGAGGTAGTTGAAAGATTATTTAAGTGAATGGGTTTACGGCTTAGGACAAGTCATCATGGTGGTAACTCTACCTAGCAGACTGGAGATTCAAAGAGCTAGGTTCAAGGTGAAAACAAAGTTGTGACTGACGGTTTGACATTGTCAAGCTACTCAATCCTTTCTCATGATGAAGACAATGCTCAGGAACAATGATAAAACATTAAGACTTGTTAACGAGTTAATAAAGCTTAATGTTTTAATGATTTTCTAAGTTTGGAAAATTTGACCAAATAGTGTATCTATGCAATAACACGTGTTAGAAATCACCTATATGAGTGTGAAGTCGAAGCCTCTTCAAAGAGAATCATTGTAAAAATCCTATTCTCTATACACTCATGAAACCAGGAGGTGTTCACGGATTAAACGAACACAACTGTAAGAATCATAAATAGTAAAGGTTGATTGTGTGACATATGGTTATCTAGGTATACACCAAAGCTCGACGGTTTCAAGAATATCACATCTACCGATTGACCTAGTATATCCGACATATGTTCACTACGGAATGTTCAAAGAGAAACCTACTTATTCAGATTCAATTAATTTTTGCTTATAAAGTATAAACAGTTGTCCATTTCTTTGTCTTAGAGTCATTCCCCATTCATTCGGAAGATTGTTGGGTTTTAAAATGTGTGAGTGGAAAATAAAGAGTTGTGACTTTTATGAAGAGTTGTAATTTCGATGGAAAGTTGTGATTTTTATGAGGAGTTGTGATTTTTATGAAAAGTTGTGACTTTTATATAAGGTTGTGACCATTCCGAAGGATTGTGATTTTTTCAAAGGGTTGTGACCTTTCCGGTAAGGCACAATCAACACCTTTTCACACTACCCTTTGTTATCTATAAATAGATAGATTTTCTTTCATTTTAAGAGAACCAATTTTATGCATGGAGTTCTTTTGGTACTACAAAATCTAATATTTTAAGTGTACTTTATTGTCGTTGAGTGATTCACTGACATCGTGGTTATACGTACCGATACACCCTGAGTAAGATCTCTCTATCCTAGGAGGATATATTCTATTAACATCGGGTACTTGAGGGGAATAATTTCCTTAAGGGGATATTGTGCATTTAGTGGGCTTGATTTTATTCTTTGAGAAAAATATTTTGTATATTGTTTCTAATATGTTTCTGATTCTATTTTCTCTATTGGTTTTAATTTTCTAGTTTTGCAAATACTTTTCAAAACTTTGTTGTTTCTTACCAAGTTCTCCAAATTTTTTGTTCTAAGTAAGTATCTTAGGAATACAGGATGAACAACAAGACAGTTTCTAAGAATGAAGAGGTCTCAATCTGATCTCTCATTTGTTGTTGTAAATTGGTCTAACTCTGTAATACTTGCTTTATTTTTTAATATTTCTCTATTTCATCATGTATTTGCAGCCTGGAGTTCCTGCCCAGCAGTCGAGTAACTCTTCATATGTTCTTCCTATTAAGAAGAGGTTATATCTTTCTGCACTGTCCATCCTGAGTACTCTTTTACTAATGAAAATGAATCCAAGACCAAAGATGTTGGATTACAATGGACGGGTAAGGAGTTAAGTACACATTTTCTTTAAAAAGTCTAAGCTTATTTTTTACTCCCACCATCCATAGGAAGACCGAAAAACATTTAGGAAAAGAGTGACAAATCGCTTGAACTCAAATTTTTAATTGTCTCACGGATCAAATTATTTTCAAAGTAGTAACCTGGTTTCACTTCATAGTTTTCTGTTATTGTATAATGCTATATTGGCCTATGTAATAGAAATTGGGATAGACAATAGAGCATCGACATCTTCAGATTTAAAAATCGTATTTAACTCTTGTATTTTTCATGTGTGAATATTATTGGGTTTGAAAAGGTGTTAATGGAAAATGAAGAGTTGTGACTTTATGTAAAGCTGCAACTTTTATAAAGAGTTGTGACTTTTCTGAAGAGTTGTGACTTATATAAAAATTGCGACTTTTCCGTAGGGTTGTTATTTTTCCAAAGGGTTTTGACCGTTATAATAAGGCACAATAAACACTCATTCACACTACCATTTTATTTTCTATAAATAGAGGGGTTTTCTCTCATTTTTCAACAACGAATTTCTAGACTTCTACTACTAAATCTAGTATTCTAAGTGTACTTTACTGCCGTTGGTGTGGTTCGCTGACACCATGACCGATACACCGGTGAGTACGATCGTTCTATCTTGGGAGGATTTATTTCATTAACCTTGGATACTTGAGGAGAATAATATCCATAAGGACACACTGTGCATACAACGGGCTCAAATTTCTTCTTTGAGAAAAATATTTTGTATATTATTCTTAATCTGTTTCAAGTTCTATTTCTTTAATGGTTTAAGTTTCTAGTTTTGAAAATACTCTTTAAACTTTGTTGTTTCTTACCAAATTCTTTCTTTTCTCCTTTATTTTCCCCCACCCTAATTTGAAAAAGGGGATGTAAATTGCTTATATAGACCATCATAGAGTGGAAATAAGACAAACCATACGTTGGGATCGTTGCTAGAACAGAAATAAGCACAATCTCTTTTCTGGCCATACTTAAATTAGCTTTCCATCCTTTTATTTTTGTGACTCTATCCTTTATAAACTCAAGTATCATTTCTTGAAACGTCCCACAACAACCGGTATCTAACAAACTTTGACGCTAAATTGTATCTTTAATAATATGCCTTACTCAAAAGGGGATGTGCCCCGTCTCTTTTTGCTTCTTAATTTGATAAAGAGCCCATTGTGTCCCTACAACCGTTTTCGTTAACAAACTCATTTTTACTAAATTCTTAAATTAATCCCGAAATCAACTTTTTAAGTACAAAAATATCATGTGGGCCTTATTTCTTAGTTGAAAATAGAATGAACTTATAAAATATATAATCTAAATAGAACGGTTTACAATGAATCTTTACCTAACAAATTTTAAATTTGTAAAGTAATATCGTAGCAATTCCTTTGTGATTGACAAAGCATGAAGACTAGACTTCATTGTATTGAAGATAAATAATCAGTCAAAAAACAATAATATGCTTCGTAATAGAAGTACGTAGGAAATTTATTGGAAATTCTAATGTACTAATGTAATACGCACATAATGGACCATTAAAAGTACAAGCAGATAAATGTGCAAAGAAAAAAGAAGGTTAATTTCTTTATCGCCAACAACACGACTTGGCTTTATATATTCATTTAGATTAAAGATGGAGTTGGGGAACCATCTGGTAATACTTGCTTCGTTTTTTTAATATTACTCTATTTCATCATGTATTAGAGCCTGGAGTTCTTGCCCAATAGTCTAGTAACTCTTTGTCTACTGTTCCTTTTAAGAAGAGGTTGTATCTTCGTGCACCTATCCATCCTGAATGCTCTTTTTCTAATGAAAATAAATTGAAGACCAAAGATGTTGTTCCTGCTAAAGATGCAAGTAAAATTGGTTCTAATGGTGATAAAGGAAAGCAAGTTGTTGGAGCTAGTGATCAAGAATTTAATTTTCCAATCTCATCAATACAGCCTGCCGGCCTACGACACAAGTCTGCAAATGTGCTTTGTCATAGTCTTGGTAGTACATTACCAGGGATTGACTCCTCAGTATTGCAATCATTAGCTAAGGCAGACTCCAACAGTGTTGGTCCAAATTCAAGTTATCTGAAAAATTTGGCATTGAATAGGAACATGAATTCCCGTACTTGTAAAACTGTTGTTGGAGTTCTTGCCCAATAGTCCAGTAACTCTTCGCGTGTTCTTCCTATTAAGAAGAGGTTGTCCTCTATTTTTTGATGTCTACAAATGCTCTGTATTTCAAGGCTTGTTAGAATGTAGACTTGATGAAACTCAAAGACGAGAGTTGAAGTACCCATAAAAATAAAGATTGTATCCTTGATGTTTTATGACTTTAAGTTAACTATATATGTCTTGAAGTTTTCCCTTGTATATTTTAGGAAACTATAATTCCTATTAGTTTAGGAGATCCTTGTCCTAATAGATTTGGAAGATAAAAATATTGTCCTTTTAAGAGTGGGATAACTTTTTCCTTATAGGTTTGGGACTAGTTGGGATCTATATATAGGGGATATAGTAAGGGCTTCAAAAGTATTGTAAAACTTGTTCTCCTTCCTTATAGGTTTGAGACTGCTTGTGTTATTCTTCTTCTCTATTTACTTTATTTGTGATTGTATGCTATTTAATCCATGATATTTCCGCAACACTTTAGATTTGCAAATCCGATTTGTCAGAGAAGAAATAAAGGGTAGATATGGTCTAGGAATGCCAAATTTTAATGTATGGAAATAAAATCTAACCACAAACAAATATAAAGAAAGAACATTTTGTTGATAAATAGTGCATGAATAATTTTATTCTTCCCTTGATTCTTCTCTCTCAATTTTTGTTGTGATTCGAGGACTGTTAGTAGTGTATTCTCGAAGTAGAATGGTTTTGACTTCCTTGAGATTTATTTGATTTCCATGAAATAATTTTGTGGATTTTCTTGAAGTATTTGGTTATGAAGAAGAGTTTAGCCACATTTTTATCTCTTTGTGAATATTCATTAATTTTTGAGATATTTCAAGATGCCTTTTCACGGGATACATTACCTTTTATACAGGCATGAACTAGGGTTTAGGATTGTCTTCAAAAATTCTAACAAAATTGGGCTTGTCTTTTAGAGTCCCACTAAATTCCGATCTCTTCAAATGTCCCTTACTTTAAGCTTATCAAAGTGTAGACTTGATTAAACTCAATGAGACTTGAAGTACCCATAAAAAATGAATCTTCCATTTTCACAATTTTGTAGCTTCAAATTTGTAGATCTGATTTGTGGTAGAAGGGATGAAGGGCAGATTTGGTCCCATGAAGCTTGTTAATTTGTTTGCAACACATTTTGAAGTGCTAGAAAATAAATTGCAAACATAAAGAAAATATGAAGAAACATAGTTTTACTGATAAGCAATGTGGATTAATATTTGTTTCTCCCTTGATTCTTTTCTCTGAATTTTCTCCGTAGTTCAAGGGCTATTAGTAGCATATTCCTTGAATGTAAGATGGTTTGAACCTTGTGGGATTTATTTGATATCCATGTAAAATAGATTTTGTGAATCTTCTTGAAGTATTTAGTTGTCAAGAATAATTCATTCACATCTTGATCTCTATGTGAATATTCAATGAGTTTTATGGATATTCGATATGTCTCTTCAAGAAAATACATTAACCCTTTCTATAGGCATGATCTAGGTTTTAGGGTAGAATAGCCTTCAAGAATCTAAGTGAAATTGAACTCCTCTTATAAAATCTCATAAATTGTTTATGTCTACGTAATGTATTTGGGGAGGAGCATTTTAGACAAGACAAAGTTAATCGTCCTATCCAATTGTTAGCTCCATGCCGCTTGTTGGAATGTTATGTGAACTAAATGATCATTTCTCGAAAGGACTATCAGATAACCCTAAAAACTAATCATCACTCGAGAAATTGCTTTCTTTTTCCTAAATTTAATGCTCAATGATAAGTAAAAAAACATTCTCTTCTAGATTATCTATATATGGATTTTTGTGATGATAAGAATATTTATATATAATAAGTTTGGCTATAAGTCTATAACCTTACCATTCACCTCATTCAGAAGGGAAAATATTCTAAGGGATAAATATCCGAAGAGAAAAATTTGAGGGGAGCATCTTAGATAAGATGAAATTAGGAATTTGTCATTATTGGCTTCATGCAGATTGTGTAATGGACCATGAAATAATTAAACGATCATTACAAAATAAAAATGTTAGACTAACCCTAAAAAATAACTATCACTCGGCAAATTGCCTCATTTTCTGGCTTTCGTAAAATTAACTAGATAATAAATTTCGAAGCAATCTTTTCTTCCAAATTCTTTACAATTATGTATTTATCAACATTATACATTCTTCTTTTGTTAGAACGAAAAGTAATAATAACAAGAACAATATAATCAACAAAATTTCATTAGGTGGGATCTAAAGAGGGTAGAACGTACGCAAACTTATCACTATCTTGTAGAGGTAGAGAGGCTATTTAAAGACTTTCGGCTCAAGTACATCAAACCCAAGTGAAAGAAGGAGAAAATAAGGGAAAAAATATACCAATCGATAAGAAAAAGCAGTGTAAAGTGTGCAAGAAAGAACGATATATAGCAACAAAATAGTGAGTGTTATTTACTTGTTCCTTTTTGCGGAAAAGAACACTTGTACCCAAAAAGCGAAACTATTTAAAAGCGGCTACCCCGTTACTTTCATACCATTGTTTTTAACTACTAATTAACATTTGCTGCTTGATACTATCAAAGTATATACTTTGATGGTATCAAGAGGAAGAAGAATGCTTCAGTGAAACTAGTCAGTTACTGTTTGATAGCATTAGAGTATATATAAACTTTAATGACATCGGAGGAAGAAACATTGTTTTAATGAAAAGACTGCTCAATTGTTACTTGTTACTATCAGATTATACAGATAACATTCAGTACATAGAACAAGGGGAGCAGTCAAACAAATAGTTTGGGATGTGGGTCAAACCAGGGTAAATATATTGGGTCAAGTATAATTTGGGTAAATACTTTGCCTAATGAATTCAATTTGTGTAGTTTTCCCTTTTTTCGGGGAGGGTGTTGTTGATGTTTTCATAAGGTACAATTTTGTGTTTTATTCTTGGATATTTGGGATCTTTACCTGATATAGGAACTGATAAGTGACAAATATTGGTCTTTTTGATATGGAGTTCTATGGAAAATATTGATTAGATTTTGGACTATTTGAGTTTTTTTTTTGTCTCCTATATGTAGAAAAAAAGAAAAGTAGAACTGGATGGAAGCACCTATAGATGTGTTTGTGTGTGTGATTCCATTTTTTTTTGGCTTAATTGGTTGCAGGGTGCTACTAGATAGAGGAGTGTGATCTAGTGTTTTAGTTGTGTTCTATGACTTGATTAATATCGTTTCGAGATAAAAAATAAATCTTTAGCTTTAGCTGATTCTGGAATCATGCCAGTTTCTGGGAATGAAGAGGTATCGATCTGATTTCTTATTTGCTGCTAAAATTTGGTCTAACAATGTAATACTTACTTTGTTTTTTAATATTACTCTATCTCATCATGTATTTGCAGCCTGAAACTCTTGCCCAACAGTCTAGTAACTCTTCATCTGTTCTTCCTTATAAGAAGAGGTTCTATTTTCGTGCTCCTATTCATCTTGAATAATCTTTTTCTAATGAAAATGAATCTAAGAACAAAGATGTTGAGACTGAGGACATTTGAATAACATATGTTCTATATCTTCAGGTCCAAGACCATAAATTTTAGAAGTATTATCCACACTGTTTAGTCATTTTGCTAAATTACCATGGACGGGTAAGGAGTTAAGTGTAAATTTCTTTAAAAATGTCTAAGTTATTTGTAATTCCTTACTTCCATAGGAAGTCTTGAAAACAATTAGGAAAAGAGTGACAACTCCATTAGGCTTTTTAATTTTTACTGTCTCACTAATCAAATTCTTTGCAAAGTAGTTACCTGATTTAGCTTCATAGTTTTATGTTATTGTATGATGCCATATTAACCTATCATTATAACCCGTAATAGAAATCGGGATAGACAATATAGCATTGAAATCTTCAGCTTTAAAAACTGTATTTAACTCTTGTATTCTTCATGTGTGAATATTTTTTGGGTTTTAAAAAGTGTGAATGAGAAATGAAGAGTTATGACTTTTATGAAGAGTGTTATTCTACACGGCCTAAATTGTTTTTACTTTTATTTCATACTTTACTAAGTGAACCAAGTTGCCTAACATGTTTCAAAGAGAATGTAAAGACTGTGAAGTAAGAACACAATATTTTACGTGGAAACACCCGGCTCAAAAGGTCTAAAAACCACGACCTGTTCCTCAACAACATTTACCCCAACTTCACTAAATAACTACGAGCCTCAACAAACAACTGATGAGTCCACCATTCGAACTCATTTAGGGCTTTATTTTGATAGATTTAGTGTCCTCAAATGCATATTTTGTCTCAATAACTGATGAAAAGCCTTGAGTTTCAGGTATTTGGAGTTTGAGGCAAAGCATGGATACTACTTGGCAAAAAGGAACAAGGCGACTAAAAAGATGAAGAAAAGAAGGCCTGAGGATCACCTAATACATTAGGCGAGTCGTCGAATGGCTTCGCACAAAGTTCCAATATGCTGAGCCCTGAAGGAAAAGGTAAAGTTGGCGATGAAGGAGCAGTCGGCGTGTCGCTGAACAGTTTCGTGAAGCAACACCATATCGCCCAATGATTCAGAACGGGAATATGCTGAAGGAAAAAGCTGAAAGGCGATGAATCGGACCAAAGGGTGGATTGCCGAGTGTATCGGCGATCCCGACTAACTATGCCGAGTGGTCCTTCACAACACAAATTTTTGAAAACTGTAAATACCTATTTAATTTTGTAGCTTAGTATCAAGTTGTAAAGAATTATTATTGAGACTTAGAATATTTTCAATTTTTTGTTCATAGATGAAACGACCCCAAAAATGCCCGAAAATGTGCTTCGGAAACACCTATAAATTGTAATTTCCATATATCTCAAAATCCGTGCATCATTTCGGAAATTTTTTATTTTTATACAGGGGGTCAAATTGAGTGGGAAATGAGTCTAACCCAAATTTTAGAGCAACTGTATCAAAATCCAAAATTTTCAAGTGAAGCCTTTTTCGAGGGTCTACTTCGGAGGCCCATATTTGCTAGCACACAAATTATTTGGTGGCCAATAATATATCCATGGAAAGCCCATTGAGTTAGCTACCTAACGCAAGACCTCATTCGGAGTTCCTAGTTATGTCGTAAAGTCTGTCCGGCAGAAAAAGGCAATTTCCAGTAGCCGATTTACTGTTCATTTACTGTTCACCCGCCCCTTTTTTTTTTAAGTGTTGGACGAATTTTTTCCAAAGGGTATATATTATTTCCTAGATACCATTAATTCATTCCCATCCCTAAAAACATTTCCCTCTCTCAAAACTCTCTCAAAACCCCAAGGAAGCTCAAGGTGAAAGATGGAGCTAGGGTGGATGGTGGCTATTGATTTCTTCACCAATTTCGTTTGGTTCTTGAAGATAAAGGTATGGGGATCCTTTATCCTTGATTATTCTTTCTTTCAAGGAGCCCAATCAAAAAGGTTTTCAAGGTTTTCAAATACACAAAAATCCTATTTCGAATTCTAAGCATGGGTTCTTGCATTAAATAATTTCAAATGATGTTTCATGTGGTTATTAATGATTATTTATGGTTTTAAGAAAGAAATATTTGTGAACCCATGTCTTCTCAAATTCTTTAAATTTAGCCTAAAGTGAGTTTAATGATTTTGAGTAATTGATGTAGGATTATTGAGTGGTTGATGTGGGTTGTTCTTATATGATCTTAGCTATGTTGAGTTGCTAGAAATTGTTATTGAATGGTATAATGTGAGGTAGTAGCCTTGAATGGTCATAAATTTGGATTTAGACTTTATGTTGGTTATTGGATATTGTTTAGCTTAGCTTGTATAGTTGATTGTTGTTATTATCATTGTTATTGTATTGTTAAATTGTTGGAAGATGAGGATGATGAAGATAGCCATGGAAAGAGGGTAAGTTGATCAAACTTGATAAATATTGTATAATTGGCATGGAATTGAGTATTGTGGCTTATGGCCTTTGAAAAGGATGGTGAGATGGCTTGATCTCTTAGTATTAATAATATTGTTATTGATTGGCTTGATCCACCTTTGGTGGAGGTGGTTATTTGTTGTATTGTTGTGAATTGAGGCCATGAAGGGCATTATGTGAATGTTATTATATTGTTGTATTATTATACACATATGAGGCTAGATGTAAAGTCCTATATGAAGCTATATGTGAAGGTATGATGTGAATGAGTTTATGTGATCTTGTGATGATCCTATTATGGTCTATTTTGCATATTATCATGAAATGGAATTATTATGTGATGTTTATGGTTTTCATGCTTCCATGATCAAATTATGAAGGTTGATATATATATGTATGTTGTTGGTGGGCTGATTTATATGTATTTCGAAATTGGTTGGACTTAGTACTCTTGAAGTACATGATTTCATTTACATGAACAATAGCCCATCATGTGTTTGATAAAATGCCCATTTATAGAATCCTTAGGAAATGGAAGGTCCAATGTACGTCCTATGAATCGAATAGCTATATAATTATTGAAATGATGATGAAATGGACACATGTATATGATTTTCTCTATATAAGTGTTGTGAGTCGACCAAGCCTAGTACGGGGGTAGTAGGCCCGTATAACCATATCGGGGTTGGTACCTTGGTTGCCTAGTACGGGGGTAGTAGGCCCGTATAACCATATCGGGGTTGGTACCTTGGTTGCCTAGTACGGGGGTAGTAGGCCCGTATAACCATATCGAGGGGTTGGTACCTTTTTGCCTAGTACGGGGGTAGTAGGCCCGTATAACCATATCGAGGGGTTGGTACCTTGGTTGCCTAGTACGGGGGGTAGTAGGCCCGTATAACCATATCGAGGGTTGGTACCTTGGTTGCCTAGTACGGGGTAGTAGGCCCGTATAACCATATCGAGGGGTTTGTACCTTGGTCCCTAGCTCGGGGGTGGTAGGCCCGGGTAACCACATTGAGGGGTTTGTACCTCATTCGCCTCTCCAAAGGGGGTGGTAGGCCTTGGAAATACTATATTGATGGTCACTCACCACACATGTACTATGCCCCACTAAATATGATTTATTTTATGTAAGCATCATTATACATATCCTCTCATTAATATGCTATTTATCGGGTATGATTATGCACTTTGCCTATAAAGTCCTTATCTAAGGTAATCTTGGGAACACTTAAGTGTGCTTGAAGAGGATTGTGTGGGCGGTCACTTCTTGTCTCACTCAAGTGTGTCTTAAGGTTATATTAGGTAGAGGTCCTATGGTAATGAAATGACATGTGTCCTTCTAAAGTTAAGCATGAGTTGTATATGGATTTATATTAAGTATATGTATGGTTGGCTATGGTCTAATATGTTAATGTTGACTTGTATTATGTCTCTTATACTTGCAAAGGAAAGGTTTTATCAAAGGACATGAAAGCATACCTTTCTTGTAAATGTCCGTTGTGCATATTTTCTTGCATGGTCTCCATACTTAGTACTTAATTGTGCTAACCCCTTTCTTTTGCTTTTTGACTAAAGTGTAGGGATTTGGAGATGGTGATATGTCATGACTAGTCCAAGAAATTAGAAATGGGTATCCAAGAATCTTCATCCTAGATGTGTTTAAAGACATTTTCTGTCGTACCCACTTGATGGAAACACTTGTTCGTATTGATTTCTATATCTTTTTCATGTCTAGCTAAATCCCAATTCTTGGGGTGTGGTTTTGTGAATATGGGTTAAATTTCCTATTGGGTATTGCTTATTGTTAGTCTATTTGTTATTTAAATGTGATTTCGTTTAGTAGTTGTGTTTGAACTTAATGGGATTGTAGTTGAAAATACGATTTCATTTTAGTGTTTTTGGCTTGCTCAAGAGAGAGGTTTTAAAACTAGGACTACTAAATTAATAGCCGGTGGTTATTGGGTCGTCGTGGGTTCAGCTCGAGAGAGTGAATCCTAGGCCTTTTCCCAGACATTCAGCTCGAGAGAGTGAATGGGCTAAGGCGGAGGCTATGCTTAATTGTGGCAACTCAGTGTTCTAGAGAAACCGCATTGATTCGGGGTAAGTGGCTCGAGAGAGAATTTACCCCCACTAAAGTCTAGCCTAGATACAAATGTTCAGCAATTGACTATCAATAACATTTACCCGATTGTGTATTTTACCCCATATTCCTATCACATCCCAAGAATCCTGTCTCCCTATATTCGCATTTTTGTATTTTCGCTATTTTAGTTGTTAATCAATACAAACCCCCCTTGATAATTGACATTTGTGTCAACCCCTTGATTTATCATGTTTTTACTCGATAATGTTTTTAGCTATGGTTAACTCTAGTATATTCACGCTTAACTCTTAATTATCATAAATCGCTTTATTGGGACTCGACCCCAACCCATTTGGTTCAGTTATATTACTATTGTATGATCATAGACACTTGAATTGGAAATTGTCTCTTGATTACGCAAACATCAAAATGGCGCCGCTGTCGGGGAATGGTGTTACTTGAGCGTTTTTAGTAGCGTTGAATTTTGGTCTTGTTAATTACAGTTGAACTTCTTAATTTTTAGTTATGCTTTTTGTGTTGCTGTTTTGGATAGAAAAATTGAGTATATCTGCTAGTAATGGTGACCCAATGGACCACCCTCCTCTAAAAATGATGATGCTAAGGGATAACATCCTATGTTTCAATAAATTGGAGGGTGAGTCTGTTTATGAGTTGTGGCAAAGGTTTAAGGCTCTCTTACAGCAGTGCTTGACTCATGGAATTCCAGGTAAGATGCTTCTGGAACGTCTCTACCCAGAGCCAGAAGAGGGGTTGCCTTATGAAAGTAAGGCAAACCCCACTAATGGAACTTAAGTGGGGACTTGCGTCGTGCCACGACGTTAACTAAGGCGCTGCTTAGGAGGCAACCCAAGATCCTTTTTCGCTTTATTTTTGCTTTAAGAAATGATAGTGTGTTGTTTGTGTAGGTCGAAGTGGGAAAGTTGCTGAAAAATGCAGATTGGCGAGCAAAAGTTCCAGTCGGCACATCACCGAAGAGGTCGCAACCCCAACCCAGACCGCCATTAAACTCAAGACAATTTTACATAGGAGTCTGTAAAAGTCGGCGAGACCTAGGAAATTATTGGTGAATCGCCGACCAGATCGATGATCCCAATCTAATTCACCATTTGGATCCCCACATCAACTGAGGATCCTGTAAAACTCAGCGAGGTGAGTGACCACTCGGCGTGTCGCCGAGTAGGACTAATGTCGCCGAATGGGCGAGAACTCGATGGTTTCTTAAAAGGCCAAAGGTTTAAACCGCACCTTAGTTTCTATATTTTTGCAATTTTTTAAAGTATTTTAGTCGTTGATTTGTGTTCGGAGTGGATTACATTGTCACCTAGCATTTCAAAAGTATTTTAATACATCTAAGGTTGGTTTTTCGAACCCCGAATTTAGTTTTAGCAATTTTGTACTCATTTGCAATGATCTTATCTTAGTGATGTGTGTTGGGCCTCTCTGATCTTAATTGTTTTTGCTTATGCCTATGAAAATCTTGCCTGTAGTGTTTATATTGTTAAAATCCCGTATTTTTGTGCGTTAAAATCGGTTAAATCTTGTGGGGTTGTGCGTGCATGTTGTTGAGTCTAGCAGGGAGAAGTCTGAGTATCCCAAGTTATGGTAAAGACCAATATTGTCATGCCACCCCGGAAAAGAGCACGGGATATTACAATAAATGAAGGGGGGCTCAAATCCTCCCAAGAAGGCAAGACAAAAACCTCCACTTGGAAATAAAGGCAAGGGAAAGAGGCCCATTTCTGACAGGGAGACTACTCCCCGTGGCCCCTAAATTCCTTCATGGACCCGGGGATTCTATGCAGCTGTGCAGGCCTTTTTGGCGGATACACCCTTGGCAGCTCCTAGTGGGTCTGGTACTGCTGTTTCTTCGGAGGCGACTCCGAGTACTGAGACCCAGGACCATAGTGATGCACCGGGCACTGATGCCCAGATAGATGGAGCGACTGTGTAGACAGGACCCCCTCTTTACCTCCCTCTATGTCTTACTTTATTTTAAATTTTGGATAATTTTGTTTGCATTTGAGGACAAATACTCTTATATGTGGTGGGGTGAGGCCCACCTTTCTTGTGCTTTATTTTGTGATTGATGTTTTGTTTATATATTTGGTCTTTTAGCTGAATTCGTGTTATACACTACTTTTTGTGGAAGGTTTGAGCTTATGGCTCCTTGCTTTTAATTGTGTATGATTTTTGTCCTTCCCAAAAATTTTTTACCAACTCTTGTATGTGTTGAATGTGGCTGTTCTCTTGTAAATTTGAGTATCAGTTTTGATCAATACCGATGACTTGAATAGTGCTCATAATTGAACATAAATGAATGCGCAGCTATGACGAGGCCAATTGAAGTTGCATAGATAATATGTGGACTCTCTGCATCTTGTTGTGACTAGCCAATTATCAAATTGAGTCTCTTGTGATGAACATTGCACACTAGCGAAAAGTGTGGAGTCTTGTTTGACTTTGGTGTAGAATGCCTTGTGTGATGAGCTTACCACGAACCATGCATGATGGCACCTAAAATTTGCCCCGTTAGTCCGGTTGACTAAGTGATGCAATTTTTTGAAATAATCTTAGGCAACTTTAAAGAGTGTGAACCAATTTGAAAGTATACCTCTCTTGTGGCCTACCTTGTGAGTGTGTGAACCTCTTTTGAGCACCCTTTGAACCTTAACCTTTTCTTGGAAGAAATTTGATAACTTCGCTACCTTTTATTGACCCATTACCCATAATCCTCATGATTTGTGGTTTGTTTGGATAGCCAACTTAGGCCAAAAGCCTAAGTTGGGGGTGTGGTGAAAAGAGAAGGCAAATCAAGTATATGCAAAATAAGTCCCTTGTGTCCATGTTTTGAGAAAAATGGAACCCCTCTATATATAAAAAAAAGAGGAGAGAAAAAGAAGAAAAGATTGAAAAAGAAAAAGAAAGAAAAATGTGTGAAATAAAGTTGTGGAAATACAAAGAAAATGGGGTTCCTCATGGAAGATGAATAAGAGGTGACTTTTGAGTTTGAAAGAAATTGATAAAGAAAAGGAAAGAAGGTGTTGTTCACATCACATTTCATGAGGATTTTTAGCCTATAAGCCTAAATGACCATACCATTACACTCAGCCCTATTATAAGCCTTGAAAAAACCTTTTTGATCTTGAATGAGTTGAAGCAAAAATCGACTGGAAAATAAGGGCAAACCTATGGGTGAAATCATGCATTGTGTTTATCTTTTTGAGTGTGAGTGTTGATCTTGATTCCGGAACTTTAAGTTGTTGAACCACTGTGTGTGAACATGGAATCATTATTTGTGTTAGGGAATTTGATTTCCTTTGTTGAGCTTGAACTTGCATTTGAAGAAAATAGAGTGAGCTTGAGATTCTTTGATAATGGCGAGTCACAACTTGAGCCTTTGAGTACACAATTGATCCTTGTGTGAGTAAGTTGAGTCTTGTGTGTACAATTATGATTGAGTCTTGTGTAGCACTGTTTGAGACTTTCCTTTTGAACTACCAAACTTGAGTTTTACTTGAGGGCAAGCAAAAGTTTAAGTTGGGGGTGTTGATGAGTCTATGTTTTGAACTCATTTAAGGCTTTATTTTGATAGATTTAGTGTCCTCAAATGCATATTTTGTCACAATAACTGATGAAAAGCCTTGAGTTTCAGGTATTTGGAGTTTGAGGGAAAGCATGGATACTACTCGGCAAAAAGGAACAAGCCGGCTGAAAAGACGAAGAAAAGAAGGCCTGAGGATCACCTAATGCATTAGGCAAGTCGCCGAATGGCCTTAACCTCGCCTAAAGTTCTAGTGTGCTGAGCCCTGAAGGAAAAGATCAAGTTGGTGATGAAAGGGAGCAATCGGCGCGTCGCCAAACAGTTTTGCGAAGCATTACCATATCACCCAATGATTCAAAATGCGAAGATGCTGAAGGCAAAAGCTGAAAGGCGATGAACCAGACCAAAGGGAAGATCGTCGAGTGTATCGGCAATCCCAACTAACCGCGCCGAGTGGTCTTTCATAGCACAAATTTTCAGTAGCGTAGTATTTAATTCTGTAGCTTAGTATCAAGTTGTAAAGAATTATTACAGAGACTTAGAATATTTTCAGTTTTTAGTTCTTAGAGTTTTATGGAGATATTGGTCTTGAGCTTGAAGGTTTTGAATGTTTTCAAGTCCAAGAAATTGGAAGTGGGTATCTAAGAATCTTTATCCTAGACGTGTTTAAAGACATTTTCTATCGTACCCACTTGATGGAAACACTTGTTGGTATTGATTTCTATCTCTTTTTCATGTCTAGCTAAAACCCAATTCTTGTGTTGTGCTTTTGTGAATATGGGTTAAATTTCCTATTGAGTATTGCTTATTGTTAGTGTATTTACTATTTAAATGTGATTTCGTTTAATAGTTGTTTTTGAACTTAATGGGATTGTAGTTGCAAATACGATTTCATTTTAGTATTTTTGGCTTGCTCGAGAGAGAGGTTTTAAAACCAAGACTACAAAATCGATAGCCGATGGTTATTGGGTCATCATGGGTTCAACTTGAGAGAGTGAATCCTAGGCATTTTCCCACACATTCAGCTCGAGAGAGTGAATGGGCTAAGGCGGAGGCTGTGCTTAATTGCGGCAAGTCGGTGTTTGAGAGAAATCGAGCTTATTCAGGGTAAGTTGCTATAGAGAGAATATACCCCGACTAAAGTCTAGACTAGTTACAAATGTTCAAAAATTGACTATCAGTAGCATTTACCCGATTGTGTATTTTACCTCGTATTCCTATCACATCCCAAGAATCCCATCTCCCTATACTCATATTTTTGTATTTTCGCTGTTTTAGTTGTTAATCACTACAAAACCCCCTTGATAATTGACATTCGTGTCAACCCCTTGATTTATCATGTTTTTACTTGATAATGTTTTTAGCTATGGTTAACTCAAGCATATTTACGCTTAACTCTTAATTTTCAGTCACCCCTCCCTTGGGACTCGACCCCAACCCATTCGATTGGGTTATATTACTATTGTACGATCGTAGACACTTGAATTTGAAGTTTTGTCTTGATTACACAAACATCAACAACGAGATTTTAAGAGTTTATGTAACCTACAGATTAGTTACCTAATCTCAATTCTAGGACTCATCCAAGGTATGTGTTCCCAGTGTCTTCTACTTGCCTTCAACTTGAAGACTAAGATCCTAGAATTAGTTTATAATTCACTGATATAGCAACATAAAAATCAGAAATATTAAGAAACTTCCTAAATTTGTTCTTCTATATTCTTTGTTCAGCAGCACTTCAGAAATCAATCACTCAGTCGTTTTAGCTTTGTAAGTGTGTAAATGAGTATGGACTCCTCTTCTGGTATTTATGCTTTTTGTTTTGCTCACTTCTACTTCCTCCAAGTCTTTTCTTCTATTCATGACTCTATTTTAGTTTAGAGTTCTTTTCACAATAAAACTTCTTTATGAGATAGAAGAACTTCTTTAATTAGTTTCCCATGAGATCATTTTGCCAACGTGTTCCTTGCATTTCGTCATTTATCAAAACAATACTTATCCCAACAAATTCCCCCCTTTTGATTATGAAAGACTCATGTCAATTGTTTACCTTCTTCTTAGCTTGCTATTTTCACATGTAACATTTAAGCATGGAACACTTTGGTAAAACAAATTAGCTTTGGGTTATAAATAATGCACTCCCTTTACTTCTCCCTTTTGGCATTATCTAAAATAGTTTCAAGTGAAATAGTAAGTATATAAGTGTATAAAGGAGTAATACCCAATCTGCACAATTTTTAATGGTCATCAAGATCATAACCAAATCAGCTAATAATAGTGATTAACACAGACGATATTACTAAAAGTGGAATTAATGTACGAAGAAACAGAACATACCATAGAATACAACCAAAAGCAATACATGTCTTAAAGAGAGAGCACACACATAACAAGATTCACAAAAATAACAGAGTAGAGCATGGGGACAAAAAAAGGAATGTTTCAAGGGGCTAAAGTGGGAGTTGGAGTAGCCAACAACTGAGTCAGGTAGCGCACAATAGCGATATTAGCAGCCCTCTCGTGAGTGAGTTCATTTTGAAGAGCCACTACTCGAGCTTCCCAAGTCTCCTTCTCTATTTGATAGCAGACGTCATAGCGGCTAGTTCATTTTCCTTTTCAGCAAGCTGATTTTTCAAGTGCTGAAGAGATGTGTCAAGACGCCTCATAGAAGCCGGGAGAGCCATATGATTTACCTGACCTACCACACCTTTAACAGTTTTAGAGTTCCATGCCTGAACTGGTACATCAAAGGCCTCAAATATGGAAGTCATCCATAATCTATATGGAAGTGCATGCCCATTTTTAACATGATTAAAAACCTTATGCATATGATTGATGATCAGAGAGGGTAAGTCAATAGGGACCTTTATTTCTAGTAGCACCATGATAGTGAGACCAAGAAATTTTTCCTGCATACGTGTTTGTTTCCTTTGTAGGATAATCTTGTGAACCACATCAAAATACAATTGATATAATAGAGTCATCTCATTCTTTTCAACACAACAATGATGAGTTAGATTAGGCTTAGAGGAGAATTTGTGAGAGATGGCTAGAGCAAAGGACTGGTTGGGCAAAGGCGGCCACTCAAGCTTAACATAATGACCCCATCCTTTGGAAGGAATCCCTAGTATTCGAGAAACATCAACAAGAACTAAATGAGGAGGTATGTTTCTCACAATAGAGTGAAGAATAGTCTATCACTTTTTCCATTTATGTAAAATTCAGTTACCTTTGCCTTTTCTAATTTATGTTGTGTATCTCCTTGAAGAAAGAGCGATTTTCACGCCCCGAGGCTATCACCTTGACGTAACATGGGACCTAGGATCACGAGTGACCCCAAGCTAACCCTGTGTCTGACATATCATAGGCATACTGGAAGATAACTAAATAAACATGAACTATGAGGAAGCTAAAACAATAGATAAGTAAAAAATGGGGATACCCAACTAGTCTGAATAAATAAACCATACTTATGAGTTTAACCATGACTGAATGATAAAATAAACAATTCATGTTGATTCTACTACTATGTCTGAAAAGCCTCTAACTGAGTTGAGTTGCTGGGACATGCTCCCAGTTAACTCTAACAAAAATGACCTGAAATATAAAGACTAAGACTGAATTTACGCAAGAGTAAACTGACAGACTGGAGAGGAACTGTTACCTAAGCTGAAACAAAATCGGAAGGAAAGAAATGATGATACTTGGCCTTCATAGCTTCTTCTGCTTCCCAAGTAGCTCCCTCTACGGACTAACTACTCCACAAAACCTTCACTGAAGCGGATTGTTTATTTCTCAATATTATGAACCTGATGGTCAAGAATCTCTACTGGTACCTCTTCATAAGTTAGACTATACTTCATAGCCACACTCTCTAATGGTACTATTGATGTCGGATCACCCACACACTTCTTCAACAAGGAAATGTGAAAGACTGGATGAACCACTCCTAATTCTGCTAGCAATTCTAACTCATATGAAACATTATAAACCCTTTTCATAATTTTGTAAGGACCTACATATCTAAGACTAAGCTTCTATTTCTTTCAAAATCTCATCACCCCCTTCAAAGGTGACATCTTCAAGAGGACCTAATCATTAATTTCAAACTCAAAGTTCCTTCTCCTTGCATTTTCATGGGACTTCTGACGACTTTGAGTTTTCTTTAGTCTATCTCTGATGAGATGAACTTTTTCCATAGCTTCATGAACCAAATCTGGCCCTATCAAGGCTGCTTCACCTACTTCAAATCAACCAATTCGGGACCTACATCTACGCCCATATAGTGCCTCATACGGGGTCATCTGAATACTAGAATGGAAGTTATTATTTTAGGTGAACTCTATGAGAGGTAGGTGATCATCCCAACTTCCCTTAAAATCAATCACACAAGCTCTCAACTTGTCCTCTAAGGTCTGAATGGTACGCTCTGCCTAACAATCCATCTGTTGATGAAATGTTGTACTGAGATTTACCTGGGTACCAAGACCTTTCTAAAACGATTTCCTGAAATGAGAAGTAAACTGAGGACCTCTATATGAGATGATAGACAAGGGAACCACATGCAACCTGACTATCTCATTGATGTTGAGTTTTGCGCAGTCCTCCACTGAATCTATAGTCTTGACAACCAAAAGGTGAGCGGACTTAGTAACTTTGTCCACTATCACCCAAATTGAGTCATGTTTTCTGTGAGTATGAGGTAAACCCGTAATGAAGTCCATGTTTATCACGTCCCACTTCCATGTATAAATGTTAATCTCTTGAGTCATTTCTCCTAGTTTCTGAAGTTCTACCTTAACCTGTTGATAAGTTGGATACCTCTTCATGCCGTTCCGCCAAAATATCTCTCGTAGATCACAGTACATCTTAGTGGAACCTGGATGAATGAAATACCTTGAGTTATGACATCTCCCCCTTGGGAGGAACCCTGAACTTTCTATTGATAGACTGAACATTTCAACTGAAGTAATACAGGATCACTACCCTATTTTTTCCTTAACCTCCGCTACCAATGAAGATTCTGATCTATTCTAAACTAGCACACTATCATTTGACGTGTCTGTAAGTTCAACTCCTAAGCGAGCAAGCAGCTGAACATCTTTTGCTAAATCTTTCTTTTCTTCCTTAACATGTGCTATACTACCCATAGACAACCTGTTGATAGCATCAGGCATTACATTAGCCTTACCAGGATGGTAAAGCATATTCATTGCATAGTCTTTGAGGAATTCAACCCATCTCCTCTGACGAAGATTCAACTCTTTTTAGGTGAACACATACTGGAGGCTCTATGATCTATGAATATATCAACATAAACACCATTTATGTAGTGTCTCAAAATCTTTAGGGAAAATACTACTGTTGGAAGCTCGAGGTCATGAGTCAGGTAGTTCTTCTCATGAACCTTAAGTTGTCTAGAAGAATAAGCTATGATCGTACCTCGTTGTATCAACACACAACCTAGGTTGACCCTAAATGCATCACAATAAATTACATAACTATCTGGACCATCTAATAGAGTCAAGTCCAGAGCTGTTGTCAACCTAGTCTTCAGCTCTGAGAAGCTTTTCCCACACTTATCTGTCCACTGAAATTTGACCTTCTTCTGAGTCAACTTGGTCAATGGGGAAGCTATGGATGAAAATCCTTCAACAAATCTCCTGTAATATCCAACCAAATCCAATAAGCTTCTGATATCTGTTAGGGAGGTGGGTCTAGGCCATTGTTGTACTGCCTCTGTTTTCTTTGAATCCACTCGGATCCCTTCGTTGGATACCACATGACCAAGGAAAGAAACAAATTCTAACCAAAATTCACAGTTTCTAAACTTAGAGAATAGCTGGCGATCTTTGATAGTTTGCAGGACAACTCTCAGAAGAGTCACATGCTCTTTCTCACTTCAAGAATAAATGAGGTAATCATCAATAAAGATAATGACGAACAAGTCCAAATATTGTTTGAACATCATGTTTATTAAATCCATGAAAGCTGCAGGAGTATTTGCTAGTCCAAAAAACATAACTACAAATTCATAATGACCATACCGAGTCTTGAATGTTGTCTTCTAAATGTCACTATCTCTGACTCTGAACTGATGATAGCTAGATCTGAGGTCAATCTTAGAAAAGTAACTAGCACCTTGAAGTTGGTTGAACAAGTCATCAATCCTAGGGATGTGATACCTATTCTTGATGGTGACTTTGTTCAACTGATGATAGTCAATGCACATTCTGAGACAACCATATTTCTTTTTCACGAACAACACTGAAGCACCCCATGGAGAGATACTATGTCTAATGAAGCCCTTATATTGAAGCTCTTTCTACTGATCTTTCAATTCCTTAAGCTCTGCTGGAGCCATTCTGTAAGGAGGAATCAAAATGAGTTGGGTATTTGGGGGGAGATCTATTGAGAAGGCAATTTCCCTTTCAGGAGGAACTCCAGGAAGATCTTCTGCAAATACTTTTGGAAACTCATTTACTACTTACTACTGGGATTGACTTAAGAGTTGGGGTTTCAGAGTTTAAATCCTTAACCCGAAAAATATGATAGATATACCCTTTGGAAACCATTTCTTTGGCCTTAAGGTAAGAGATGAATAGATTCGTAGGTAGTGAGCTACTACCCTTCCATTCAAAAACTGACTCATTTGGGAATTGAAACTGAACGAATCCTAGTTCTACAATTGACTAGGCATAAAATGAATTTAATCAATCACGCCTAGAATGATATCAAAATCTACCATTTCTAACTCTACAAGATTTGTTGAGGTAAATTTCTAAGAGACTGTGATCGGGAAATTTCTGTATACCCGTCTAGCTATAAATGGGTCACAAACAGGAGTAGAGACTGAGAAGGGTTCTAAGAGAGTTTCATGACTGTTACCGAAGTTTACTGCTATATAAGAAGTTACAAAGGACAATATATCTCTGGATCTATCAATGCAGAAATGTCTAAATGAAAGACTCGGTACGTGCCTGTGACTACATCAGGAGAATCTTCCTGACCGTGGTGAGCCTAGAGAGCATACAACCTATTCTGGCGTTGACTACCACCTGTACCAGATGAAGTACCCTATTGAGTTGGGCAGCCTACTGGTGCTGCTGGAGCCGTGGACTCAACCTTATTACTGTTACCTCCTTGCTCCTACCTGGAAGAAGAGCAATCTTTCAACCTATGGCCATACTAACCGTACCCAAAACACCCTTCATTGCCTGCAAGACACTCGGTTGGATGGTTCTTACCACACTTTGGACAAGTTGGGTAAGTCATGTTACCTGAAGCGCTCCCCTGATACTTATAGCCTGATGCCCTACCTTTCATATCATGTCAAAACCTGGGGGATGGAGGACTAGCTGATAAAGGTGTTGGGGCTATAGACCTCTGTTGAAACTGTGAGTGATTCCCACCATCAAACTTTTGTTGTTAGTATTCATAGTTTCTTGTTTTGGCCTTTTTATTATCCTTAGCCAATTCGCTAACCTTATCTCTCTCAACCTGTTGAGCATGAGTCATTATTGTGGAGATATCCATATCCCTTACAAACTCAGGTGGATTCATCCGAATAAAATATCAAACCCTAGCTGCAGCCGATCCACCATTAGTGTTAGTAGGAACTAGGACTTGTTGATTGTTTTGATTGGCCAGACTCTAAGCAAAGAACTGGATTTTCAAAATTTTGCATTCGTAACCTCATGGTTCGGTACTGGAGGAACTGCGTTAGCATTGTGTGTATTAATATTCTGTGCGTTAGCTCTATGAGGAGGCATGATCTAAAACACATTATGATGGATTAGAAAGGAGCTCATACCCACGCACGATAAGAATAACAAGAAAGTGAAGTTTTTCCTAAAACACTTTGCAGCCTCCCCCTCATAGATGTGGTGCACTTCACTCCCATGAAAGAGACTCTATTTTGTGCACCTTTCAGACATCCTAGGACTTTTAAACGTAATGCTCTAATACAAACTTTGTCACTCCCCAAGGCTACCCCTTTGACGTAACACATGACCTAGGATCATGAGTGACCCTAAGCTAACCCTATGTTTCTTACATATCATAAGCTTACTGAAAGATAACTAAATAAATATAAACTATGCGGAAGCTAAAACACTAGATAACTAAAAAGTGGGGGTGTACCATCTAGTCTGAATATATAAACCATACTTACGAATTTAACTATGACTGAAAGATAAACTCAATAATTAAAGCTGATTCTACTACTGTCTGAAAAGCCTCTAACTGAGTTAAGTTTCTGGGACATGCTCCCCAGCTTTAACAAAAGTGAAACTGAAATGTAAAGACTAAAATTGTAACACCCTGAATTCGAAAGAGGGAACATAGCCACTTTTCAACAGGTTCCAGGTGCCATCCACGGTGTCCAACCATGGTTCATGGGTTGGACCATGGACCATAGGTGGGTCCATGGAGAGGTCCACCCAGAAACCTCCCGACCAGGTCCACGGCTAGACCCACGGATCATAGGTGGGTCCACGGTCTATGGTCCAGGGGTTCGTGGGTTAGGACCAAAGTGTCTGACAATGAACCACAATTGACCAGAAAGGACAGTAGGTCCATCCATGGTCCTTCAATAATGGTCTCGTGGGTCATGCCTAGATAATTATTTTGGGGACACAAGGGTTTTTTTCGGTTTTAATTTTGTTTAAGTGGTGTCATTTTGCCTAACTCTAGATCACCTATATAAGTATTTTTAACCCCCAAAAACCCTCATTCAAGTCTTCTCTAAAATCCCCAAAGACAACCCAAAACTCCTCTAAAAAATTCTTTCTCTAGAAGTTGGAAGAAGAAGGAAGAAATTGAGGCTAGGTCAAGTTCAAGTCTTCAATCTTCAAGATTTTGAGGGATTTCTAATCAACGTTTGATAGCTTTTCATCCATGGATATCTTCCATCCATGGAGTCCCCTAGAATTCCACCAATTTGATGAAAAATTTCCCAATTCTAGCTAGGGTTTCTTCCAATGTTGTGGATAATAACGATTGTTGATCCAATTGTGTGGATTGTGATTGTTTGTTATAGAACTAGTATAATTACATGTTTTTAGAGTGAAATTAGATGTACTCATGCCTATTCAATGAGTATAACCTAGAATTGATATAATTGGGTTGATGTAATGAAAGGAAACTTGTGGGTTTAGGCTTGTCCTTATAGGATTGATGAATTATGATTAGAATTTCTTGAGAATAAAGCTTAGATTATTATCATGATATCTAGGGCTTTGAGAGTAAAGCTTATGGTGTGAATTGTTGGTAATTGATGTTATTGTTGAGGAAGGGATACTTCCCACATGACTTGCTTAATTATGAATGTATTAATGTGAAAGGTTTACTCACATGAATGATTATAGGTTTGAAAGGATTTATCACCTAAAATGAATCTATACTAAAATACTATGTAGTTGATGAGGCTAGAGGCGATTACCCTTGACCTCCATATGAAAGGATATGAGATGATTCCCATACTCATTTGAATTGGACAAGAGGTGAGTCCCCACATTCCTATTATGATGAATGGACATGGAGGCGAGTACCCATGCTCCTTATGAAATGATGTGGAGGCGAGTACCCGAAAGTGGTTCTATATAGCTCTTACGTATTTATAGCTCGTACTATTTTATTTGAAATTGAAATCATTTTTTTTTGCATCATCCAGGATTATCAGTCCCAGTTGGAAAGTATTCCAACTTTCCAATTAGGATTTTCCAAGCACATAGATTGACATATGATGAGATTGTATAGGCGAGTACATGCAATCTAAAAGTGAGGAAAGAGGCAAATACCCATTAGCCTTTGTAAGTTAGGCAAAAAGGTGAATCCCTTTAAAAGTAGGTATAAACTATGTGAATTGTCTTATGAAGAATGAATAGCTTGGATTGTTGCTTGATAGGCCTTCCATGATGTAAGTTGATTAGAGGTCGATGACACAAGTCTTGACTAAGGCTAGATGGTTGCTTGAGACGTGTTCCTTTCTTATTATGATGTTTATTGATGTGCATTGATTATGCTTATAGTTTGTGTTGACTAACCATGATGTTTATGCTAACTATCATATTTAGTACATGATTGTATGAACACATACTCTTGCCTACATTCTTATCAAATGTAGGGTTCAACGATATATATTCTCACACTCGTGGCTAGCTTTATTGTTGAGCAAAGAAGTGAGGATTTGGTGAGTCTTCATTGTGTTCGAGGATGTGATCACCCCTTTATTTTTTGTCCTTCCTTTATATCTTGGACTATTAAATGGATTGTGACTCAAGACTGCATTCATGTTGTATAGATGGTTTGAGACTATGGTATTAGACTTTCGCTCGTTTTATAAAAGACTTTGATTGTATTGAAATGTTTGAAATTTGCACTCATTTCTATTACTTTATGTTATGATATGCTAAGTGGCTTATAGGAGGCCTCTCGCAGTCTTATACGCCTTGTTACATCTCGGGGTACCCCTAGATCGTGATAAACTTAGTATCAGACCAAAAGGTTTAGAATGGTTCTAGGATGTCTCAAACCACGTCATGTAGAGTCTTGTTCATAAGTGTGAAGCGCTACATTTATGAATGAGCGGCTACTAGATGTTTAGAAAACTTCACTTCTTCATTTGTCTTAAGTAGTGTCATGGAGTTTAACTCTATAAGGTCTTTCTCCTAATCCTTACCTGATGGTTTTCAGGATATTGTTACTAGAAGGGCTAATGATAGAAAGACTAAGGGAAACAATTTGGGTTAAGAAGTTCCTCCCCAAGATCCTCCTCAACCTCTGATTGATCCTGTGACTGAGAATGTAACAAATGTGGAGTTTAGGTCGGCGTTCCAAGTGTTGGCTCAAGTCGTAACGACTCAAACCATGACGGCCCAAGCCAATAGAGAGGTAGTAACCCCTATGAACACAAATGTGGGTGCGACGGCATCAAGAGTGAGGGACTTTACAAGGATGAACCCTCCGAAATTTTTTGGCTCCAAAGTTGAGGAAGATCCTCAAAAATTAATTGACGAGGTCTATAAGATACTTGCTATTATGGGTTTTGGCCTTGATTTTTGCATAACGGGTTTTTGTTGTATGACCTAACAACTCTTTTGGGCTTTGGGTTGATTGAAGAGTCGCCACTTAACGAATTAAGGCGCGTTAGGGCACCTATTTAACCTAATTAATCTAACTAAAGGTCAAGGAACCAGAGAATGGGTAAGGGTTCAAATTACCTAGAGGATAAGGTGTTAAGAATCCCTCGAGGTCCAAAAATGTGGGTCCTGGTCGTATCTCATGCAATTTATGTGGGGGTTACAAGTAGCAATTAAGGTCGCTTCATTTATTGGTTATTTAATTCAAACATGCTGGCTAGGTGATAACTAACATTAACCAACTAGGGTAACTTTAGTTATTTTAATTAATTAATTAAGCATGCAAAACTAGGTGATATTATAAATAACAAAACAAATACTAAGTAATTAATAGAGAGATAAGTGAGGGGACAAACATTGCACAATCAGATAAGCGAATCAATTTTTATTTTATTAAACTACCTAAAATAAATATAATTATAAAACACATAAAGGGAGAACGGAAAGGGAGACTCTGAAACCACACTTTACGGATCAACGCTCGACTTTTATATTTTCGTCGGCTTCTACATTCGGACAGACAAAACCAATGTTTGTCATTTAAATCTCGAGTCAATTTCATCATCTCCGTAGGGCCAACTACCCCTACCCAACATTCCGTATGCATTACGTCCTAAAAGGTGCCTAGTATCCCCCCTCCCCCCACTTAATGTTCAAGAGGCATTGGACGATTAGTAGGGAGGTTTTCGACTAAAATAAAATAGAGGCTCCTAATTAGGCCCCCTAGACACCAATTCAAATAGATAAAACGAGCACTTAACACATGAAGTCTCATATTGGCCTCTAGATTTTATTAAACATGCTGACAAACACAAGTAATTGTGAAAATGTCGCACGCTAAGTGTGTGAGCACAAACAACATTTAGATACCAATAACGGGTTGAACAAGAGGAATTATTAACAGACATTTTTGGCATGCAGATGGATATTTAACTGCTTTTAGGAGTGGCATAAAATTGTTATAGGAAGTGAATTTTATAATTCAATTGATTTTAAAAGGGGTAGAAATTATATGAAGGAGATTGATTTAATAACTCTATTTTAAGTGGCAGAAAATGTGCGAGGCTATTTTTATTACAACTTTCAACATACTGGAAAAAGTAATTAATCTGATCAAATTTTAGGTAATCCTATAGGCATAATTTCTACGGTGATTAACATACTAAAATATTAATATGCTGAAGCTATTAACATACAAGATTTATTAAAATTACTAAATGATTAATGCGCCAAAGTTATCAAAACTGATCTGTCAAACTTACCATTAACAAGCTACAATTAATAGCTAAATACTCTAAACTGATTATTATACCAAAATTATTAAAATCTGGTTAATCATGCAGATCAAATTACATGTTAGATCTATTTAAAGTAATTAACATTAATTTTATTAGTTAAATCCTCCACTCTTTGAATCACAATAAACTATCTACGAGTGATCTTATTATTTATTTATTTCATTTTAACTAGTGATCAACATTCAGATTAATGCTAAAAATATTTCGACAAGACAAGTACCGAATTGATTATTTGGAAACATTATTACAGACACTACAAGCATGCTATCTTTTTTTTGGTGAGAAAACCGATTGATAAACAATTTGAAGATTTAGAGCAAACTAAAACAAAAGACACAATCCTAATGATACTTTATGCAAATTTTATATTTTTTTTTACCAAATAGTAGACTGATGTGAGATCAATATAAATCATCATTTAATAAACAACCATTTTTTGCTAATTTTCTCTTGATTAGTTTAAAAATAAGAATTCAATAAATGTGCGAAAGTAAGTAAACAATCTCCTATAGGCATGCTTTCTAACACAAATAGATTGCAGTAAATTAACAGTTAGCACGTAAATCCCCTCCCCCCTTAAATGATCCCCCAAGTTATATCATATATATAGAGAGTGTTAGAGTTACTACAAGATTATTACAATAAAAAAATGAAACAATACAAATATAAAAAACAATAAAAGCAAACTTTCATCCGGGAACCCATCATAGGCGACTCTTCATGTCTTGAACTTTTAGATCAAGATCATGTTCAGAGAAAATACAACCAAATACATATAAAAGAAAAAATGCATAATAACATATCATTCCCATACATGTAGACCCACAATACTTAAACAAACCACATACAATATATCACACATAAAAGAGAGAGGTGAAGAAATCTAACCCGAATGCTTCGCTTTTACTTATTCAAACACACAACGATATTCAAAATAATGTAGAATGAAGATTAAACTAATGGAGGAACAACTAACCAGTTAAAGAAGAAATATTTATCAGCAATGAAGTATTAGCAACAATCCAATGGAAAAGGTAACACAACAAAGAAAGCACTTTGAATGTGGCAAGAGACTAATTATTTTTATGAACAGAGAATACTACTCTTTTTATTAGTGAGTTTTCTGATTGTTCAAGTGTATAAGCATGAGAGTCAGAGTGAGTCAAGAATGAGGGAAGAGTCTGATTTATATAGGGATTAGGAGGACACATATTAATGGAAAGGAAATAAATTAAGGACAATTAAAACATTTTCCTTATTAAGAAGGAAGACAAAAATTATTTTATTTTATTTTTACCAATTATACCCAAATACGAAATCTGCTCAATTTTTAAATTAGGTAAATCAAATAAGCCAAATTCCCTTTTTATATCAATTAAAAAAAGTTTACCATAAACTAAACATGTAAGAATCTGCCCTAATTTAAACTAAGGAAAGGGACTCAATTAATAAATTTTCCATTTAGAATCACAAATCACAAACAGAAGTGAATATTTAAGGAAGAAGAATGAAATTACAGCTCAATGCAAATTTCATATACTGCAAAATTTTACCATACAGACAAGTCAAAGATCTGGCAAGGAACAATTATGACAATAGTATAAATCTAGTGAATCAATTATGTGAAGGAGGAATCAAATTACATTAAAATAAATCTTACAGCAAATCACGGTTCATACAATAGAGTGTTATGACAACATCATGACATGTTAGTAATTTAATAGTAGAGAATCGATTAGGAAACACAAGAGTTATACGCATATGAAAATCATGAAAACAATAGACTTCATATATATATATATATATATATATATATATATATATATATACTTCATTGATTTTTTTAATGAACCCAAAAGATATAATTTCAAGTTTAACAAGAACATGCATAACGATTTCACTCTAAATAGATAAAAAAATTAAAATGAGCAGGACTCATACCTGGGGCAGATCTGCACAAATCCATCCTTGTCAAAATAGACCATTTTTCACTCTTGATCGTATCATCAAAGTAGTGATTTGTTGTTGTCGATCTCGTAGCCAATGACCAGAAATAGGAGAGAAGAGGGGAAGTAGGGATGCCAGAGCTACTGGTGGCCTACTCATCCTCATTGGCTGGTCTTCGCGATTGTTTGTTGGCCGGTTAAAGTTGTTGTTGGTGTTCCCGGTGCTCGTTGCTGGTTCTCACCGGTGGCCTCGCTGTTACTGGTGGCTTGCTGCTTCGCAGTTATCTTCGCTGGTTGTTGTTGTTGTTAGTGTTCTCGTCATTTTCTCAAAAGAGAAGAGAAGAGAAGGTAGAACAGAGAGAGACAACCACTGATTTCCATGGTGGTTTGCCAGTGGTTGTTAGCATTTAACTCACCGGTCCTCGTTGCTGGATGGAGAGGAGAAAGAGCGAAGGGAGGAGAGAAAAGGTGGAGGGAGAAATTATAGTGGCGCCTCGACTCTTAGTGGTGGCGATTTCACAGAGAAAGAGGAGTGAAGATGGATAGGGGAGGTGGTGGTTTAGAGAAAGGAGAGGAAGATAATGAAAATCATTTTAGGGCTTGGGATTTCTAGTTTTAAAATAGGATATAAGAGGATTTGATCTCAACCGTTAATTTTAAAAGAGATGACAAGTTGAGATTCAATCTCAAATGACAAACGCTCCAGATTAAAAGATGAAATCTTAAAATTATATTGGATTGGATTTGAATTGGCCAAAAATTGGAATGGAATTGGCTAGAATTGAAATGAAAGGGTGGCTATAATTGCAATACAATTGGAATTGAATAGGCTAGAATTGATAGGAATTAGACTAACATAGGCTAACATTTAAACAATTTTGAGAAAACTTAAAGAAATGCTATCCAAATAAAATACTACAAATATTATAATATTTTTATATAATTAAAATCACTTCAATTTTAAAGCATTTGAATAACATGATTATTTTGAGTTTTACTAATAACTTTGAAAATATTTTAATAATATTTACGATAATTTTATAAAGCATGCGTACTAAAATATATAATTTTTAGAAAAATATGACCAAAATTTTAAACTCAAAATATATTAAATACGTATTTAATCGAATATCATTCCCAAAAAGGGTTAAATGTCGGTCAAAATTGGGTGTCAACAGCTGCCCCTTGGTTGCTTGAGAATGAAGGATAAATTGCTGGGCAACCAAAGTTGACTTAGTAGCCGAATTTGTCTGACCGTCGGGAGATGTCATTAGGATCAATTGAAACAATATAGAGTTGGAAAAGGGTACGACCGAGACTTTGGTATTAAGTCTCCTACATATCTCTGGTTATACGAGAATCATGTTGTGTGTAATTCTAGATTTAGGAACAAACGAAGCTCTTAGAATTGAAATAATGGTACGATATTTGAACGAGAACGGTATCGGCTTGAATGGATAAGATTAGAGTAGCGAGAGGAGCATGACAGCGAGGTTTCCGGTTCAGGCCAAGGGTCAGATGAAAAGAAGTAATACGAGTAGCAAAGTTTTGATAAGGCCTTCAGTATGATGTATATGAGCATGATAATCGTAGCTGAAAAGGCTATTAATCTTGTCTGCAATATATCAACATCTGCAAATTTGTAGCTTATACTATGATTTAAATAAAATGGTTAGAGCAGATATATCAAATGAATGATAAATGTTAACATGATGCAATTTCCCATATCGACCATGAAATTTGCCTTAAGACTATGAAGATGATGTCTAGGGCCATGACACGCAAAAGTAAACTCTCAGGTCATGCAAATGTTGTCTGTGGGCCATGAAAATTGATTGCTTTAGACTATGACACCTTCGAATCATGATAAGCAGAAATTAAATCCTTAGGCGATGATATGATGTCTGCAGACCATGAAAGATGATGCCTTTAGACCATGACTCCTTCGGAACATGATAAGCATAAAGTAAATCCTTAGGCCATGAAAGATGATGCCTTTGGACGATGACGTCTTCAGAGTATAAGTAATGAGTAAAGAAAGTGTATCTATTTTGATGTAATTCGAGCATCTAGTGGCTTGATTCAGTAAATAACTATGTACAAATATATTCAGGCACGTGCAGTTCTTGGGCACAGTGAGATCTCGGGCTCATGCAGTATCGGGCACATGAAATCTTCGGGCACAATTCAATTCAGGTACATGCAATCTTCGGGCATAATGCAATTCAGGCACATGTAATCTTTGGGCACAATGCAATGCAATCTTTGGGAACAATTCAACTTTTTCAGGCTTAATTTAGTATCGGTCACATGTAATCTTCTGGCATAATGCAATATCTGACACATGTAATCTTCAGGCACAATGCAATTCGAGCACCATGCAATCTTGTGCACAATACAATATTAGGCACATCCAATCTTCGGGCACAATGCAATTCTAGCATATGCAATCTTCGGGCATAATGCAATTTCGGGCTCAATGTAGTCTTCGGGCACATGCAGTCATCGGGCACAATATAATTCTCAGGCTCATGCGATAGTTGATTGATGGCATAGATATTCGCCTTATTGGAAGGATTGAGTGTCATTTGTTGACAAATTTTGAGTTCAGAATATTGTAACTTAACTCTTCATCCTATTGTAAGAAATGGGTGCAGTTGAATTGAATATTGATTTGTCAGGCTTGATATGAAGTAGTGTGATTCTTTTGTCTGATTGGAAGGATAGGATACCATTGATTAGCGATTATCGGGCTCAAAATAACTTGGTCCTTCATCCTGTCAGAAGGATAGTATGCCATTTGACTGGCAATTAGGCTCAGTATATAGTAGTTTCGTCCTTCACCTTGTTGGAAGGACGGTATGCCATTTGTTGGAAAATTTTGAGCTCTGAATGATGTAGCTTGATCATTCTTCCTATTGGAAGGATGAAATGCCATTGATTAGAGATTTGTCGGATATAGCAGCACATTGATCCTTCAAGTGGTGTTGAAGTTGCCTCTTGTATATGTACCTATTTTTTCTGCATTCAAAGTAAAATAGTTAGTTTAATGGGGAGGTTGACCTGTATCCCTGATTTGGCATAGTATGCTTCTTTGACGTCTTCTTGAATGTCTTTTGCAAGGTTGTCAAAAATTTTGAGGTTCCCTTAAAATTTTCTACCCCAGTATAGAACTTCTACTTTTCTGATCTTTGTTGTAGATTGTAGCCTGATTGTTGAAACTTAAAAATTATGCCCCAGTCTTGATTTGTGTAGAAATGCTCATTGAAGGAATTTTATGAGACCCCCTCAAAAATTCTACCCTAGTTACTAATTTGCGATAAGAGATACTCTTGATGGAATTTTTGAGTTCTCAAAAATCCTGCCCCAGTATCGTGACTTGTAGGCAAAAGCTCTTTTGATGGAATTTTTTAGACCCTCTCAAAAATTCTTCCCCAGTTACAAAAATAAAAGGGAAAAATGTAATTTTATTAGGATAAGACCGAACTCCATACGAGTGCCTACTTATCTCCTCTCAAATGGGAATCAGGTCTGACGTAGTTCCAAATTATAAAGAGCATAATTCAAGACATTAAATGGAGCATTTTAAGCAACCACCAAAAGAAAGATTCTGACCAACTTTATTGCCCATATGCTAACATGGGTACCTGAATGTAGAAACAAAACTTAAACGATGCAATCCTTTATTGAAATCTGCTTTAGATGAACTTTGAACTATTCACTATTGGGACTCCTTTGACACAA
This sequence comes from Solanum commersonii, assembly GCA_029007595.1. Taxonomy (NCBI): domain Eukaryota; kingdom Viridiplantae; phylum Streptophyta; class Magnoliopsida; order Solanales; family Solanaceae; genus Solanum; species Solanum commersonii. Next base: position 7,794,050 of record JAJTWQ010000012.1, read on the forward strand.
GGTCTATCCAATGCATGACATTAGAATCAATCAATTGCTGAATCTTGCCTCTTAGATCACGACATGTTTCAATAGTATGTCCCTTCATCCTTGAGTGATAGTGACAAATCTTGTTGGGGTCATATCGTTTGGACTGAGCATCTGGATTCTTGACAAGAATTGGTCACACAACTAGCCATTTTAAGCCTCTCAAAGTGTCGGTCAAAGGATTAAGCTAAAGAAGCATAAATTTTGATGTGCTTCTTCTCAATATTGAAGAGGTTTTTGGGAATATGAGGTCGAGTGAGGATTTTGACATTGTGGCCAGGATATGTTGGTTGTTGATATCGTAGAGGAGGCCTTTGGGATGAAGGCATTTGATATGCAGGGATTTGAAATGGTATGAGAAGTGTGTGATGCCAAGGAACTTGGTGCACATGCGTTTCATATTGAAGAGCTTTCATAGTAGGATTTTATAGGCGTGGAGTGAGATATGGAGGTCTAAAATCATAAGCATGATGTTGAGGAAGATATGGGTAATTTTAAAAGTGAGTGTTCCGTTGCGGTAATTGAATGGAGCTTGGTTGATTTTGAGAAGTGGGGTAAGTTGGTGGAGGATCAGAAGTAGGGTGAGTTGATGGAGGATTACTTTGGAAAGTGGCTTGACTTGTGACAGGCGACTTATCCATGCTTATGTCTAAGGCGGGATTGACAGAAAGTAAAGGCTTAGACCACTTGCTCATATCAAAAATCTCCTCTTCTAACTTCTTTATTTCCTATTCCAAGCTTGAGACCAACTCGTCCGAAGGATGCTTCTTTTCAATAGTTTTGCACATAACCTTCTCATTAGTCATCTTCCCGTTTCCCTTGCGATTCTCTTTTGGAAGAGAAGGAGGAGCACCTTTTGATCGCGTATGGTAAACCATGGTCTACAGATCAACCATATGGGAAGCGTAAAATAAAAGCAAAAGAAAACCCAAGTTAGAACATTGCATAATTTGAGATAGCAACCACATTGTTTTAAGATAAACGCCCTAAATGCTGGGGTCCTCGTTGAGCCAGAGGTAGGCCTAAACGATACATAAGTGATGTACAATAATTAATTCAAGCCTTATTTGCCAATTTGGAGTTTAGATTAGAGTAAATAAACGAACTTCATTTATTATAAAAAAATCAAAGATTACATTAAAACAAAAACTGAAATAAACTAAGGGAAAAAGGGTAACAAGGGGGAAGTCATACCTGGGACAGATCTGCACAGATCCATCCTTGTCAAAATAGACCATTTTTCACTCTTAATCATATCATTAGAATAGTGATTTGTTGTTGCCAATCTCGTAGCCAATGACCGAAAATAGGAGACAAGAGGGGAAACGGGGTTTCCAGAGATGCTGGTTGCCTGCTTGTCCTCTCTGGCTGGCGTTGCGGCTGCTTGCTGGCCGATTGAAGTTGTTATTGGTGTTGCCAGTACTCACTGTTGGTGCTCGTCGATGGCCTTGCTGTTGCTGGTGGCTTGCTGCTTCGTAACTGTCTTCGCTGGCTGATGCTGTTGTTGGTGTTCTTATCGGTTGCTCGCCTGGAAAAGAGAATAGAAGAAAAGGGAGAACAGAGAGAGACAACCATTGATTTCCATGATGGTTTGCCAATGGTTGTCGGCGTTCACCTTGCCGGTGCTTGTTGCTGGATGGAGAGGAGAAAGAGCGAAGGGAGGAGAGAAGAGGTGGAGGGAGAAACAATGGTGGCGCTTCGCCTCTTGGTGGTGCGATTTCATCGGGAAAGAGGAGAGGAGATGGAGAGGGGAGGCGGTAGTTTGGAGAGAGGACAGGAAGAGAATGAAAATCATTTTAGGGCTTGGGGTCTTTAGTTTTAAAATAGGAAATAAGAGGATTCGATCTCAACAGTTAATTTAAAAAGAGATGAGGGGCTGAGATTCAATCTCAAATGACAAACGCTCCAGATTAAAAGAAAAAATCTTAAAATCAGATTGGATTGGATTTGAATTGGCCAAAAATTGGAATGGAATAGGCTAGAATTGAAATGAAAGGGTGGCTATAATTGCAATACAATTGGAATTGAATAGGCTAGATTTGAAAGGAATTAGAAGAAAATAGGCTAACATTTAAACTATTTTGATGAAACTTAAAGAAGTGCTATCCAAATAAAATACTACAAATATTATAATATTTTTATATAATTAAAATCACTTAAATTTTAAAACATTTGAATAACATAATTATTTTGAGTTTTACTATTAACTTTAAAAATATTGTAATATTATTTACGATAATTTTATAAAGAATGCGTACTAAAATATATAATTTCTAGACAAAATCTACTAAAATTATAAACTCAAAATATATTCTAAAATACATATTTAATTGAATAGCATTCCCTAAAAGGGTTAAAGGTTGGTCAAAATTGGGTGTTAGCAATGGGAGTGACACCGGTAGAGAAGGCGGAGTTGGCCGCTTATCAACTCAAAGGGGTTGCTCAAATTTGGTTCAATCAATGGAAAGAGGCAAGGCCGGAAGAAGCGGGTCCTAGAGAATGGGAAAGGTTCAAAAGTGCTTTTCTTGATAGATTTTTCCCTCTAGAGATGAGAGAGGCCAAGGTGCTTGAGTTCATTAACCTTCGGCAAAGAAATATGGGTGTAAGGGAGTATGCTTTGAGGTTCACTCAACAATCTAAATATGCCCCTACTATTGTGGCGAATCGTAGGACCAAGATGAGTAAGTTTGTGTCAAAGCATGTCACACTGCTATGCTTGTTCAAGATATGGAAATTTCTCTCCTTATGGTGCATGCCAACAAATTGAGGAAGAAAAGCTTAAGAAAAGATCCAGGGAAGCAAAAAGGGCAAGAACAGGTTATGGTAGCTCTTCATATTCTAGGTCCGGTAGACGAGGTCGTTCAAGGTTTTGACAAAAGTTCTCTAGGCAAGGTTATTCTAATGCTCCTCCAAGGTTTAACAATGAAAGGGTGTCTAACCCTAAACCTCAAGGAGATGGCAGTAAGTCCATGATGCCTACTTGTGCTAAGTGTGGGAGAAACCATGAGACTAAGTTTCTAGAGGGTTCCAATTCTTGTTTTGGGTGTGGTAAGATGGATCACAAGATAAGAAATTTTCTTTTAGTTGCTATGAATGAGGGAGATAATCATCGTAGGGCTCAACCCAACCCCTCATCCGATCCAAGTGGTTCGGGTGCAAATGCTCCTAGTCAATACCGAATCTATGCTTCCAAACTAGAGGTGATCATGAGAGTTCTCCGAATGTGGTGACCGGTATGTCAAATGTTTTTCAAATAGATGTTTATGCTTTGCTTGATCCCGGTGTTACTTTGTCTTTTGTGACGCCATTTGTGTCTATGAGGTTTGATGTGCTCCCTGAAGTATTTTTAGAACCTTTTTCTATCTCTACTCCTATTGGTGATTCTGTGTTAGCTGAAAGGGTGTATAGAAAATGTCCCATTTCCTTATCCCATAGAGCTACTCTTGTTGACTCGATAGAAGTTGATATGTTAGACTTTGATGTCATACTTGGGATGGATTGGGTATATTCATGCTATGTTTCTATAGATTGTAGGACTCGAGTAGTCAAATTCCAGTTTCCAAATAAGCCTATCCTAGAATGGAAGAGGGGAAATTCTACGCCTAAGAGTCGGGTTGTCTCTTGTCTAAAAGCTAGAAAGATGATCTCTAAGGTTGCATCTATCATATAGTTAGAGTGAGGGATGTGGATTCCGAAGTCCCTAGTCTTGAGTCGATCCCAATTGTTGATGAGTTTCTACAAGTATTTCCTGATGGTTTGCTCGATATTCCTCCCGAAAGGGAAATAGAGTTAGGTATTGACTTTCTCCCAGATACGCAACCTATATCTATTCCTCCTTATAGAATGGCTCTGGTTGAACTTAAGGAGTTGAAAGAACAATTGAAGTATCTATTGGATAAAGGTTTCATTCGATCGAGTATATCTCCATAGGGTGCTCTAGTTTTGTTTGTTGAGAAAAAGGATGGTTCACTCCGAATGTGTATCAATTATCGACAGTTGAATAAGGTGACCATTAAGAACAAGTATCCTCTCCCAAGGATTGATGATTTGTTTGACCAACTTCAAGGTGCAAGTTATTTCTCTAAGATTGATCTCTAATCGGGTTATCACCAATTGAGGGTGAAGAAGAAGATATTCCGAAAATGGCTCTCCAAACTTGATATGATCATTATGAGTTTCTAGTAATGTTATTTGGTTTGACTAACGCTCCAACGGTGTTTATGGACTTGATGAATAGAGTTGTTTAGACAATATCTTGAAATATTTGTGATCGTGTTTATCGATGATATTTTGATCTACTCAAGAAGTGAGAACGAGCATATTGATCATTTGAGGATCGTATTGCAAATCCTTAAGGATCAACAACTTTTTGCAAAGCTTACAAATGTGAATTTTGGTTAAAGTATGTAGCTTTCCTTGGTCATATTGTGTCGAGCAAGGGTATTGAGGTAGATCCTACGAAGATAGATGTGGTCAATAGTTGACCTAGACCTCTATCACCTTCGATTATTAGAAGCTTTTTGGGTTTGGCCGATTATTATAGAAGATTTGTTGAAGTTTTCTCTTCAATTGCCTCTGCTTTAACGGCCTTGACTAAAAAAGAAAGCTAAGTTCATATGGTCAGAAGCGTGTGAGAAAAGTTTCCAAGAGTTGAAAGATAGACTTACTTCCACTTCGGTGTTGACCTTATAGGAAGGAACATATGGTTTTGTGGTTTATTGTGATGCCTCAAGAATCGGGATAGGGTGTGTTCTAATGCAAAATGGGAAAGTTATTGCATATTCCTCAAAGGCAACTTAAAGTTCATAATAAGAATTATCCTACTCACGACCTTGAGTTAGCGGCGGTCGTATTTTCTCAAAAGATTTTGAGACACTATTTGTACGGTGTTCATGTTGATGTGCTTACCGATAAAAGAGCTTGCAATATGTGTTTAGTCAGAAAGACTTGAATCTTTTCCAAAGAAGGTGAGTTGAGTTATTGAAAGATTATGACATGCGTGTTCTTTATCACCCCGACAAATCTAATGTAGTAATGGATGCTTTTAGTAGGTTGTCTATGGGTAGTGTTACTCAAATTGATGATGATAAAAAGAATTGGTACGAGATGTACATAGATTGGCCTGTTTGGGTGTTCGATTAGTAGACTCTACCAAGGGAGGTGTAATGGTTCATAATGGTTCCAAATCATCAGTTGTGAGTGATGTGAAATCTAAGCAATGTCTAGATCCAATTTTGGTAGAATTGAGAGAAGCAATACTCAAGAAGTTTGTTAAGGCTTTCTCCCAAGGGGGAGATGGGGTACTTAGATATCAAGGTCAGTTATGTGTTCCAAATGTTAATGACTTTAGGGAATAAATTTTGGTAGAAGCCCATAGTTCTCGGTATTATATTCACCCGGGAGCCACCAAGATGTACCGTGGCTTATGGGAGGTCTATTGGTGGAATGGAATGAAGAAGAATATGGCGGGATTTGTGGCTAAGTATCCAAATTGTCAACAAGTGAAGGTTGGGCATCAAAAATTGGGAGGTTTAACCCAATATAATAGCATTCCTTGTTGGAAATGGGAAGATGTGAATATGGACTTTATAGTAGGGTTGCCAAATACTCAGCGCCAACATGATTTGATTTGGGTTATAGTAGACCGAATGATGAAATTGGCTCATTTCATTCTATTTAAGGTTTCTTATACAATGGAAGACTATGCTAAGTTATATTTGAGGGAAATGGTAATATTTCCTGGTGTGCCATTGTCCATTATCTCCTATAGAGGTACTCAGGTTACTTCTCAGTTTTGGAAATCATTCCAAAAAGATCTTAGCACAAAAGTGAAGCTTTGTACGGATTTTCACCCACAACTGATGGTCAAGCAAAGCGAATGATCTAAACTTTAGATGATATTTTGATAGTATGTGTCATTGATTTCAAGGGAAGTTGGGATAATCAACCATCGATAGATTTTGCCTATAATAATAGCTACCATTCTAGTATTGGTATGACCCCCTTTGAAGATCTTTATGGTAGGAGGTGTATGTCTCCTATAGGGTGGTTTGAATTGTGTGAAGTTGCCTTGATTAGACCCGAATTAGTTCATGAGACTATGGAGAAAGTCTGGCTCATTAGAGAGAGGTTGAGAATAGCCCAAAGTCGACCAAAGTCTTTGCCGATGTTAGAAGGAGAGACATTGAGTTTTAAGTTAGTGATTGGGTCTATTTGAAAATCTCACCCATGAAGGGCGTGATGAGATTTGGGAAGAAAGGGAAACTTAGTCCCCGATACTTAGGCCTGTATCAAATTTTGAGGCGTATAGGTAAAGTTGCTTATGAGTTAGACTTGCCAAATGAGTTGGCAACCATGCATCCCATTTTACAGATCTTTATGTTTAAGAAGTGTGTTGGATATTCGACATTCATAATTTCCCTTGAAGGTTTGGGACTTGATGAAAGTCTCTCTTATGAGGAAATTCCGGTAGAGATTCTAGCTCGGCAAGTTAAGAGATTGAGAAACAAGGAATTTACTTCCGTGAATTTTTTGTGGAGAAACCACCTAGTTGAGGGTGCTACTTGGGAGGCCGAGGCCAATATGATGTCCCGATATCCTCATTCTTTTCCTTCTACTCCTATTATGACTTGAGGTAATGAATTTCCTCTAGGTTTGTTCTATGTTTAGAAGTCATGTGTATTTTATGTGTTTCTATGATTTCTTTATATGCATGTTCATGACAAAGCTTAAGTCTAGAAATAAATGACTTATGTGAATTGTTTTCCTCATGTAGTTGTGCATTGAGTATGAGTTGCCTATATACTTCATGAAATGAGTTTATGAGCATGTTTTAGATACGATGTTTGAGATTGAATTGCATATGTGCTCCATGAGATTGTGTTGAGCATGTTTTTAAGTTGGAGAAGATATTTCCTCCTTAAATGTAAGAAAATATGAAAATTTCGTGCATATTGGGTTGATAGATATAGTTCCTACTTCCTTATGGTGCATTGAGTAAGTTTGACTTGGAGTTGATGTTTCCTCCTTAGTTGTATGCATTTTGATGAGTTGGATGCGTAATGGGCTGGTAGTCTTGAGTCCTTTATTTAGAAAACGTACTTAGAATCTCATTTGAGGATGAATGATCCCAAGGAGGAGATAATGTTACACCTCAAATTTGGAAGAGGGAACATAACTACTTTTCAGCAGGTTCCAGGTGCCATCCACGGTTCGTGGGTTGGACCACGGACTGTAGGTGGGTCTGTGGAGAGGGCCACCCAAAAACCTCCAGACCAGGTCAACGACTGGACCCACAGACCATAGGTAGGTCCATGGTCCGTGGTCCAGGGGTCCGTGGGTCAGGACCAAAGTCTCTGACAATGGACCACGATTGACCAGGACGAACCGTAGGTCCATCCACGGTCCGTCAGTAGTGGTCTCATGGGTCAGGCCTGCACAGTTATTTTGGAGACACAATGATCTTTTTAGGTTTTAATTAAATGTAAGTGGTGTCATTTTTCCGAAGTATAGACCACATATATAAGTATTTTTAACCCCCAAAACCCCTCATTCAAGTCATTCTCTCAAATCCCAAAAGAAAACTCAAAACTCCTCTAAAAAAGGCTCTCTCTATAAGTTGGAATAAGAAGGAAGAAATTGAAGCTAGGTCAAGTTCAAGTCTCCAATCTTCAAGCTTCAGAGGGATTTTTAATCAAGGAATGATAGCTTTTCAGCCATGGATAACTTCCATCAATGGAGTTCCCTAGAATTCCCCCAATTTGATGAGGAATTCCCTAATTCTAGCTAGGGTTTCTTCCAATGTTGTGGGTTATTATGATTGTTGATCCAATTGAGTGGATTATGATTGTTTGTGATATAATTAGTAGAATTACATGTTTATATAGTGAAATTACATGATCATATGCCTATTCCATGATTATACCCTAGAATTGATATAATTGGGGTGATGCCATGAAAGGAAACTTTGTGAGTTTAGGCTTGTCCTTATAGGATTGATTAATTATGATTAGAATTGCTTGAGAATGAAACTTAGATGATGATCATCATGAGATCTAGGGCTTTGAGAGTAAATCTTATGATGTGAATTGTTGGTAATTAATGTTATTGTTGAGGAAGGGATACTTCCTACATGACTTGCTTAATTATGAATGCATGAATATGAAAGGTTTACTCACATGAATGATTCAAGATTTTGAAAGGATTGCTCAGCTAAAATGAATCTAGGCTAAAAGATTATGTAATTGATGAGGCTAGAAGTGATTACCCTTGACCTCCATATGAAAGGATATGAGGTGATTCCCATATTTCTTAGAATTGAACAAGAGGTGAATCCCCACGTTCCTATTATAATGAATGGACATGGAGGTGAGTACCCATGCTCCTTATGAAATGATGTGGAGGCGATTACCTGTGTCATATGATGAGATTGTGGAGGCGAGTATCCGCAATCTCAAAGTAAGTAAGGCAAGAGGCAAATACCCATTATCCTTTGTAAGTTAGGCAAAGAGGTGAATCCCCATGTCTTTAAAAGTAGGTATAAACTATGTGAATTGTCTTACGAAGAATGAATTGCTTGGATTGTTGCTTGATAGGCCTTCCATTAGGTAAGTTGACAAGAGGTGGATGACCCAAGTGTAACACCTCGAAAATCTAACGAACTAAGCTAGAACCTAAGATGTAAAATAGTAGCCTAAATGGGGTTGAACGTAAATATTAGAGTCCTAAAATAACCTCCCTAAGTTAGTACTAATGTTTTAGTGCCTAAACATCAAGGCATAGCCCCAAAGAACCCCTAAGGGTCCTTGAAGAGGACCTAGGGACTGGCCAAAAAGCTATCAAAAACAACTTGAATCATGAAATGGGCACCCACCTCTTGGGTGAAGTCACTCCCCATAGGTGGGGGTTGTTAGTTGAGGCTATATCTCCCCCAACTCTCCCAAAATCTCTGTCCAAGCTACGACCATGCAGTACGATCGTACACCCACTCATGCCCCATTGGTGGGGTCTCATGAGTGGGGGGATTGAGTTGGACAAAATGAGGGGCTGCAGACCCAAACCATAGACATGCAGGACGTGGCGTGAGCCCACTACGATCCATGGGTGGTGGGCGTAGGTTCCCCCTGCAAAAGTATCTCAATCTCGACCAAGGCTTAGCTAAAGCTATTAATTCCAAAAGTTATTATATTAGTGTGGGGTCATTTTAATTCATTTTAATAGACATATATAACTACTTCTAAGTCATTAAACTGCACTTAACTCTTCATAACTAACAAGACCTAAATCATAACCAAGTCCCCTCTCCAATATTTTTCTCTCTAAGACTCCATCGAAAAGAAAGAACAAGGTCAAGGTAAGGGTCCAAGAAGCAGCCTTTCTTCTCCAATTTCTTGTGGAAATCAACCTAAGGTATGTATGCTTTTCATATATGGGTAGCTATCACCCATAGAGACCTTTTAATATATTCTTCCATGAATATGAATATAACGTAAAGACTTAACATGAATATTAAAGGGAATTAAGCTTAGCACCGAGTGGATATGAATATGAGATGGAAGCTTTTAACTTAGAAAGTCCAACTTCCCAAGGCAAGTTATCTCATGAGATGGAAACCTTTTACCTCAGTTAGTACGGGTTTCTAGTAGCAATCTCCTTATCCCATAACTATATGCCCACATAGGTCTTTAGCTAGTAGATCCACCTAAATATTAAACATGTTAGTTCTACCTTAGGCAAGTAGGACACCTCTTTTCTGTATGGGGCATGACACCAGATTCCATGTAGCTCACATGGTCTATGTCGGTTAAGGTTATATTTCCATACTTGACAAGAACATGATCCATGACATGACAAGAACAAGAATATTAATTATGAACAAGAACATGATTTATGTACTATGATTACTTAAGAAGTGTTACTTAGTGTGAGTGGGAGTATGAGACTTCACTCATGCATTGCAAAAGTAATCTTTGAGAGTGATTGTGGTATGTGCTTTGATGACATGATGCTTTATGGTTTAATGCATGCTTTACATGAATATGAACCATAAACATGAATATGAACTACACCTATGACTTCTTAATGAACTTTTCTTAATATGAGTGGGGGGAGGGGGGTATGGGATGTCACTTGGACATTGCACAAGTAGACTTATAAAGGAGTTATGTTGTGGTTTCTTTATGACATGAAGATGTATGAATATATGTATGCATGATATGAATTGTTGTTAAGAGTGACTCTCCTTTTTATGAGCTATTAACATGAACGTCTCCTTGTCTATGAGTGTTGGCTATGGATGGGGTCAAGGTAAGTTATGCATGATTACGGTAGCTTAGGGTTTTTTATGGTATTGTTTGACTATTTAGTTACTCTAAATGTGCATCACGGCGTTTAAACTTGATAAAGGCATGATTTCAATTAAATGTCCCTTTTATGCATGTTTTAAGGAATTTTAGGCATGGCTTCCATACTTCGTACATTATTTGTGCTAACCCATATTTTCTACATCTTCTTATAAGTGTAGGTTCTGGTCGTTGAGGTATGCTTCTCCTTTCATGTAAAGCTTGGGTTGACTATTCTCCAAGCTTGGTGTGTCCACATGATTCAAGGACAAGGCTTATTTGTTTCTAATTTCCTTTTGTATTTTCCATTTTCAAGACTATGTTGTAAAGGGTCCTAAGCTTGTATTCGATTGTATTAGATGGTTTCTTTGAGACAAGGTATAGACTCTTATATTCCTTTTGTGAAAAAGCCTTCTATTGTAAAATGTTTTAAATTCCGCATCATTTCTATCTACTTATGTTCATGATTATGCTAAGGGCTTGTATGAGACCCCTTCGGGGTCAAGTATGACGTGTTACATGTAAGGGGTACCCTTGGGTAGTGACAAACTTGGTAATCAGAGAACAAGGTTTAGAATGATTCTAGGATGATGTCTCATGAACCACGTCTAGTAGAGTCTCGTTCATGAGTGTGAAGCACGCCACACTTATGAATGAGAGGCTATACCATGTTTAGGAACTTTCACTTTTTTCATTACTCTTTAGTCGTGCCTTAGAGTTTTAACTCTATGAAGTCCTTTTCCTAACCCTTCTCTTGTGTCTATAGGATATGAATACAAGAAGGGCGGCCACAAAAAGGATGGAAGAGGAGATCATGAATGAGGGAGTTCCTCCCCAAGGTCTCCAAGGTCCTCAATAGCCTCAAGTTCCTCAAGCTCCTATTGATGCGGGGGATATGACACATGTGGAAATAAGGTCGGCTCTCCAAATATTGACTCAAGCTGTAACGGCTCAAGTCAATAAGGATGATAGAGTTTGTGTGGACCCCAATGTGAGCACCGCGGCTTCAAGGTTGAGAGACTTCACAAGAATGAGACCTCTTATGTTCTTTGGTTCTAAGTGGGTGAATACCTTCAAGAGTTCGTGGAAGAGGTCAACAAGATAATTGATGCTAACTTCTATTGAGAAATTGAAGCTAGCCGCTTATCAATTGAAGGATGTGGCCTAAGTATGGTATACTCAATGGAAGGGCAATAGGCCAGTTGAAGCAGGTCCCATAGATTGGGATGTGTTCAAGAAAACATTCCTTGATAGGTTCTTTCCCCGAGAGAAGAGGGAAGCAAAAGTGGAGGAAATTATGAACTTTCATCAAGGTGGTATGAGTGCCCAAGAATATTCTTTAAAATTCACTAATTTGTCTAAGTATGCTCCATCCTTAGTGGCGAATCTAAGGGATGAGATGAGTCTCTTGGTGACCGGTGTGTCCGATTTGATTGAAGAAGAATGTCATGCGGAAATGTTGCATGATAATATGTATATCTCACATTTAATGGTGTATTCTCAAAGAATCGAGGATACAAAGCTCAGAAAGAGGAATAGAGAAGTAAAAAGAGCAAGGACCGATGATCAAAATTCTTACAAGGGTAAGTTTGAGGGTCAAGGGAGACCAAGGTTAAAGAGAAGGTTCTCCAACCAGGGCTCTTCTAGTACTCCAAGGGTAAAAAAGGATAGGGTGTCTAACCCTAATCCTCAAGGAGGCAATAGTGGTGAATCTTCTATGACAAGTCCTACTTGTGCCAAGTGTCGCACAAAAGATGATGGTAAGTGCTTTGTTGGCATGGATGGGTGTTTTCAATGTGGAAAGAGTGGTCATATGGTGAGAGATTGTTCCATGCTAAAGGTTCAAGGAAGAGAGGGCAAGAAAGCCCTTCCTAGTGGTTCAAACTGTCACGACCCGAGAGTACCCCCTAGTCGTAACATGGCGTATTCGACCCCAAAGGGGTCTTATACGAGCTACATAGTCATTCATTGCATTCAATAATGAAAATAGTGCGGAATAAAAAAAAAAGCTTATTTACATCCACACATTTAAACTTCATTAAAACAACTTTAAAAAACACATAGCGGAAGTCTAAGTCTCACATGGCCATCTTAGACACAGTCACAAAACATAAGTAGGGACACGGCCCTTTACAATCAAAAGAAGTCTATTACATGAACAAAAGAACTTAAAAGTCTTATCCTCGAATCCATGAGGACATACCAAGTCTTGGAGGAAAGCAATCCAACACTTCAAACTAGCTAGGAGGGATCACTTGCCGGAACCTACACTTATAGTAAAAATATGAAGAATATGGGTTAGTACACAAAATGTACTAAGTATGATGACCATGTAGAACATGCTTTAAAAGGGACATTTTGGTTAGAAATCATGCATTATGCCACTTTTTGGAGTACCATGAATAGTTGCATAAAAGACATACAATACAAGCATAAACATCAAGTAAGTCATAATATTACCTTTAAACAATTTCAACATGAAAACCTTTACCTTGGACCTTCACCTCAAGAAACCCTTATGCTATACCTCGTGCAATGTATGGATGGCATCCCATACCACCATCCATACTAAGGCACCACATTTAGGTCACTTAAAGTAACTTATCATTCCTTTCTTTTACCTTTGGACCATATTTATACATAAGAGGTATATCATTAATTAAGACATGACAAGGGAAAAATAACTCGTAATATAACCCAAGTATAGCATGCATCTCATATTAAACATTTGAGAGCCAACATTCTTTAATAACCTCATTTAGGCCACAATTGTATCACATACATTAGGATTTAGAGAAACTCACTATGACCCTCTCCAAGCCTACTCGTGCAATGTATAGGTAGCATCCCATACTACTACCTACACTTTGTAGAACCTATCAAGAAACCATAATGAAATCTCGCATGATGGGAAGTAAGTGTTTAACCGACATAGACCATGAGAGCTTGTCATGGAATCCGGTGTCATAAGTCCCCACACCGTAAAGAGGTGGTCTACTTGCCTAAGGAAGACCGGTATATAGCTTAATGGATCCACTAGCTACCTATGCAGGCACATAGTTTATGGGATAAGGTAGACGATCATTGAAACTCATGCCTAACTATTGGGGGAGTTTCCATCTAACCAAATCCACTCGGTGCTTAGCCAACATTCCCATAGAATAGTTCGTTACATTGACATTATCACATATGAGAGGTGCCATTGGCCTACCAACTCCAAATTACATTTATTAACACGTGAAAGGGTGCTTTAAGCCTACCGTTTCAAGGTTCATTTAGGAAAGCTCATTAACTCCTCTTGAAAGGGTGCCATGGGCCTACCGGTTCAAGTCTCATCATTAACCTTCGTGGAAAGGTGCCATAGGCCTACCGATTCCAAGGTTCATTATAAGCTCGTGTGGAAGGGTGCCACTAGCCTACCGATCCAAGGATTCAACAATCAACAATATAATCATTTATACAAGAAAATGATGCATAAGCCCTACCAATTCAAGGTATACTTTATATTGAAGAATCCTTCATATTCTATCATCAACATTCATGAGTGTCAAATTGAGAAATAATCTTTCAATAGAAACACCTTTACGTTCATAACATGATCACATCATCTTCATTGAATTCTCATTCATATAATGTCATGATAACACTCCAATTTCTCATACTATGCCTTTAAGGCCCTAAGCCTCACATACCCATTCACCAACAATACACCATGAAATAAGCATGGGTAATGACATACTTCAACAATCTAAAGACCTTTAAACAAGTTTGATTCATAAACATTCATTATCTAGCAACCCACTTCATAAAGGCATAAACTAGGAATAAAGAGAAATCATGGGTTCATGGAGTATTTTCATCTTAAATCGTCAATACAACAACAATATAACCATAAAGTACCATTAGAAACCTTTTAAAACCATTTGGTGGAAGAGCCCATGAGATTGAGTGAAAACCTAGATTTTTCATACTTTGAAATAACTTTGGATTTGGCTCCTTGAATGGAAATTTAGACAAGGATCAAGACCACCATACCTTTGCTATGATCTCCCACGAAATTTGATGAAGAAAGCCTTGGATCCAAAGCCCTAGCTCCCACTTCTTCTTCTTCTTAATGGAGGATTGTAGAGAGGGAAATGTTTTAGGGAATGGGAATTGAACTAATGGTATCTAGGAAATAATATAAGTCCTTTGGAAGAATGGTCCAACACTTACAAAAAAATGAGGCGGGTGAACAGTAACCACGCCTACTGGAAATTGCCTTTTTCTGCCGAACAGATTTTACGAAAATGGGCATAACTTCTTCGTCCGAACTCCGAATGAGATGAAACGAAGTGCGTTAGGTAGCTAACTCAAAGGGATTTCCATGGATATATTATTGGCCACCCAAATAATTTGTGTGCTAGGATATATGACCCTCCAAAGTAGACCCTCGAAAAAGGCTTCACTTGGAAATTTCGGATTTTGATACGGTTGCTCTAAAATTTGGGTTAGACCCATTTCCCACTCAATTTGACCCCCTAAACAAGAATATGAAGTCAGATTTTTGAAAAATAAAACGGATCTTTTTATATACAGCTAAATAAGTTTCCGGGTCATTACACAAACTCCGATGCTCCCAAGAAGAATTGTTTTATGCTCTTCAATCCTGAGGTGACCAAGAGAGCTCCCCGCATGTGGTGACCGATATGTTACAAGTTTTTTCTATTGATGTTTATGCATTGTTAGACCCCGGTGCCACTTTGTCATTTGTTACACCTTTTGTGGATATGAAATTTGAAATATTCCTCGAAGTATTGTTAGAGCCTTTTTCGGTGTCTACCTCCATTGGTGACTCGGTAGTGGTAAAAAGAGTCGATGGAGTTGTCCTATTTCTTTGTCTCACAAAGTCACATTCGTGGATTTGATAGAGTTAGATATGTTAGAATTTGATGTCATTTTGGGTATGGATTGGTTGCATGCATGCTATGCCTCTATTAATTGTAGGACTCGGGTAGTTAAGTTCCAATTTCTAAATGAGTCTACCTTAGAGTGGAAGGGGGGAAATTCTATCTCTAGGGGTCAATTTGTTTCTTGTTTCAAAGCTCAGAAAATGATCTCCAAGGGGTGTATTTACCATATTGTTAGGGTTGTGGATGTTGAGTCCGAAACCCCTTCCTTAGAGTCGATCCCTGTGGTGAGTGAGTTTTTAGAAGTCTTTCCCGATGAGCTGCCTAGCATTCCTCCGGAACGAGAAGTAGACTTTGGCATTGATATCTCGCCGGATACACAACCTACCTCTATTCCTCCTTATAGAATGGTTCCGGCTAAATTGAAAGAGTTGAAGGAGAAACTCAAGGATTTGTTAGACAAAGGCTTTATTCAACTGAGTATCTCTCCAGGAGGTTCTCCGGTTTTGTTCGTTAGAAAGAAAGATGGGTCATTTATAATGTGAATGGAAGCTTTTACGTTAGAAAGTATGGCTTCCCAAGGCAAGTTATATCATAAGATGGAAACCTTTTACCTCAGTTAGTCCCGATTTCTAGTAGCAATCTCCTCATCCCATAACTATGTACCCATATAGGTCTTTAGCTAGTGGATCCACCTAAATGTTAAACATGTTAGTTCTACCTTAGGGAAGTAGGACACCTCTTTTCGGTGTGGGGCATGACACCATATTCCATGTGGCTCACATGGTCTATGTCAGTTAAGGCTATATTTCCCTACATGACAAGAACATGATCCATGACATGACAAGAACAAGAATATGAATTATGAACAAGAACATGACTTATATACTATGATTACTTAAGAGGTGTTACTTAGTGTGAGTGAGGGTATGGGACTTCACTCATGCATTTCACAACTAAGCTTTGAGAGTGATTGTGGTATGTGCTTTGACGACATGATGCTTTATGAATTAATGCATGATTTACATGAATATGAACCATAAACATGAATATGAACTATACTTATGACTTCTTAATTTTCTTTACTTACTATGAGTAGGGGTATGAGACTTCAGTTGTACATTGCACAAGTAGACTTATAAAGGAGTTATGGTGTGATTTCTTCGTGACATGAAGATGTGTGAATCTATGTATACATGATATTAATTGTTGTTAAGAGTGACTCTCCTTTTTATGAGCTATGAACATGAATATCTCCTTGTCTATGAGTGTTGGCTATGGATGGGGTCAAGGTAAGTTATGCATGATTATGGTAGCCTAGGGTTTCTTATGGTATGGTTTGACTATGTAGTTACTCTAAATGTGCATGATGGCTTTTAAACTTGATAAATGCATGATTTCAACTAAATGTCCCTTTTATGCATATTTTAAGGATTTTTATTCATGGCTTCCATACTTAGTACATTATTTGTTCAAACACATATTTTCTACATTTTCTTATAAGTGTAGGTTCCGGTCATTGAGGTATACTTCTCCTTTTAAGTAAATCTTGGGTTGACTATTCTCGAAGCTTGGTGAGTCTTTATGGGTCGAGGACAAGGTTTATTCGTTTCTAGTTTCCTTTTGTACTTTCCATTTTCAAGACTATGTTTTAAAGGGCTATATCCCTAAGATTGTATTCAATTTTATTAGATGGTTTCTTTGAGACAAGGTCTAGACTCTTATATTCCTTTTATGAAAAAGACTTCAACTGTAAAAAGTTTTAAATTCCGCATCATTTCTATGTACTTATGTTCATAATTATGCTAAAGGCTTGTATGAGATCCCTTCGGGGTCACGTACACCGTGTTACATCTAGGGGGTACCTCTGGGTCGTGACACCAAGTCTTGACTAAGGCTATGTATGGTTGCTTGAGAAGTATTCCTTTGTTATTGTGATATTGATTTGTATGCATTGATTATTCTTATGGTTTTTATTGACTAACCATGATGTTTATGTTGTTTATGCTTGCTATCATTTTTAGTACATGATTGCAATAACACATACTCTTGCCTACATTCTTATCAAATGTAGGGTCCGACAACATAGATTCTCACACTCGTGGCTAGCTTCATTGTAGATCATGGAAGTGAAGATTTGGTGAGACCTCATTGTGTTGGAGGATGCAATAACCCTTTTCTTTTATGTCTTTTCTTTTATGTCTTGGAATATTGTATGGGCTGTGACCCAAGACTGTACTTCATGTTGTATATATGGTTTGAGACTATGGTATTAGACTTCTGCTCATTTTATAGATGACTTTGATTGTATTGAAATGTTTTAAATTCCCGCTCATTTCTATTACTTTATGTTATGATATGCTATGTGGCTTGTATGAGGCCTCTGGGGGTCTTATACACCTTGTTAAATCTAGGGGTACCTTTGGGTCAAGACAAAAATGAAGTATGTCTATTGCCCTCGAAGTATGAGGACTCACCATTGAAGCTGCAGAATGCGGATTGAGAATCTATCTAAGTGCGGTCTGAATGCTGAGTACCTGAACCTACGTCATGAAAGGATGTAATAGAGAGTATGCGGTAGTACTTCGAATGTACTAAGGATGTAGAATATAAATACTAAGCTGAACAAAGCATAATTGAGCAAGATTGTAAATATGGAAAGATAACAGAAAAGCTAAGCTGAATGAAATGACCAAGTACTAATCATGAAAATAACATGTTGAACTGAGCGCTAAAATATATATTGAAAATGTGGTCAATGCACTAAGAGTCTGACTGTGGGAGCTATTATTAACTGACATACAACCACGTGAGCTAAACGTGGAGCCTGATGTATACGCCCCATCGAGAGGACCCAATATACCTTGATAGGGGTATAAAGGTATGACTGGCATAATTACTAAATCAGATGCCCACACAGGGGACTTATATCCTATAGGGGCACATAGTTCTGGGACTATGAGGGTATTCTAAACCCTATTCCAACTTGGTGCTAAGTCTACTCTCAATTGAGTATGTATATGACACATTATGACTAAAATACTGAATAGCTCAAAATACTGACGTGCAAAATCTGAGAATGCAACATTTATATACTGATATTGTAACATTCGTAATCTGGAGCATGATTATCTATTTAACTGACCTAGCAAGTGTAATTCATGAACTAGGGAATGTACACAACTAGGGTTCTGAGTTTCATACAAGGAAATAAACAAGCTTTCCAAGAAAACAAGATATTTCGATTAAAGATACTATAGCAATTGAAATCATAACAATTTTCCAAGGTTTTAGAAACCCCAGTTGTGACACCTAGTATCCTAGAAAGACCAACCGACATACTTTTTAGAAGTTGAAAGTGCCACTGATGGGTGCTACCTACGGATCATATGATGACCCACAGACTGTACGTGGGGTCCGCGGTTGGCCACCTACAACCATCTCCCTAGAACTCCAGAAAATTTCAGCCAAGGGTCGACCAACGGCAGGACCAAAAAACTGTAGGTGGGACCATGATCCGTGGTCCAGGACGTGTATCAGACCCCCAACTTTTAGCTCCTTGACGTCAGTCGACGCCCTGCCAGGATGGACTGTCGGTCGGTCCACGGTCAGTAGATAAGGGGACATCGATGACCTCGACAGTTTTTAAGTAGGGGTCGTTCAGTCCTTTCCCCTATGCATTGGACACCTAAACTACATGGTTTAACTCCTAAACTACGTCGCTTTTGTTAGATGGAACCTAGTAACTTGATCAAAACTTACTCTAAGCGATTCATTCTCCAAAATTTTCATCAAACCAAAGCAAAAGGAGAAGAAAGAGTCAACCAAACCCTCTCCGAGAACGCAATAAGTTTTCCTCAGTTCCATCCCTGAAATTGAAAGATTTCTCCATGGAATTCATCACCAGGTATGTGGGATTTCATTGATGGATTCCTTTCATCCACTAGGTCCCTATAATTCAGTTAGATTCTTGATCCCCTTCATATTATCTAGACCGAGGGTTTCTTGAATATTATAAATTGTTGTATTTTAGTTGTAGAATATTCCTAATCAGATTTTCATGTTGTTGTAACACTGTTGCTTAGTTCCTTGCATGAAATTTAGAACATTAGTTGTGTAGATTCGTTTAGTTCATGAATTACACTAGCTAGGACATACAAAAATATATGCATGCCTCAGTTTTCAAATGTCTCATTATCAGTATTTAATGTTGCATTTTCAGTTCGCATGTCAGAATATCAAGCTATTCAATATATTTAAGTTATGTTGTATTATACACATTTCTAGTTAGGAGTAGGCTTAACACTGAGTTGGAGTAGGGTCAATCACCCTCATAATACTAGAACTACATGCCCCGTAGGTTTACAAGTCCCCTTTATGTGCATCATATTTAGTGATCACGCCAATCATGCCTTTATACCCTTGGGAAGGTATATTGGGTCCTCTCGATGGGGTGTATACATCGTACTCCACATTTAGCTGATGTGGTTTTATGTCAATTATTAGTAGCTCCCACAGTCAGATTCTAGTGCATTGACCAGGTTCCAATTATATTTCAGTATTCAGCTTCAACATGTTATGTACTTGGTCATTGCATTCAGTTTAGTTCATATTTAGTATCTTTTTGGTATATTCATCATATTCAGATTTTATTATTGCTCAGTATGTTTTGTTTAGTTATATGCTTATTCACCTTTATTCTATCATGCATGATTAGTACATTCCAAGTACTGACGCGTACTCTGCGCTACATCATTTCATGATGTAGGTTCAGGTAGTCAGCATCCAAATCACGTGTAGATCGGTTCCCGATCCATTTCAGCAGCTTCATTAGTGAGTCCTCATTCTTCGAGGATGATAAACATGTTCTTTTTTGTTCAGACTTTTGTTTTAGTTCCAGTTTTACTAGAGTTAGCTAGGGGCATGTCCCAACATCTCTAGTTAGTTAGAGGCTTATTTCAGACATAACATATTCAACTTTATTATTTGAGTTATAGTTCAATATCTTGAACTCTTGCTTAGTATTTATATATTCAGATTTAGTTTTGGTTTTCTGCATCATTTAATTTATCTCATGTTTTTAACTTCCACACAGTAATTGTTTAAGTATGCTTATGATATGCCAGCTTAGGGTTAGTTTGGGGTCACTGGTGATCCTAGGTCCCGTGTATACGTTAAGAGGGTAGGATCGGGGCATGACAAACTTGGTATCAGAGGATTAAGGTTAAGAGTCCTCGGATGTCTAAAAAGCCACACTAAGTAAAGTCCCTTTCATAAATGTGAAGCGTGCCACACCTATGTGTTTTAGGAAAAACTTCACTTTCTTATTATTCTTATCATGCGTGGGTATGATCTCCTTTGTAACTCGATGTTATGTATTTTAGATCATGCCTCCTTGTAGAGCTTATGCAAGGAATGTTAATATCCGCAATGCTAACACAGTTCCTCCAGTCCCAGACTATGAGAGTTTTGAAATACTATTCAACTTTTGGCTCAGAGTGTAGCCAACTAGAACATTCAGTAGGTTCCAGTTCATACAAATACTAGTGGTGGATTAGTAGCAACTAATGTCCATGATTTTGTTAGGATGAATCCGCCTAAGTTTCTATGGTAAAGTTGGTAAGGAACCCTAGAACATCATTGATGAGGTCAAGAAAATCTTTGGAGTGATGCAAGTGATTGGAAATGATAGGGTAGAGTTGGTATCCTGCCAACTTAAGGATGTTGCTCACATATGGTTCACGCAGTGGAAGGAAACCAAGGGTGAGAATGCAGCTCCTATGACTTGGGAGTATTTTACCGAAGCTTTTTTGGACAGGTTCTTCCCAAGAGAGTTGACGAAAGCTAAGGCTCAGGAATTTATGAATTTGAGACAAGGTTCGATGTCAGTCCAAGAGTACGGGCTAAAGTTCACCCAACTCTCCAGGTATGCTCCACATATGGTTGCCCATCCCAGGGCACAAATGAGTAAGTTCCTATTTGGGGTATCTGACTTGGTGAAGACAGAGTGCAGAAATGCTATGTTCTTGGAGGATATGAACATCTCAGGGCTCATGACTTATGCTCAGCAGGTTGAAGGAGATATGCTTAGAGAACTAGCTAAGGACAACAAAAAGGCTAGAACAGGAAACTATGAGTACTCTCAGCAGAAATCGAGTGATGGAAATTGCTTACTATTTCAGCAGAAATCTTTAGCCCCAACACCTTTATCAGATAGCGCTCTATCCCCCAAGTTTTGATAGGATCAGAAAGGTAAGAAATCAGGCTCTAAGTTTCAGGGGTGTGTTTCAGGTACCAGAACCTACCCAACTTGTTCAAAGTATGATAAGAACCATCTGGGCGTATATGTTGTGCGAAAGTAAGGATGTTTTGGTTGTGGTCACACTGGCCACAAGTTGAGAGATTGCCCTTCTTCTAAACAGGGACATGTGCTAACACTAATAAGGCTCCGATTACAATAACAGCAGCACCAGCAGGTAACCCAGCTCAGTAGGGTACTTCATCTAGTATAGGTGGTGGTCAGTGCTAGAACACGTTGTATGCTCTCCAGGCTCGCCAGGATCAGAAAGATTCTCTGGATGTGTTCACTGGTACGTTACAAGTTTTTCATTTAGATGTTCATGATTTATTAGATCCAGGGGCTACTCTTTCCTTTGTAACTCCATATATAGAAGTAAACTTTGGTGTTAGTTTAAAAAATCTCTCAGAACCTTTCTCAGTCTCTACTCCAATTGGTGACCCAGTTATAGCTAGACGGGTATACAAAAATTGCCCTGTCACAATCTCTCAGAAAGTCACCTTAGCAGATCTTGTAGAGTTTGAAATGGTATACTTTTATATGATTCTAGGCATGGATTTTTTACACTCCTATTATGCCTCCTGTCTATTGTAAAACTAGGATCGATCGTTTCTAGTTTATAGATGAGCCAATCTTAGAATGGAAGGGTAGTAGCTCAGTTGCCTATGGGTCGATTTATATCTTAGCTTAAGGTTGGAAAAATGATCTCCAAAGGGTATCTCTATCACCTAGTTTGGGTTAACGATTCCAGCTCCAAAACCCCAACTCTTGAGTCAGTTTCAGTTGTAAATAAGTTTCCAAAAATGTTTCCATATTTCCTCCCGAAAGGGAAATCAAATTTGGAATTGATCTCCTTCCAGATACCCAGCCTATTTTGATTCTTTCTTATAGAATGGCTCTAGCTGAGCTTAAGGAATTGAAAGAGCTATTGAAAGACCTTCTAGATAAGGGCTTCATCAGACCCAGTATTTCCCGATGGGGTGCACCAGTTTTGTTTGTGAATAAGAAAGATAGTTCTCTCAAGATGTGAATTGACTATTGGTAATTGAACAAAGTCACAATCTAG
Source organism: Solanum commersonii (assembly GCA_029007595.1). Classification (NCBI taxonomy): domain Eukaryota; kingdom Viridiplantae; phylum Streptophyta; class Magnoliopsida; order Solanales; family Solanaceae; genus Solanum; species Solanum commersonii. Next base: position 7,816,670 of record JAJTWQ010000012.1, read on the forward strand.
ATTAAGTACCCTATCCCCAGGATTGATGACTTATTTGACTAACTTCAGGGTGCTAGTCAGTTTTTGAAAATAAACCTCAGATCCGGTTATCATCAGCTTAGAGTCAGAGATAGTGACATCCCAAAAACAACCTTCAGGACTTGGTATGGTCATTATGAATTTGTAGTTATGTCATTTGGACTAAGGAATGCTCTTGCAACTTTTATGAATTTGATGAATAGGGTGTTCAAGCAGTATTTAGACTTGTTCATTATCGTCTTTATTAATGAAATCCTTATTTACTCTAGGAATGAGGAAGAACATGCGACTCATTTGAGGGTTGTCTTGCAAACTCTCAAAGATCGCTAGGTATTTGCTATGTTTAGTAAATGTCAATTTTGGTTACAATCAGTTGCTTTCCTTGGTCATATAGTGTGGAGTGATGGGATTCGAGTAGATTCTCAGAGGCAGTGAAACAATGGCCCAAAACCACCTCTCCTACAAATATCATAAGTTTACTGGGTTTAGCTGGTTTTTATAGGTGGTTTATGGAAGGATTTTCATCCATAGCTTCTCCATTGACTAAGTTGACTCAGAAAAAGGTTAAGTTTCAGTGGTTAGATGAGTGTGAGAAGACCTTTGCAGAACTGAAAACTAGGTTGACTACAACTTTTGTTTTGACTCTACCAGAGGGTTCAGACGGTTATGTGATCTGTTGTGATGCATCCAGAGTCGGCCTAGGTTGTGTGATGATGCAGTAAGGTAAGGTTATAGCTTATGCTTTTAGACAACTTAAGGTGCATGAGAAGAACTATCTGACTCATGACCTCGAGCTTGTGGCCGTAGAATTTGCCCTAAAGATTTGGAGACATACTTGTATGGTCTTCACGTAGATGTGTTCACAGACCATAAGAGCCTTCAGTATGTGTTCAGCAAAAAAGAGTTGAATCTTCACTAGAGGAGATGTCTTGAATTCCTTAAAGACTATGACATGAATGTGCTTTACCATCCTGGTAAGGCCAATGTAGTAGTTGATGCTCTTAGCAGACTATCTATGGGTAGTGTAGCAAATGTTGAGAAAGAAAGAAAAGAATTAGCAAAAGATGTTCACTGGCTTGCTTGCTTAGGAATTTGCTTTGTGAACATATCAGATGATGGTGTGACAGTTCAGAATGGGTCAGAATCTTCATTAGTAGCGGAGGTTAAGGAAAAACAAGACACTGATCCTATATTGCTTCAATTGAAAAGTGTAGTTCATCAACAAAAAGTTGAGGTTTTCTCCCAAAGTGGAGATGGTGTGCTTCACTACCAGGTTCGCTTATGTGTTCCTAAAGTGGGTGAGTTGAGACAACAGATCCTTACAAAAGCCCATAATTTTGGGTATTCTATTCATCCAGGTGGCACTATGATGTACCCTGATCTGCGGGAAGTTTTTTGGTGGAATGACATGAAGAGGGATATAGCTGATTTTGTGGCTAAGTGCCTTAATTGTCAACAGGTGAAAGTAGAACATCAGAAACTAGGAGGTATAACTCAAGAGATTAAAATTCCTACATGGAAGTGGGAAGTGATAAACATGGATTTCATTATGGTTTTACCTCGTACTCGTAGACAACGTTATTCCATTTGGGTGATAGTAGACAGAGTTACTAAGTCCTCTCACTTCTTGGCTGTAAAGACTACAGATTCGGCGGAGGACTGCGCCAATCTTTACATAATGAGATAGTCAGGTTACATGGGGTTCCTTTGTCTATCACTTCAGATAGATGTCCTCAAGTTACCTCTCATTTCTAGAAGTCATTTCAGAAAGGTCTTGGTACTAAGGTAAATCTCAACACAACATTTCATGCACACACAGATGGGCAAGAAGAGCGTACCATTCAGATCCTTGAGGACATGTTGAGAGCTTGCATGATTGACTTCAAGGGTAGTTGGGATGATCATCTTCCTCTCATTGAGTTCGCTTACAATAATAGCTACCATTCCAGTATTCAGATGGCCCCTTATGAGGCATTGTATGGTTGCAGATCCAGATCTCTAGTTGGTTGGTCTGAAGTAGGTGAAGCACCCTTGATAGGTCAAAATTCAGTTCATGATGCTATGGAAAAGTCCAGCTCATCAAGGATATACTTAAGATAGCCTAGAGTCGTTAGAAGTCCTATGCAGATGTAAGGAGAAGGGACTTGGAGTTCCAAATCGATGATTGGGCTTTACTAAAAGTGTCACCTATGAAGGGAGTGATGAGATTTGGCAAGAAAGGGAAGCTCAGTCCGAGATATGTAGGTCCTTATAGAGTTTTGAAAAGAGTTGGTAAAATACCTTATGAGTTAGAGTTGCCAGTAGAACCAACAACAGTCCACCAAGTCTTTCACATTTCTTTATTGAGAAAGTGTGTTGTTGACCTAGCATCCCTAGTACCATTAAAGAGTGTTTCTATGAAGGATAGTCTCACTTATGAAGAGGTGCCAGTTGAAATTATAGATCATTAGGTTCGAAGGTTGAGAAAAAGGAAGTCACTTCAATTAAGGTTTTTGTGGAGGAGTCAGTCAGTAGAGGGAGCTACTTAGGAAGCAGAAGCAGCCATGAAGGCCAAGTATGCTCATTTATTTTCTTTTGATTCCATTCAAGCTTGAGGTAATAGTTCCTCTCAAGTATCTCAATTTACTCTTGCATGAATCCAATCTAAGTATCATGTTATTTTAGTTAGTCTTGAATTTTCAGCATATTTGCATGACCTTAGAACTCCGTTCAGTCAGAAATTAGTTTCCAGTACTTAGTAGTAGGGTTTGCAGCTCTTTCCCTCCATATTCAGCTAGTTTAGACTTCATTCGAGGACGAATATTCCCAAGGGGGAGATAATGTGACACCCCGTATCCTAGAAAGACCAACCAACAGACTTTTTAAAAGTTGCAGGTGCCACCTACGGACTATTGGGTGACCAACAAATTGTAAGTGGAGTCCGTGGTTCGCCACCTACAACTTCCTCCCTAGAACTCAAAAAAATTTCAGCCAAGGGTTGACCAACGACAGGACCCACAGACCGCAGATGGGACCACGGTCTGTGGTTCAGACCCCCAGCTTTCAGCTCCCAGACGTCAGTCGACCCCCTACTAGGATGGACCGTCGGTCGGTGATACGCACAAATTACACCTCCCTAAAGAAGTATAAGAGATCGTTGTCAAATAGAGAATTTCACCTCGCACTTGGTCCGACTACGTGTGTATGCTTTACTAACCCTTACCTTTACCTAAATTAGACATCACATCAATGTATGGCTTAGTTTTCACCCTTGCACTAATTGACATTAGACTATTAGATAGCATCCAATATATCGCTGTTGTTAATTCTTTTCTCATTCATTACCTCCTTGGTCTGGCAAGTAGGAACGAGGCGAGTTGTAACGTTTGCAACAGTTAAAATGACTTTTAAACGAAAGAATTAACAATTCATGCATCAATACTATTAAAGAATTACTTAGTTATTATTCATACATTGTTAACTGCTCATGGTTCCCACAACCCTAGTTGCATGCTTGAGAGTTCACAATTCATGTTTAAGAAAGAATACATGAACTTACAATTAGAATAGATGAAATCCGAAAATCTCCAATTGAATTGCAAAGTGAAAATATCATAAAATGGAATCCAGAAATAAAATTGCTAAAGTTTGCAAATTAATTCCCTAACCACAAAAACTAAGAGTTTACAATAATGTCTAACTCCCAAAAACGAGGTTTATAACTCCTATTTATAGAAAACATGTCCTAAATAAAAAGGAAACAAAATAAGGAAACAAGCTATCTGGAATGTGGCTTCAGTTGATGACTCGACGTATGGACCATCTGTGGGTCGACCTACGGTTCGTAGGTCCCTTTTCGTGGCTCCATACTTAGGAATTTTCATTAGGTACTAGAACTTCAACTGTTTGAATCCATCGACCAATGTGCAGGATGGCCCGTAGGTCGACCTACAGTCTATCAGTTGCTTCATAGTTCCACACTTAGTTAGACTTCCCTATGCTCCATCTACGCCTACCCAATGACGGTCTGTCAAAGGACCTACAGTACGTGGATCATTCCGTAGGTGGCTTCTTCTGCATAATTTCAGCTCTCATTTCCATCAATTGTATTCCAAGCTTATTTCCTGCAATTATTAGAGACAAAACATTAATTCTAACACAAAATGGCCCAAGACACAAAAAAAACTAAGTGAAACGTATCAAAAATATTGTAAATTCACGATATATCAACACCCTCAGCTTAAACTTCTTGGTTGTCCTCAAGAGGCACACTAAACCTCTAGACGACACTTGTGTAGAAGCAAACATACAAACTCAAGCAATCACATGGCAATCTCAATCTCATATCTCATTTAGTGCTAACCTTTTCATCTAGACTCAACAAGCCAACTCATGCGGAGCAAGACATGACATAGATTGACCAATAGACACTTACAACATACACTTTTCAGAATCGCCAAGGTACCAACTTTGCGGGAATGTAACTAGGGCCCTCACTTCGAATGAAATCCCTTTTCACATAATAGATATGAATTTTGAGTTTGAGGATTCATTCAACACTTACGCTTAGAAGTGACTTCAAGTACAAGTAGTGCTCAATACCATAGGATTTCCCGTATTTTCACTGCATAGACTCTCCAAGCAAGTCACTAGGATCACTAAAGGTCTTTCTTAAATTGTAACGTAGGTTCAGGGTCAAGTAGGATATATTTGGGTATTTTTAGTGACTTTCTGTCCTACTTGACATTGCATTGGATTTTTTCCTCTTTTCTAAATCCATTCTTGACATCTTTTTATTTTCTTTTCTTTCCCTTGACTCTTCTCGACACAGATGTGACCTTTGACTTTATAGCTTATATTTTTCTACTTTTGTTTTTCTACTTTTACTTCATTTCTCTTTGTTTCTTTCAGCACTTGTACATTCATCTTTTGAACACAGTCACATCTTCTTATATCTTTTCTTCTCATTTTCTCTCTTCAACACAAAACTCTTTTCTTAACCTCTTTTTCAGTTTCCTTTTTGGTAGCCACCCTCAACTTATGTATTTTGCAAGAGTTGAGGTGTACAATATCTCGGACCAGGGCCAAGATCAAGGTAACTTTTTGAATTAGCCACTGATTAACGTTTAAAGCACACCTCATCCAATTCTAGGTGCAAACGATTGTTAAGCAATATAAACCCTAGCAAATGAGTCGGGGTTCGAATCCAATAGAGAGTGGTACGCGTTCAAATTCAATTAAGAAGTACACATGTGTTCTAACTAGCTATAGTAATAGAAATTATCAAAAAAAAAACATATCAAGTCAAAAGGGGTGACACGAATGTCCAATGGGAGTTTTGATTTGTAATTATCAACTACAACGCAATCATGCAATAATGAAACAACAATAAGGAGAATAATTCTCAGGATGTGACCGATTATAGGCAAATTTGATATATGGGTAATTGAAACTACTAGTAAATAACTAAATATAAGTGGGTAGGCTACACTATAATTGAAATAGTTTCTCTCGAACCACTATTCTGCTTCAAGTGATTTCTCTCGAACATCAAACAACATTGAAATTAAAAACAACCCATTACCTTAATACAGCTTCTCTCTTGAATAAGATGAGTAGGATTGGGTTTAGAATTCACTCTCTCGAGCTGAACCCAAATCAACCCAATGCCTACAAATCATTAATCAATAATCTTAGTTCTAAAACGTGTCTTTCAAGCAAGCTAAGACACAAATATAGAACTGCATTTGGAACTTCAATTAATAAATTAAACCAAAATTAATGATTAAACCCACTTCAATATAGCATTTAAACTAGTAATTAACAATACCCATAAATTAATTAAACCCATAATCACATGATCACATCCCAAGAATTGGGGGTTTACCCAATCATCATAGAAAAGTAAAATAAGTTACTGTCACGACCCGAGCCTACACTCCGGATGTGACACGACGTACAATACTTCGAAGAGCCACATACAAGCCTCATAGCATTCATACCATAAGACATAAGAAATAGTGTGGAATTTAAAACTCTTTTAGTCCATACAATTGAAAAACTTTATTTAAAACAGCGGAAGTCTACTTGTCTCACATGACCATCTAATACATCATGACTCAAAGTAGGGTCACGGCCCTTACAATAGAAAGTTTAAAAAGTGTCTAGTATAATGAAAGACACAAAATGACAATAAAGAACTTGTCCTCGATCCATGAGGACATACCACAAATTTGACGAATAGTCAACCCAAGTTTGAACTAGAAGAAATCAACTCAAATGCCGGAACTTATACTTTGAAAAAATGTAGAAATATGGATTAGCGCACAAAAATGTATTAAGTATGATAGCCATGAAAAATCCATTCTTAAAAAGGACATTTTGGTTGAAAACTATTCTCTATACCAATTTTGAGAAACGTCATGAAGTTTAGTATAAAAGGCATAAGGTACAAACATAATCAACATAAAAGCCATTACATCACATTAGAACCATCATTTTAAGTAACCCTAAGCTATACTTGTGCAATGTAAGAATGACATCCCACACTACCATTCATACTAAGTACCACTTTATGGCCATCAAAGATGAACTTACTATTCTTCATACTCAGCTTTAGTCAATACTCATGCATAAGTAACACATACATTTCATAAGTCGTGACAAGGAAAGTAACTCATAATAACAATATAAATAAAGCATGCATCATTACATTAAGCCTATAAGTCAACATTCTCATTAGCTTCATTAGGAGCACATTCATTTCATTAGACATTAGGACATTAGAGAAACACACCATAGCCCTCTCAAAGCCTACTCGAGCAATGCATGGATGGCATCCCATACTACCACCCACACTTCTTAGAACCTCTCAAGTAACCATAGCACATAACTCACATGATGGGAATAAGCATTAACCGAAATAGACCATGTGAGCTTAACATGGAATCCGGTATCTATCCCACACCATAAAGGGTTGGTCTAGTTGCCTAAGGTAGGACCGGTAACATTTTATCTTAGGTGGATCTACTACCTAATAACCTATATGGGTACATAGTTATGGGATAAGAAAGATGTTCATTGAAACCCGGCCTAAACATGGGGAGAGATTCCATCTTACCATATCCACTTCGTGCTAAGCTTACATTCCCATAGAATAGTTCATTACTTTAACATTATTACACATAAGAGGGTGCCATTGGCCTACCGACCCAAGATACATTGATTCACACATGAAAGGGTTCCATAAGCCTACCGAGTCAAGGTACATTATTAGGATAGCTCATTGAATCCTCATGAAATGGTGCCATTGGCCTACCGATTCAAGGTTCATCATTGTCATTTATGGAAGGGTTCCACTAGCCTACCGATCCATGGTTCATTATTATCATGCATGGAAGGGTACCATTGGCCTACAGATCCAAGACACATCATTAGAATAGTTCATAAACTCATCATGCAAGGGCTACCACCATTAGGTCTACCGATTCAATGTTCATTAAGCAAAGATACTTTAGTTACACAAGAAGAGGATGCCCTAAGCCTACTAATTCAAGATGTAACAATCAAGATCACTTTCATTTACACAAGAAGAGGATACCCTAAGCCTACCAACTCAAGATGTATCATTACATTGAAGAAACCTTTAACATATGGCATCATCATTCATAAGTGTATAATTGACAATAACCTTTCAATAATAACACAATTGCATTGTAGACATGATCATATTACTTTCATTGAAATCACCAAGCACATACATAGAATCATGATTATATATCAATTCTTCATACTTTGCCCTTCAAGGCCATGAATCACAATTCTCCAACTCACCTAGAATACTACCATTTAGGCATGAATAATGACATAATTGAATAAACTAAATCAATATAGACTTAATCTCTTCACATGCTTCCATAATCAATCAATCCCAAATCCCAAATTCACAATTTAGTATTGTGGGGGAATCATGGGTTCATGGGGGAAATTCATCATAGATAATCATTCATTCATCAATTCAATTACAATTCATCATATATAAACCTTTGAAAATGTTTTGAAATTGAACCCATGACTTAGATAGAAACCGTAACTTTTGGTGGAATCTACCTAAAGATGAAAACTACCATACCTTGATTGAAGAAACTCCACTAAATTGAGTGAGAAACATGAACTCTTTAACTCCAAACCTTGACTTCTTCTTCTCCAATGGAGGTTTCTAGAGAGAGAATTATTTGGAGAGAATGTAGTTTTAATTTTTTTTAGTTTTGGGAATAATGGGTTGTAAAAGGGTGTTTAACAGTTTAAAAAGCCTTAAATAACTCTAATAAAATAGTATAAACCATTCCCCTTCATTAACTAATTAATTTGGAATTTACTAAATTGTCGCTCTTATGGCCGAGATTGGGCAGAACCTATAGGGGTGAGTTATGCCCCTTGACCTACGGACCATAGGTGCATTGACACCCGGTCCTACAGGTCCGTAGGCGAATTCAGGAATTTGACAACTAGGGGTCTTGATCTATGAACCACCACAACGAGGCGTGGATAGATCTACGTCCAGTAGGTCCCATTCATAGGTCCTCATTTTTTTTGACAGCTTTTGTTCTTTGGGGCAGCCTTAGGGTTAGGCTTTAGGGTCCTCCTCAAGGACCCTTGGTTGGTCCTTGGGGAGTCGTACCTTTACGTTTAACCCCTAAACCCCTTAGCCTAAGCTTGGGAACTTATTTTACAACATAAAACCCCACATCAAACTCAACAACAAACTCGAAAGGCTCTAGTTTCACCTACTAGTTCTCCTAGTCATTACATTAACTCCCCCTTGGGAACATTCGTCCTCAAATGACACCTTAAACACCTAACAAAATTAAAGACTCAAGACAAGAAACCCATCATGCATGAAACATCATAAAAAATGCACAAAACTAGGAGGAAACATCAACTCCATCTCAAACATACTCAATGCAACACAAGGAAGTAGGAACTACATCTACAAACTCATTATGCATGAAAACTTCAACATTTCTCATATCATTGGAGGAATTACCTTCTCCAACTTAAAGCATGCTCATCATAACATCATTAAGCAAATTATGAAATTACTCTTGAAAGCACATTTAGGCATGTTCAACAATTCACCTCATAAAGCATATAGGCAACTCATACTAAATGCACATCAACACGAGAAACATAAAACTGATTTTCTCATTTAAACATAAATCCATCAAGAGCATTCATAACATAAGGAGACCATGGAAACACATAATCACACATGACTCCAAAACATGAAACAAGCCATAAGGAACTCTTGGTCTCAAGCTTAAGTAGGAATAGAAGGAAAGAGATAAGGATATCGGAACTCTCAACAACCTTACTATAGAAGACATATTATCTCCCCCTTGGGAGTAAACCCATACTAAGGCTAGCATAAAAATAACATAAGGACCTCAATAAAACATTCACAACTTTAAGGAACTATCAACATACCGGTGCCTTCATCCGGAAGGGCTCCTTTGTCCTCCCTAGACCGGAGTGCATAGAAACGGCCATACTTTGGAGCATTAGGATACAAAATATTAGGATAAGCTTGTTTGGCATCTCTTCCTTTTTCCAAAAGTGTAGGGCAATCTTTCACTTTATGATCATTCTTTCTACAACCATAGCACCCATTTGTACCGGCTAGGAACTTCCCAAGATGCCTCTTTCCACAATTGGTGCAAGTATGTTTAGGAAATGGAGACCCACTACATCTCTCTTGGTTAACCCTAGGAGTGCTTGAAGAATCTTGGTTAGAAGCTCTTTTTGAACCTTGGTTGACCTTGCTCATTAGACTTAACTTTCTTTATCTCCCTATTCTTTCTCTTAAGTTTGGACTCCTCAATTTGTTGAGCAAACACCATAAGCCTAAAGATATTCATGTCATAATAGAGCATTGTTGCATGAAATTCTTCCTCAACTAGGTCGGACACACCCATCACATATCTAGTCATCTCATCCCTCGGGTTAGACACCAAAGATGGATCATACCTAGACAATAGGGCAAATTTCAAAGAATACTCTTAAACATTCATGCTACCTTGCCTAAGATTGATAAAATACTCCACCTTAGCTTCCCTCTTCTCACGGGGAAAGAATATATCAAGGAATGCTTTCTTAAACACCAACCCGCTCCTATCGTCTTATTGCTCTTCCATTGAGTAAACCAAACTTAGGCAACATTCTTCAATTAATAAGCGGCTAGTTCCGCTTTGTCTATTGAAGTCACCCCCATAACATTAACTACGTTATACACCCATCCACAAACTCTTGGGGATACTCTTCCACCTTGGAACCAAGAAAAACCAGAGGATTCATCCTCACAAAATCCCTCAACCTAGAAGACATAGTTCTCACATTAGGGTTCACATGAGTCTCAACAACCCTATTAGCTTGGACTATCATTGTTTGGGATTGAGTAGTTACGGCTTGAGCCATCATTAGAAGCGCTGACCTAACTTCTTCATTAGACATGGCCATAGGATCAACCTGAACTTGATTGTCTTGAGGAACTTTGGTTACCTTGAGGACCTTGGGGAGGAACTCCCTTATTCACATTCTCCTCTTCCATCCTTCTTGTGGTCGCCCTTCTTGTATCCATCTCCTATAAACACAAGAGAAGGGTTAGGAAAAGGACTTTTATAGAGCTAAACTTTATGGCACGACTCAAAGAGTAATGAAAGAAGTGTAGGTTCCTAACATCTTATAGCCTCTCATTCATAAATATGGTGTGCTCCCGCTCATGAACAAGACACTACAAGATGTGGCTTGTGAGATATCAAACCTAAAAACCATTCCCAACATCTTGTGCTCTAATACCATGTTAGTCATGACCCGAGCCTACACCCCAGACGTGACATTATGTACAAGACTCTGAAGAGCCTCATACAAGCCTCATAGCATTCATACCATAAGATATAAGAAATTCTATGGAATTTAAAACTCTTTTAATCCATACAATCATAAAACTTTATTTAAAACATCGGAAGTTTACTTGTCTCACATGGCCATCTAATACATCATGAATCAAAAGTAGCGTCACGGCCCTTACAATAGAAAGTCTAAAAAGTTTGTAGTACAATGAAAGACATGAAATGACAATAAAGCATTTGTCCTTGAATCCATGAGGACATACCACAAGCTTGACGAATAGTCAACCCAAGCATGACCTAGAAGAAATCAACTCATACGCCGGAACCTACACTTTTAGAAAATGGGTTAGCATACAAAAATGTACTAAGTATGATAGCCATGCAAAACGATGCTTAAAAGGTCATTTTTGTTAAAAATCATGCTATATGCCAATTTTGAGAAACATCATAAAGTTTAGTATAAAAGGCATAAGGTACAAACATAATCAACATATATGCCATTACATCACATTAGAACCATCACCTTAAGCAACCCTAAGCTACACTTGTGCAATGTAAGAATGGCATCCCATAATACCATTCATAATAAGTACCACTTTGAGGCCACCATACATGAGCTTACCATTCTTCATACTCATCTTTAGTCAATACTCATGTATAAGGAACACATACATTTCATAAGTCATGACAAGGAAGGTAACTCATAATAACAATCCAAGTAAAGCATGCATCATTACATTAAGCCTTTGAGTCAACATTCTAATTAGCTTTATTAGGAGCACATTCATTTCATTAGACATTAGGACATTAGAGAAACACAGCATAGCCCTCTCAAAGACTACTCATGCAATGCATGGATGGCATCCCATACTACCACCCACACTTCATAGAACCTCTTAAGTAACAATAGCGCATAACTTATATGATGGGAATAAGAATTAACCGACATAGACCATGTGAGCTTAACATGGAATTTGGTGTCTATCCCACACCATAAAGGGTTGGTCTACTTGCCTAAGGTAGGACCGGTAACATTTTAGCTTAGGTGGATCCACTAGCTAATAACCTATGTGGGCACATAGTTATGTGATAAAAAAGATGTTCATTGAAACCCGACCTAAACATGGGGAGAGCTACCATCTTACCATATCCACTCGGTGCTAAGCTTACATTCCCATAGAGTAGTTCATTACTTTAACATTATTACACATGAGAGGGTGCCATCGGCCTACTGACCCAAGGTACATTGATTCACACATGAGAGGGTTCTATAAGCGCCTACCTATTTAAGGTACATTAGTTAACACATGAAGGGGTTCCATAAGCCTACCGATTCAAGGTACATTATTAGGATAGCTCATTGAATCCTCATGAAAGGGTGCCATAGGCCTACCGATTCAAGGTTCATCATTGTCATTTATGATAAGATGTCATTAGCTTACCAATCCAAGGTTCATTATTATTATGCATGGAAGGGTTCCATTAGCCTACCGATCCAAGACACATCATTAGAATAGTTCATAGCCTCATCATGCAAAGGCTACCACCATTAGCTCTACCAATTCAATGTTCATTAACTGAAGATATTTTAGTTACACAAGAAGAGGATTCCCTAAGCCTACCAATTCAAGATGTAACAATCAAGATCACTTTAATTTACACAAGAAGAAGATGCCCTAAGCATACCAATTCAAGATGTATCATTACATTGAAGAAACCTTTCACATAAATCATCATCATTCATAAGTGTATAATTAAGAATAACCTTTAAATAATAACACAATTCCATTGTAGAAATGATCACATTACTTTTATTGAAATCACCAAGCACATACATAGCATCATGATTACATCAATTTGTAATACTCTACCCTTCAAGGCCATGAATCACAATTCAACAACATACCTAGAATACTATAATTTAGGCATGAATAATGACATAATTTAATAAACTAAATCAATATAGACTTAATCTCTTCACATGCTTCCATAATCAATCAATCCCAAATCACAAATTCACAATTTAGTATTTTGGGGGAATCATGGGTTCATGGGGAAATTCATCATAAATCATCATTCATTCATTAATAAATTCAATCATAATTCATGATATATAAACATTTGAAAACCTTTTGATATTGAACCCATGACTTAGATTGAAACCCTAACTTTTGGGGGAATTTGGAAGCTTTGAAATCAAGTTTTGAAGGGGCTCTTTGGGTGGAATCTACCCAAAGATGAAAACTATCATACCTTGACGGAAGAAACTCCACGAAATTGAGTGAGAAAGATGAACTCTCGAACTCCAAACCTTCGCTTCTTCTTCTCCAATGGAGGTTTATAGAGAGAATTATTTAGAGAGGAGGTAGTTTCTATATTTTTTAGTTTTGGGGATAATGAGTTGTAAAAGGGTGTTTAATAGTTTAAAAATCCTTAAACCAGTCTAATAAAACAATATAAACTATCCCCGTACATTAACTAATTAATTTGGAATTTACTAAATTGTCCCCTTGTGGACAAGATTGGGCAGAACCTATAGGGGTGACCTACGCCCCTTGACCTACGGACCGTATGTGCATTGACGCCTTGTCCTGCAGGTCCGTAGGTGGGCACATGAACTTGAAAACTATGGGTCTTGACCTACGAACGACCCCTTTGAGGCGTGGAAGGACCTACACCCAGTAGGTCCCATCCGTAGGTCCTTATTTTTTTGACCGCTTTTGTTCTTTGGGGCAGCCTTGGGGTTAGGCTTTAGGGTCCTTCTCAGGGACCCTTGGTTGGTCCTTAGGGAGTCGTACCTTGACGTTTAACCCCTAAACCCCTCAACCTACACTTGGGAACTCATTTTACTACATAAAATGCCACATCAAACTCAGCAACAAACTCGTAAGGCTCTAGTTTTACCTACTAGTTTTCAGAGTCATTGCAGTTACCAAATTAATTAGCCATCAACTGGGTAAGAGTAATTAAGCCTTTACAATGCTCCAATTTGTAAAAAAAATTGAAAACACTTGCATAATCTCCAAATTGAGTCCCAAAACCTTAAAGTCTACTAACAAATGTAAGAGAAAATTGTTCTAGACTGAAAGGATTCTCCAAATCAATACTAAATTCACTATTTAAAACTAATTTATAGTCCCCAAAAATAAGCCACGAAGGGCAGATTGGCTAGGTAAGTCAGGCTCGTCAAACCACTCGGCGATCCACCCATTGATCTCTTCCATCGCCTTTTTGCTTTGGCACTCAACATCCTCAAGTTCTGTAACTTTGGGCGATCTCTCTTTGCATCGCAGAACTGCTAGGCGCTTCACCAACTGCTCCTTTTCGTTGCCGACTTGGTTTCTTGCTTCAGGGATTGGCACAAAGGAACTTTAGGAGGTGAGATTAGCCACTCGGCCACACGCCAAGTGCCCTTGGTGATCTTTAGGCTCACCCTTCTTCATTTCTTCAGCTTGTTTTGTTCCTTTTTGCATGTTAGTTCCCTTGCTTTGCTCTTCAATTCATATACCTGAAAATCAAGGCATTAACATCAGTTTATAGCACAAATTGGGAATTCGAGGACACTAAATCTATAAAAATACAAAGCCCTAAATGAGTCCAAAACTCGGACTCATCAGCACCCCTAACTTAAACTTTTGCTTGTCCTCAAGTAAAACTCAAGATCAACCGTTCAAAAAGGATGTCTTAAATAGTGCTACAAAAGACTCAATCATGAATCTACACAACAAAGTTCAAACTACTCATTCAAAGATTAGTTGTGCACTCAAAGATTCAAATTGTGACTGACCATTACCAAAGATGCTCAAGTTCAAAATACTTGCTTTAAATGCAAGTTCAAGCTCAACAAAGGTACTCAAATGCCCTCACAACAAAAATGATTCCATATTCACACAAATTTCTTAACAATTTTAAAGTTCCAAAATCACATACAACTCTCACACTCACAAAGATGAACACATACATGACTTCACCTATAGGTTTGCCCTTATTTTCCAATCAACATTCATTTCAGCTCATTCAAGATTACAAAGGTCTTTTCAGGGCTAGTAATGGGGCTGAGTGTTAAGGTATGGTCATTTAGGCTTAGTGGTTGCTCCCTTCATGAAGTATGGTTTGAACATCACTTTCCTCCTTTTATTTAACATTTCAAACATGCTCATAATCCACCCCATTATTCAACTTCATAAGAATTACCGGATATACCCCATTTATTTTGCAATTTTCATCACTTTATTTCACAACTTTTTTTTCGTTGCTTCTTCTCTCTTTTCTTTTCTCCTTTTTTTGTATATGGAGGGGTTCCATATTTTTGAAAATCATTACTCAAAGGGGGATTCTACCACTTCTTGACTTTCTTTCTCTCTTTTACCACACCCCAACATAGGCTTTTGGCCTAAGTTGGCTATTCAAACAAACCATACTTCATGAAAGTTATGGGTGAATGGAATAAAGAGAGGTCACAATTGTTCAAGTTTCTTCCAAGAAAAATGGTAAGGCTCAAAATGTGCCAAGCAAGGTTCACCCATCTCACAAGGTTGTCCACAAAAGAGGTATATTGTCAAATTGGTTCACTCTTTAAAATTGTTGCCTAAGATCATTTCAAGTTCTTGTATCACTTAGTCAACCAGACAAACACGGAAAATTCTAGGTGTCATCACACACAATGTTCAAGGTAATCTCATCACAGAAGGCATTGGTTCCAATATCAAATGAGACTCCACACTTTCTTGCTAGTGTGCAATGTTCATCACAAGAGACTCATTCAATAACCAGCTAGTCACAATGACATGCTAAAATTTCAGACATTGTCTATGCAACTTCATTTGGCCACATCGTATCTACACATTCATTTTGTTCAATTAAGAACACTATTTAAATCATCGATATTGATCATAACCGATATTCAAATTTGCACAAGAACAACCAC